>CM031614.1:12746510-12819010 GCA_018398815.1 Conus ventricosus
ACACATACATTTACCGAGTGAAAGCAGAAAAGTAAAGACACCATGTTTGTTCGACTTAGACGTGTAAATGTGTTCAGTGAAAAGTTAGAAAACTGCATCTACAATGGCAGGCACATGTTTCTTTTCTTTCTTTCTGCGTACGCAGGCTGATACTCCTGCGGACACTCCCTGTATAGCCAGGCAGTGGAGTTTTGTATGTATGACCCTTTTTTATCCCGCCATTAAGGCAGCCATACTCCATCTTCGGGGAAGTAGGCACATGTTGATTTCTGTCCTATGTGAGCATACCTGCTTCTGAAAGACTGACTGACATCATTACTGTGCAGAGCTGAATTTACTAGCTGTGAAAATGGAGCTCTTAACAAATTCTAATGATTAGGAAGATACAATGAGGTGGAGATTATGTCATTGAATTGCATTCACCTGCTTTCCCTTTGACATTTCAGTGTACTGCATCTATAATGCATAAACATGCACTATGAGAGCTTTGTTAATTTTCTGGACTTGTGCCAGATTCACATCACATCATTTTCTTTCATTTGCTGTCAAGTTACATAACATGAGGCTGTTTATACTTATTGGTGAAAGAAACTTGCAACCATAACCAACTTGTCTGCACACTTTTATTTCAAACAAATCAATTGACTTAATTGCAAAAACCTACAACAACCTACCCCTATGTATAATGACTCCAGGAGCTCACAAATTTCTATTCTTTAAAAGCTACCAGATAAACCCTGGGAACATTTGATGTTCATTACAGATTAATACTTTTCTCCTGAATGTAAAAACACTTGTCTTAACCCTTCAAACACACAAATGGCTGGGGGGAAAAAGTAAAGTTTAAGAGCTTTAACATAGTATGATCAAGCAATGTTGATATCAGTGAAGAATGCGATGTAGTGCTCTAACCAGGATACGCTGTGACTGAAAAAAAAGCTAATCAATAGTCCTACTGCATTACAATAACAACATTAACCTATTTATTAACCATCACGTGCATTGGTTTAATGGATTTGGAGCGTTACTTTCTGATTTAAGTCAGTATGTGTCCACAAAATTCTCGACAAATCACAGCACATACAAAGATAAAACAAAATTGTTGTTTTTGTTTATTTTAACATGTAAGTTCTAAAACAGTCGCACATACAATATCCTGACTTAATAATGACAAGGTACACTCGCACTCAGCAGAATCTGATCGTGCAGATAACAACAAACAGCTGACTGATCTATTCGACAAAATGAATTTAAACTGGATATGCTCACCATAGTGCGTTCGCCAAGAGCACTTCTTCGGGCTTCACCCACATCGTTGATCACAAAGTTTACTGTAAATATGTGAAAATCGTGATGTTATACAGCCAAAAAGTTGATGGTCAAAACAACAATGACCACTTCTCTTGTTCAGCAGACGGCCACATCTCAACTTCCGTCAATATGACGATCACATGACCTGACATGAGGTCAAGGTATCAAGAAGCAAAACTCTCAGGCATCAGACGCTATTGTCTCCCGTGCGGACCCACAATAATAATAAATGTTGTAACCTAATGCGATGTGTGTGTGTGTGTGTGTGTGTGTGTGTGTGTGTTGAAAAAAAAAAAAACAGCAACAAGGAAGAAGAGACAAATGTAGAAAAAGAACATGAAATCTGATCCCCACCCCCCACCCCCAATGCAAACATAATTATGTGTGCTCGTGTGATAGCGCGTGCGCACGCACGCGCCCGCGCGCCCGTGCGCTCGAGAGAGAGAGACAGACAGACAGACAGACAGACAGACAGAGACACACAGAGAGACAGACAGACACACAAACAGAGAGAGGGGGGAGGCGTGGAACGGTTGGTGGGACTAGAGGCCAGAAGGTGATAGGGGGATGGGCGGCATTGGGGGAAGGGACAGGGGGAGTCATAAGCAGTCAAGAGTGAAGAACTTGCAGTGCTCTCTCTCTCTCTCTCTCTCTCTCTCTCTTGACATCCCCCCTTCCCCGCACTCCTTTCACTCCTGCGTCTCTCTCTCTCTCTCTCTCTCTCTCTCTCTCTCTCTCTCTCTCTCTCTCTCTCTCTCTCTCTCTCTCATTTACGGTTGTTGTTTTTTTATTTCATTTTTAATTCCGTATCGTATTGTAGTTCTAGTCACTTTTTGCATGCTTCTTTTGTTGCTTATCTTATTTTCCATTGCTGAACCTACTCAGGGCGAGGACTGGATGTAAAAAAAGCACATCATGCTTATCTATTATCCTCGTAAATAAAGAATGTTGTCTTTTCTTGTCTTGTCTTGTCTCTCTCTCCTCTCCTCTCTCTCTCTCTCTCTCTCTCTCTCTCTCTCTTGTCTTGTCTTGTCTTGTCTTGTCTTGTCTCTCTCTGTTTTGGGGTCTCGATTCTGCTTCTATACAAATCGAATAGGTTTCTCTGTATTTCAATACAAACCCCGAATGATTTAGTTTATGGGAGACCAATATGTATCCAATTTATTTACTTTCCATACTAAGGTGCATTCGTTACTGGCTGAAAATAACCCGGATGACACCTAATAGATTACTACATAAAGCATATAAAATGTTGGCAGAGCTAGAAGCTAGGGGTAAGAGTAATTGGGCCTCTACAGTGAGGTTGAAACTGTACGAATTTGCTTTTGGATTTTGGATTCATCTCTCTCTCTCTCTCTCCCCTCTCTCTCTCTCTTTCTCCTGCGCGTGGTCCCTCAGGCTTCCAAAATCACCGCTCAAAGGCTACACAACCATCCAATAGATTATGTGCGGAAATCAGCAAGGGAGGTAATTTGTTAGAGCGCGCGTGATCTCGCCGTTTTCAGGGAACATGGGCACGCCCAAAGCAAGGTTGCCTCACCAGTCAGCTCAACAGGTCAATCAGAAAGAGGAAATGCTAAAACATGGAATGAAACAATGCTCCTGGGGTACTGGGGTATTTGTAATGCAGACAGTCAATATCCTGATCACTGTTCTGGCATACGCTTCAGGTAAAATATTTTACTTTCTAAATTTAATTGTTTGACCCATGAATTGAGAAAACGTAACCCATTTGCAATGAAAAGGAAGGCATTGTCTTCCCCTCTGTGTGATATGTATGTGTGTTGGTCTCTCACTCCCCCCCCCCCCCCCCCCCCCCCCCCAACCTTCTTGAGAAAGGTTTTTCCATTCTTTCAAAAAGACCAACGAAAAAGCATATGTCTTGACTTGAGCATTTCTCCATTTCACTTGATTTATAATTACACAGGTGTCAATGAAGCACCATTGTTCTGTTAGCTATCATTCCATAACATCAAAGATAATCACACACCACTACACACACACACACACAAAGTAAACAACAACAACAGCAAAAAAGACTAAGCAACCTGAAACAAACCCATGGTTTTAACCCCAGAATTACAGAGAAATGATTCTTTGTGACCAGCAGCTCAAGGAAGCAATTTTATCTGACGAATATAAAGAGCAGGGGCATTTTGTTTCAAGTGGAAGTTGAAAAGCTTGAAGAGAACATTTCGCTCAAATAATCTGCAAAGCAGTGAACATTCTTGTTTACAAAAACGTATAGATTCGCAAAAATTAAGAACAACGATCATTCCTGACATGCTTGACACACTCTTATAGCAGTTACTAGCAGGCATTATTGCTCAAACTGCACAGACTGTAAGTAACTGCAGTGAACATCCATGTCCCTCTTCCCCAACATCGTTATGCAAACAAAAACCGATCCAGTAAGACAACTCAGTTGTGATGTATCAGTTCCGAGGAGCGGAAAAGTGGTCTCATGAAGGTATTGTGATACCACGACATGGTACACTAGCATAGCTTGTGCAAGTTGGTGTTAAAGCTTGTCTAGCAAGAAAGATTTTTTAACGAAAATTTCGGTGTGCTTTAGAATGAGTATTTTAATGTGTTGTGTGGATTTTTTTTTTATTTTTAAGATAAGACTTGAGAGTTGACTTCAATGCGTGGTGACGGCCCTGATATGGCCCTTTGCGGCCGGCTGGGTTGTAAGCAACTCTCTCTCTCTCTCTCTCCTCTCTCTCTCTCTCTCCTCTCTCTCTCTCTCTCTCTCTCTCTTTCTCTTATGGGGTCTCAATTCTGCTTCTATACAAATTGAAAAGATTCATCTAAATGCATCGAAAAAGTTTCTTGGTATTTCAATACAAACGCCAAATGATTTAGTTTATGGGGAGACCAATAGGTATCCAATTTATTTACTTTCCGAACCAAGGAGCATTTGTTACTGGCTAAGAATAACCCGGATGGCACCTAATAGATTACAACATCAAGCATATAAAATGTTAGTACAGATAGATGATAGATGTAAGAGTAGGCCTAATTGGGCCTCTAAAGTGAGGTTGAAACTGTACGAATTTGGTTTTGGATTTGTGTGGGAGAATCAAGGTGTAGACGATATAATTTTATTCGTATGTTCCGGCAAAGGTTAATTGATTGTAACTGACAGAGATGGAATTGTCATATCAGGGACAGTCGCCGATTTGATGTTTACAGAGCGTTGAATCCTGCACACTGTGTTCCAAAGTACTTGTCAATGCAACTTAACAGACATATTAAATATATATTATTGTCACTAAATTTAGATTTGGTGTATCGGATATCTGAGTACATTCTAACCGTTACTGACCTTTAAATTATCATAACTTTAGGTGCCCGCTCTGTCATGAAGATGATGAAAATGAAGTTCATTTTGTTCTGTCTTGTCCTGAACTACAAGTTGTTAGACAGCAATTAATCCCACTTAAGTTCCTAAGAAATCCTTGTTTCTTCAAACTGATTATGTTAACCGCATCATCGAATGAAAACACTATTAAACAGTTCGCTTTGTATTTGTATGAAGCATTCAGAATGTCAAACGATGTATCAAGATAACAAATGATGTGTTAAGCTAGCTAAATGAGTTTGTATTGATGAACTGCGTGGTTTGTTATCTATTTACCCCCCTTCTAAGGGGCTATGGCCTTTACAAATAAACGTCTGCGTCTCTCTCTCCCTCTCTCTCTGTCTGTCTGTCTGTCTCTGTCTCTCTCTCCAATACGTCTCCAGACATGCACGCAGTGGCGCTTTCCCCTGCGCACTCCGTTGGCCCTGCCCCCGATATATTGTTGCCAGTGCAGAAAGCGTCACCGATGGTGAGGTCAGATGAACACTGACGGAGAGATGCCTGCTGTACCAGAACCTGTCAACCCATGTCCACAACATCGTTACCCTCGTTCGGCAACGGAACCCCCCTCCCCCAATCGTCTGGATGTCTGAACAGCCTCGAGTGTCAAGAACAGAACAGGTACTTGAACTGATGCATTGACGTTTGTTTGGTTCAGTTTAAACTTCTGTTCTTGACAAAGACTGTATATTTGTCATTTCGTCTCAAAGTACACGCATCCGGTATTACAGTGTAAACTTGCATGTTTTTATGTTTTGGGGTGATTGTAGAAAGCAGCGTTATGTCTCGGTTTACTGTGTCGTGTTCCTTAGTAACATTGGCAAGACTAGCCCTGAAAGGTAATCGCCCTTCCCTTTCCTCCCTCCCGCTTCCTCCTGTGGTGTTACCCTGTCATATATTTGTCCCGTTTCTGATCGGTCTCACGCTCTTTTGCAGCATCCGCCTTTCCCAGTGTGTCTTCCTTCCTTCCTTCTGAAGTCAACAACATCCATTATAATTCTTCTTTCTGGTCTGCGCCTGTGTTATGATTTGTGCTGAATGAAATATAGTGTAGCACACAGACGTAACAATTATACGAAGATACAGGCTTCCACTATTGCTTGAACAAGTACCGCCTTATTGGCCTTTGCGTGTCAGTGCATATATGGTTTGGATAACCTTCTGGCTTTTGGTATGTTTTTTCATTGCAACCAACACCGCTTCGTGTCATACTCTGTTGAACGTTTTCTTGAAGTCTATGAATACATGGTAGACACGTATGTGCTGTTGAATTTGACTACATTTCTCACAAGGAACTTGTAGGCTGCAGGTCTATTCTGTCAGGTTGCTTACTCTGCAGATTCCAGCCTGTTCTTTAGGAATGATTTCTTCTGCCTGTGGATTCCACCTGTCGAGGATAACTTTCAGCAACAGTTCGCATCTCGGTGTAGTTGCTGAGGCCGATGGTTCCGAAATTCTGGCATGGATGTAAGCCACCTTTCTTGAGAAGTGAGATTATGAATGTCCAACCAAAGACAGTGCGCCTTACGCTCGCAAGGAGTACTATCTTTGGTCCGACTCGGGAGGGGGGTGGGGGGTGGGGGGGGGGAGAAATTCCTGCAACATGCACCATTCTATAGGTGAAGAATTCCTGGCTATAGGTGAAGAATTCCTGCAACATGCACCATTCTATAGGTGAAAAATTCCTGCAACATGCACCATTCTATAGGGGAAGAATTCCTGCAACATGCACCATTCTATAGGTGAAGAATTCCTGCAACATGCACCATTCTATACGTGTAGAATTCCTGCAACATGCACCATTCTATAGGTGAAGAATTCCTGCAACACGCACCATTCTATAGGTGAAGAATTCCCGCAACACGCGCCATTCTATAGGTGAAGAATTCCTGCAACACGCACCATGCTATAGGTGAAGAATTCCTGCAACATGCACCATTCTATAGGTGAAGAATTCCTGCAACATGCACCATTCTATACGTGAAGAATTCCTGCAACATGCACCATTCCATAGGTGAAGAATTCCTGCAACATGCACCATTCTATAGGTGAAGAATTCCTGCAACATGCACCATGCTGTAGGTGAAGAATTCCTGCAACATGCACCATTCTATAGGTGAAGAATTCCTGCAACATGCACCATTCTATAGGTGAAGAATTCCTGCAACATGCACCATTCTATAGGTAAAGAATTCCTGCAACATGCACCATTCTATAGGTGAAAAATTCCTGCAACATGCAACTTTCTATAGGTGAAAAATTCCTGCAACATGCACCATTCTATAGGTGAAGAATTCCTGCAACATGCGCCATTCTATAGGTGAAGAATTCCTGCAACATGCACCATTCTATAGGTGAAGAATTCCTGCAACATGCACCATTCTATAGGTGAAGAATTCCTGCAACATGCACCATGCTGTAGGTGAAGAATTCCTGCAACATGCACCATTCTATAGGTGAAGAATTCCTGCAACATGCACCATTCTATAGATGAAGAATTCCTGCAACATGCACCATTCTACTGGTGAAGAATTCCTGCAACATGCACCATTCTATAGGTGAAGAATTCCTGCAACATGCACCATTCTATTGGTGAAGAATTCCTGCAACATGCACCATTCTATTGGTGAAGAATTCCTGCAACATGCACCATTCTATTGGTGAAGAATTCCTGCAACATGCACCATTCTATTGGTGAAGAATTCCTGCAACATGCACCATTCTATTGGTGAAGAATTCCTGCAAGCTGTGGTCTTCGCTCGCTGGCGACAGTATTGTTGTAGGGCCCGCAGAATTTTTCCCTGGAGGGTTGTTTCGGCTAAGCCATTCGCTCTTGTTCCATGGCCATAGTACAGCTGTCTTCATTGTGTCGTCTTGTATGTTGCTCGTTGGTTTGACACGCTTGTTCACTGGCGCTCTGACCAGTATATGTGATGATTACTGTCTTGGGCTAACGCTTCATTTTCATGACTTGGATTTTTTTTCCTTTATTTTTGTTTCTTCCAGATGTGAGGGTCCATGTTTTGCATGCATACAGGAAATATGAAATATACCAGTGCACGCAGTACAGGTTGGTCTGGTATTTCATGACTTTATTGTCCTTCCAATCAGTTATTATGCTACTTGGGTAAACAGGAATAGTTTACCGTTTTGTTTTGTTTTTTATTTTCTCATTGCTGACCCCTAAGCTTTTGGGTTAATGCCTTTTTTTTAGCAGACTTACAAACTGAACTACTGAAAACGATTCACTGTCAGAATTCACACACGCACACACACACGCACACTCTCTCCCTCCGTGTGGTTTTGCATTTCAGTGTTCTGGATGCAGTTATTTAAAGGCGTGTATATCAACCTTGCCCTGTGGGTTGGGCATAGAATAGACCCACTGCCCTGCCATGCATGTCGTAAGAGGCGACTAAGGCAGGATCACCTCGCCCCGAGGATAAAGGGGTTAGCGTAGGGCTAACAACCCTACCTGTAAAAAAGACGAGTTACAGAAGCATCGACGACAACGAACCAAAACATTCACCTAGGCAAGGAACGGTCTCCATCCCGGAGACTTATGATGCAGTGCAGTGAAAGCCGAAAGGAAGCTGCAAGGCTGACTCCCCTTCTAACACCCAGGCGTGCGGGACAGGAACCAGTGGCCAAGCAGATACTGCGAAGGAAGTGGGGCTGGATCGGACACACCCTCAGGAAGCCAGCATCCAGCACCACACACCAAGCCCTGACCTGGAACCCGCAGGGAAAGAGAAAGGGAGGCCAGCCTCGCAACAGCTGGAGGCGAGACACTGAGGTGGAGTTGAAACAACAAGGGACCAACTGGACTGGAATGACCAGAACAGAGTGCGATGGCAAAGGGTCGTGGATGGCCTATGCTCCACCGGGAGCGATGGGCATAATGATGATGAATGATATCAACCACAGTTCAGCTTTTGAAGAAATGTCCGTGAACCTGTGGTATCACTGCTAATGATAATTTGTTTGGAGCACAATCGAGATATTGCATACAATTTTTGTTGTTGCCGTCTTCATTCATCTTCTATGCTCTTTCGGTAGCATTACTTCACACTGCTCATAACCTCTCCCAATACGTAGCCACCCCCAAGTTTGTGCTGTTGCAATCCTAGTGTCACTGTCCACAAGAAGCAGTCAATATCAAGTCATGTAGCTACCCACCACAGGAGACAATATGGTAGAGCTGCGTCTTCTGATCCAACATACACAGGACATCACCTTCAAAGGGGAGCCGGAATAGCTCAGTGGTAGAGCGCCAGACTCATAATCTTGGGGTTGCGGGTTCAAATCTCCACCCGGGCCGTTTCGGTACAGGGGGATTTTTACCTCAAAGTTAACATTGGTTCTGACTCCATTTCCCTTACAGTCCTCTGAATGAGACTATAAACCGAGGTTCCATGTGTGAACGCGTGCATAACATCTTGCACACACGTTAATTCCCATCACCAACTCTCGGAAGAGAAGGCGAGTTTGGCTGTTGGTATGGATGACACGTAACACATAGCATGCATCTTCCCTGAAGTTGGAGTATGGCTGCCTTAATGGCGGGATAAAAAACGGTCATACACACAAAACTCCACTCCCTATACAGGGGGTGTCCGCAGGAGTATCAGCCTGCGTACGCAGAAGATCACCTTCAAAGCCCCCAGCTGATAACAATATTACAGAGTATCTTCCTTCTCCAGGGCGTCCAGTGACAGTCCCTGTGAGCATAAGATAAGATAAGATAATGTTGCTTATAGCCCAGCTGACCGCAAAGGGCCACATCAGGGCTGTCACCACGTTAACCCCGTGAGCATGCTGATACTGATATGAACTCATCACAACCCCAGACTTGGGGTGGGGGGTGGGGGGGATCAAACATTGGGTCACGATGTGAGGAGGGCATAAAGGACCACAAAAACTGAGACTTTGGTTGTTGGTGTTGCTGCTGTTGTCGGTAATGATGGTCAGAGAGAATGAGGATGACGCAGGCGATGCTACGGAGTTGTGTTCTGGTCAGACTACATGACAGGGACAGGGCTGTGTCGACACTTCCTTTCATAGTGTGTCCTGTCATCAGCTATGTCCAAGAAATAAAGACACTGCACTACATCTGGAAATTTGGTCTCTGCTTTCAGTGTGATGCATCCCAGTAGGTGGATGGAGTTTGACCATGTGGTTCCAGTCTTCCCATTATACTCCATAGCACACTCAACACTGGGCAGGGCTACAAACAAATCCCACAAATAAAAGGGTCTGGTGGAAATCAAACCTATGACTTTCCAAACCCCATGTCTACGATGCTAACCACTGCACCACATTAACTGGTATATTGTATAACTGTGTTAAGCACACGCATGAACTAACACCTGTGCATCTGTTAATTTATCTAGTTTTACAAGTCCCAAAGGATATAGCATAAGTTAGAAAACTGGTGTACTTTATTCTTCATAGTACAGTACAAAATGTAACAAAATATCGCTGACATTGCATTTCAAAATACAACAACATCATCCCAGCTAACAGTTAGTACTAATGCTATGGTACAGAATATAACCCGAGTTACATTTTGCAACCAGCACGTCATATACTTGTGTCTTCGGTGGAACAAATTGTCACCATTAATTGTGATGTTTTTTAAGAATCACATACCTGGTCACTTTTACCATATGATTTAGTTGCACAAGGTGGGCAAAACAAGGTAGGTAAGCCTAAAGGATGATCAGCGGCAGATTTGGATTTAGCATCTCAAAACATGGTCAAAATCAAGCAAAAACAATATGGCCAAAATTCTTGCAAGGTTAGCATACAATAAGATATGCATTATCTGTTGGACCGCTCGTCCCAGAAAATAACAAGAATACAGGTCCACAAACATAGGTTGGTTGCAGTGTAATGCAGTAATATCATCATCATCATAGCCATTGTCAGTAAAGGAGGTTGTCATTCTTTAAACATCAGAACATAAGCTGAGTCAGGCAAGTCAGAGACTAGACTTATTATCTTAATTAAACCATCACCTCTAACACTATCAGAACGTATCACCGTCATCGTGAAAACTAGCACTATCAATGGCAGATTGACACAAGAGTTGGTAATCACTATTACCTCCTGAGCTCATTTCTCACGACGTATCACAAGATAAGATAAGATAATGTTGCTTATAGCCCAGCCGACCGCAAAGGGCCACATCAGGGCTGTCACCACGTTAAAATCAACTCACCAGTCATAAAAATTTTTTTAAAAAAAACCAACATTCACACATCTCGTTAAATGACCTCGTCTACAAACGCACCAGAAACTGTTAAAAATCTTTCTGCCGTAAAATCTTAAATCAGATGAAAAATGTTAATCTCTCTCAAAAACTCAACGATCACGTCAGGCGGGACATCCCTGAACAGGATCTTCATGGACTCCGCTGTAAAATGTTTGTGTCTCACATCGTGCAAGTCCCAACACTCTAAAAGAACATGTTTCACTGTGAGTGGCGCATGACATGGAATGCACCACGGAGCTTCTTCACTCTTTAAAAGGTAAGAATGGGTAAAATACGAATGGCCGGTGTGCAGCCGGCACAGAACCGTTTCCTCTTTACGACCTCCCGACGTAGATGGGAGGAACTCCTTAAGGTTTGGACGGATCTGAAAGAGTTTGTTATTCGTCTGTGTGTTCCAATCCTCCTGCCAGAGGTCTCTCACATAATCGTTAATTTTGGGTTTCACATCTGAGCAGGGGATATAAGTGTTGGACAGTTTCTCTCTTGTGGCGTTCTTGGCTAAACGATCAACCATTTCGTTCCCGCCGATGCCAACATGACCAGGAACCCAAGCAAGAGTAATGTTGTAACCGTCCGCCTTCAACTTGCTAAAAAGTTCAAAAAAAAGTAAAAGTTCTGGATGCTGAAGGTTGCGGCCAGCTATGGCCTTCAAAGCTGACAGCGAATCCGACAGAACCAGAAAGTCCCTCTTCGAAGAATAGGAGATTATCTTCAAAGCCAGTACCAGAGCAGTAAGTTCAGCAGAATAGACAGAAGCATCGGAATGTATATGTTCCAACAGTATCTGAGAAGGAGCCCCAGGGCAGTAGGCTGCACAGGCCACTCCATCTTCAGACTTGGAACCGTCGGTGAAAACTTTTTGACAGGATGGGAATTTGGAACAGAGCTCAGCATACAATGCCTTGTATGCCAGAGAGCTGGTAGACTCTTTGCGAAAAGCTGCGAGGTCGAAACAAATCTCTGGTGTGAAAAAGGTCCACGGAGGTTGATCCGGAAACTTGGAAAAATCGGACACAACTCCTAGGTCTAGACCTGCATTCCGCACGTGAGGCCGCATACGAAGACCAAACGGCGGAATACATTTCGGGTTGTTTTCAAACTTACTTTGGAACGGAGGGTCAAAGACACAGTCATAGGCAGGATTCTGCGGTTCTGAGAACAGTCGGATATAATAATTCAAAGACAGTTTCAGCCTGCGGTTGGACAGTGAAGGTTCACCCGCCTCTGCGTACAGGCTGTACACAGGGGTGGTGCGGAACGCTCCAAGACAGAGACGAAGCCTTGATGGTGGATAGGGTCCAAGAGTTTGAGGTAAGATGATCTTGCGGAGCCGTACACAGCACAACCGTAGTCCAGTTTGGATCGGACCAGGGCTCTGTAGAGGTGCAACAAAGTTTTCTTATCAGCGCCCCAGTCGGTGTGCGCTACGACCCGCAGAATATTCAGTGCTTTCTGGCAAGCAGTTTTGAGGTTTTTAATATGGTTGAGAAAGCTAAGTTTTTGGTCAAAAATGACTCCAGAAATTTGGCCTCTTTAACAGCTGGAATGGGAGATTTCCTACTTGAAGTTCAGGATCTGGAAAAAAACTGACGGAAATTATGGAAGTGGATACACTGCGTTTTTGTAGCAGAAAAAGTGAAACCGTTTTCATCAGCCCACCGATGGATTTTATCTACGCAAAGCTGGAGCCTGCGCTGGACACTCGGGTACAGGCTTCCAGTTGCGTAGACAGCGAAATCATCCACAAACAATGAGCAGTCTGAACCCTGCTGAACTGATTGAACAATGTTATTAATCTTGATGCTAAAGAGGGCAGGAGACAGTATGCTCCCCTGTGGAACACCCAACTCCTGCTCGTGGACATCAGAGAGAGTGGTGCCAACCCGGACCTGAAACTGTCGTTCTGCCAAAAATTTTGAATAAAAAGCGGAAGATGACCTCGAAAACCCAGATCGTGGAGATCATGAAGTATCCCCGACTTCCAGGTGGTATCGTAGGCCTTCTCCAAGTCAAAGAAAAATGCCACTGCATGCTGTTTGTTCAGAAAGGCGTTCCGAAGTGTAGATTCCAGACGAATCAAATGGTCAACAGTAGTCCGATGTTTGCGGAAACCACACTGTTCTTTCGCCAAAAGGCCATCGGTTTCCAGTTTCCACATGAGCCTAGCATTGACCATTTTCTCCATCAATTTACAGACACAGCTGGTCAAAGCTATGGGACGGTAGTTTGATGGATTAGAAAGATCTTTTCCAGGTTTGGGGATGGGAATAATAAGGGCTTTTCGCCAAGAGGGCGGAAAGCAACCTGTAGTCAACACATGGTTGTATACATGTAACAGGGTGTTCAGACCTATTTGCGGAAGATGTTTCAACAGTTGATAATGGATTTCATCTATACCTGGAGAGGAATCGTTGCAAGAAAGTAAGGCAGATTTCAGCTCGTTTAACGTGAAAGGAAGATTATAGTCTTCCATGTTGTCGGACGAAAAGTTGCAGGGTGATTTTTCTTTTAGGGCTTTGGTTTTGACAAAAGTGGCCGATTTATTAGAAGAGGAGGAATTCTTTTCAATGGTTGAAGCAAGCAGATTAGCAACTGCTTTCTTCTCTGTTATTAAAGAATCCGAAAACTTGAGATGGTTCACAGTGGGACAGGTGTTCTTCCCTTTGATTTTCTTAATGATGTTCCACACTTTTTTCTTGGAAGTTTTGATGTCAGCCTGGAGCAGAAGCTTCTCCAGACCGACGTTTACTGATTTTAAAAGTGTGTCTTGATTTAGCTCGGAGTTTCTGATGGGCTCGAGCGTTGGGACCCGAAGGTCGTTGGTATACCTGACGCTGAGCCCGTTTCCGAACTTTGGAAATTTGTTGGCATTCTGAATCGAACCAGGGTGTTTTTGGCATTTGAAGTTTATCGGAAGACACTGGAATACAGGCTTTAGCACATTTGATCATAGTGTTTGTCAGAGATTCAGCTGGGTCCGGACTCTGAAGAAAATCAGTGTCCTGGAATTCCGTAGAAATAGTGGCTGCAAATAGATCCCAGTTTGCTTTCTTATAATTTAGATGTTGAGAGACAGAGACGTGTTCAGTTATGACAGGTTGTAGAAGGACAGGGAAATGGTCACTTCCGTGCAGATCGTCATGGACAGACCACTCATAGTCCAGGACCAGCGAGGGGTCACAAACCGACAAATCTAAACACGAAAGTGAACCTGTGGAAGAGTGGAGGTAAGTTGCAGATCCGTCGTTCAGACAACACAAATCCAAATCCGAAAGGACATCCTCAATCAGCAGACCTCTGGATGACGTACCGGCACTACCCCAAAGAGGGTTGTGACCGTTAAAGTCACCCAACAGCAAAAAAGGTCGAGGAAGTTCTCTTATCAGACTGACAAGGTCCTGACGACAAACCGGGACAGAAGGAGGTAGATAAAGGGAACAGATTGTCACAGTCTTGTGGAGAGTGACTCTCGCAGCTACAGCCTGAAGGGAGGTAGACAGAGCGACAGGACTATACAACAAAGTTTTGTGTAGGAGAAGGGCAACACCGCCCGACAATCCCAACGTGGATGGTTGTGCAGGTTTTGAAAGAATATTAAACCCAGAAAGAGTAAAGGTCTTCTGGCTTTGAATTTGAGTTTCCTGAAGAGCCACGACGGAAGGTTTTTATAGATTGACACAAAAGTTGCAGCTCCTCGAAGTTGGAATTTAGTCCACGGATATTCCAATGGAATATTGTACTATCCATGGTGCAGAGGGCGAAAAGGAGAGAGATCAGGTCATCTCCTCCTCAACGTCTGTTGCTAAAGGTGTAAATTTATTTGAGGTTTGTACTGGGCTGTGTTGGTCTTCAGACCTGCTGGCAGACTTGCCAACAGGTGAAGAAGGTCTGGATTTGGGAGATGGTGGAGGTTTCTTCCTCATCTCCACCATCTCCACACTGGGTTGAACTCCCTTGCCCGCACGGGCACTGGACAGAGGAGTTCGAGGTGGGGGTGCTGGTTTTTTAATCTGCCCAGCAGCAGATGTTGTAGACTGCTGGGCAGTCTGAGGGGTGGTGGATTTTTTGCCTCCACCAGGGGCATTCACTTTGGGTTGAGAGGTGGTGGACTGCTTCCACCAGAGCTGACAGTTTTTCCTTGCAATGTCTTCGAAAACGTAAAGTTATCAGTCTGACAGCAGACTGACCGAGTTGGAACTGTAGGAACTTTCTTTACGGCCGAAGCATATGAAGAAGCTGTCGGCGACTGACTGCCCACAACCTGTTTCCGGGCTTCAAAAAAGGAGATCTTCTTTTCTGTTTTAACTCTTTGTATTGCAGATTCCTGAATCCAAAGAGGACAGTTTCGGGAAGAGGAGGGATGGTCGCCACCGCAGTTTGCACAATGTGCCGGATCTTTACACGGCCATCATGGGTTGCCTTGCAGCAAATACCGCACACCTCCTGCCCAGAACAACGGTCTCTGACATGGCCAAACTTCTGGCATCTGAAGCACCTCAACGGGGACGGAACGTATAACTGAACCCGGACAATCAGGTAGCCGACTTTGATGACCGGAGGCAGCACAGGGTTGCAGAATGTCAGAAAGAGGGTGTTGGTGTCCACTCTTTCTGCACCCTTCTTTACTGTCACCCTGCGTACCTCCGTCACACCCTGGGACGCCAGCTCCGTTTTGATCTCTGCCTCTGAAACACCTGATAAATCCCTGCAGCGAATCACTCCTTTCGATGAATTTAACTGTTTGTGGGGAGTCACCCTGATCTCCCTGTCCACAAGCTTTTTTGCCTTCAGCAGCTGTTCAGATTGTTTCTGTGATTTACATTGAATTAGAAACGAGCCGTTCCTCAACCTCTTGATGGACCGAGGGTCACCTGCTAAGCCTTGAAAAGCCCTTTTGGATAGCAAAAGGGCTCAAAGCTGAAAGGGGTCTTTCTTGCTCCGTTCCTTCCATAACGAGCCAGGAAGCCCAAAAACCTGTCTTCTGTCGTACCTCCATATCCGAATCGCTGTCAGAATCGAAATCCCTGAAATAGGGGATGCTGCCTTCCTCTTTTTTGGGGGGATGTGTTTTGAAAAAGCCATGTGTATTTTATTATATTTCATCCCTCCCTTACCCACCCACCTTGGAGTCCAACTAAGGGGCCAGGGCCAAGAAACCAATGTCTTGACCCTTCCAGGCTTCGGGAGAGATATACGACAAACAGAAGCCACCAACCCTATCCCCCTGATCATGCTCAACTCCCGGGAACAGAGAGCTGAGCACTGCAGGGGTTTACTTGGCCAGCAGGGGAACTGCCTGTCTTGACCCAACCCCCAAGAAGGGGAGCCGATTAGTACACCCGGGCCAAAGTGTACTCCCTGTCTAGGAGAGGTCGAGCCAAAGTGATGTGTTGAGAGCGCTGGCCCTCTCAATCACCAGGATCTCATTCCCCTCCGACACAGGTCGCACCGCACGGCAAACACGGCGGATCTTAAGGAGACCACAGAGAGAAAAGGAGTGTGGAAAAGAAGACTTGAAGGGGAGACGAAGATAGAAAAGGGCCAAATAAGGGAGGCAGAAAACAAGAAAAGGAGAAAGGCGGGTTACTCTTAGTCAGGATCCTCACCCTTAGCCTATCTGACATGGGAAGCCCTACCAGGGGCATCAACTCCTTACCACGTTACGCTTAGGCCATACAGCATCTTCACCTCTCAGGCCTACAAGCAGTGTGAAAAAACCAGCCTATCTCCCAAGTATTGATGCCCCCGCCAGCAAAGCCTAAGGGATCACTGGACCGCGCAAGCCCTCCGACCACGACAAGGTCGCAACCCCCCGGAGGGGACCGTATCACAAAACAGCAACAGCTCAGACCTGACCAAATACTATACATTCACATATGGTGACAATTTGTTCCACAGTGGACAGTCAAAACTTAAGCTGAAAACTTGGCGGAGAAATAGAAACTGACTTTCATACTGCTTGTGACAAGAGAAAAAAACTGTACACAACACCCCTTTTTGGTGTGTGTGTGTGTGTGTGTATTATTTATTCATTTGTTTGTGTTTTTTTTTTTGCAATGCAGAGCATTAAGCGTAATATAAGCGCACACACACACCCTTGGCAAACAAAGTACAAGTCTTCTGTTAAACAAACCAACCAACAATGCTGTGAGTGAAAGTACTTTTATTACTCTAAAAACTCATGAACTCTCAGTCACCTGTAAATTCTCAGTCACACGTAATCTGTCTTATGACACACTATAAAATTCGCAAAACTAACAACAGAGGACTCATCTTTCCATCACCAGCATGTGAAGAGTATGTACATGTTACAATGAAGAGTTACGTCTACTCACGTTATCAAAAAAGTTTACAATCACTTCACATTATGGCATTCTGTTGACAGGAAGCATCAGAAAATTCATAAAGCCTTTCTGGGGGGGAAGGTTTTCCTCTTGTTATCAGTTCTTAACATGAAAACAAAAACAAAAACGAAACAAAACCCTCCAGCAGGTTGACAGAGTACCCAAACAATACTGGAGAAAAACAAGTGCAGGCTAACTATTCCTTCATCATTGCAATAATGACTTGGCAAAGACCAAAAAAACAAAAGTGGGAGGGGATGTGGGAGTGTGGGTTGTGAGAACAAAAACACCCCTAACAACTGGAATGGAAAAATAGGACGTTAGATTTTAACTATAGAATCCTTCACTAGCAACGTAGAGGGGCCACCTTGAAAGCAAAACCATTCAATCACCTGCTCAGAGGTCTTTCGTCTGCTGATTCAGATTCATTAGCGAGACAGGGCTGATTGTGTGCAAGCTCCTTTGGCATCAAATGGAGATTTACAGCAGTCCTTCATTCTGTGGCGTTCTCGCCATCAAGGTTTTAAGAAAGAGAATCCAACGGCACCCAAAGTAGCCAGCTGAGGATAGAAAAGTAAAACGAGAATAAAGCACTAAAAGGCATAAGCTGCTGAAAAACTAAAATCATTATGCAAAGAGTATTAAATGTAGTAGGACATCTTTTTATATATATATATATATATATATATATATATATATATATATATATATATATATATATATATATATATATAAATGTATATGCATATATATATATATATATATATATATATATATATATATATATACACATTCATATATATTCATAAATGTGCATACATATGTTAACATTCCCAGTCTTTTGAGGCTGTAGGGGGCAGCATACTGTCAACGGTTGACCATGTGTGTCCAGGGCACAGCAGAGTGGAGCCCATCCTTTTCATTCCACAGGTTTAACCCGCCCTGAACTTAATCAGGCATCCACTTACAGCTGGGACGATGGAGAAAGTTTACAAGCTGAACAAATCTAACCCCACCAGTACTTCAATATATATATATTATGCATGCATGTATGTGATGTATAACCGAGATACTAAAGCACACACATACATATCCTAGTAAATACATGCACACATCACAATGTAAACGCACGCACAAAAGGGGCAAATAGTTAGTCTGTATCAGTGCCACACTGTTTGCATAAAAGAGCAGCCATAGTCAATCAGATAAGTCAAAGCTGCCATCACCCAAATATGACTGAACGAAGCAGCAAATAGTTACAGAGTACAGCAGAAGACGGACCACATTTAAGAACAAGAGCCACAGCGTTACATCACTCACCAGTCTGTTAAAACCTTGCTGGGAAAAGAACACAGTAATCATTCAGAAACATCCTGAGAGACGCAGTGATCGTGTCTTTATGTACAACACAGACACGTACATATACATGCACATATACACGCACACACACATGTACACGCACGCACACACACAATTTTCCTTTGACTCTTTTTCTTCTTTTCAAAAATACGAACAACTTGTAAGCGAGTGCACACGCACACACACACACACATGTTCAGCTCACGATCTTAAAAGAGCAAATGAACCAATCCCCAAACAATAACAAATCTGACCACTCTGTTGACGCCCTTCTCTACTTAATCACAGTCACTCAGACAGCTCATTGACATGTACACATTATCACACTATTCTCCATCACAGGACGATCCTCACAATGGTTCTCTCCAAGCCTGTAGGCAAGATGGACCTGCGCCCATGTGTTCACAGCAACTTCCTGTGAGAGGCAGCAGATCCAGACTTTCTGCTCCCCGTATTGTTCTCTGGCTAGTGGCAAGCGCGGCGGTCATTTGAACAGGGGAGCGAGAGAAAAAAAAAAGCGAGGTATTCACCATGAACTTAGTCTTAATAAAACAAAACAAAGCAGAAGGATAGCCTCAAACAACTTGCCTGTGGTCAAACTGTAACCGGTGGGAAGGGAGAAGGCAGGTGGGATGGGGGGGGGGGGGGGGGGGAGGGTGAGGGGAGCAGGAGGTATGGATGTATATGGGGAAGGGAGTGAGACTGGGAAGAAGATTCCACTGTCGTAGACGAAAAGAATGCAGACCTGTTGGCGAATGATGATGACAAAAGAATAATAATAAAAGCGAACAGCAGCCAATGAGGGGTACACAGGTGGTAAGCGTGAAAAAGGGAAGTAATGCGCCTGGACTGCAGCGACACATCTCCCCGATGGGAACAGTCTACAAGTTACACTGAAAAAATCTTTGACACGGAGAAGAAGCCAACACAGAACAATATGCCCACTACAAAATTATGTAGAGAGCATCCTTAAAAGCAGCCATCAAGGCCCTGCCCAGAGGAACACCGGTAGTTCTGATCACCGTTGTGGAGATGGAATATACGAAACAGATGATGTGCGTCTGCTGTCCACACTGGCATCAACATGGCTTCTGATACAGATGGGATATAAGGACACCAAGTTTACATATCACTCACTGGTGGTTTCGGACATTTTCCAAGGTTCCTTCTTCTTTCAGGCTATTCCTAATGCTAGTCAGGCACTATTTAAAATGCAGCTTTGGGCTCCCTTGTCAAAAGCCTTACGTCAGAAAATTGAGAAGGAAACATACAAATTGACCAAATGAAACCATTTTATTGTCAGATTAGCCGTTAGGTGTACTGACAAACATGCTTGTGCATATGTGCACGCACGTACACCACACACACACACACACACACACACACACACACACACACACACCGCGCGCACACACACACACACACACACACACCACACACAGAGTGTACCGTCTTCAACACTTCTTCACAGTGAAACAACAAACTAGTCACTTTTGTCTTCTTAAGTGTTTAAAATGATTGCTGACTGAGTATCATGGGTAAACTATCAAACATGACCTGTTCTCACTATTGAGGACGATAGTCACTGCTTCTGAATCGCACATTTTGGAAAAGGACCTGAGAGTTAATATGGATGAATTTCAGATTTGTTTTTGTTCATATGATTCTGTCAATATTACTAACTGATCTTACAGAATCTTGGGAACTGAAAATATCAAATTCACCCATACTGACTCACAACATCTTTTTTGAGCTGTTGCACAATTCTCAGACTGCAACTTTGGCCCCCAGTCATGAGAATTAGGCCCAAATATTCAGTCAAACATGCAAAATGCTAACCTGAAAATTGAAAGATTCACTGCACATTGAACCAGAACACTTTCCTCCCTATTACTATTAGCAGCCATGCCTGTTCATAATACTGGCTATAACATGATATGGTGCACCTTCACAGAAAAAGAGGATGAAAAAATGCCACTGCTGTGACGTATCCTCAGCAGGAAAGCAGTGCCAAGGTTAATAGAAAAGTTATTCAGACAACACAAAAGATCGTTAAAGCAGGAAATATGCTGTCAATGGGCAAAGGCGCAGAGATGATGCAGAGATGATTGCTTTGTAGAATCTTCTTTTAAGAGCTTTCATCAGTAAAAATTTCCAAAGATTGTATATATAGTTCTGTCATTCACTCGTAACATGCACTGGACAACACCATGGTAGGGCTACATTACAGTTCTATTTACTCTCCCTAGACCATCCCTCCCACCCAAATTACAAAGATAGTGAACAAATTGAAAGTCTTCACCACAGTTTCCAAACTCACTTAAATACCAATACTATAACTTTATAAAAACAATGTAGTAATATGAGTTCCTCACATGTGTTTCATCATTCAATGAATACAAATCCATGATCGTGCACCCAACATTTCAGTGCTTGGAGATGACATGGTTAGGTCCACAAATGAAATTGCTTATTTAATGATAACCCCAGACACATTTAGGACAGGCTCCCCCCCCCCCCCCCCCCCAAATGTTTGGAGAGGTGGTCTTCCTTTTAGCTGAAAAAAAAATCTAAGATAAATATCTCCAAGACAGCAAAGTATGGGTGGAACATTAAACATTTAGTGCCTGACAACTCAAACTGCAAACTACTATCACACATTATGCTAATAAATGTTTTCTAGGGAGAGAGAGAGAGAGACAGAGAGAGAGAGAGAGAGACTGAGACTGGGGTATGGGACACACAAACTTGCTATTCTTGACCTCCCAAAGTTCATGGTCAGATAAATACAGTTCAACGAAGCTGCCAACCTAATGGAGTTGAAATTTGAAAGCCAGGGGACGCACAGAACTTCAGCTATTGCTTGGAGCCTTTTACACCCCACTACTGACAGGACATCTAAATGCAAGCTCAGAATGAAAATGTACCTTCACTGGGTCCTTACGTGTTGACAAGCTCAAAATTCTATGAATTTTCAATAACGTACAGCCATCTTGTAAGATTTCCATGACAAGAAATCAGCCATTTTCACACACAAAATGTATTACAAGCATGATCAAAATCACCATTTCAACAACACCTATAAAGGGCTATATATTTGCTTGATTTTTGTTCACTGACACACATTAGCACATACAAAAACAAAAACAAAAAAAAAACAAACAAACAAAAATTAGTGTTTCTCAAAGCATTTAATTCTTAATTCTAAGACTTTTCCAAGATTCTGACCATATCGCATGACTTTCCAGTCCTGGATAGTCATGCTTTTTAAAATTCCACGACTTTCCATGATTTCCATAACCAGTACAGACTCTGCTTCCACCAAAAATAAATGGTGAGATTCACAAAACATCATCTGACAAAATCTTATCATCCCTTAGAAAGAAGAAAGAAAGAAAGGGGAAAAAAAAGCACTCTGGAACTCAAAATGTCATCCCCAAATCTTTAAATTCAGAATTTTTTCAACAAATTTTTTCCATCATACTTCCTTCTGATCCTCTCCTTCCACCAACTCCTCCTCGTCCCAAGTATGACCTGTTTACATCCAGGTAACCAACTTTCATTTCAGTTTTAAAAAGCTCAGGACAAACACCATCTGTTCTATACTGTGTCACAAGCTTTCACTTCAGAAATAAAAAGCCCTGGTCAAATATTTTGTTTGCTACTTGTGTGTCACGAACTCTTTCATTCCTGTAATGTAAAGCTCAGAACAAGTACTACTGTTGCTTTTCACACAGAGAATAGTCTTAAATATGACACAGGTAAGTTCAGTTCAATTTTTTTTTTGTGTCTTACTCAGTCACGCTCAGTTTTCATCAAAATTTTTTAAGCTGCTAACTATTAAAATCAAATGGCCTTATACATGAGACCCTTGTGTAAATTCATTCCCTCCTCTGTCCCCCTCCCCCACCCAACCCCCTAACAAAAAATACAAATGAAAAAAAAAAAAAACTACTCCAACAAAATAACTCGACGCACGTTCAATATGTCTACTGTGACCTGTTTGCTGATAATGCTTTCTTAAAGAGGAAAAACAACTCTTGTAGAATCGGTTGCAAAAAGTTCTCAACAGCTATCACTAATAACCCACCTCTGCGTCACCCACACCAAGGAGTCACGGTGAAATAATAAATATGTCTGCATTGCATGCAGTGACTCCCAAGACACATTCATACAGGTGTGTATACATATGTACATGTATCACATACCGACACTGGAAATAACACACAGGGAAGGAGCAAACGTGTACATCGAAATAATGAAAGAGTACCGCGTCCGCCGCCACAAACTGCCATGGCATAATAGTAAGTGTTGTAGCTTGGGAAGTCAAGGATTTTTTCAGCTCCAGCCGGATCCTAATCTGAGTAAAGTGAGCTGTTGTCTTACATAAGACTGAAACCACACAGTCAAGCTTCATCCAGTTGTGACTAACAAGTAGTTGACGTTTTCAAACCAGTCTTTCATGTGTCTAAATGCATTTTTCAGGCTTGGTTGATGCAGGGATAGATTGTGAAAGGGAAAATACTATCCTCTTCTGCAGTCCCAGACTACCATAGAACTTCACAGCATCATCTTGATCATCCTCATTCATCGTCAATGATCAACAACAAAATTAACAAAAGAAGTATGGAATGAAATTCAAGCGGTAAGTCTCCATGCATAAACTGGAAATAACTGAAGGTAGACCTGCTGATTATGTTGCAGGGTCTAGCGACGTTTTGGTTTACTCTGGATTAGATTTTTCTTTTCCCATGGTACACAACAGATAATCTATTTTAAAAAAAACAACATTTAACATGTTTTCATGGGCAGATCTTGAAATTTGAAGAACAGACAATTGAAAACAAAAGACCAAATAGTCACAACAGAATGAAAAATGATGAAATACCAAGAGCAAACTACCCAGTTACTTCCTTTCATTTTCTTTTGCATGTAAGTTTGATCTCCATTAGATAATCTTGAGGTTGTCTGCTGAGGACAAACTGCTTTAAGATTTTATTTCTTTCATACACCCTAAGAAAAACCGTCTCTGTACTATCCTTCAAAACCATTTAAAGACTCATGACCCTCAAAAAAGTTTTGGCACAGATGCGGAGCCATTTTATAGAAACAAAGTTATAAACTTTTGCGGAAATACCATAAGAACTGACTAAAATTATTAAATGAAAATCATGACTGTGGCAGTGCGAGTCATGTAATACCCAGGACGTTCAGCACAGGCTATGGGTTTCAATAGGGCTTCTTCAAAGACGATGAATGTTTTCTTCCTCATCTTAACGAAACTTTAAAAAAATGTTTTGAGTTTATGGATGGCAAACAGTGTCTCCTCAGTTTATACAAGTGTGCTCCTAAGTGCATAAAGGGTGTACAAAGACAAACTGGCCAAGTAGTCAATCAGGATCCTTCCCTTCAACACAGACTTTGCTGGGAATCAGTTCTGGAACAGGTAGACAGACATGTACCCTTTTCAGAAGCAAAGCATACAAGGTGTCTCATAAGCCATGGTGTGCAAACAGGGATTTAGGAATCTTTCTGTACATAGCTTGATTTTTAGGCACAAACGCAAAGCTTGGAGAAAGAAAAAATCATACACCAGGATTCAGACCTCTGACCCATACAGTGGAACCCAACATGCAACTTCTCATCCACTTATTCTTTTTTTTTTTTTTATCAAATGGTAATCATTGATTGTTTGTTTTTTTTTAGGTTTTCCCACATGAACTCAAGTCAACCGGTACATGTTCCCTCACAAGCAAATGTGAGGTTATAGAGCATCTTTTCTGAGGTGAGACGATTGTGTGCAAGACCACTTTATACTGCCTCACCAAGTAAGCAGCAGCAACTCATGTTCATGGTTTTTTGTTTATGTTGTTGTTGTTGTACCCTTTTATGGAAGATGAAGATTCCTGATCAGTATCCATGAACAAAGGCAGTCCACATAAAACACTTCCACAAAATCAGTTTACTGTAGGTTCCAGGGTCCAGCTTGTGTGGAACAACCAGTGACAGACGTTGTAGGGGATAATGAACACTGTAGGCTGTGAACAGGAACTACCCAAGGGAGGAAGTTCTCCACACTGAAATCAGATCAGGGCTCAAGGATCATCCAAATCATTGTGACATCTAGGGAAAAAGTGTGTGGACTGGGTTGAACACCAACTCTGAATTATGGAACCAGCTGCAATGGTGCAATCGTTAGTATTGCGAACTTGCCAGCTGGGGAGTCATGGGGCTTTCTTCGCATCAGAGGCGTTTATTTGTGGATTTTTTTTTTTTTTTTTTTAAAGCATGGACAGCCCCTGTCCTCAGTTCAGTGATCTATAGGCTTGAAAGACAGGAATCACACAGTCCAGTTTCATCCACTTGGCAGAGTGTGCTCTTGGAGTATTGTTCATACTTTCTAACACTCTCTCCAGCCTGGATGATGCCTGGATACATCATGAACGTTGATGTTACAGTACAGCCCTCACATGTCATCAGTGACCAGAATGGAGCTCAGCAGCATCATTTCAGTCCTCATCACTGATCATTTGAAAAAAAAAAATATATATATATATAAATAAATAAAATAACTGAAATACAGAACTGTGCAAATAGTCCTTCCAGTTTACTGTTAGTGTGCTGAAGAATACAATTTCTACACCTAAACAAAAACTGCTTATACCTGCAAATTTCTATTAATGCTACCCAGACAAAACACACCATAACCTACTAAGCTCGCAGAAAATCTGACATTTGTGACAGAATCTCTCATGCATAGTAAATCCAGGAAATCCATGACAATTAACGGAGCATTAACACTATGGTTTCAGTTTGCAAAAAGATGAATTTTTCTTGAAAATTTTTTTTAAAAAAAACAAAAAAAACCCATCTTCTTTTGAATGTCAGCATGAATATAAGATAAAACCCACGACATTACCAAAAAGAAAAAAAAGGAAAGAAAAAGATTTTGCAAATCTAGAAAAAAAATGAAAACAGCTCTTTGAAATAATAACAAATACACATTTGTACACGTTATTAAATAATAAAGGCACAACCCCAGACACTAAATGGATCTCAGGCTGTCAACCTTGTCAAAAGCTCTATCAAGAAATCCCAGGTCCCATGTCTGTTGTTTAGTTCTACAAGTATAAAACAGACCTCCCCCAAAAGAATACTGGCACATTCTTTATGTCCACAAATAGCTGACAGTTTTCAAATCATTTAATGAGATGCATTTCAAGAGGAAAAAAAAAAGGGAAACACCATATTAACCTTCCACCGATGTAAAAGCTTCTTCAGGCTAAAAAGCTGGCATGCACCACACATTATCTTTCAATTCCCGTTGGATGAAATTCAAAATGCACATGCAGCCAACTCCCCCACTCTGGTAGGAACTATTTGCTCAGAGATGGAGAGGGGAGAGGCTTCCGCAGAGCTCCGACTGATCAACAGCAAAAATACCTGAAACTGTAAGGAATTACAGCAGGCAAACCCCCACCCCCTCCTTCCTGCCCTCCTCTAGCCACCTCTCCTGGCGAAAAAAAAAGAAGAAATATACGTTTCAAAATGGTGTCTACTCTGATGCAAAACTACGCACTGAGTGGCGTGTTATCCTCTTTGGGGTTCCATCACAACCAGGACCAATTCTGTTTGCACAGCTTTTGGTAATTTTTTTTCATTTCGAGCATCTTGCCAACATGCAATGTCAGACCATGAGATTATCTCCCCTACAACCAGGCAGGGCAAAATGGTGACTGACCGGTCTCATGGAGAAGATCACACAAGATTTCGTCACATCAGTATCAACTGCTAGCTTACCCAAAATGTGACCAGCACTCTACAGATTCCCCTGCCAATTTTCTTCCCAAATTTTTTTCCACTGAAACATCTTTTTTCCCCACGGATCTTTATCATTTAGGTTCGCAGAAATCAAATTTGCAGAGACGTGGGAATCCTGCTTATAAATTCAGCCCTCCCCACTCACACAGACAAAGCATGAGGTAGAGGCTGAGAAACACAGAAAAGAACGAGACAGGATGGGGAAAATGGCAAAAATGGGAAAGGGAAGAAACAGGAATGAAGGGAGGTGAATGCAGTCAGGGGAAGGGGGGTGGGGGGAGGGGGGGGGAATGGAGAAAGAGGGCCAATGAGAAGAAAATGCTGGAAAGTGAGATGGAGGGGAGGAAGACTGTAAAAGCTGGAATATTAAGATCAGTCTTCTAAAAATGGTAATGAAACAACAACAAAGAAGCAATAGAGCATGTCTATGCCAGCGATTGTGCAGTGTATGAGTGTGCACGAGAAACACATGTCAGCATACAAGGTATCACTTAGGATAATGCAGGACACAATCGCATGCGATACCTGCCATGAGTTTAACTATAAGTGTATGCAGACCCACATATGATTCATTTTTTTCTCATACAATAACCAACAATACTGATCGTAAATCAAGTATTTCCTTTTTGCAAAGTCCTGGTAAGTTATATACATTACGTCAATTAGATATGTAAAGCTGAGAAATTCAGAGAGGGTAAGATTTTAAAGCAAGAGAATAATGTCACACTGCTTACATAATCACTAACCCAAAAAATATATTGGACTTTATCTAACAATAAATAAAAAACCCTGCTCGTTGCATTCTTAAGATACTATCAATGATTCAGACCTGAAAATGACATTACATGAGAATCCTCATTGCACTCAGTGTGAAGAGTGTGTAATGCATGAACATCTGGCGGAACACTATGCTTTTGAACATACACCCATACAATTTCCTACTTTTCAGAACTTAAAACCACAAATTTGGTGAGCTCAGCATGATTTTCAAGGACACAAAAGATAAGGAAAGAAGACTAGCAGAAGGAAGTCTCCACACTTCACCAACAATCCTCTCTCTCACAGGCGTAAATTTCACAAATCATTCCAATCTTACTTTCCCCCTCTACGTTTATGACTATGTCGCTGAAAGTCCCCAAGGCGACTGTTTGACACCCATTTTTTTTCTTGGAGATGGAAGACCTTTCGCTGAATCACCGATCTTCTGCAAAACTTCTCTTTAGCGGCATATTGATGATTAAATGATTGGTTTTCTTTGATGCATGCCCTGAAAAGACACTAATCTGTAGTGGTCTTGCCAACATAGGAAGGAGGGGAGGGGGCGGGGGGGGGGGGGAGAGGAGGGAGTACTTCGAACTGAATTTCAGTGGCTTTTAGTTTTCCTGTTTGGCATGGTTTGTTTTCCAAAGACATACACAGCAAACCTATATTTTCAGGATTTCATGGGACAAGTATGAGAATGATAGCAGACATGAGTGAACGATTTAAAATCACTGCAACTGGCCCAAACAAGTAGAAAACAAATCAATTAACCATGCAGCAGGGGAAAGATCCAAAAGCTACAATTCTTGCAGGGGGGCAAGAGTGAACAGATTTATCTCACATTCTCTGCTTTCAACAGCTCTTTTGGATAATGTACTGGCAGCTGTCATACATCGTTTCTCCAGCACACATCATCTTCCCTCCTCTCTCTCATCCTTCCTTCTGTTGAAGAAAGGGATGTTGTTTTGTGAATGCTAGGGCTTAGAAGAGATATGATAAAAGATGTGAGCGTGCGTGTGCCTGTACGTGTCTGCATGTATGCATGAATGAGAGAGAAAGAGAAAGAGAGGGTGAAAGAGACACAGAGAGAGAGAGAGAGGGACAGATATGCAAAGATAAGAAAGATAATGTTGCTTTAGCCCAACCGACCGCAAAGGCACATCAGGCTGATGCAATAGATAGAGAAAAGAACACATAACAATTTGAGAGAGAGACACACAGAGAGAGACAGAGAGGGAGAGAGAGAACGTACAACAGTTAGAGAAAGAAACAAACTGAAACTGAAAGAAAATACAGTGTTTATATTATTCTTGGTTTTCACTCGCAGGAAACGGTTTGTTTCTATATATGAAACCATACTGATAAATGATATGGAAAGAAGCGGATATGAACAACACCTAAGAAAGAACGTGTAGGAACGAGTTTATTTCACACACGGATTTGTCTTCTCATATCTTTTCATGTGCCCAAATTTCCCATTTCTCACAACAGCTTTTCACTTATTAAGTACCTCCATTTCATACATGATCACTGACAATAACTGAAGCAATACTTTTAAGAAAATCTTCCACAGTCTAACATGATGACAAAAACATGTGCTTCTCTTCCATATAACTAAAAAAAAAATCCACCTCTTGATTACTTTCTTAAGAAAAGACAAAGGTACATACAAATCCTCACACAGCTGAAAAAAAGGAAAATTCAACTTCCCCAAATCACTTCCTAGACTAAGAAACAGACATTGGGACGGTGTCTTCAGGAAACAAGTCTAAGCATGTTGGTGTAAAGCTGAAAGATACTTTTTGACAGACAGCACTGTGAAGACGAGTCTAAGGGAAACTGGAATTTCACACACTACAGAATCACTTGAGCAAGCCCCACTGTCAACAACTCCACTTCAAACAGTGGACAATTATTCTCTTTAAAAACACAGTCACTGCAACTTATGTGTCCAACAAAGTCAACGGGTAAGTTTGGAAAGTGTATGTTCTGTCGTCTCACAACAGACTCAACATGACGTGGCGCTTCTACTTGGGCCGGGTGGCACGTACTTCTTGACATAGGCTGCCACCAGGTTTCCAACTTTCTTCTCATGGATCTGGCCACTCTTCGTTACCTACAACAACAACAAACATCATGGACAAAATGATAAAAGTCACTGCTCATCATATCCACAGATATTTATATCAAATTTCTTTAATAAGAGTACAGAAATGCATACAAGGAAAAACTAGTGAATATGCATGTAATTGTTTTACTTGCATGCACACTTGCGTTTTGGATTTTCAAAACCACAGACAAACATAACTGGACAAGGAAAGGTTGACAAAAACTACAATGTTCTTGCTTAAAAACTGAACAAATCATAACTTGCCTTCAAAGTTATGAGCATACATATTTTACCTGAATTATGTTGTCATGAATGTTATCACCTACTATTTTTTTTACATGGATATGACATCTGTTATATTTCTGAACACAGTGCCTTTTCAATTTTTTTCTGAGAGAGAGAGAGAGGGAGAGAGAGAGAATGCATGTGTGTGTGAGAAAGAGAGAGAGAGAGTGTATGTGTTTGTGTGTGTGTCCGTGTATGCATGTGTATGCATGGGTGCTAGGACTACCCTGTGCCAAACCTGAAACTAAAAATCCTGAGAGCCGTAAACCTGAAACCCCATATATAAGAAAATGTTGAAACTAAACAGCTGTGCCTAGTCAGTAATACTGCAATGCTAACGCAGGTCAGGCATAGACAGCCGCCTTGGAGGTGTGGGGGATGAGAGGACAATGTTGGTGAAGTGGGCGCATTGGCTTATGGTAGGTATAAAGGGATAGGGGATAGTGCCCTAATAGGGGGGGGGGGGGGGGGGGGGGGGGGGGGGGGCGGAGGAAATGGAGCAATCCCCTTTTCCCCACAAAATGTTTTCTTGTTTACAAACGTTTTTGATGCTCTCTCTTTGTAGAAGCTTTAAAAATTCAACATTAAAGTCCTTTCACAATAATATTGTCTACCTTTGTCAATCAGTTCCTTACTCACACACAACACACACCACACACACACACACACACACACACACACACACACACACACAACAAAGAGACAGATCTAATCAGGTAGGAACGAAAAATTCAGACAGCTGGCATGCAGTGGCACAAATATGAATAGCATTTCTTTTATATCAGATTTATATGTAAGTGTTTCCCTTCAGGTGTAATACATGAACAAAACAACTTTGAATTGTGACTTGGCAAACCATAACTTTAGGAGCCCATTTCTGTTAATGGACATTGCTGCCAAAAACAGCACAAACATAAACCACTTGTATTATTACAGACAAGATTTGTACGTTATACATATTAGCTGTTTCTTATAAATTCGTATGAATGTATTTAAGAAAAGAAAAAGTGAACAGGAAATGATTTCCGACTGTTTCCTAAATCAAAAAACAAAACATAAAAACCAGCACAATTTCTTTAGGTAAACTTAAGCCCAAAATCAAAGTAAAGAAGACACACTGTTACACTGACAGTTAAATGACATACACAGAATGTTATTCCATTGTATGATGATTTTTTTCATCACTGTTCAAGTGCAACAGCATTACAATACTGACTAGAAAATATCCAAACTATACAAAGAACCTGAGCTTATTTCTCACGCATGGTATACATTTAAATAAGGAAACATTTTAACTAGTTAGTTAAACATTTTCATAGGGTTCAGTGGATTTTTAATTAGCATTTGAACTGAAATAATATATATATATACAAAGAAAAAACAGAAAATTCAGTTTTTCATAAAGTGATTTATGGAGATTCAACTTGCTATCCATAGATGGGATGTGAGTGATGTTCCATTAATTATAAAAGATAGTGAGAAAACATTAAAAAAATCAAATTGATTTTTTAATTTAAAAAAAAAACAAAATTTAAGAATGTAAAACCAACCAAACGAAGGTCAGAAGTCCACTTGTAAGACTGAGTCCTAGCAAGTGAAGAAAAATACTGAATCAGACATAAACAAATGCACCACGGTCTGTATTTTTTCGGTGATGGAGATTCACTTCCAAAACCTCAATGTAAAAAGAAAACACGTTTTTGAAGAAAGTTTTAAAATCAGTGGCATGTATCATTTTAAATATCAATATAACCATTGTTAAAATCATTAATAGATTGATGGTACTGTGAAGGAGAGCCCGGTTTGCTGAGTGGTTAGGGTGCTTGCCTGCCGCGCAGAGACCTGTGATCAAGACAACTCTCAGAAGAAGAAAATTTTCCAAATGCTCCCCAGTCCATCCAGCTGAAAATTGGGTACCTGGCCCTATTCAGGATGGGGGAAGGTGAATGCAGCGAGGGAGAGTATTGGGCCCTGCCCATATTATGATGACCCCAGAGTAGTGGAAACTAGCGTTCTGCTCCATACGGCCGAAATGGCCACTTGACTACCTTACCTTACCTTTTAGTATCGTGTAGAAGTAACCTGTATTACATTAGACACTAGAATATAAAAACCTGCCAAATATAAAGTATCTAATATTAACTTGTGTATTAGTTTTTGTCTGACACAAACAACATGCAGATACGTTTTATTGACCTAAAATTGTTTACTCCCCATGTGACCCAAGTCTTTGTAGTTAATTTACATGAATTTGATCAGAAACAACCACATCTGTGTGACATTGTACACGTTTCAGTTCATCACATAAATAATAAAATAATCATCATTCCCTAGTTCCTCTTTTTTTATATAGAAGTTTCATTACTGATGTTTGAAACAATAAGGTCAAAGAGGTGTCAGTGCTGGAGTGTTTCAAAGTTGGTGTGTAATTTTCAAAAAAATTTTTGTAAGCTTCTTTCTCTCAATTTTTAAAGTCAATCAACAGACTTTATTTTAGTCATTTGTTTCAATCACACACATCTCAATGCCTAACAAAAATAAACATTATAAAAGAAAGAAATATTGATTATGTCATCTTGTGGAGATTACCCTTACAAAGTCAAAATTGCAGAAGAATGACTACTGAGCAAGTATTCATATACTGATGTAGCCAACAAGGCAAGGCATGAATGCCACTTGGCATCTGCATCCCATCCATCTAACAGCAAAACATGATTCCTAATCTGTTTTGGGTATTTTTGAGAAAAAACACGTATGTCATTTTTGGCTGGCCTTTTAAGCTTGGCAAATTTGTCAGATTTTCTTGTTATGAGACAGACAACGAAGTGGTTCGGTCGCCACACAACCTCAGGAAGGTCCTTCCCATTTATCCGTGACCACACTATACCGACTTTTGCTCCTGGTACATCTGTTTCCTGAGAGCAAGTTTCTCGAGAAGTGGTTGATGAAGGTGGTAGCGGACGTTGTTACCCCCAAATGTAGGGTATATGGAGAAGACCACAGTCTGGAAGACACTGGCAACAGTATGCACTTGCCAAATGCCCAAGTACGAGTTCATCACAGTTGCAGCCTTTACCTCCTCTTGAAAAACACGCTTAATTTCTTCAGTGGTCAGATTATCCATGTTATAAAAGTCAGAGTACTGAGCATACACCTTTGTGACTTCAGGAATGTCTGATGACAGTTTAGAATTGGATAGATAGTGATCTTCATTCAGTGCCAGTTCCATAACAATTCTGGCACACATTTCCAAGTGCAAATCTCCACTGCCACAGGCTAATACTGAGGCTCTTTTGTGAGACAGTTACCGCCTCCATAAATGCATACGGGTGTAAGTGCGGGACATCTTCTGGATACAGATCTGATGCATGCTGATCTTGCTGAAAGTTATCAGCAAAATTGTCCCTTTTAATTGTCAAAGGATGACTTTCAACTGTTTTCCCAGTTCAACGAAATCTAATCCAATTGAAAACGGCAAACAATGTTCAGCTATGAACGCACACAGAACAGTGTTCAACTCGGCAGTTCGATCGCCAATTCCTTCTCGGGTCACAGTAGTTTTAGCAGCTCCTTCAAGCTTAGCAGTCTGTTGCAACGTGCCTAGAATGTGCTTGTGCTCAGTATCAATTGCATGAGCCGACAAGGCTTTTTTCCCCACTAGAACCGTAAGTTACCGTCCGGTTGCAGGGAACACAAAAGCAAACACCGGGCGAGTAAATCTTCCTGCACCAACTTTCGAAGTACACACCATCGTTGTTTTTTTCCTCCAGCCACACCCACCTCCATCTGTTTTTTTTTTACACCTTTTTCAAGAAAGAAACGTCACTGTCCAAAGTCAGTACTTCATTTTTCACTTCCTTTGGCCTTAAAATAGCGATTTCGACCATGCCGCTTGATAACAAGGGACGTTACTCTCAGCGAACAATGTACGTCTCTTTCGAGGCTCACGAAGCAGACCACTTCTCTTCAGTGCCGATGCGATGTTTCTTCGGAAACAATGTTGAAAACCGGTGAAATTCTCCGAATTATTTCTACCGCAAATATACTTTGAACGAAATCGGAAACCGGAAACATTCTCCCGAAATTATTTCAAAACCGGAAAATATATTTTGAACGAAATCAGAAACCGGAATTCCGGCTCACACCGGAAAATTAGCACCCCTATGTATGTCACTATGTGAATGCACACATGTTTAAGTGTGCATGCATATATCCTCTATTTGCTCTCTTAAAATTCACTGCAAGAAGCCTGTTCCACAGAAATTTGAAAGAATACACCTAACAATATGTTGAAAGCAATGCGTTTACATCAGTGTAGCTCTGCTTTTCCAATCACCTCTCCTTACAAAAAGACTCAACTTCCTGGGAGCTTTCTTTTCCTTACTGTACCATTTACTTCTTTTTAAGACTCTTTCCAATCAAAGACAAAGTTTTAGGATATCTGAAAGTTGTTCATGATGGGCTCCACTGCACCGTGATTTGTTTTTTCCTTGTCATTTTCAAACACAAAAGCAATCATAATGTGAATTCACTCACCTTTGGGCACACACTTCTTCAGTATCTCCTTGTATTCAGCCTTGCTGATCTGTCTGGTGTTGAAGTACGGTCGGATCGCCTTTCTCCCTCCTCAATCACCTGATTCTGGAACTCCTAAAATCGATAACCAATCACAAGGATTTAAACTTTAATCATAACAAACTTCAGACTTCAAGACAATCACCAGCTATTGTGGTGCAATGCTCAGCATCCCAGACTTGAGGGCTGAGTCAGTGGTGGGGTCAATTTTCATACGTAATAGGCTATTAGGCGTTTGTTTGTGGGGGTTTCAGCCCCGGCCCCTTCCTATCTTAGTTCAACATGCTCTGGTTCTAATGGAGGACTGTGTTTGTGGGGGTTTCAGCCCCGGCCCCTTCCTGTCTTAGTTCAACATGCTCTGGTTCTAATGGAGGACTGTGTTTGTGGGGGTTTCAGCCCCGGCCCCTTCCTGTCTTAGTTCAACATGCTCTGGTTCTAATGGAGGACTGTGTTTGTGGGGGGTTTTTCAGCCCGGCCCCTTCCTGTCTTAGTTCAACATGCTCTGGTTCTAATGGAGGACTGTGTTTGTGGGGTTTCAGCCCCAGCCCCTTCCTGTCTTAGTTCAACATGCTCTGGTTCTAATGGAGGACTGTGTTTGTGGGAGGTTCAGCCCCGGTCCCTTCCTGTCTTAGTTAAACATGCTCTGGTTCTAAAGGAGGACTGTGTTTGTGGGGGTTTCAGCCCCGGTCCCTTCCTGTCTTAGTTAAACATGCTCTGGTTCTAATGGAGGACTAGCACCAAGCAGCTGAGTTTACTCTGATTCATGGATGCCCAAATAAGTGTTATTAACATTTCTTGATCAGCTGCTGATGTTGATAAACCATGTTGACTCCAGGATGTCTTAACTCTCTTCAGTTCTTTCCCTTGAATTTCCATCACTGGTGATCGACAGTTTCCTTCCCGGAATTATGGTAATTAAAACAACGTTTTTGTTATCTGAAGCAATATATTGCCTAAATTAGACACATTCATCAGAAGAATTATTTTAGAAATAATGCGCAGAATGTTAATAAACAAAGAACCTCTTTCATGCAAAATGCAAAAAATTCAAAAACTGTTAAGAATTAAGGAAGTATAGATAGACTAGTACAACTCTTGTCAAGTTCGAAAGTAGAGCAACTTCAAGTGGGAATTAAAGCCAGAGAGAATAAAACCAGACCACCAAAAGGTACCAACACAACTTGAATCACAATACAGAAGCTACACACTTTAACTCTGCGCTCTTCTACTGGCCAGACAAACAAATCAAACAAACAAGTTGAATTTTTACCATGAATGTTATGATGATTATGTTCATTATATAACTCCAAATGCAACAAACAAATCAAAAAGTACTGAACTTGAACCAAAATAAATTAATGAATAAAACGTATGTGAACAACTACATCTGTGGAAGATTGTGGTGATGCACTGACAACTTGATGAACAGTAAATGAAGAATTTGTACAGGTAATGTGATACATGCAAGGAATTATAATAAAGGACAGCTGGAAATGGGGCTTGGGAGTTATATAATGGACATGACATATTGTAACAATTATAGTAAACATTCAATTAATATATATTTGTGACCTGTTTATTTCTTGCCTAATATTTATTAAGTTTGCCTGTTTTCTTTCTATCTTTGCATGAATACAGCTGTTTATTGTAGTTTATGCTTTTATTCACACTTTGTAAGCGCTTTGAGCTCATCAGAGATAGGGCGCAAATCAAATTTCATTATTATTATTATTATATTAAATAAAAACAGTGATTGTAATAACACAGAATGAAAAGACAAATATTTTAAAGAGACCAATAACATAAGAACCATGGAAGTGAAATAAACAACAATCTTTTTTGCTTTCAACATAGAATGCAGTAGAATAAAACAAGCAAGCTAGAAGGGCACTCGCCAGAGCACAGGTCTCCCCTGAGCTCAGATGAAGTTTGGATCTGCCCTCTAAATCAGTTACATGTGTGGTAACAAAGTTTCCCCCCCAAGGGAAGTAATTGTTTCTACAGACTGAAGGAGTTATTCCCTTTGACTTTGAGCATCTGTATAATCTGAATTACCCTTGAATTACCCCCCCCCCCCCCCCCTTTTTTTTTTTAAACACCAGGGGAAGTACTAGTTGGTACAGACTGAAAGAAGGTTACACCCACTGCACTTACTGACTTGGTAACTATCTTACACAATCCCAGATCTGTTGTTATATCCAGATCCACACCACAGATCTGTTCCTCATTCAGCAAGCTTGTTCCTGAGCTACATTCCATCTTTGCACCATCAAAACTGGTTTCGTAATTTTTGGATTATCTTGCTTACTGACAAACCAACCAATGCTCTTGCATTTCAACAAACATAGCAATATTACCTACATCAATGTCTTGACCCTTTGGTCATCCAAGAGTAACGACTTTCAATGCATCATGCTGAAATCGCACTGTCACTGTCAGATCAGGAACTCTTTGCCCTTTTGGCTTCAGCTCGCTCAGAATTAGCTTATCCATCTATTTATGTAGCTCCCCCCCCCCCCCCCCCCCCTCCTCTACACATGCACACACACACACACACAGGTGACTCTTGTAGGACAGAGAGAACAATGTCAGGCTTAATGAAAGGACACATTTCGCAGCTAACTTTCGAGCAGGGAAAGGTACCAGAAAACCTTGACAGACATTGAGACATTACCTTCATGCAAAGCCGTTTCTTTGTTCTTTGGTTTTTGTTTGACTTCTGAAAACTGCTAATGTGAATTTCTGTTTGTCTTGTTTGTTTGTCTCGCCCAGTCTTGTAATCTGTCCAAGTCACTTGGCAGACTAGTAACTCAACTTTTATCCTATTACAAAAACATACAACTTATGGAAAGTGGCACCTCAATTACATGTGAAAAATATTCCATATTTCCAAGGTTTCAATTTACCCACTTACAACTGAGTAATGCTGAGTGACTTCTTAAAAAGCCAACTGGCCTATCTTTCAAATAGTCATTCATGATGTTTCTGTTCTCTATCCATTGAAACATATCTGTTTCACTTTTTTCTTTACAAGTTTAATTGGCCAACTACTGCTTTTTTATATTTATCTTTTTCAACAAGAAAACTTTGCTGCATGGAAGCTAAAAAAACTGCAGCCCAAACTCTAAGGTCTTTTGAATTCACAACAGGGTGAAAATCAGAAGTCTATAGTAACACCTTTCCTGAATACAGTGAAATAGGTTCTCTTCTGTGATTTTCTTAACATTCACTTTCCTGTCTTCACCTGTATGATTTCTTTTATAAGAAGATTCTTTGAGCCCATTTTCAATAAGAAATTTCCGCGCATGTAAAACACAAACCTTTCTGACACCTTTTTCAAGATCATTTAAATGAAAAAAAAAGAGAAAAAAAAAGGAGGACAAAAACAAACAAACATATAATGGAGAAATGAAAACGAAAAAACCCTAAAACCAACCTTGGAATCCTCTTTGTTTTTCGAAGACATAGGCTTAGGTTCTTGCTTTGGCTCTACCTCTAGCTCTTGCTCCGGTTCCGAATCTGGATCATCCAGATCCATGGGTTCACCTTCATCATCAATCACATAGCCGTTCTCTTCCCTCGGTATTTCCGCGGATGACAGTAGGGATAACTGTGAGGGCTGTCCCACAGCATGAGCTCCCAGCTCCTGCCCCCCAGTGACTGGGGAGCCTGATGTTGGCGTGTTCGAGTTGGAGCCACTGGTCACCATCAGCAAGCTTTTCCTCAACATCTCCAGATGCTGTATGCTCAGCAAGTTGAGGTTCTTTGGGAGGGGAGGAGGAGGCTGGTTCAAGTTCCCCACTGGCCTGACTGGAGGGATGGGTGGCGGAGGAGGCGGAGGGGGCTGCTGCTGTTGCTGCTCCTGTTGTTGGATAGGTCTCAGCCATGGCCGGAAACCACCGGGTGCTGGAAGGGGAAGGGACAGTGGAGGACGGAGAGAGGAAAGGGGAGGAGGAGGAGGCACTGCTGGTACGGAGTAGGGATCTAGGAAGGGTGGCGGCTGGTTGAACAGGGGAGGCCTGAAGGGCGGTGGGGCAGGAACAGGCGGAGGCATCTGTTGGAACTGAGTGTGTGGGTTAAAGAAGCTGGGGGGTGTGTCTGCTGCTCCACTGTTCTGATCTTGTGTGCTCCACTGCCCGAAAGGCTTCCTTTCTGGTTCATCTGTCACTTCTTTATGCTGCTCTTCAATGTTTTGCTCTTCAAAGTTCAAAACAGGCTGTGTTACGATCAAACTGCTGTCCTCTACTCCCTCTTGTGGCACAGCTTCAGGGCGTACATCTCTGTCTCTGTTCCTATTCATCCCACCTCTCACATCTACATCACGACCTTGACCTCTTCTAGAGCGATCGGAATCACTGTTTCTCCATCCAGCTTTGGTAAATCTGTCATTTTCTTCTTCCTCCCACCTACGTTTGGAATCTCTACGTGGAGATCTGGAGCGCCAACGATCCTCCCTATCCTTATCATCCCAGTTTCGACCATAACCTCTCCTATCTTTCTGGTTGTCCCTGTCTCGACCTCGACCTCTGCGATCTCTTTCATCATCCCAGTCTCGATCACGATACCTGTGATCTCCTTATCACGATTTCGTCTGTCTCCCTTGTCTCGTCGGTCTCCCCTGTCTCTGTCATAATCTCGCCTCTTCCGACCATATCTGTCTGTATCACTTTCCGGGGAGTCCCTATCTCGACCATAGCGATCTCTGTTGTCTCTTCCACGGCCTCTATCTGACCCCGACTCACTTTCACGTTTAGTGACCCTATCCTCTTTGGGATCTGGCCCGTCAGTTTGTTTTTCTAGAGAAGGCATTGGCGGACTGCTACCCGATCTTGAAAGGTGTTGGCTTCGATCATAGTCTGTGATTTTACCTGGAGACATGTCTTTGTCATGAAGCCTGGGGATTTCTACAGAGCCTGGGCTATGAGTCCTTCCATCTGCTTCCTCAGACCTATCATTTGGGCCAAATGTACTCTGCAGCCCGTCTTTCTCTCCATTCTTACTGTCCTGATTAGTGAAACGGTCGTCCGACTCCTGTGTGTCTACTGAATTCTTACCGATTCGCACACATGCTCCATTAACAAAGGCAAGTTCTGGGTCATCAGTTTTATCTTGATTCTCTGCAGCTGATGGAACTTGCTGGGTGATCTCAGAGCCGATGTTGGACAACAAGCTGGAGAGAGGGAAAGACGCATCCTCAGCTTGTTTGTTTCCTTCTGTCTTGTCCTCTTTTCCAACATCTTCGGATCTGTCCTCTTTTACGACACCACCAGCTACAAATGCTTCTTTCTTCACGTCTGAAACCGTTTCTTCATCTTTGCCATCATTTTTCATTGTTTCTGTCTCCTGTTGAGCTATCCCTACTGCACCTTCTTGCTTTATGTGACCTACCTGATCCACATCTGTTATGTCTGACCATCGGCTTTTGCGCACCCTTTTCCTTGTTGGTCTTTGTGGCTCTGCGGGCGTCGGCTGGCTTTCTTCTTCCAGCTTTCTTTTGTTAGGGCCCATGTGTTCAGGATTTTCACCAGTTTTGTTGTCTCCCTCATCCAGGGCTGGTCCTGGGGAAGAGCTCTTCTTGTCCTGATCATTGTCAGGGTCTTTCGGATCACCTGCACTTTTGCTCTCCTCATTTCCAGTGCCAGTCACACCTGTATCGTGGCTTCCTAATGGTGAACCACCCCTTCCACTTTCCCCTAAATCGCTGGTCCCACTAGCATCAACGTCTCCACTACCTTCGGCATCCATATGCTCACTGCCAGCTGATTCACCATCGTTGCCCTGATCTGCACTGCTGTGTTCATTCCCCGACTCCGTCTTGCCAGCCGAGTCGTTTGCAGAGCCTTCTTCTCCTGCACCCGGTTCAGCGGTATCTGAAGGACTGGCAGAGTCAGCACTCTGTTTGTTGAGGCTGAAGTCACGTTTGAGCATTTCAGAGAATGTCAGCACTTTACTTTCCGCTGTGAGTGGTTTGTCCACACTGTGTGCCTCGATAGGCTTGGTGGTCTCCAGGGAACCTGCAAGCAGCAGACACACTGGGAATACGCATAAATACTGGTGTACATGACATGTTGACAATCCATGTCAGTGAATTATCTGTGGACAGCAAAAATATTGTGTGCAAGTGACATGTTCACAACCTACGCCTGTCGAAATTGCCTTGGAAAGTGCCATTCCTTTCCAACCAGATCACACATTCTATGTCTGTGGATATCGCCTTGGAAAGTACAAACATTGTGAGTGTGTAAGACGTTTGAAATCTAGGCTTGTGGGAATTACCTGTGCAAAGCACAATTACTGTGGGTATGACATGCTGACAATCTTGTAAATATTACCTGTGAAAAGCACAAATAATATGAATATGGCAAGTTTGCAATCTATGCTTGTGGATATCACCTGTGCAAAACATCAATACTGTTAGTGTGTACATGTTTACAATCTAGACCTGTGGGTATTACCTGTGCACAGCATAAATATTGAGGGTGTATGACCTGTTGACAATCTAGGCCTGTGGGTATTAGCTGTGCAGAGCACAAATACTGTAAATGTGTATGACATGCTAACAATATAGGTCTGAGTGTATTTCTTAGATGAGGAAAGCAGAAATACCTTGAATGCAAGGGACATTTTTATAAATTCTGCCTATACCTGGTGAAACCACAAGCACTGTTACTGCATTTAACATATCAGTCACTGCATTTAACATATCAGTCACACATATCCCTATGTGCATGTGAAATATTGATAAAAAAAACCCCAAAACATGTCTGTATTTTGGTACTTTACATTTGTCAGTCGTCAAGTAACAAGTAGTCCGTGATTTTCAGAAATATCTGGGATATGTGTGAGTCATCTACAATGAAAACTACACAGTTGATGCATGTCTCACACACACACACAGAATGACCACAATATTGCCAGTGCCACTCCTTTCCAAGCAGATCACACATTCTATGCCTGTGGGCATCGCCTTGGAAAGTACAAACATTGTGAGGGTGTAAGACATGAAAATCTACGCTTGTGAGTATTACCTGTGCAAAGCACAATTACTTGATTCATGTACATGCCATAACACCATTTTGCAGAGAACATTCAAACACAAGTTGAAAAGGTAAAACCATCCTTAGAGAGGTAGTATTATTTACATTTCAAACACTGCTTCTTTTTCAGGACTGTTGATGGCTGATAACTGGGAGCAAAGTTCTAAATTCCAGAGACGGTCTTTTACAATACATAAAGCTAACACACACTTCCTCCCATGATCAAATATCCTGATTATTTAAAACACAGATCTTTCTAAATCAATACCTAAATGCTGAGGAAGACAGAATGGGGGAGGGAATATGACAATGCGCATCATGAACACACATTATAACAGAATAACTAACCACAACAAAACTAAACATCCAGCACACATGTACACACAGACACACGTTTGCCTGGAGAATAAAACCTTCTCCTACCAAAAAAAAAAAAAGACATAAAATCTCAGGTCTGTGTCCCCCTCCTCCCCCCCCCCCCCCCCCCCCCCACCCCCATCCCCTCTCTCACGATCAGAATTCATATGACAATGTGAGTGCTAGTCTTTTGAATCAGACAAAAACTTATCGCTCCATGTACACATCATGCACTTTTCACATGTGAAAGAATCAAGAGAAAACATAAGCCATGTCTAGCGTTTGGACAGGTAAACAAAAAATACACCTAGAAAAAAAGGGTGGCACTGAACTATAGCTTTTTCAAAAGATGCAGCTCAAACTTTGCCCATGGAAATCTCTTGTAATAATAGATTTACAATTCTACAAGTCAAAACAACAACAACACCTATTCCTTTCGCCCCTTTGGGGGTATGGAGGAAGCATGAGTTTAAAGTAATAACACACACACACACACACACACACTGCTGGACAACCACAACCTCAATGCCAAACTCACCGTCACGTTTGATGACAATATCAGTACTTTTCATATGCAGTTTTGTCTGATCCATGATCAAATTCATGATGTCAAAGGGCGAGGATGAAGAAGTCTGTATAAGTGATTCAGGAATGGGTCTGAAAGCACCAAAAGAAACCAAAACCACAATCACTGCTGAGCAAGAATATCATTCCAGATCCACATCAGAAAGTTCTGAAAACGCTGATTCAGGGCAAAAACATACATACAGAGATTAACATGCATAATTTTTCTGAAAAAGAAATTGAGAATGTTCATAAAAAAATCAATACTATCCATTAGAGAAGCACACTGAGACTGATCTTCAGTAACACTCAACACACATTAATCCCTTGACCAATTCATAAAAGCAATTTGCCTCCCATCACTCACTTAAGAATGCCAAAGTCGATTTTCTTTTTCAAATCTGAGAAGCAATGTCCAGATCATTTCTGTCTCATGCACCTTTTCAACATTTGTCAGCACTGCAAGTGCTCAAAGAAATGATGATGATGATGATGATGATGATGACAGTGGTGAGGAATACTTCAGGGACCATGGTTCAGAATATGATTCCGACAAAGAAGAGAACAATAGTAATCACCCCTTGCCGGTAAGAAATGTGCACTGTAAGGTAGGGACAGACAGCAACTACAAAAGTTTTTTTGTTGTCTTAAGGCAGAGACTAACTCGAAGATTCTGGGGACTGGCTGAAAGTCTCTGAACGTACAGGAATAGGGAAACGTATCCCGAGTGAGAAATGGAAAAAATAAGGAAGGAAGGAAACTGAGTCAACGATATTGAACCATTTTGACTGGATGACACGGGAAACGACTGAATGAAACGCCAGCTGGCAGCTCTTCAGTCGGCACTACCCAGGTAGGCAGCCCATTGTGTAAACGAGCGTGGATAGCACTTAGAGCTTGGTCTCTAGCCGAGGATAGGCGCTACATAAGTATTCATAATAATAATATCCCCTCACTGTTCTTTGCTTTAACAGCGCAGTCTTGCAAGGGAGTAGAAAAGTGGAGAGCGGAACGACAGATCAGGTGGGTAGGGGGAGGGCAGGCAGGTGCATGTACCAGATACTCTTCAAGTACAGCGCTGATACTAAAAGTAGCCAGCTTGAGGGAAGTCAGTCAAAACCTTTGTATCATTTGCCAACGAGTCACTGCTCATTTCTTTTTGCTTCAATGGTGACTGCTTGTGTGTTTGTTAGCTGGAATGTTCTGAAAACAGTACGAAAATGTAATGATTTCAGAAAACGCCTCACAAATCACACACTGACATAGCAAGAACTGATGTTTCATTACCGTCTTTATGAAGAACTTTTTGCCCACTAGTTTTCTGCCATTTCATGCATGAATTTCCTCAAATAATGAAGCTACATGAGATTCGAGGAAATGACAAACGAGCAATGTTACTTTTTTCTTACTTTGAATACAACAAATGATTTCAAAAAGTGTCAACAGTCAAGGGGTTGAAAACATCACAAATATTTTAAGTTCACCCTGTCACTTCCTTTTTTTGGCATACAATGATGAATTTCAGAACAGTTCTGACATCTCACTCAAATCAGGGCTCCACTGGATATCATTTCTTAACAGTCACCTGTCCCTCGAAACTGAATTACAAAGGGTCATCAGACTCCCATTCATTCATTACTCTTAAAGTTCATTATGTGTGATATAAATATGGAACAGTATTCTTTTTTTTCTTTTAATACATCAATATGTTTTGGAACATGTGGTTGTGGTGTTGCAAAACCTGCTCCTGTACGCATGTATTTTAAGAGATGTGTTTCTGTTGCTGAATTCATATGTGGCTTGTGTGTCACTCGTGGCTAAGTCTGCTTATAAACGCGCATGTGTGCGCAAACGGGCATGTATGTATGGTGTGTGTGTGTATGTGAGTGTGAGTCTGTGCGTGTAAAGGTCAACTGACGTCTAAGGCACATTTTCAAAGCGTAGGTTATGTGTAAATGGGAAGTCTGCATATGCTCTACAGAAAATACTGCCCTCTATCACACATACAAAACAAATGCACAGATACATACTTTTTGACAGACTGACGTGAAACATCAAAGCGACGAGGCAATACAACAGTACTGGCATCTCTGGCAGCAGGAAGGACATGAGGAGTGTAGTTATCTTCCCTGACACTGGAACATTATTATCAGAGACTTGTACATCACATAATTCAACAAAGAAAGGAGCGTCATTATCTTCCCTGACACTGGAACATTATTATCAGACTTGTACATCACATAATTTAACAAAGAGAGGAACGTAGTTATCTTCCCTGACACTGAAACATTATTATCAGAGACTTGTACAGCACATAATTCAACAAAGAAAGTAGCGTAATTATCTTTCCTGACACTGGAACATTATTATCTGAGACTTGTACAGCACATAATTGAACAAAGAAAGGAGCGTAGTTATCTTCCCTTACACTGAAACCTTATTATCAGAGACTTGTACAGCACATAATTTAACAAAGAAAAGAGCGCAGTTATCTTCCCTGACACTGAAACATTATTATCTGAGACTTGTCCAGCACATAATTTAACAAAAAAAGGAGCGTAGTTATCTTCCCTGACACTGGAACATTATTATCAGAGACTTGTACAGCACATAACTTAACAAAGAAAATGCAAAAAATTGATCAAAGAATAGCAGGAAAAAACACAGAAACAAATGACAGTCCATCTGGTTCATCAATGAACAAAAAATTATAAACACACACACATAGATCTTTCTCATCAATGAAACAACATGTTGTAAACACAGTTACACACAACAATGACAGCTTTTACTCGGTTCTTATGCCCTACAAAATACAATATTTGCCTATAATTAAAGCAGGCATGAAAACTGAAGGAAAATCCTTAGGTCTTAATGAGATCTGAGTCAAGAGGCCACATAGGCTAAGTTTTCTCATAATCCAGCACATATTTTGATGACTTCTAAGACACTTAATGCATAAAACAGCAGACCGATCATGTTCTCTAGAACTTACTGTGTAAAACATCATACTACTGTTATACATACACTAAGTAACCATTTCTACAACAGTCAGGTTTTTACACCTATGCATTATTTAAAAAAAAAAAAATTCTGCAGTACACATCACAATCTTCAAAATACACTGTGTACTTTAGGCAGCTTCTTCCTAAAAACAATTTGGCAGAGTGCTAAGGAACTTCTTAGTCTGAATTATCTTTTACCGGGAATGTTCCAGACTTACTTCAGATTTTCTTTAATCAACACCCATCTGTGGATCAAACAGCTCACACAAATGCAGTGGACCAGACTCTTTGCCAGTTTTCAAAAAACACTCTCTTTTTTTTTGGCACTTGATTCGCTCCCAATTGAACTCCCAATTCCACTTGCACTGACACAGGAGTCACCAAAATTTGTCCCCCTGCCAATGGTGTCTGATCACTTAAACATTCCTAACATGACTGCCAGAATGAGCTTAAAGGTCTACTTTAGAGATTTTCGATAATTTGTTAAAAACAGGTCTACATGTCATATAACTACAGTATGGTATTCATTTTTCAAAAAAAGTCGCCGAAGAATTTAATAGATAAAAAACGAGTTTTGCACACCTGTTCAAACCCCGCGCGGTAGACCGAAAACCGTGACGTCACTTGATGGACTGGCCGTCAGCCGCGACCTACACAAGAAGCCAAAGCCAAGTGAAATCAACACGAGTTGCGATCCCCCACAGCCTAAAAAGTCACGAGGGGGTGGCAGATATTGTGCTGTAGGCGAGTGCAGCAGCTCAGCAGGAGACGGATATTCTTTGCACACATTTCCATCTGATTCAGATACTCGAAAGAAGTGGATTCGGTTGGTGCAACCATGCCGGGCCACTAAGTTATTTTTACCACGTCAGTTCCAGCTGGACCACGGAAACGGGCTGTTCCGACAATTGCCGAGCCCGTTCGAGTGGATCAAAAACTTCGTCTGCATTGTGCGCGTATACTTTGAAGGCGGAGTGGTAAGCTCGTACAGATGAGTACGATAGTCGCACGTTTATTCTGTTCATATCTATGGACAGATCACACTTGTTAAATTGAATGAACACGTCAAGGCTTGAGGAAGGAGAATCTCCGCTCGCCGTCCACGCGTGATCGCATCAAGAAGTCAGTCGGTAGCCTCCCTCGAGACTTCGGTAAAGTCTGTACGCCTTCGGAATGATGTGTTCGGGCGTCAAGCTGGAACTGAATTGCTCGTTTCCGTGGTCCAGCTGGAACTGACGTGGTAAAAAGAACTTAGCGTTCAAACTGATAAGGTAAAGGCCTTGCAGAAACATCCCCATAGTTACATTGGCTGTCGCAATCATAGTCACTGCTTTTACATGATAAATTAAATACCGATCGAGATGTGCAAAAACCATCAGAATCGCTTTCTGTCGCCGTTGGCTTGTTGTGTAGGTCGCGGCTGACGGCCAGTCCATCATGTGACGTCACATCCAAGAGTAGTTAAGCCATGCCAAGATTTAGTTGATTACCTCCCGTTTTCTTGATTACAGGTGAAAATGCCCACTTTCGCAGATTGATTTCGTGTGATCGGGAGCGAATCAGATGTTTATTTTACCAATTTATCAAACATTTCATATTTCTGCATAAGCTGACCAATTATCGAAAACCTCTAAAGTAGACCTTTAAAGAGACTTGGAAAACTGGAAGCACATTGAACATTTGCGACTGGCAATTTCAAAATTGATGTTTGGTTTAGTTTTGTTCTTTTAATCTCGATCATATTCAACCATAGTGGAAACCCCATTCAATTATAATTACAACCCGAGTCAAATGAGACCATCAGACATGTCAAATGTTAACCATTCGAAAACGTATTTACTTTCTCAGGATTTGCCCTTTTGCTCCATGGACCCTGCTGGATCTTCTCCCTACAAGCATCTGCCTTGGCCCCGGCAAGCAGAATAGCATATCCCCCAGGTATCACTTTCTTTTCACCTTTAATTGCAAGACACTGGTGTGTTAAGAGTGCATACTAGAATGCAAAGGCAGGGGTGGGACTCTCCATAAAGGAAAAAAGAGGAAACAGTCTAGGGGGGTCCGGGGGCATGCCCCCCCCCCCCCCCCGAAAAATTTTGGGTTGCTACATTCAATTCTGTGCAATCTGGTGCATTTTGAGACTGAAATTAACACATTTTAAAGGAAAAAGCCAATATTGTTTTTTTTTTTCTAAATTGGAAATGAAATTAGGCAGGGAACAGTAAACAATAAACAGCAAACAAGTGGGGTAACGTTTGCTCCCATATTAAAACCTGACACAGAGTAACTTTTATTCAAGACTGGCACAGCCTTTTAAACTTGAATAAAGTCAGACAAATACATAGACGAACAATCTAATAGTGGGGGAAAATAACAAGTGCAGGCCAACAACTGAACTGTCCTCACAATAATGACTTGTCAAAGATTTGGACTTAAGGAGGGGGCAGTTTGAAGATGGAGAAACTGGGAACATGAAATTAAGAAAATATATTACAGATATGAAAACTCTTCACTAGCTGCACAAGGGAACCATTGCAATCCCTTTTGAAGGCAGATATATTTGTATAAAAAAGGCAAATATATCTGCCTTCAAAAGGGATTGCGATGGTTCCCTTGTACAGCTAGTGAAGAGTTTTCATATCTGTAATATATTTTCTTAATTTCATGTTACCAGTTTCTCCATCTTCAAACTGCCCCCTCCTTAAGTCCAAATCTTTGACAAGTCATTATTATGAGGCCAGTTCAGTTGTTGGCCTGCGCTTGGTTTTTTCCCCCACTATTAGATTGTTTGTCTATGTATTTGTCTGACTTTATTCAAGTTTAAAAGGCTGTGCCAGTCTTGAATAAAAGTTACTCTGCATCAGGTTTTCTTATTGGAGCAAACGTTACCACTTGTTTACCTTTTTTTTTTTTTTTTTTTTTTCAAACACAAAAAGCTATAAAAATCAACTATAGTATACTAATACTTACTATCTTTCACAACTTGGACCAAGTGTAGATGAGAGGAGTTCCTTTTCAACCTAATGGCACACAAAATTAATGCAAGATGTCCAGCTCCCAAGTGTGGAGCTAGACATCTTGCATTAATTTTGTCCGCTGATCCAGAGCTGTCTTGTGCTTGTTGCTTTTAATGTGATCCACCAAAGCAACTTTTCCGCGTGAACTGTAATTTATTTGCACTCGGCAAAGATTGCAGTAAGCAAGGCCACAGGCATTAAATTTGGCTAATAACTGGCCTATCACTTCATCATCATTCACCTTACTCTCCAACCAGTCCCACTTCCACTTGTTCTTCAAAGAACTGTCGCAGGAAACATTTTCTCTGCGTGAAACGACGTCTCTTCGACATGTCGCCATTTTGAAGATCGCAAAACCGGAAGGAGAAAGTTACCAAGTTAACTGAGAATCGAAGCCGTTTAAGAATGTCGAACAGTTTGTGGATAAATGACACCCGATGTTTTTGAAGACATGAATGAGAATCATAGATCGCTTCCGCGGAACTGACACGCTGTTACGCGGAACGAACAAGGATCTACCGCGGAAATCCGCGGAAAAATCCCACCCCTGAAAGGGGATGGTGGGAAACAGTGGGCATCCTCCACACACCTCTGGGCTATTTGGCGCTCTGTGCGGCTAGAGACACTGTCTAACTCTCTTGCCAAAGTCAGTGGACCATCACACGATCTTTAATCCAACAATATGGGACATACAGAAGTCACAGTCACAAAGGACCAATTCTCACACACACGGGAAGCAATAAGTACAAAAGACGCAAGCCTGGGTGGTTGTCGGCACAACGGCAACAGTTAGTGCACAAAAATAACGACATGAGAGGCCGTTTCAGTTGACAAAGGTGTGGCAAACAATATAGAAATGTGACACTATTAACTACATGGGACTTGAAACAACACTGTGAAGGCTCTTTCTGAAGTCTGGACCACAGAAACAGAGATGAGCTTAACTGACTTCTAGTGGGGGTCAATGGCTGCCTTTCTTTCTTTCTTTCTTTCTTTCCGCGTACGCAGGCTGATACTCCTGTGAACACTGCCTGTATAGACAGGCAGTGGAGTTTTGTGTGTATGACTGTTTTTCATCCCGCCATTAAGGCAGCCATACTCCATCTTCAGGGAAGGTGCATGCTATGTGTAACGTGTCATCCATACCAACGGCCAGACTGGCCTTCTCTTCCGAAAGTTGGTGATGGGATTTTACGTGTGTGCAAGATGTTGTGCGTGCGTTCACACACGGAACCTCGGTTTATAGTCTCATTTGAAGGACTGTATGGGGAATGGAGTCCAAACCAATGTTAACTCTGAAGGAAAAATCCCCCCATACTGAAATTCGAACTTGCAACCCCAGGATCATGAGTCCGGCGCTCTACCAACTGAGCTATTCCGGCCCCCCAATGGCTGCCTAAAACAAATGAAGAGAGCCACAGACAGGTAGGTTCAGCGCCTGAAGGAAGATGGGAACTGATCTTACAACTCACAGAAGCAAGCAATGAAAGTGTCAAGGGTGACTAACTAATCTTGCAGTCTTACTAAATTAACTCCCTTCCTCTCCCTCTTTTCTTTTCATCCTTTTTATCTTGGTGTTTCTGGTAATGAGACAATGTTCCAAGCAAAATAGCAGTATAACATTTGTAAGGACAGGTAAGTATGACAAAAAAGCAAATCACAGAACAAAAATATCAATGACTGAAATCTGCAACTGATCAGCACCCTTAAAAATAACCCAAACGCCCCCAAGGCACCCCCCACTGAGGCTGGACCTTGAAAAACATTGCTTCAGCTGGAAGAATTAACAGCATCATACCTCCATTTTCCATTTATACCACATCACAAAGTGATACACACAAAAAATAAAAATCATGTTGGCCACTTACTCTTGAAAAGCAATGAGTTCATCACGATCTCCCAGAATGGACAGAGGGGCAGAACTCATATCAAAACGTCTGAAATCAGAGGCTTTTTCGGCTACTTTTCGCTGCAATGGAATGGTTCGGCCTGGTGGTGGTTTGGATAACCCTAGTCGGTCAGCAATTCGCCCCTTGATGGTGCGGCTGATTGGGGCACAGAAGGCCTGGCTCTGAAAAAGACGTCAAAGAAGTTTTGACTCCCTTTGCAAAGTTTCTGATTAGAACTGCCATGAACATACTATCAACAATTATCAATATGAGTATCAAAACAAGCTCGTAGGTCAATCAAAATATGTTAAAAATAGTGCCTCTCAAAGTGGCCTGACTCAATTGTTTTCCATCCTGTTTATTGACTGCAAACATTTCATTGCACTGACAATGTGAAGCTCCAAGTGTTCTGGACTGACCATGCAGTATATGGACTTTATGCTCTTTGCGCATCATACACAACCTTGCAGACACTATTCAATAATCATTTTCCTTATCAGTCTGACAGTTTCAGTTCACCATAAAACAAAATGACACCTACCGTTGCACTGAAGCGAGAACTGCCAGATGCCTGCGAGGTGGCAGAACGCCGTGACCGAGTTGTAGTTTTCTTCTTTCGTTTGGTCTTCCTCTTCCTCCCCTTTTTTCGTGTGGTTTTCTTGGTGGTGCTGGAGGTGGCCGACTTTGTTTTTCGACCCTTTGTCGTTTTCTTACGCCTGGTTGTTTTCCTTCGCTTCCTTGTTTTTCTTTTCCTGGTGGTAGTTTTTCTACGTGTGGTGCCACGAGTTGTCCCTGTACGTGAAGTTGACCGAGAACGAGAAGCCGACGCTGTGGCAGCAACAGGACCAGCAGCATCCACAGAAACGTCCAATTCATCCTCCTGAAAATCAGCTCTGCATGCTTAAAAATGGTACTAGCAGTGTTAAACAACTATTCTGTCACATGTTCGTTCATTTCTACAGCGCACGCTATGCATGTGTTGTGTTTGTGTTAAGCATCTGTGTGCATGTGAGGGCACAGAAAATTTATTTCACGTACTGGAGTCTCTTTTTAATGGTTTCAAAGATCATGTTACTGTTGTTGTTTTTTTAATCAGTCATGCATGTTTTCCTTACAATTTTATAATATGTGACAACATAAATTTTTATGTCTATCTTCTGACCATAAATATTGTACATATCTGTTCGGTCAGCACCTGTATACGAATGAAGTAAATGGCAGTTCTGCATGCTATACAAATAGATCCACTTATTTCAGGGACACTTTTCAATACAAGATGTCAATGAACAAATGACTGAAATCTACATTTACAGGTATCGTTGGAACCATCTGTGTGTTTGCTGAATAACTATCACTGCTTTGAGTATATTTGTTTTCATGTCTTTAAAAAAAAGTTTCTCCTTTTCAAAGGACGGCATAGTTTTCTCCTTATTCATATGTTCTAGTACTGACTTCTTTCAGATAATTTACATTTTTGTATTTATACACTATAAAAACCTATTTCTATTTGGAAAAAAAAAATGATAGTATAAAAAAGTGATCAAAGTTATCTCCATTAAAGAAACAAAACAAACAACAACAACAAAGACCATCCCACCAGATTGAATCCTTTAGTAGTGTAGCCTTCTTCCATCTTTTTCATCTTTCTGTTCACAGGAACAAATTAAGCGACCCTGTTCATAATGGCTGTTTTGCCATAATCCAACACGAACTTACATCAGAAGACTCTAATTCAAGTGGTCTGCGGTGCTGTAAGCGGTGGATCTGAATGCGCTGTCGCACGCGCTCAGTGGCACGAGTCCTAGGGATGTGTCGACGTGGCAGCGTCACCTCTTCTGTCATATCCTCCATTTCTTGCACTTCTTCTTCAGCAGATGATTCTAAAATGAAATAGAGAATTGTAATGGTAATGGTAATGTTGCTTATAGCCCAGCCAACCGCAAAGGGCCATATCAGGGCTGTCACCACGTTGAAGTTAACTCACAAGTCATTTTTTTTTTTAAAAGAAAGAAAAGAGAAAACCCATTCATACAACTCTTTAAAACTCACCTTCCAAAAACACATAAAAGATTTTGATAAAAACATTTCCTCTGTAAAATCTTAGATCAGATGAAAAATGGAGAAAGAGACAGTTAAAAGAATACATCGGTTTCAAGCTTTGATTAATTGGGGGGGTTTTAAACACAAAAAATATACCTGAATTTAAGCATTTACAACCAGGAAAGTATTTTTTAATCATTACTTTCAGAGAGATGAGCAAATCTATTTTTTCAAACCATTAAGAGAAAAGAGCAAAACGACTTTTGCAGAACTACCCACAAAAAGCCCTTATGCTGACAATGGTGGCTGCAATATTTCTTTTATCCACTCTGTCATTCCTCTGGTAATGAAAGTGGTATCTCATCTTCATAACTGTGATTATCATTATCATCATTATTACCATCATCACTATCATTATCATCATCATCATAGCCTAAACAAGCACAGTCAGCCTAACCAAAAACACAGGGCCTTTTTAAAAAAAATTACAATATTAACAGCCATTTCTCTTATGACATACAGAAGCGAGAAAAAGGCTAGTATGAAACTTAAATTGTTATGTCTAACAAGATTTATAAATTTGTTTATACTAACACAAAAAGGCATAGTAAGAAACTTAAAGTGTTATGTCTAACAAGATTTATGTATTTGTTTATACTAACACAAAAAGGCATAGTAAGAAACTTAAAGTGTTATGTCTAACAAGATTTATAAATTTGTTTATACTAACACAAAAAGGCATAGTAAGAAACTTAAAGTGTTATGTCTAACAAGATTTATAAATTTGTTTATACTAACACAAAAAGGCATAGTAAGAAACTTAAATTGTTATGTCTAACAAGATTTATGTATTTGTTCATACTAACACAAAAGTCATGTGGTCTGCTATTACTCTGCCAATGAATCGGCATTTCAAAACTGTCTTTGGTCAATTTGAAGATAATCTAAACAAAAAAGAAGAATAAAATAAGAATGAAAGAAATGATTACCATCAGCCTGATCTTCCTGGCAGTTGGGACAGAACCATTCCTCCACAGGCACCGTGGCAAGAACAGGAGTCAGGCATTCACAGTGGTACCTGTTGAACCCATGCACTCGTATGCAAGAAAAATCAGTTTCAACTTAAAACACCCCCTCCCCCCTCCATCCCCTCTTTTTCTTTCAAATTCTACATCATCACCCTGTCTGTGTGTCTTGCTTTTTTGCATGAAATGATCACTCACACAAGGATCGTCATTAGCAAACCAACATTGTTTCAACGCTGTTCTAACCAACACCGTTTCGACGCTGTTCTAACCAACACCGTTTTGACGCTGTTCTAACCAACACCGTTTCAACGCTGTTCTAACCAACACCGTTTTGACGCTGTTCTAACTAACACCGTTTCGACGCTGTTCTAACCAACACCGTTTTGACGCTGTTCTAACCAACACCGTTTCAACGCTGTTCTAACCAACACCGTTTGACGCTGCTCTAACCAACACCGTTTTGACGCTGTTCTAACCAACACCGTTTCAACGCTGTTCTAACCAACACCGTTTTGACGCTGTTCTAACCAACACCGTTTCGACGCTGTTCTAACCAACACCGTTTCGACGCTGTTCTAACCAACACCGTTTCGACGCTGTTCTAACCAACACTGTTTCGATGCTGTTCTAAACCAATCTGTCACAAAATGATCTGGAAATCAGTTTCACTAACATTTCATTTACACAACAACAAAAAATTTTAAGGCAGATTTCTCTAAAATCACCACTGCCACCCCCACAAAAAGTTACCTCAATGGTGACAGAAAAAAAAGTTTTTAAGTAAATAATACTCAAAACTTCTACTAAACTATGTGATTAATCCAACCCTGCAAAGTCAGAAATCATCACCTCTATAATCAGTTTGCCAGGTGTTTGGAACCCTCCTTTGTTTTTCATTTTGAATAAATGCATCTTCTCATATCCAACAAAAAATTTTACTTTTCAATTTTAATTCAAATTATATCTGAACTGCTTTTGTTCCTCATTGTTTCACTAGCCTTTGACCATTTCCTCCAGTCTATTTGATAAAATCCACCTCAACTTCTTCCTCCTTCATTTGACATTATTCATCAAACACTGGCCAAAAGTGTCACGAGAACCAAAATGTGAGTTGGTCAAGTCTTCTGTAGTGTGTGCAGCAAATGTATCTATCCCACACTGATGTTCATTATAGTTCATGCATATCATCTTTACTAATTTTCAGCCTCCTTTCTACATTTTCACATTCAGAGCAAATATTTGAACTGCAATTCTTTACCTCTGTCAGTATCACCTACAATATTCTTTACCCCAACTACAGTGTAACCATGTGAATGAAAACGTCATAGTACTATCTTGTTTTCCTTTGCAGTTGGATTTTTCCAGATTTACCAGCATGGCAAAAAATAAAACCGACTCACCCATGATCACATCCATCACAAAGAAGAAGGGTATCCTCGCGATCAGATTGCCCACATACTTCACAGACTGTTACGTCATCCACGTCTTCCGCTCCCAAGTAACCCTCATCTTCCTGCATTCGGGCGTCCTCAACACTGATCTGCAAAAACACATCCTGATGTTACTAAAAAAAGATGAAATACTTGCAAAGATTGCTCTGTCAGAATATTATACACATGATTAATAACAAACGCAGTTTATGTTGATGCAAAATTTTCAGCTGTAAGATTACATGTATGTATGACTTTTAAAGAGCTTACCCTCTTGAAGACTTTGTCCTTTCCTGGACGATACACCAAGATGATGTTGAAGAGTATGCGATCCAGCGGGCAGCTGTTGTTCATCTGATGAAAATCCAAACATAAAATGATTTACATGAATTAGACTGGAGAATTGTAACATCTCGATGTGTTGAGGGCATGCACTACACCCCTAGTAAATGGACTGACTGTTCTTGCCTTTGTTTGTTGCAAATATGTACTTGTTAAAATGGTGCCAATTCAAAACACACACACACACACACACACACATACACACACAAAATAATTACTACAGGTAAAACAAATATACATATAATGCTAACTTATCAATAACATATTCAAGATTTTTCAAAAGTTTTTGCACAATGATAAATGTCATTTATCAGATATTTCACACTGGATGTGATTTTTCTAGGTCTGAATAAAACTTTCTGTTACGTTTTTTAACATCATATGTAAATTTAATCTATAACTGAGATCTTATACTCCTCCCATTCAGATAATCTGAAATTGTTTGCAAAATGGTCATTTACGTTCTGCTGATTTTGTTGCATTTGTTTGGTACGAACATTGTGTTGCATTGAATTGAACAGAATTATAAACTACAATGTTCATAATGCATGCAAACTGTCCCATATAACGAAAAGAAGAAATCATCATGCCCTCCATTCCTGAAGGCTTTAATACCCCAGGTCAGATATTTTGTATTGAAGTAGACCCAACTGTAAGTAATGGAAAATAAAGAGATCTATCATTCAACATGTGATGTAAATCAATCTATGATTTCCAGTTTAATTCAAAATCAGACTTTACCGTGTCCCGAGTATCTTTCCAGTGTTTCAATAATTCAAAGCAGAAACATCCACCTAAGACCTATGATACACGCCATTAACAATATAAAAAAAGTCTAACTTTCAAACTAATTCAAATATATAATTTCAAAACACACACATGCACAGAGATAAGATAATGTTGCTTATAGCCCAGCCGACCGCAAAGGGCCACATCAGGGCTGTACATGCACAGAGGTACAATTACAGATGAAACCTCATACTTACCCGCGACCATTCCAGAAGGCACTCGAGGCAAAACCGATGATCACAAGACTCAGGGGACGCAACATCAATGCCTTCCATTGTGTTTAAACAGATCAAGCAGTCTTCACCATTATCTGAGTGGGATGTGCTTGGCTTACAGCTGTCCTCTGGGGGAGTGTCCAGCCTGCCACCCTCTTCCTGTAAACTATCTTGCTGACTGTCTTCCTCTTCCTCTCCATCTGCTTCTCCACTTTCATCTTCCTCGTCTTCTTGCTCCTCTTCCTCTCCACTCCCTTCACTCTCTCCATCTGGGGATAAAAAGTCACATGCTTCGAGTAGTTTGTGTACGTTTCGTTTATTTGTTCTCAGACTTAAATACCGTTTAACACAAAGTATCATGGATAAACTACTCACAAACAAATCTGAGAAAGATGTGTTAGATGCATGCAGGTCTCAAAGAGGTCTGGGATTTTTCTCTGCTCTCCGTCTTAATAGTACTATTAAGTACTACATTATAAAGCACCAGTACTACACTTTGAGGCATGGTATGAGAATCATCTTCTGCATGAAACCAATCAAATCATCACCCATGGTCTGCATCAATAAGCAGAACTTTACAAACCCCATGCATTAAATAAGAAAAGTCCCATCATCAACGTCTGTTCAAAAACAAGTAATAAATTTGTCAGCTGAAAAAACTACAACAAAAAATTCCGTAATACCTCATGTTTTTTCCCCTATGTTTTAATGTTAAATGTAGTAAGCAATAAAAAAAAATTAAAAAAAGGCAGGATTTTTTTCCTGGTCTCTTTGGAGAATAAATGTTTAAACTTTAAGCTTAGTTACTTTTCCAATCACTTTAGCAGAAACCTGCTAAGCAAAATGGCTGACCTGGCTATAAACTTGAAATGGGTTTTAAGGGTTAAAAAAGACAATCCCATTTCCAGACACAAAAATGTGTAATATTCAACAACAATACATGATAAATCTATGACATATTCTCTTAATGTACTGCCATTAACATTTGCTAAATCATCAATATGGAGATTACTTTGACACTTAAAAACCATAAGAAGCGCAGCTGATACTTACCATCTTCCTCCTCATCGTCATCGTCTTCTTCTTCATCTGATTCTTCTTCACTTTGGCCCTCTTCTTCATCTCCACTTTCACCATCTCCAGAACTCTCCAAGTCTTCTTCTGGAATGCACAGTTTACAATTTACACATGTATCACATACATTAATTGGCAACCGTTGACAAAACACCATTTGCAAAAGCAGAAACTAGAATACCAAATTGCTTTTGAGCTGCTGGTCCCAAGGATAGAGTATTTTGCTGGGACCAGCAGCAAAATCAAAACAGAAGTTATATCAGAATGAAAAATGTATACATTAATATTTGGACTATATCATGTGTGCATCATGGTCAATTTGAAGTTTTAACTCCATCCTATAGTGTAATGGCAGTTTTCAATCAGTACTTTACATCACAGTGTTTCTTTTGTTCCAACAGTGGATCAAAGATGCACTCTCTCGTCATTCTCCAAAAATACAGCACTGCCATCAGCTGTCAATAAATCTCTCATGGTGTTAGATCTGAGCCTGCTACCATGCAAAAAAAATCACTACTTTGTTTAACCAATCAGAAAAACCAGATTCTGACAGTATGGAAAACGTACAAGGTATGACTTTCCCATTGACTTTCACAGCTGTACATAAAAAATGTAGGCCTATCCAGAACACGGCGGCGCCCGCACACTCACAGCGACTGCATTTAGTTCGCCCAACGCTTTGCCTTGTGACTCGGGCTAGGCCCTTAACTAGTCAGCCACCACACGGCCAGACGCTCTGTGTGTTTTTGGACGCTTCGAGACTGGTGCAACATCTTTAAGTTATATTTACTGTACAGAGGTTTTTTAACTATAATTTCTGTATGACAGCAATGGCGCAGTGAGTACTTGAGAGTGTGACAAAAGCTGGCATTTCAGTCTTCTCTGTGAATACCATAATTAAGTTCGTGTTTAAAACTTTCTGACAGAACTTTGCGACCGGCGCAACCTGTGCTGTGCGCGCGCTCCGTGCGTCGTTGGCCGGCCTGGTAAGCCGAAGCAAAGACGGCGGTGGAGGCGACTACTTTGCCGAAGTAGGCCAGGTTGTCAAAAATTTTTGTGAATGAAAGTATTAGCATTGTAAAGGGCGTATTACACCGTTGAAAAATACTAACTCATTTGCTACATTTTATTTAAGGTTGCGTAGGCAACGAGGCTATTAAAGGGAAACGTAGAGGATAACATTTACTACAAGCAAAATAATACTACTGATAACAGTAATGGTAGTAGGCATAACAATAATAAGTGAATAATTATTATAATTAAAATAATACTTCCTTTCCAATCACTACTACTATTTCTATCGGCAAACTCAAATTAAAGTGTATTGTTGGTAGTACCATTAGGGTGTTTTGTGTGTGTGTGTGTGTGTGTGTGTGGTGTGTGTGGTGTGTGTGGCGTTGTTGTGTGTGTGTGTGGGTGCGTGTGTGTGTGCGTGTGTGCGTGCGTGCGTGCATGCGTGCGTGCGTGCGTGCGTGCGTGCGTGCGTGCGTGCGTGCGTGAGAGAGAGAGGAGAGAGGAGAGAGAGAGAGAGAGAGAGAGAGAGAGAGAGAGAGAGAAGAGGGGATGGCCGAAAGGATTATGGAACAAAACGGTCACTCTCTCACTGAACATTTTGAACTTTAAAGGTCTTGTGTAGACTGTGTGGGAAAAGGTCTAAGAGATCAAAGAAAGATAAAAACAAATCAGTAGTAATGGTGTTTGAGTGTTGCTTCTGAATAAACGTAATCTTCAATGTGAATGTTCTGGAAGATAGGGAGGAAGTACATTCAAAAATAGTTTGTGTGTTTTGTGCAAACACTTTGAAAATCTGACAAAACCGCAAACATTCAACTACAGCAAAGAGCCGTGCATTGGCAGAATTTGAAAAAGCCTCAAAATTATGGCACCTGTTTGACCCCAGTTTTTAAAGTGTGGGGGTGGGGGAGCGGGGGGGGTGGGGGTGGGGGCGGTTGAGAGAGGAGAGGGGACAACAGCAAAAGCCCTGTCAGTGTCACACAAGCCGCTGATCTGAGAGTGTAGGACACACCACGAGACATGTGCAGACAAGACAGTTTGTGTTGTGTTAAAAGTGATAGTGAACAGTTATGTGATGAGAAGTGGATATTGACACAGAACCATGGCTTTACCATCAAGGATCGTGAGTACACATGTGTGTGTGACGTGTGTGCGTGCGTGCGTGCGTGGTGTGTGTGTGTGTGCGTTTGTGTGGTGTGTGTTGTGTGTGTGGTGTGTGTGTGTGTGTGTGTGTGTGTGTGTGTGGTGAGTCAGTGTGTGTGTGTGGTGTGTGTGTGTGTGTGTGTGTGTGTGTGTGTGTGGTGTGTGTGTGATGTTTTGTTCTGTTAAGTCATGCATGCACGTCAGTTTCAATTCAGCTTCTCTCTCTCTCTCTCTCTCTCTCTCTCTCTCTCTCTCTCTCTCTCTTCTCCTCCCTCCCTCCCCTCCCCGACCCACCTCAGTCTCGTATGCCGTGTGCCATGTATATGTTGTGTGTGTGTGTGTGTGTGTGTGTGTGTGTGTGTGTGTGTGCGATATCTGTTTTGTTCTGTGAAGTCATGCATGCACGTCAGTTTCAGTTCAGTTTCTCTCTCTCTCTCTCCTCTCTCTCTCTCTCTCTCTCTCTCTCTCTCTCTCTCCTCCTCTCCTCCCTCCCCGCCTCGTATGCCGTGTATATGTAATTTTTAGTGTGTGTGTGTGTGTGTGTGTGTGTGTGTGTGTGTGTGTGTGTGTGTGTGGTGTGTGTGTGTGGAGAGAGAGAGAGAGAGAGAGAGAGAGAGAGAGAGGTGGTGTGTGTGTGTGTGTGTGTGTGTGTGTGTGTGTGTGTGTGGTGTGGTGAGAGAGAGAGAGAGAGAGAGAGAGAGAGAGAGAGAGAGAGAGAGAGAGAGAGGAGAGAGAGAGAGATTGTTCAGTTATGAGTGCAAGCCATTGTCATGTGAAACATTTTCTCTCTGATCATGCTTTTATTGATTTTGTATGTACAAAGCTATCTGTGCATGTCAAGTTCTTCATTATATGTATTATTAATCAGTCCTCCAGGGCTCCCACCTCCACTCTCCTCCCTCTCTCTCTCTCTGCATGCTTTTATTGATTTTGTGTGTACAAAGGTATCCGTGCATGTCTGTTTCTTTATGTATGTATTCTCAATCAGTCATCCTCCCCACCCCAATCTCTCCCTCCCTCTCTCTCTATGTCAGACTCTCTCTCTCTCTCTCTCTCTCTCACTCTCTCTCTCTCTGAGTTTTTGCATGCGCGCCGGTGTACACTGTGCATGTTTCTTTTCTTCCCTATTGATTTTATAAGTGGTAAATTTGCGTGCAGTGTCTGTGTAGTCATGTTTACTCAAACCATTCCTCTCTCACTCTCTTTCTCGTTCTCTCTCTCTCTCTCTCTCTCTCTCTCTCACACACACAGCACAGACCACACACGCACACACACACACACACACACTCGACTTTGGGTTGCAGCAGTTTTTCAAGCGCTGGTCTTGTTTTTGTTTTGTTTTTTTCCATTAGTCAGGCTGTTAAAAGTTCATACCTAAACCCACATCTGTAATGTTAATAATCATAATGAGGGTATTGACGGTAAGTTTCTGCTTTTATGTACATATTGTGAGTGCGCGCGCATGCATGCATGCATGCGTGTGCGCATGTGTGTGTGTGTCGTGTGTGTGTGTGTGTGTGCGTGGCGGCGCGCGCACGCGTACGTGCGTGCGTTCGTGTATGTGTAAGAATTCAAGCGCTTCTGGAACAGACACTTGTTCAGGCAAGCGAAGGATGGTGAATCTGTCTGGCATTTGACGCCACTTCGTAGAAAATAGCTCACAGGGTGTTGTGGACAGAGACAATTCCGCTTTTCTCGCGGCGCGCCTGTGTGTACCTAGGCGCGATACAGACAATAAAGCAATGTGTGGTTCGCTATTCTCCACGCTTACGTCAAAGCCCCCTTCAAGCAAACCGTTTTCGGCCCTTATCTCGACACTCTAGGGTGTCGGATACAAGACCGCTCACAATTTTGTTTCTTCTGCTATTCCTCTCACGCTTTTGAAGACTTTGACTCCAGCCGCTAAAAGTAGCAGTAAGAACTGCCGTGAGAAGCCTTGTTTCAGCAATCCATTTGTTGTCACTGGTTTTCGTTTCTTTCGGACTGGTTCTGACACTGATTGTAGAGTCACAGTGTCGGGTAATCAGAATTGGAGCAGTCTGTAAGATACCTGGCGTGCTCACTTGTTTGTAAACATGCATTCATTCTGCCATTGTGCAAATTGGTACTACAGCAGAGGAGGGTTTTACATCCTATAGGCCAAAGGCCTTTGGACACCATGTCCAAGACCAAAGTCTGTAGTTTTGGTGGCATGATGTCTGGTCCCTGGCAGGAGTCTTGGGCTTGATTCCAGATAGGGGATGTCCTATCTTGTTCTGATTTCCATCCCAGACTGGAGTCTGGATCCTCTTCTTTCTTCCTGATGAGTGGTGTCAAGCACTTGTTTCTGGTTCCGTGTGAACTGGTGACCACTTTGTGGTGCTGGTCATCCGACTGTGGGTGTCACTCAGTAAGTACTCTATACCTCTTCCCTCCCCCCCCCCCCCCCCCCTAAAACTAAAAGGCCTGTTCAGGGCTACTGGACAGCCTTCTTCATGCTCTGGTGGTGAAGGTCCTGTACTGTGTGAGGCCGCCTCAAAGAGGGAGCGGGACAGACCTTGCTGGAGCACTGTAGGATTCCCTACTACTATCTTCACTGACTATAGCCAAGAGGTCAATTTTTCAGTCGAACCTCAAGAGGGGCATCCACCATGTCAACCCGAAAACATGATTTCCCAGGCCATGGTTATGCTGACAGGCAGCGCTCCATCATCCAACACCCCACATCTCCAAGGGCTGCCCCCCAGTGACACAGACTAGACCCGCTGTCACTGTTAAACTGAGACAGTTGGCTGTGCCACCAAACGCTGACATCAGCATCCCTCCAGAGAGATCTGCCACCTCTCCTCTGGCACTCCCTGCTCTGCTACCTCGCAATGCACTGACAGGTACTAACATTTAAAATTAAAGCACATAAATGCCATTTCTCCCTTGACAGCTCTGTTCAAAGAAATGAAAACTCATGCTCTTTTCTTCATCATACTGAACTTGTTTAACTTAAGTATAACCACTCCTACTAGACTTGTTCTCCCATCATTTTCACAAATCTAACCCATCGCATTCCATTAATTTCACCTAGTCAGTGACTGGTCTGTAATTTATATAAAGAAAAAAAAAGCATCTTTCTATCTGATATCAACAATGGAACAGCCAATCATGTGCACACTGTGGAAAAGTGTAATCTTCTAATTCTACCACTTAGTATTAATTTGAGTACAAAATCACAATCTTCATGAAGCTAATTTGAATTCACCAAAGGATATGCCATATGGTGAAGTAATAATTGTCCCTACAAAACCATGCATGCTGACAGAGAAATAAATCAGTCACTTATATGTGTACGCCAACATAATCAACCTTTATCACAGGATAAAAGATACAATGAAATAATTGTCCTTGTAAGGATAGGCAAGGTGAAACGAGTTATTAAACAGATCTGTGCTGAAAGTATGTGTGCAAAATATGTCCGTGTACACTGATTTCTGTTAAGGTATTCTTCAAATTTCTTCTCTTCAAAATTCAAAGTGCAATAAACATATAATAATAATAATAATAATAATAATAATAATATCTGTATGTACATACATCAGTCACACTCACTTCATCTTACTATATGACATCACCCACTTTCAACGGTTGTGAATGGGATACTTACCACTGCAGAGCCAGTTTCCATATTTGTTTCCTCTTCCTCTTCCATAATTTCTAATATTCTTTTCCAACCTTTGAAGTTTGAAATTATGCAAAACAACTGTGGGAAGAGTACCCCTGAATCTGAAAGTGAAACAAGAATTTAAAAAAATATTAATAGTAACCAATGCATTATCTATCAGTATCATAATAATAAAATACATTTCTAAAATTTACTATTTAACATTTTCTCTTATACCAAATTACCCCCCCTCCCCCTCCTCCACCCATAAACATTCTCATCAAGATCATGACAGCTTTGCAACAGTAGTTTAACTATAGTAGTGTAAGGACAATATCACTAAAAAAAAAAGAACATTTTATGACAAAAACTGAAGAGAGTACCTCAGTGTATGAAGTATGTGCACACATGCAAAGAAGCTCAGAGGATGGCAGAGGTCTACGCTTTCCTGAATCAGTGAATGTCCCTTTTAGTTCTACTAGTTCTGGTTTGATTCAGTTTATTTGCCTGTTTTGTTTCCCTTTTCCTGTCTATGAATGTCAACAAATGTAAATTTATGCCCCAAAAGAAAGTATTCCCCACGATGGTGAGCTGATCTGAAACAACTGAAAAATTTAACATACTTGTTTACCGCTCTTGTAGAGGTGATTACTTATTGTGCACCACATGATTGTGGCTTAAATTTTCAATTCATAAATGACTGAATTCCAAAAGATTTACTGCGTCAACAGATGTAGTTACAGTATTTTATCATTTTCATCAATGTCAACTGAAGATGAAAAAATGTAGGGAACACTTGAGGTCTACAGTGATTCACTAATTCCACATGATTGTAATCAAACCAAAATGAATGAAAACTTAAAAGAGGATATCATTTGAAAGATATCTGTCCAGAGACACTTTTTCTAATTAATTTAAATGGTAGTGCAGTTGTGTAATGAAGGAACAACACAAATAGTGTGACACAATAATACCCTTCGACCTTACACTCAGTCTAATATCTAGTTCAGTAAAAGTTCCTCTGCATTTATCAAACCTTTTCATAATGTTAACTCCAGTTTCTGTCTTACTCTATGTTAATAATTGTGGTGTGAAGCCTGTTAATTTTGACACTTGTGATGTTATGTCATAAGTTCACATATTTAAAGAACTTCAGGTAACTGGACTCAGACCACCTGAACCAGATGCAGTGTACTGCCTTTCAGTTCTGAAGATAAATCCTTCTATTGATCTAATGCGCTCTGAAGGACCATGCTGGTCTTACCTAAAAAGCTTTTATTCATTTTTGTTTTGTTTCACTCAACATATTTCAATGCCTATCATTTAACAACTAAAACAGCAAAAATCCTGAACTTGAACATGTACTCAAAATTAATTTCAAAAAACAATATGCCTACCACCATACATTTTTTTCCTTTTTAACTCCTTCTCTCTCTCTTTTCTCTCTCTCTCTTGCACACGTATGCAAACACACACATGCATACACACACACACACTCACAGCACACGCATGCACGCGCGTGCGCACACACACACATACACACACACATGCACGGAATGGTCAACTAGTGAACTACTATCACAAAAAAAAATCACCATCCCTAAATGATTCATTCTAACTAAATGTGATGTATTATGTATAATATCATTCTGAGCCCTGGACAAAAGTTGACATGATACGAGATAAGATAAGATAATGTTGCTTATAGCCCAGCCGACCGCAAAGGGCCACATCAGGGCTGTCACCATGTTAAAATCAACTCACCAGTCATTAACACATCTCCTTTAGTTTAAGACACCTAATATTAATAATATGTACACCTGGACAATATTCCAGGTCACCAATAATCTTTACAGCACTTTACATCACTACTCTGCTAAAACTGATACGGGAAAAGTTCACCTAGACAGGCTAGAAATAGCAAAACTATACAACCAAATCTTTTAATAAAATGTGGTCCACACATATTTAGATTGTAACTGACGTCATTTAATGGGACACACCCAGAGCTCCAATACCAATGTTCTTATTTCATGCATTAGGATTGGTAAATACCCACTAAAAGTTTTTGATCTGCATAACTTTCACCCTTTGTAACAAGTCATATTTGTGTGTGTTAACTGTTTACCATCATGTGAGGTTACGAAGTGTGACTGTGAGTGTATAAATCATTAAATGTATCGAGGCATTCCAAAGTTTGAAAGGTGCTTGTGTTTCTCTCTTTTGCCTAGTGCACACTTTGCCTGTCACGATACCTTGCAAACAGATGACTCACAATTAGCTCTACAGTCTGACTCTGAGTGTCTCCCAGCTTAAGACAATAATAATAATAAATACTTATATAGCGCCTATTCTCGGCTAGAGACCAAGCTCTAAGCGCTTTACAATCAACACTCGTTTACACAACGGGCTGCCTACCTGGGTAGTGCCGACTGAAGAGCTGCCAGCTGGCGCTTCATTCAGTCGTTTCCCGTGTCATCCAGTCAGTATCGTTCAATATCGATCACTCATTTTCCTTACTTCCTTCATTCTTTCCATTTCTCACGCAGGGTGCATGCTATGTGTAACGTGTCATCCATACCAACGGCCAAACTGGCCTACTCTTCCGAAAGTTGGTGATGGGATTTTACGTGTGTGCAAGATGTTATGCGTGCGTTCACACATGGAACCTCGGTTTATAGTCTCATTCGAAGGACTGTATGGGAAATGGAGTCAGAACCAATGTTAACTCCGAGGGAAAAATCCCCCTGTAGTGAAACGCCCCGGCGGAGGTTCGAACCCGCAACCCCAGGATCACCAAGATTACGAGTCCGGCGCTCTACCAACTGAGCTATTCGGCTCTAAGACAAAAGGTGGAAATACCAATACCAACTATTTGACTGGACCTCTGGATTATTGTCAGAGCTCATGCTCAGTGAGACTGCTTCTTTCGTAACGTTTCATGCCTTATCAATATGGACTCGTTCTACATTTTTCTTTTGGAGTCTGTAATAAACGAGGTGAGACATGATTAGGAGAAATGTATGTGTCTGTGACGATCTGCGGTTAAAACTCTCGCTTTCTCCGAGTCTGTGACTCTTTGTGTGTGTGTAACACGTGTGTGTGTGTGTGTGTGTGTGTGTGTGTGTGTGTGTGTGTGTGTGTGTGTGTGTGTGTGTGTGTGTGTGCGTGTGTGTGCATGCATGTGCGTGTGTGTGTGTGTGTGCTACTGTTGTGTTAGACTAAGGGAGAGAGACTAGAGAGAGAGAACTCTATTTGCAGCACAGTTTTTTAAAGGTAGACCTGATATTGAAAGGAAAAAATCCTGGTAACCTTAAAAATGAGCTATTTTTAAAAACACCTTTCATAATGTCTGAGACAGTGTGATCCATCATTTACAACAGCACTGAACCAGGAGCCCTGATAACTGTAAGTATAACAAGGCTTTCTTTCAGACAAGCAACATCAAGTCTGACTATGAACATTGAACAACAAATACAACACAAAGTAAAAACAATAAAACTAAAACCATGAAACAAAAAAAAATCTGGAAAGTAACGATGGTGCAAGTCTAAAAATTGGATCAAACATATGCAGTGGGTGCAGAGCTCTACAAAGAACAGAATCAACACGCAATGTCATCAGCTTAAACCCATCATGTTTCAGTTACTGAAATTGAAAAGAAAGAACAGTGGAGGTCAGACCACGAGGGAAGATGGCAAGGAGCCCAAGAAATGTTCCATTATTACTGGCATAGATTATGTTTAACTGATGTCTGCCTACTAAATTAGGATAAAAGGGGCAATGCACACACACACACACACACACACACACCCCTCCCCTCTCCACCTAGTGGAGAGTGGTGCACACTATCGGGGCACATCAGAAGGCAGAAGTTAACATCAATGTATCCAAAGGTATAACCGACTACTGGTTGTGGTGTAATTTAACACATTCATGAACAGATGCGTGAACCATTCTTGCAGAGAACTGCAGACCATGTGAAAGCAGAGATGTGGAGGTTGACTGTATAACTGCAACCCTAGACACTTAGAACAGAGCTGATCCCAATCTATGACCAATCACTGTATTGAAACAGTATCACTGCCACTATCAGTTACCCCTAATAACAAAGAGAGGCTCTAAGTCACAACTGAAGAGGTTAGTGAAGGTTGGATACACGTATGTAAAGTTCAGAGTATACATGTTCAGCCTGCCAAATGTTTGTCTCCAATTCCAAAAGAGGGAGGTCCAAGAGGGTGGGACATGGTGGTGACTATAGTGTATATGATGAGGGGCAAAAGAGCTCTGGGCTGCAAAGCCTGTGCTCATAATAAACTGTTGATGCAACCATCCACATCTCACCTGTCCCTTCCCACATTCACTTCCCTGCTTGTCGTCCTGACCAGAGGATAGGTAGGGTACAAAGGCAGACGTCAAATGTACCATCTTTCCTTGTCTAACATATACCCTGGTCTACTTTCAGTTTCACAGTTATCCCTGTAATCTTTTTTTTTTTTTTTGCTGTCCCAACCTCTGCGCCACCTCAGAGGCAGTGCACCCACACCGCTCATTCCCACACCCGTCCACAGCCACAGCCCGGTTGGCCCCGCCGCAGCCCCGGCACCGGCAATCCACAGGGAGCAGTCAATGTCCAGCTGTCACGAGGCAACCCACCGGAGGAGACACTGCACTGCCGCCGTGTCACTTCGGTGGTGTTAAGAGGCGCCTGTTCTGATCTAACATACGCAGGACACCACCTACTAAGCCCCCTACTGATGACAATAATTGCTTAGTCGCGGAGCCGGCGTGAATGAGCTCTCCTTCCGGTGGGCGCCACCACATCCGTCCAATGACAGCCCCCATTGACCCGCTGATACCGGTGACCCCGACGGAACCAAACCAAGGCCACAGACGTGGAGAGGACATTGAAATTGCGGTCACCATGAGCCCGGCATGAAGGGCCACCGAATTTGAGACATTTTTTTTTTATGCTGATCGATGAGAATGAGGATGATTAAGATGATGCTACAGATTTCCACTTCGGTCTGAGACTACATGACAGGCACCTGCAGGGTTGGTCAGGAAATTTGAGCAACACGCTCAGAAACGCATCCATTAAGTGGATGAAACTCGACTGTGTGGTCCCAGTCTTCCCAACCGAGTCCGCAGCAAACTCAACTCTAGGCAGGAGCCGGTCGGGGCAGAAAAACCCAGTATGACTGATGGGATTCGAACCCATGACCTCCCAGCCGGGAGTCCGCGACGCTAACCACTTCGCCACGGCGGCTGTCATTCCCTGTAATCTTGGGCATCACTGGATTCAAGACTTGAGTCCTGAAGGCTGAGAATGGATCAGAAATTGAACCAACCTCAAACTCCCACATTCATATGGTTACAATACTTGGTTGAATGATGCATGGCACAACAGTGAGACATAAGCGAGAAGACAAACAAAACATTTGAAATTGACAAGGGGGTTGGGGGGGGGGGGGGGGGGGGAAGGAGAGGTTGATTGTTCAAATAATGCGGGATTAGTCTTGAACCCACAAGTAAACCAATACAAGGGGATTAGTAGAAGCCACTAAAGAAGGAAAAATCATACTATAGCAAAATGCACTCCAATCAAGATTGAGGTCAGCCGCGACAGAGCAAAACCCTGGCAAACTTGTGTGAACAGTATGAAGGTGAACAAAAGGATGAAGTTTATTAAAGTGTGCATCATTCAGAAAAACACAGAAAATGATAAGCAGGTGGTTTGTGTGTGTGTGTGTGTGTGTGTGTGTGTGTGTGTGTGTGTGTGTGTGGTGTGTGTGTGTGTGTGTGTGTGTGTGTCTGTGTGTGTGTGTGCGTGCGTGCACGCATGTGTGTGTGTTTTGCCGTGTCACTGTCAAAATTTTGGTCAACAAGGCTTTCCACCTGCCAGACCTGGCAGGAGTTTTTGACACGGCACAGTATTATGACGCCCATTTTTAGCACCTCACGAGTCTTAGCCATGATTGTTAACCTTCTCAGCATCAAAGGACAATAATGAGGTTGGACATGATACTTAAAAATCATCAATGACCAGCGAGCTGAGCTAAAGTAACATCACCTTGGCTCCCACAAAAGTCATCCTCCTCAGCTGTAACACTAGATCCAATGCTGTATTTCCTCACGGTTCCTTTCTCCCAATCACTAAGATCTGAATGTACTGCCTAACACAGCTGTGGCAGCAGACACTCTTGATTCCTTCACTTGTCTGAGCTTGATCAAGCATCATCCCTTCACTTCGTTCTTGAACACAGAACAGTGAATTTATGTATCCACGTGAACAAACCAAACAGACGGTGTCATTCCTTCAAACTGAAGATGCAATACTATTCATTCTGTAGATTAGGACAGGTCACTCTCTGACATTGTTTTGTACTATGTAGTCTGTTTGAGTAGTAAGTCACTAAGTGAGAAGTACTGCAGAATTTATGACTTTTCACAATCACTATGGGACACATGTATACGTCCCCTGGCAGCTTAAAACCCTCAGAGGCCCACTGGGTCACCTGTGACCCAAACAAATCAATTGATCACGACAGATCAGTCAAATAACTTATTTTCATTTATTTTGCCTATGAAGTCCCAGTGGGTCGCTCAAGGAACAAAGGGAAGTAACCGCGGTTGCATTTACATGTTTCAAACGACTATTCTCCCTTCTACATGTGGCTTCTTTCTTGCTGGCCAAAACATGTGTCTCGCTCTGTCAACTTTCAACGCTGGTGACACCCATGAAACAGTGATGTAGATTTTTTAATCACCCTATAGGACACTGTGTCCTAGAGATTAAATGTCAATAGGACACAGTGTCCTGGAGTAACCAAAATAATAGGACACCAGACTCGGAACAGGATTCATTGTGATAAATGTATTGACATTAATCTCTAGGACACAGTGTCCTATCTATAGGGTGATTAAAAATCTACATCACTGGGTACCCTGTATTCTATTAACTCAAGGTCCGCCGACTAGAACTGGAGAAAAGTATTAAAAAATACAAAAACAAATAAAATCAACAGAATTATGTTGATGACTAAAATCAGAGAACATGCTGGCCTTTTCCTTGTCAAAAATTAGCCATGGAAACTGTGACTTCCATGACTCTTGAAAACGGCGCTCTGTTTTAGGCCTACTACTGCCTGTAGTCTTCGAGTTCGACGCATCAGTCGTCGATACGGAACTGGAAGAGGCACTTGACGCATCAGTCGTCGATTCGGAACTGGTAGACGCACTGCCACTCACCTCTGGCACACTCGCCGATGGTGCGAACATAGATTTCAAAGATCGCTGATCTTTTTCACATTTGAGTCTCTTCTTTGGTGGCATGATGAAGACTGATGGCGTGATGCACACGTTTTTACCACTGTCGGATGTGAAGGAAAACAAACCGCGCGCAGGCCGGAAATTCAACAAGAGTTACTCGCTCTTGCTGAATTCTAAGTCTGTGCTCCTCTCGCCTATCGCATCGCGCTTCAGTCGGTGCGTCAGCCTCAGAGCTGTGCAAATTTTCCCGAACACGCGATGCGCTTGGCTCTGCCTTTCAACGCTACTCAGTCTCGCACGCCTCCGCACAATAAAACGGCTGTAGACTTGTCCGCGGACCTCGCGAAAACGATAGGACATGCGACCGCTTCGCTTGTATTAGGATCGGACATTTGACCGGATGGAGGTCGAGCCGATCGGTCATTTTACATTTTTATCGGTCAATGACCGGAGACCGATGGAAATCTACATCACTGATGAAAGGTAAGAATTTTACATATCCTTTGGTAGTTTTACTTGAAACATGTGTCTGAAGAGTTCTGCTTTGCAGATGAATATGTATAAGGCGATTTGTTTTAAAAAATAGCTTTCGTAAATAGTGATGTTCCACCGGTGACCCACTGGGCCTTTCAGGTATGACTTTTTAGTTCACAGGTGGGTTTGGTGTTCGTTGCATGGGAGCGTCACTGGTTCTTTTCCGCCCTTTTTTATCTTGTGATTAACGATCATAGGGTGCACTCTGTGTATTTGTAAGTATGTACAGAGCGTTCATATTTCATGTGCTATGCTCCCCCCCCCCCCCCCTGTGTGTGTGTGTGCGTGTGTGTGTGTGTGTGAGAGAGAGTGTGTGTGTGTGAGTGTGTGTGTGATATTGATTGTAAACACCGTAGAAGCGTGTTGTCCGTTGTGGATCATGGTGACATTTGCTGAAAGGATTTTTTTTTTTGCGGGGAGGGGGGGGGGGGGGGGGGGGGGGGAGGGGGGGAAGGGGGGGGAGGGGAAGGGGGAGGAGCTGGGGTGCAGGGAGTGGAGGGTATTCATAAAGCAAACAAAAACTTTGTTAAACACCAATAATAACACTTGTTTCTAAGTTCTAGCCAGGTTTTATACATTCATGATTTTGATGCTTTTGTTTGCCATGAAGACCCAGAGGGTCACTGGTGGAACATAAGACAAATATAGGTCAATCAGAATAAAATATGAATTTGATAATGGATATCAGTTTCTTGTCTTGTTCAGAGACACTGAGCTGCTGACAGTATTTTTATTTCAAGTAAAAGACTCCTTGGGCCTCTGACAAAGTTAAGTCAGAACCTCAGATATCTCACACAATTTTAACCAATCACTATTAGCAAGCACCATGGATTTGCTCAGTACTTTTCACCTTTACATTTGGATGTATACATATATATAATATTCTGTGTATAGATCTAGATTATCAAAATGTGTGTGTGTGTGTGTGTGTGTGTGTGTGTGTGTGTGTGTGTGTGTGTGTGTGTGTGTGTGTGTGCCATTGTGTGTGTGTGTGTGTGTGTGTGTGTGTGTGTGTAAAACCTGTAGTTCACTTTCATGTCCATGCTAAAAATATTACGGAAAGCAGTAGAGGTAACAGAAAAGAGAGTGAGTTGAGTAGTGTACTACGTGAATGTGTGTTCAGTTACTGATAATTATTTCCTAAAAAATAAAAGCGTCAGACTTGGTGTGAAAAAGTTGTTTCCAAATTTTCAGGGGGCCACAAAATTTTTTTAGGGGTACGGGTGGGTTGGGGATGTCACACTTTATTACCGCTAGAAGATATACTGAAAACCTCACACGTACGTGTACACACACTACCACAGTGACACACGGCACACTCACACTGTAAAACACACACAATTAAAACATTTGATTTGTTTTACAAAAAATCTTGTTCAGCTCTTATGATTAGTTTTGTAATTCTGTCAGTTTCTAATCATTGCCTCAGGTGGAATTTTTCTCAGGCCAATTGCACAGAATGATGAAAGGAACCAGCAGTCGATTCTTCCCCGAGTCCTGATGTACAAGTCTCTGTTTCACTTGTTTCGATTCTGATTCAACTGAAAGCTGATCACTCACATCCTGGAATAAATAATGGTGGTGTGGACATGCTCAGATTGTCAAAGTTTGCTGCTCCATATGTATGATTTAAATGAGTGAGACAGAGAGAGGGAAGGATGATTCCCATCTCAGCACTGCAGCAAATGGCATGCCAAAGCATGGTGCACAAGTATGATAATGCCATGCACCATTTCAAATTTTTACACAAAAATATCAAGGGCATGCCAGCAATCTGAAACCCTGGTTTTGTGTTTTTATTTGGGGACCTGGTTCCACTACATTATGGCAGGTGAAACTGTTGTCTAGAAGGTGTTCTACTGATGCCAGTTCTGGGCAGAGCAAAAAGTGGGACTTCTTATAATCTCATGGTAA
>CM031614.1:12821510-12845785 GCA_018398815.1 Conus ventricosus
TGTGTGTGTGTGTGTGTGTGTGTGTGTGTGTGTGTGTGTGTACATTCTCCTGAAGTTAGTGTACGCTTAAAGTGATAGAATAACGTACGTGCTGCCGGGAGAACAACTGGCAACATAATAGTATGGATCGGAGTCGGAGACACTTCATTGTGGATCGGAATAAGATAAAGTCCATCGGGTTTGTCCACCGGCGAAACATTAGTTAATATTGTCATATGGCACCACTTCTCACCATCCTATTTTCATTTTATTTTTGTTATCGTTTACGTGTCTTTGCAAAACGTGGTTACGGCAGACTTGTGCATGACGTCACAGTGACTTGACCTACACGATTTTACTTGTAAATACTATTTTTACCACATGTTGGACGTGTGTCTGCAACGCTTACTCTGTCCCAGTTTTTTTCTTTTTCTTTTAAAAGTTGTGAATGAGTAATCATTTTGCAGACTTTACCCCATTCTTTATTGTGACTAAAGTATGTGCATGTGTCATGTGCCATGTCATGTGTACATCAAACAACGTTCACACCATGGTTGTTAGGTTTCCTTGACGTCACGTCCGAAAGGCTGTTTAACGCGCGCTGGCGATCAGACTGAAAACGTCACAGGCTTGATCATTAAAATTAGAAGGAGAAGAGAGGAGAGGAACGAAAGCAAGTTATCAGTTTCTTCGTCCGTCACTAAAACAATCACTACGTAAAGAATATAGAAGAGAGAGAGAGAGTGTGTGTGTGTCATGGGGGTGAGTGTGACAGCGAATATCAAATTAAGGAAGGGGGGAGGGGAGATAAGTTATAAATCAATCGTGAGTAACATATGGGGAGGGGGGGGGGGGGGGGGCATCAAAAACCGTTTTATCATATGGCCGTTTGCATCGCCAAATTGCGGTCAAACTCACTTGACTTGTTGGGTGAGATTAACGTCCTAATTGCCTGAGGCCCTTAAGGACAAGGTACACGCGCAGACACAGGTCTGCGTATTCTGTGTTAACTGTTGTCGCTGGCAGTCGCGGGCAAGTTCGTCGTATGCTCTCTCCGAGCTCTGGTTCCGTCTGAACTTTAGTTCAGATTCGATCGGCTGTTGGTCGGCCGACGATAGGCGTCGGTGTATTTCGCTTCTTCAGGGCCACCAAGCGGCCTTCTTCGTGCTCGGGTGGCGATGGTCCTGTGCCGCGTGAGGCTGCCTCAAGGAGGGAGCAGGACGAAAGTCCTGGAGCGCTGCACGAATCCCTAAAATTCGGCAGGTCATGCAGACTGTGGCCAAGAGGGCAATTTTTCAGCCCAACCCCATAAGGAGTGCCCCCAAGTCTGCTGACCTCAGAACACGGTATCCTGGGCCACGGTATCGCAATCAGGCAGCGCTACATCGCCGATCGCCCTACATCTCCAGGAGCCGTCCCCCGCGACACAGGCTGGACCTGCCGTCACCCATATGGCTGAAGGATCGCTACGCCACCTGACACTGACCTCTCACATCAGTGTCCTTCAAAGGGGATCTGCCACCTCTCCCTTAGCGTTCGCTGCTATGCCACACTCGCAGCGAACGGTCAAACTCATTGACTGATTGATTGATGGGTGAGATTAATGTCCTATTCGTTGGAGGTACTTCAGGATAAAGTTTCCCAGAGTGTAGGTTTTGGCGTTGCTGTGCCCAGTGGTGATTGGTTGTAGTCGGTGTCATTGGTCGTCTGCTCTCTGTGGCAACCTCCTCCCCAGGCCTTTTACGGTCCCTTGTCAGGGCCACTTCCACTTGATTTGGATCCACACGATCCAATGTTGGCCAACTCGGGTAGAACACCCCAACTGGTCGTCTCCCCCTACTCTCCCCCCCCCCCTCCCCCCCGGCTGAGAAGCCAGAGGACAGGGGTGTGAGTCATTCATTGTTGTGCATGCGATGAGGATGGCGTGCAGTTCAGCTGTGAAGATGCTCACCCCCTTGTTCAGGTGGTACTGCTTTGAGATCCCCAGGCTTGGGATCACATAGGTGCATCCAGCCTCCCCACTTTCTAGGATGGAGCCGTCCGTGTGGATGTGGAGGTGGTAGCCGAACGTTCATGCAGTTGGGCCTTTGCCACGCTGGCTAGGAGCAACGGGTCCAACTGTTTCATGGCTCATGGGATGCCAGGATCTGTGGTCTCTCCATCTCCCAAGGAGGGTAGGGCATGACTGGTGTGAGAATCGCCTGGTCTGGCCTGACTTGGCTCTTTTCACAGATGTCTGCTGTTTGCGAGCTCAGTGGCCTGGACTTTTGGCATATCAAAGACCTTTTCCTTGCTATGTGCCGCTCCATAGCAATGTTGCCGGCGTCCACACTGAGTGCTGCCTTGACAGTGTTTGGCACTATCGAGGCGAGGACTTTGAAGCTGGCGCTCTGGCGCTAAGTCATTGACAGCACTTTGCTTGAGAGTTGCCAGCTCAATGTGCTTGAGCTTTTCCCACAGGCTCTCTGAGGCAGCGAAAAAGACTTCGTGTCCATAGGTCAACCTGGAGCAGACCAGGCACCCGTCAGGTGTACAAGGCAGTTAGGGGTTGCCACGCCTGTCTTGAAAGGGTATTGATTGTTCCCACTGCATGCATGGCCTTGTTTGTCGGTTTTTGGATGGCATCCCAGGTTAGATCCTGGGTGATAGCAACACCCAGAAATTTTACCTGCTTGCTTGGTTGTATTACATGTCCACCAGTTTGTATTGCATGCCCATCACGGTCCGTTTTTTTTTTCTTGGCAAAAACCATGAAGATCATTTTTTCTGCGGAGAGTTCAAATCCATTTTTCGGCATGTACGAGTGGATAGCGTCAATGGCGACTTGGAAGTTGCTCATAGACTTCTCTTGATATTAATTTCTGTGGTCGATCCATATCGCCAGGTCATCAGCGAAGAGTGATACTTTCACTTCTCGTCCGATCTTTTTGTGCACTTCCCTTACGATATTATGGAGCATGATGTTCAAGAGTACGGGAGCTATGACACTCCCTTGTGGCACTTTCATGTCAAGGATGTGGGTTGCTGATTTGGCTGATTCCACCTTAAATGCCATTTGTCTTGAGTGCAAGAACGCCTCCACAAATTTAGACGACCTGTGATGCCCAGCAAGTGCATCTTGTTCAGTAAGCTTGCATGCAACACCGTGTCAAAGGCTTTCTTGATGTCGAAGAAGGCGGCAGCCATTACCCTAGTGTAGCACTGCCTTAGGCTCTTCTTGACATTTTCGATGAGCCGCAAGACGTGTTCCATGCAGTTCCTACCTTTTCGGAATTCAGCCTGGTATACGGGTAGTATGCCATATTTTTTTTCCAGATGGAATTCATGTCTGCTTTTGACCAGTTCTTCTTCTCCTTCTTCAGCTTTCCAGTATCTGGTAGCGTATAAACTGGTTTTATCCTGTTGGAATACCCACACTATACTCGAGAGTATAGTCACTTCACTGGACTTCGTTGAGTGCAGAAATTTGTAGGAGAAGGTTGTGGAAAAAGACAGAAAAAAGACATGGTAGACAGAAAGGACAGTAGACGACAGTACAGCAAAAGGAGACAGAGTTACCGAGAGCGAAAGGAAAAGGGAACGTTCCTAGTACAGAATGTCCAGAAAGAGGTAGGACTATTTGTACAAAAGGGGGCGGGCCCGCTATTGCGCGGCCCGCTATTGCGGGGACCCGCTATTGCATGGCCCGCTATTGCGGGGACCCGCTATTGCGCGGGCCCGCTATTGCGCGGCTAACCCTAACCCTAACCCTAACCCTATCCCTAACCCTATCCCTAACCCTAACCCTAACCCTAACTCTAACCCTATCCCTAACCCTAACCCTAACTGTCGCGCAATAGCGGGCCCGCGCAATAGCGGGCCCACGCAATCGCGCAATAGCGGGCCCGCGCAATAGCGGGCCGCGCAATAGCGGGCTGACCCCGTACAAAAGACCCCCCGGCCTCCACACGGGGGACTTTAGACCAGTTTCTCGTACACTTTGCCGAGGTGAGGAGTCAGAGCTATTGGTCTGTAGCTTGTGGGAAGTTGTGGTGGTTTGCCATCTTTGGGGATGGCTACCACAAAGGCTTCCTTTCAGGCTTCCCAGCACGTTTGGTAGAATGTGTGGAGCACCTTTATCATGAACTCTGTGAATCGGCTAATCATTTGGAAGGATATGAGGTCAGCGCCAGAAGCCTTGCTGGTTAACCCTAGGCTATTGATTGCCGCCCTCAGTTCCCCTAGGATGTCACCATTATAGGGGGCTGAGTTGTCTTCAAACACAGGTTTGGTCAAGTTTGCTTGGGCGTGGTGTCTGGCATCGATCATCTCCACTGGCAGGTGATCTGTCTGACTCACTCTGGTGAAGGTTTCTGCGAGAGCAACTTCCTTCTCCTGGGCGTTTTGAGTTTGCTGGCCATAAACCAGGAGGAGTCATTCAGGCGGCCGCGCACGTCTCCTGAATTTATTGATTTTCCTCCATAGCTTTTTAGCTATCTGCGGTCAAACTCATTTCGTTCGTGCGTGGGTGAGTTTTACGTCCTATAGGCCTGAGGCCATTAAGGACACGGTACACTTGCAGACATAGGTCTGCAACTTCTGTGGCAACTGTTGTCGCAGGCAGTAGTGGGTGAGTTGTGTGAAGGGCCGTCGTATTTCTCTCTCCGAGCTCTGGTTCCTCTTGAACTTCGGTTCAATTTCGGTTGTTGGTCGGCCGACGATGGGCGTCCGTGTATTTCGCCTCCTTTCCCCAATCTAAAGGCTGTCTTCAGGACCACCAGGCGGCCTTCTTCATGCTCGGGTGGCGATGGTTCTGTGCCGCGTGAAGCCACCTCAAGGAGGGAGCAGGACGAAACTGGAGCGCTGCACGAGACCGTAATATTCGGCGGGTGCACGCAGACTGCGGTCGAGAGGGCAACTTTTCAACCCAACCCCATAAAGGAGAGCCCCCATGTCTGCCTGGCCTCAGAACATGATTGGGAACCGCCGATTTGTCGCACACGCCGATTTGTCGCACGTGCGACAAATCAGCGGAAAAAGGGGTTGCTGAACCGCCGATTTGTCGCACAAGCCGATTTGTCGTACGTGCGACAAATCGGCGGTTCAGCCTCACGCTGCTTTGTCGCACATGTATAGGGTGTGTGTGTGTGTGTGTGTGTGTGTGTGTGTGTGTGTGTGTGTGTGTGTGTGTGTGTGTGTGTGGGAGATGAGAGAGAGAGAGAGAGAGAGAGAGAGAGAGAGAGAGAGAGAGAGAGAGAGAGAGAGAGAGAGATGAAATGAAAATGAAATGAAAAATGAAACGAAATGAAACGAATGAAATGAAAAATCTTTTAATTATTTTGCAAAAATAGCAAAAAGCTTTCAGGAGACCGTGAAAACCTATAGTATATAGGGCGCCACGCATTCTCTCTCTCTCTCTCTCTCTGTCTTTTCTTCTCTCTCTCCCATTCACCACACACACACACAGACACACACCTATACATGTGCGACAAAGCAGCGTGAGGCTGTACCGCCGATTTGTCGCACGTACGACAAATCGGCTTGTGCGACAAATCGGCGTTCAGCACACCCCTTTTTCCGCTGATTTGTCGCACGTGCGACAAATCGGCGTGTGCGACAAATCGGCGGTTCTCACATGATTACCCAGGCCACGGTAATCGCAGTCAGGCAGCGCTCCATCAGCGATCGCCTCACATCTCCAGGAGCCGTCTTCCAGCGACACAGGCTAGACCCGCCATCACTCATATGGCTGGAAGGATGGCTGCGCCACCTGACGCTGACCTCTCACATCAGCGTCCTTCAAAGGAGATCTGCCACCTCTCCCCCAGCGTCCACTGCTATGCCACACTCGCAGCGGTCAAACTCAGCCGGACGACTGCTTATATGCGTGACCATGGGGGACGCTGGGGCCTTGACGGCCAATGGCATGTTGCCACCCAACTGACCAAGCCCACTTCAGCATCCCCCACGCGCAGGGCCCCGTACAAAAAGATTTCCTTTAGTCATAAAGGGCTCGGCATAAGACAGAGTATTACAAATACCCATAAGTGTAAGCCATTGCACTCACATGGTGCCGAAATTCGGTCTCGCCAACTTACTACTGTCGGGCCTTCCCACTTGTTAAATGGAGACACACCCACCACCTACAATTCTGTGTGTGTCTATGTATGTGTAACCACAGAAAGACCGCCAATATAATATCAAAGCAACCACCAAACTGGTCTATAGATCAAACAAGAGGAAACTTAAAAAGCAAGATTAGTATGATAAAAACATCAGTCACAGACATGCCTGATAAAAATGGTGAGTATGCCCTGAGATGGACACACTCAAGCAGAAAATTGCCTCTCCGTTTGTTTTGCCACATGTACATTTTGTTACAGCAATATCTTTAGTTCTGAGAGCATTTAGTTACAGTCGATAAAACTTTAAAACGAATTTTCTGTATTGACACATATCACGACTTTCCACGTGTTAGACGCTTTTGACATTATCAGCACTCAAACGTTAAGTATTTTGTTTTAACGTGAGAACTAATAAGCTTGTTCTGACTGTTTACAGTGCAGCCTCAAGCCATTAGTCTTAACATTAGATGACTTCCTCGTAAAGTGAAGGGTACAGAAAATTGTTGTGCACCCATTTCAGTAGGCCTGCCTTATTTTCGCACAATTGTCAGTGCGGTCATTACCCAAGATTCCACAGAGTGAATTTGAAGGAATCAGAAAGAAAGTTAAATCAGTTCCCTTACATATCAAAGTACAAATTAAATGGCACATTTATTTTAGAATGAAACTGCCTTAATTCTAATTGCAAAACGTAATGAATTGTAACACCGTGATATCAAAACGACACAGAACAATGCTTGAAAAATTGACTGAAGTATACGTCAAAACCATTAGTATGGCTATCATTTCAGCAGCGAATATAGATGTTTTTTACCCGCGACATGATATTTCTATTTTCAGTCATGAAATAACAAAAGCAGACCCGGCCTCTTCACTTTTTTGTTAGTGGTCCATCTATAAACACCCTAAGATGATTAGGATAAGTGTTTTTGATATCCAATTTTTGCTGAAGATGAAAAGCGGTAAGATTGATCAGCTTTCACTAACGTGATGAAAACTGAACCTCGCCCCGTTCCCGTTTCCCAGTTTGGAATATCGGTATGACGTCTCTGCCAATGATTCAATATTCAAAAGGTTCTGTTTTCTTTCAGTTTAATTTGTGGAGAATCAACCTTCCGTGTGCAATGTCATTCGTTTTCTGTCAGTTTTGTAACTGCAACATATCTTACTTTCTTTCAGTCTTGAGAATGCAATGTCATCTGTTTCTTTTGGTTTTCTCGGTACAGTTAGGGCTCTATTTTGTGAGAGATTATGATCATATACATTGCTAGCATTCATGATTTGGCACAGTGGGGATGCACATCATTAATATTGGTCCTTTATCGGTGTCTTGTCACTGTGAAGGCTGACTAGAAACATAGTGCAGATTTTGCGTGAGGCCACAAACACCGCAGGAATATAGACTGTTTGTACTGGGGTGTGTTACACCCAGGCACAATTTAGCTGCGGTCGTTATTTCTGACATAACTGTCCACTCGGTTACTGATTTAATTTTCCGCAGCTGAGGATCTAGTATTAATGAGTCATCCAGATTTCTGGGGTGTCAAGAATTGATCAGAAAAGATAGGCGGCAACAGCCTCTCTTCAATCTTCAAAATTGTAGGTCAGCCGTCATTATTGACTATTATTGGCCTGTGTGCACAGAGGCGTAGGATAAAATAAACAAAGATCTAATAGGGACAACGAAAAGATAGCTAAAGAGATGTAAAAATCGCCTTAGTACCCCGACCGCATACCCCTGAGTTCAGCTCCGGGGCAGCGTGTTGCGGCAGGGAAAAAAAAAGAAAGAAAAAAGAAAAAGAAAAAAAAGAAAAAAAAAGGGACTCAACTAGCCTAATTAGTATCTGGGGAGGCTTACCCGGTAATCGTGGCGACCCCCAGGTCATGACCTGGACCGGCACAACCCTGCCCATCATTTACTGTTCGGCTAGTTGGGATGGGGATCTAGGCTGGGATTTTGTTCAGCTCCCTCTTGAATGATACCAAGGAGGGAGCCTTTGCTGCTGTTGCAGGCAGGGAGTTCCAGGCTGGGATGGTTGATGGGAAGAAGCTGTACTTGTATGGGTCTGAGGAAGTGCCCAGGTGGGCAAATTTGTGGTTGTGGTTTGATCTGGTTTTGGCAGATCCTTTCGTGAGGAATTTGTCAGGGGGTATGTCCACAGCGCCATTGACGATCTTGTACATAAAGGTTAGCCTCAGCCTGTTTCTTCGTGCTTCAAGGGGTTCCCATTCCAGATCTTGCAGCATGGCTGTTACGCTGCTGGTCCAGTCATATCTGTTGCATACATATCGGGCTGCTCTTCTTTGCACCATTTCGATCTTTTCCTTCTGGCCTGCTTTGTACGGACTCCACACTGTTGAGCAATACTCCAGGTGAGGGCGTACCAGTGTTAGGTAAGCATTAATTTTGGTGGCTTTATTAGAGATCTTCAGGTTTCTTTTCAGGAAGCCTACCATGCTGTTGGCCTTGTTAGTGACTCTTGCAAAGTGATCTTTCCAGTTGAGGTCACTTCTTATGTCAACGCCAAGGTATTTCGAGCTGTCGACATGGTCCAGGGTATGTCCTTTAAGTTTGTAGTTGAAGTTGATTGGGTTTCTTGATGTTGAGCAGGTAAGGACATTACATTTTTCGGGGTGAAATTCCATCCCCATCGTTGTCCCCAATCATTCAGTAAGTTGAGATCTTGTTGGAGCGCCTTGCAGTCTCGGCTGGTTTTAATGGTGGAATAGATTGTGCAGTCATCAGCAAATAGTCTGATGTTGGCCTTGATGTTCTGAGGCATGTCGTTGATGAAGATCAGTAATAGGATCGGCCCTAGAACTGTCCCCTGTGGGACTCCACTGATGACAGGTGCTGGCTCTGATCTTTCATTGTCGACTACGACAATCTGCGAGCGGTCGGAAAGAAAGGCCTTGATCCAGTCCAACGTCGATCCTCGTATACCATAATGGTCCAGCTTACGGAGGAGGCGTTTGTGAGGGACCTTGTCAAAGGCCTTAGAAAAGTCCAAAATGATCATATCCGTCTGTCGTTTGCTATCTTGATTCTTGGCGACGTCGTGGAATAGTGTCAGCAGTTGGGTTTCACAACTCCTTCTGGCTCTGAACCCATGTTGGGAATCTACAAGAATGTCGTGCTGGTTCAGATGGCGCATGATGTTGCTTGCTATGATGTGTTCTTGCATCTTACAACAGATACTGGTGAGGGAGACCGGTCTGTAGTTGACAGCTGAATTTCGGTTTCCCTTTTTGAACACTGCCGTTACGTTCGCCCTTTTCCAGTCATCTGGGACACATCCATCTGCCAGGGACTTTGTGAAAAGCGCAGAAACCAAGGGCGTGATCTCGTTTGCACATTCTTTCAGCACCATTGCTGGGATTTCATCTGGTCCTGCCGCTTTATGTGGGTTGATGTTCTTCAGCAACTTGCGTACCCCTTCCTCATTGATTGTGATCTCGGCCATTGCAGGGGAGGGCGTTCCTGATGGGATTGGAATGTTGCTGTCATTTTCTCTTGTGAAGACCGACTCGTATTGATGGTTTAGGATGTTGGCCTTATCTTTCGGGGATGCATGTAGTCTTCCATGAGCTCGTAATGGAGACACCCCTGTACTGTCGCGTCTTAAGGATTTTATGTAGCTCCAGAATCGTTTCTGATTGCTTCCCCTCAACTGCTCGTCGTCGCTTTCTGGAGAGTCTATGATGTTGTTGATGAATGTCCAGTAGGCCCGCCGCTGTTCATGCTGTACTTTGCTCTTCATCTGTAGGTATTTTCGTCGTACTGAGGGGTCCGATGAAGTTTTGCTCCTCTTGAATTTCCCAGCCAGCCTCCTTTTCAAAGATCTGATGTGGGAATTGATCCACGGTTTGTGGGAAGGTCTGCCTCGAACAGTTTTCATAGGGATGTATTCATTCATGAGGGAGTGGATTAGTGACTTGAACCTACTCCAGAGTTCGCCGACGCTCAGCGTGTTTGAATCCTGGATGAAGGAGTCTCGCTCATCAATTAGTTTTTCCTTTATTTTATTAAATTCGGCTTTCCTGAAGTTGAATGCTTTCCTTGGTGGACATTTTGTGTAAAGCGGCCGAAGTGATGACTCGATGAAGATGGCTTCATGATCAGACACCCAACCACCTTGTAAAAGGTCAGCCTTGGTTGCACGTGATGCGCTTGGAGCATAGGGAAAACTTGTTAAGGAGACCAGTCACAAAGCAAAGAGTTGCATGTCTGAAGTCTTTGGCTATGATGCGAACCACTGCTTGGTGAAAGCACGTAAGATTGTCAATATACTGCTTGTGGTAAGGATCCAAGATGATCGCTTTATTGTCCAGTACTGGTCGAACCAGGATCAGGAAAGCAGGATGTTTGAAGACCTTGAGGCAGCATCTACGATTACAGTGAAATCTTAGGGTGCAGTTCTTAGCTTTTGGTCGCAACACTGATGTGATGGGACCAGCTCAGGTTATCTGAACTTCGGATTTCAAGGTAGGGATTGGTAGAAACCGACTGGAGGATAATGATGTTTAGGGAGTATAAGGAGGTGGAGGAGTGATGTCGTGCTAGGCTCATGGTAGCGCTTTGTTGCGTTGAAGCGCATGCCCCATGATTCTGTTGAATGCTCCAGGCTCTTCAGGGCCTCTGGAAGTGTTGTGATCATTGAAGTTCTTTATCTCCCTGTAGATGAGCCAGCCATCTGTGAAAAGGTGCACTCGAAATGCTGCCTTAGGAGATCATTAATACCACTGAGGAATAATGTGAAACATAATACTGTAGCCTGGGGGACTGCTGAGTACAGGGACACGGAAGAGGACGTGCAACCATTGACCACTACCTGCAGTGCATGGTGTATTCTGGTTTTGAAACAAAGATGGGGCCTACTTTCACTTGCTCTACATCTCAGCTGAGCGTCCTCCTTCAGGGCTGGCGGCCATAATCTGATGGCACTGTATAACCTGCTTGTCTGCAAGCCTTTTCTTAATGTGACCACCACCACCACCACCATCACCACCGATGACAATGTCATATGAAGGGATGCCAGGTTTGTGAAGTTTCTGTGATATCTGTGGGCGGAGTGTCATCTTGAAAATGGGCTGCTAGATGTACATCACAGTAAACAAATAAAACCGATGAGAATGATATCGACATGAAGTTGACTCAAGGTTTCAATTGGATTCAATTTAAGACACGGAATAGAGGCTTCGTTCAGTTATTAACAGGACATCATCAGAAATAGTGACTGAGAGTTCGTTTCCCATGGCTCTTGTTGATGGAAATGCTATTATTATTGTCGTAGTATTGTTATTTCTTGAAGGGTTCTGTTTTTCTTCAGCAATTAGGGCATCATCTTGTCTAAGGTTGATTTGCCTGCCTCACAGAGATGACTCACAGTGAATTGTTGACGACAATCCATTTTTGTGATGTACATACTTTTAAAATCTGAAGAAAAAAAAATGTTCCTTGCTTAACCTAATCATTTCAACCATTTTGAGAAACGGATTCTGAAGATTTTGAAGCCACCTCCAGCATTTCCATAGCCTATGAAACTTCGAGTTTTACCAACTTATCAAATATTTTGTTTAGGGAGCCGGAATAGCTCAGTTGGTAGAGCACCAGACTCGTAATCTTGGTGATCCTGGGGTTGAGGGTTCGAATCTCCGCTGGGGTGTTTCGGTACAGGGGGATTTTTCTCTCGCAGTTAACATTGGTTCTGACTCCATTTCCCGTTCAGTCCGAATGAGACTATAAATCGAGGTTCCGTGTGTGAACGCACGCATAATATCTTGCACACACGTAAAATCCCATCACCAACTTTCGGAAGAGTGGGCCAGTTTGGCCGTTGGTATGGATGACATGTTACACATAGCACGCACCCTGCGTGAGAAATGGAAAGAATGAAGGAAGTAAGGACACTGAGTGAACGATATTGACTGGATGACAAGGGAAATGACCGAATGAAGTGCCAGCTGGCAGCTCTTCAGTCGGCACTACCCAGATAGGCAGCCCGTTGTGTAGAGTGTTCGATTGTAAAGCGCTTAGAGCTTGGTCTCTAGCCGAGAATAGGCGCTATATAAGTATCATTATTATTATTATAAAGCGAATAAATAATACCTCTACATGAATAGTTAGGACATTTTTTTCTTTTAAAAGAAAGAAAAAAAAGGTCAAAAGGCATCAGATCATCCTGAACACCTAGTTTAGCCTTGAGCAGCGAAATGGTCAGCATTAACAAATTAAGACTAGTTTGGTGTGTGGCAGCCACATACTATGATTATGTTCCATACATTTATATGATCCATCACATTTATATGATGCAAGTTACAGTGTGTTTTAAAAAAAAAACTTCCCAATCTGACGGATTCAAGGCTCCGTGTTCCACTTTGTTTTTGTCCCACATTGGTGGTGTTCATATTCTGGGTAGGTTGAGTTTGGCACAATGTTGATCTATCTTTGTTGATAGAATGAGGACCTGAAAAAGGCTGAATCTCTCCCTAACCAATCCTACTCCAACCACAATTTTGCAACAGAAACACGCATATAAACGCAGCATTCACAGGACTCATGTTTCATCAACTTGATTAAATTTGCCTAAAAATACCATGCATATTAAAGTGGAATATGCAGATACAACACAACCCATCTTTAAATGCATAATTGCTACACGAACCTTATGTCCTAACAGGTGTACACCAATTGCAAGATGTTCAGAGATGCCCGACTGGTGCTGAACTGCTACCTCGTATTGAGTATTAAGTGGTAGTGGTGCTTGAATCTATCCACATCATTCTGGCAAGTTGAGAATAAGTGACAAGTCTAGTGGTCTGTGCAATGTTCAGACCAGGAAAGTGAGGTTAAATGGACATTACTGCCCCAGTCTACTGTATGATGAAAATACTATCACAAGGTGTGTCCAATATTTATATACTTATGCATCTCTCTCTCTCTTATAAATGTTTTGATATCAGTGTGTCTGAAGATGAAAAGGCCATTACCATATGTGTACTTAGTGTGTGTGTATGCATATTGCACATGTTGACTGTTTGGTTTTTACACCAATAGATTATATTTATCCCTGTTGTTATTTTTTTTTTCAAATGGTGTCTGAATTTGACAGTGTAATGCAAACTTTTTGCTCATGTTCACTACGTTTTCAAAGGTATACGTTCATGCACATTAATTAATGCTGAAAGGTTGGAGAAGGATATGGGTAACTTCTGGACAGAGGAGATTGTCAAAAGGAAAGCGCACTCTGGCACTTATGACTGTTCTTTCATTCTAGTCTGATTTTCATGCATTAAACTCATTGATCACTATGTCACATATATAGTTTTCAAAATTAAGTCCAATTCGCTTGCTGGACACCAATCCAACTTGGTATACTTCTGAGATAAAAAAAACAAACTTTCATTAAAACATAGAACACGGAAATGATCATTTCCTTTCTTTTGGATAATTTCCCAATTAAATTTTCACTTAAAAAGCTTCCTCCGTATTCAGGAATGATATTTTCACTGTTTTCTCTGTGTTTTTTGTGCATCTGTATGCCTTTGTGTGTGTGTGTGTGTGTGTGTGAAAAAAGTATTTTCAGAATGATAATAGTGTGTGTGCGTGTGTGCGCGCGTGCGCACATGTCTGTGTGTGTCTGTGCATGTATGCGTGCGCACAGAAACAGAGAGAGTGTGTGAAGAGAGGGAAACAGAGGAAAATAGTCGTACACATAAATTGGAACCACTCAAACACACAGAGACAGAGGGGAAGACAAAGAGAAGTTGAAGGGATGGGTGGGCAATGAAAAGGGGGTTGGGGGGTGGGGATACAGGCTGGAAGATCAATCATACATACTTTTTGCAACTCAAGTCCACAGACATAAAGACAAGAGGAAGGACGAGGGCTAGGAGACAGATCAATCGCACACACACTTTCCACAGCTGAAACAATCAATACAAAGATATTTTCACAACAGTATATTATCTATCTCATAAGTGACGAGAGAATCCATTGTATGCAGTGGTTTTGACTCTTCAGTTTTGACAACCACTGCAAGTGTTTGTTTGAATATGTCTGTGTAATTATGCATAAAGTGTGTGTGGGAGAGATCCAGTATATGCATGGTTGTACTACTTTCCCTGTGTGGCACTGTCGGTAAGTCTGTGATCAAGCATGTCTGTACATGTAACTACACTGTGCATGATCTGCAACAAACACTGCTGCTCTTATAACATTTTTACAAAGCAATCTTTCATTAATAATAATGATTAAAAAAAACCAAACAAACCATATACAGATAATACACATAACAATCAGAAACTAAAGTCAGGAAATTTTAAGCTTCATCTTTTACAGTGGCAATATCTATTCTTAGCATCCACTCTGAAATCTAAGGAGCAAGTTCAGGCAGTATAAATCTAATTCATGACAGGTAATTATGATAATGACCCATCCCTCCCCTGACACTTCTTTTCCATCAAAACACTCATTAGGATGGACAGTAATCTACACTGGCACAGTAATAAAAAAATCACTGGTGATGGTAAAGATCAAAGCAGGGGTTTCCATCAGATCTAAATATATGTACAAAGGAAAGTGAAACTTCACATGAACGTATATATATATATAAAAAAAAAAAAAAAATCACACAATTGCCAACAGTTTGAATGCAAAAACATAGCCACACAGCAAAGACATTTCTGCACCAGATCAGCTTCCGTATCAAACTGCGAGAGATTATGATTTGATCTTTCCTCATTTTTTTTTTTTTTTTTTTAATTCATTCTATCACGCAACTCCTGCATCATCCTTACATTCTCCACATGCTCACTGGAAAAAAAAAAGTTTTAAAAACAGAGCATGGTAGGTACCAAATTTTCACATCGATGATTCTTCAGTTTTCTTGCCTGGTGAGAGTTCTACAAACTGCAATCTTTATTTAAAAAAAAAGGGGGAATAAAATTAACAGCTTCAAGTAAAATCAGTCCTCATTCTGCTAACAATGGCAAAGAATGTAACATTTTCATCTTCGTATTTTACATTACATCCCATATTATCCAAGGATGAATAGATCTATGAACTGAGCCAGGATGAATCAAATTCATAATGCTGGTATTGTCCCCCAAACTCTACATCCACCCCCACGATATGACCCCGACTGACATTTTATTCATTTAGATCTTCAGTACAGTTGGACAGAAAGGCATGATTCATTACATCTTGTTAGCTAACTTACTTGAATATTAAACTCTTTAAATCAATTCATAGGTCAAAGCAGAAATGCATTCCAATATGTTATGACAATAAAGCTTTTCATCCAGGGAACTATTTCAAAATCCACCTGATATGAAACTCACTTTTGATTCATCAATTCACAATACTCTACCATTAAGTAACACTTTGTTTCTGAACCACTGTCTTTGTAATTGTTTGAAATTTTCAGGGACAAAAAAGTTGCAAAACGTGGATACCATGATCGATTTTCTTTTGTATCTGTTTGACATTTTATGGAAATTATGATTTTGCTTTCATCTTGTCCATTTTAAGTACCTAAAATGCAGTTCAACAGCCAGATAATTGGCACAGGTCTTGATGAAGGAGATAATATATTCCCCCCCATATTTAACCAAACAAAACCAAACCTGAAAATGCAATGCTAGACTGCCTCACATCATTTCATTAAAATACTGTCAGTAATACATTATCATTATTATGTATATATATATTTAATCCTGTATGCGTGCATTATCAAACATATCAAAAGCAACACACAAAAAATCCTGTATGCTACTTATATTGATTATATACCTGCTTCTAATTTTTCAATCACTTTTCCCTGAGTTTTTCGCCTCATCTGTCCACTTGACTGCACTATTAATGAATCAAAAGAGTGTACTGGTTGTGGCTTAAATTCTTCATGATACTGTCATCGTCCTTGAAAGGGTTTTCTTCCTCACAAGCGAACAATTAAAAAAAAAAGCTGCAGCGAGTCCTACACAAACATAATTTCAGAGATTTAAGTATTTCACTCATTTTCAGGTTAATGATTAGCAAATTACACAAAACAAAAAATCCTTTCCTGTTTGGAACCAAATGACAAAAACACACAGATGGAAAAAAAAAAAAAAAAGCAGCAGGAACAAGACCAGACATGTAACATTAATAAACATGTTAATCAAAATGCTCACAGGGTCAGAGCTTGATTACCCATTCAAAACTCATAGTCTGTATAAAAATGAACATGATTAGCAACATGGTGCTACTTTTGTGCTTGTCACATTTTATACCTTTATGCAACGTATCGTTCATTCAACATCTCTTTCCATTCTTCAACACAAGCAAGTGTCACAAGTGCACTGGGAGTTTTCAAACACTCATCAATTGGACATAGCATTAAAAACAAAACTATCACTTTGACAAAAACTTCTCAAACCCATTTTACCTGAAAGAGGCTCATAGAAAGAGGATAATCCAACTTCCGTCCACAGAACTTGAGAAAGGATGGTGTAAAGAGGAATCCGATTTCTAGCCAATGACCCCACCTCTTCATCCGCTCCCACATAAAAAAGTCTTACATTCCTCATACAGTCCATCACTGTGACACCTTGCTGCATGCTGTACATAAAAACTCCACACACACACTTATTTATTGCATCATACCCTGTGAAACATAAACAAGTCTCTTCTAACACAGTCTGTGTCACTCTAAGATGACAAATAAAAGATAGCAAGTTCTCTTCAGTACATGTACTGCCATGTATAGGAAATCATTCATATAACCAAAGAGCAAGTCTGAGAGAGCCAAATGAGCTAGAGTCATATTACTCTACAAGATGGTCAAATAAAGAAATGCATTCTTTAACTATAGTGGCACATCTTTAAATTATAAAGTAATCTAATCAAAACCATGAAAGAGAGGCAAATTTCCTTTTTGAGTAGTTCAACCAAAACCATACGAGAGGTTAACTACAGAGGGCATATGGTGGACAGTGTTGCTTGTTACTTACGATTCCGCCTACGACTCTGGACTGTGTGCTCATGGTCAAGCATGAACCACACAGCATTCAACACTTCAAAGAAGTGGTTCAAGTCAAGTCAGTGTTATGGCCCAGCCGATCATGGAGGCCACATTACAGCTGTTAGTAAGTTGAAACTCTTTTCTAATGCTCATGTCATCACTGAACAAGTAAACAGCACTGCGGAACAAAAGAGCAAGCAAATCAGTAATAAAGAATAATCTATGGAATTAAACAGGTGCACCCTCCCTAAAAAAAAAGTCAGAAAAAAGAGTGAGAAAGAGAAAGACAAGAGAGAGAAAAAGCGAGAGACAGAGACAGACAGAAAGAGATTCTTTATCAGCAGGCACATTCATGAATACTGAATAGTTCCAGCCTAAAATCAGATGTAAACTAAATGCGAAAAGAATTACTCATGTTTGGAAGAGAAAAAAAAAGAACCGAACACCAAATTATTGGTGTAAAAATGTGAAATAAAAATGTTGGTTTTGGTTTACGTTCATTTCTGCATGCAATAATCATATTTTTCTTAAATGGCATAAATAAATGCTGCAGAAATAATATTGAAAAAATAATAAAAAAACAAACAAACCCCAACATTCAGAAAAATGTAAAACCATGGGATAAAGTAAAACCCCAAAGGAAAAAAAAAGTAAAAAAAACAAACTAAAAACAAACGGCTACGTGGAATATAAACATTACATTAGTGCGCATGTGCACAAATACACACCAAAGCGTGAACCTATGCATGTACATGAATTAGTGTGCCTGCATGCATGCGCATGTGTGCGTAAGAATAACCACCTTTAATTTCACTTCCCTGCGGTATCCTTTCAATTCTCTAAGTAGGATAAATGTGAAAATTATGCAATGCTTACAATAGAGAAAATCTTCTCACAAATTTTCCTCATTAAAAGAATCAAAATGTGCAGCAGGCATTGCAAAAGGTTCATAATTCCCACAATGCAATTGTGTATATCACAACTCTGTGAGAGTGTGTGTGTGTGTGTGTGTGTGTGTGTGTGTGTGTGTGTGAGAGGCATGCACCTGTGTGCATCAACCATTGTAAAAGAGCATAAACTTGCATCCAATATCTTCATCCAACATGACCCCACATCTGAAACAATGTAAGGGAATCTCTTTGCCTTTCTCTTATCATATGACTATTCTCAAGTTTCCCATTTCACTTAAAAAATGAGCAATTGAACTGTAGAGGGAAAGAAACAAAGGTAATCGATCTGTGAGTATATGACACTGGACAAAGCAAAGAGAGAGAAAAATGAAACAAGTGTGTGATAGAGAAGAAAGAAAAGGACAGAAAGAAATTAGACACATAAAACAGTTGTGAATAAGCGCTTGAAAGTTGGAACATCACAATGTTGATACTGGATGCATCTCTATATGGAATTTCTAGTTCCACAGGCTTTCTTTCAGAAACACAATGGACTTTGGGTCTTGACCTGAAGGAAACCTTTGTTTTTGTTGTAATTGATTGATTTTTTTTTTTCTCTTTTAGTCCGTCCTGGACTTATGCTTCAGAGCTTTTGCTCAATCCTTAGTACATCCTGCAAATGACAGAAATAAGCTGGGACCGATATTATAAAGACGTCACAAATATGAAGACTGCACATATGTGCTGATTTTCAATATGTTGATGTCATCTTCAAAGAAAACTCGGCATTGTGCAAAGGTGTCAACATGAACAAGAGACAAAAATAAACCAGACAGATAAAGTGGCCACTATGGTGTGACTGGGTTACAATATCCCACTGTATCATTTCATCAAACCTTACCTTACACACTAAAGCTTGTGAAAAGTGAAGCAGTTAGTCAACAGATCTTCCTCTTTTTACAGTGTCATTTTCTAGCTGATAGTATTGCTCTTGAATTATGATTGAACCCTTCTTGAACCAGTGTCAATATGAGCCATTACTCTTACATCAATGCTTCACACACAGCTCTAGTTCAAACATAATGCTGTCCTGATACTCCCCAGAATTGGCTAATGAAGCCTCAGCTGGAATGCACCTCTTAGGATCAGTTCCATCCTCAGATCTGTACATGACCTCCTACCCTTGAATTCAAACCTATTGAAAAGAGGGAAATCAGATGACGCTATGCGTCCACTTTGGGCAAACAAATTGTGGAACATGACTTCGAGTTTAAGCACAGCAGCTAACCCTGGGTAGGAAAACATGAGACACAACCGAGAACTTTAGGGAGATTGCACATGCAATTTGTACTGCCAGAGGAAACACTATGCCACCAAAGCTCCAGCAATGACGTTCTACATGGCAAGAAGCCACAAGTCATGGTCTGGAACAGCTGTGACATCAAGAGCATAGAACTGGGATTTACTGTATTTAGTGGATGACTAGGAGTGCACAACTTGTCTTACAGGTACACATTGAGAAAACCATCCAAAGATCGTCAGGAAGAGCAGCATGAGACTGGATGTTGTACTCAAGGTCATCAGCTCACTGCGGCATATGAAAGCAGAATGGATCAAGCTCCATCTACATGACTGAAAAATATGCCAGTCTAGTCAACAGCTTGAAGGCATGTGGATTGTGTATTGTGGTAAGAGGCGGACTAGAACATGTAAACAAGAACAGTTAAGACAATGTCAGAGGCAGCTAAGAAAGAGTTCCAACTGAACTTGGTCAAGCAGGAACAAAAGTCAACATCAGACCTACTTACCTTAAAACTGTTCTTGTCTTTTTCAACAAAAATGAATGTATTTTCTTCATCTGTGTACATATCCTCCATTTTTTTCATCAGACAGCAGGTGAGGGTGCAAAAATCTTCAAATCTTTGTGCACTTGACGGGAGGAGGTTGGAGATTTGCTTTCGCCTACCATCACACAGCACAGGGCAGAGGGTACCTGGCCTTTCAGTAACTACAGTAAAAATAAACAGTTCTCCCCCAATACAAATTACTTTCAACTCCTATTCATCAGCATACAGGTAAGGAAAACTATATTAGGCTTAAATTTCCCACCTTAGAACAGGTGTCCAACACACTGCTATTGGTAAAACATTAAGTTTAGAAAGGCAGCGCCCTGAGACATCAGGCCCATCCACGAAGTGTTACTTTGAATCTTGGCAGCATCAAGTGAAAAAAAAAAAAAATTCTGACTGCAGAAGGTTTCTAGGAATCATGACATGGATGCTGCCCAGCTGCCTTCTACTGTATGGAGTTCAAATCCTAAACACATGTGTATGGGTCACTTCTTCTCGGACCATCTGCCATCAAGCTCTCCCTGGAATTTCTTCCTACTCCACTGAATGATTAAATCAGGTCTTAAATTACATATTAAAGCTTGTGAAGCATGATAAAAAAAGTCAACAGATCTTCTTTCAAGGTGCCATTGTCATGTTAATTGTATTGCTCTCTGAATCATTATTGAATTCTTGAACCAGCACTAACACGAGCTATTACTCAAAATCAAAGTTTCAGATATGATTCCATTTCACATGTCCTGGATACACTTTGGACTTCACTAAATGGGTTGCAGCGACCAGAAAATTTAAGAGACATAGAGAAAGAGATCAAAGAGTGAAAAAGCACAACTCAGGTTCATACCCATCTCTGATGTTTGAATTCCCAGATCATCCCGTTATTTCCAGCAAAATCTTTATTTCCACAATCTCTGTTTTCAACAAATATTCCTGTCAGTAGGCACCAGCAACCCTTCCAAACACACAGGTGATCTAACAACACAGATTATTAGAACTGGCTTCCTTTGATCCTAAAATGAGAACGCATCATATTGGAAACTGGAGTTTATGCCCTTAAAAATGGATGGGCCTGTGGAGTCGTGTCCCTAACTCACATGCATGTGGAAACCAGTCATTTCCAAACAGCTTAAATTCTTGATGTTCCATTAAGAGGTCACAATGTCTGTGCGAGATGAAATGGATGCTTTTCTTTTGGGTCTCTGTTTCCCAAAAAAATAATACAACCGTAATGAGAAAATTCCAAGGCTTTCTCCGATGTTTTACTCAATTTTCCCTTTCCACGACCTTCTACCGATTGAAAAATGCTTCCTGAAATTCCCTGACTTTTCTCTGAGCAGTGTGACCTTGCATGAGAGAGAGAGAGAGAGAGAGAGAGAGAGAGAGAGAGAGAGAGAGAGAGAGAGAGAAGTAAGGCAAGGTAATGTTGCTTATAGCCCAGCCGACCGCTAAGGGCCATATAAGGGCTTTGAGAGAGAGCAGTGTGTAGTTCTGTATACAAAATCAGGTCAGTTTTCATTCATCATAACAATTTGGAACATGGTTGGTGTCATGAAGTTTCACCAGAGACACAGTGAGAGAGAGAAGGGGGGGGGGGGGGGGGGGGACTATAGAAAGGCAGAAAGTGTCATAAAATCTCATTCGACAGAGAGAGAGAAAGAGAGAGAGAGTGAGAGAGAAGAGAGAGAGAGTGAGAGAGAAAGACAGACAAAGGAGGAGGAGGAAGAAAGAAGATAGAAAGAGTAAGACAGCATACAGGACAATGAGAAGAAAGAAAATAAGTTGGAAATGCTAAGAAGATGAGAAGCACATCATACATTTACAGCTTAGAGTAAGTGTGCCCCAGTAGCTGCATTACTTGCACTCACTGTCCTCCTAGCGCTTACACTTACAGTTACACGCAACCACCTCAATCTACACAGAACTTCCAACCCTCACGCATTAGTCTACTGCTCTCTTTCAACATACACACAAATCATGGTTAGACACAGTACTCACTCATAGTTTGCATGGAAAAAAAAACCACCATGAAATAACCAAGAAAAATATCAACAAAATTTATGAAATACATGCTACACAAACACAGAACAAATTAGCTGAAATGAGACACGATTATATTCAGAGATGAAAAACATGTATTTTGCTTTCATGTTCACCCCAATTAAGCACACTTTATGACTCCTTAGAACATTCAATGTCACTGATCCATCTCAACACACACCTCGGTTCCAATACAAAGGAAACAAATGTAACCACTTGCCCTCTCTGCCTTTTGTATCCAAGTCTGATAGTCTGAGGACACACTCTCAATTTGCCTTTATATTAAAAACCATTAAAAAAAAAAACCTGTCTTTAAAAATGCTGAAACTGGACTCAACACTTGCACAATTGATACTGTAGTTTACACCTGCACAGAAGGCTTCAGAGTCCAGCATAACACTTTCGTTTACTTGGAAGTCTGATCAACACTATTGATTTTTTAGTCATAAGGTGTGCAACACCATGCTTTAAAGCATACCATAAATATGTCTTTGGATTTATACATAACACCACATAAAATCATCACATTCATGGTTCCGCCTGAAATTTTTGATCAGCATGTTATTTATCACTTTCACCTTTCAGCACACAACACTGTACATCATCTGCTGGATTTGCCACGTTCACCATTGGCTTTCACTCTTTCCTTGGAGACTTTCGCACTTTTGTCCTTTTTGCCTGAATGGTGCCGCTGCTTCTGAAATTTGTTGACATAGCCCTCCACAAGCTGAAGGATTTTTTGTGGGTTGATGTTGCCGCTCTTGCTGTGGCATATCTGTTAAAACAAATGGATCAAATTTAATTGAAATTTGCAAAAAAAAAATGCACAACTTTACTTTTAGACCTTTGACATAATCACACTTAAAGTGTTGCCTGCAGTACTGCCAATTTTCTAAACTATCTGTTAACAAATAAAGATATTATAGTGATTTGAAAGAACAGCCCATATTAGGTCATTTTCTGCCTCACTTCACTTAGCTTATTTTCAACAGGAACTTGAGAATCAAACTGAATTGAATTGTTGCTACTTCTGGGCAGGAATGAGAAGGCTTCAGAGCAAAATGCAAGGCTGCCATTCCAGAAATAACTCTTAAAGGAGATGAAGACCTTCTTGATGGCAGTGCATTTAGCAAAGATCTTCACAATAGCAGGTCACCTGTGGTAGAAAACACTAGACATATTACAACCATACTAAGATACAGTGACATCTCTCAGGTCTGCAATATGAGCACAACTACTAACAGTAGAATGGATCTTCAGAGCTCTCAAAAGGCTGAAATCAAGCCAGGTAGTGCTATTTACATCCCACATATTCTGTGGGAGCAAGTTTGTTGTGCAAATGACCTAGTAATGCACTGCGCCTTATGCAGCTTTTCAGCTAACCACACCTTTTGACTCAAAACCACAGTGAAACCAGCTGACTGTGGGTCTCAAACTAAGGTGATGGTGAACACAGGAAGGCTCACTCCAACAGGCAGCGCCACAAGTATGGACCAGCCCAGACTAGAAGATCATCTGAAGCAATCTTCGGGAGATGAGACTTTCTGTTGTTCTGTTATCACATAGCGGGTCTGAGAATGTGGCTGTCAATGCTATATCAATGCTGGATGAATGAAGTGTGAAAAGACAGCTTGTTTAAAGATTTGTGCTACTCCTCCCAACTGATCTTCCTGCATTTTTCATCATCTTTTCAACACCACATAGCAATCCAACTGATCATTGATTTCTGTTTGTACTATACAGGAAACTCCTCCTTGAGAAAAAACAAACAAACTATGTATGGGCTCCACCACAATAATTTCCAGGCAAACCTGCACCAAGTTGTCGCAGTACACAAAGCATGCACAGGCCCAAATGTGAGGAAGTTGTGACAGACTCGATAGTTGTGACAGACTCGATCATATCTGTCAGCAATGGCCTTACAACCATTACAGTATGTATTATTTCCTCACAAAATCAATTGAGCTGCCTCTTGGGGAGGATATGGTCTCGGATTTCTCACCCACTGACTTTTTACATGCTTCATCAGACCAATGTGCTGATGCTGAGCATCACTTTTCAGAAGAAGGCATGATAAAGATAAGGGAAATTGGTGTGCTTCACTGGGTAATGTGTCATGAGCTATTGCTACTGGTCAAGTGTACTGCATGTGCCATCAGCAAAAGAGATCTACGACTGTTGCACAAAATGCCTGAGCCTCCCATGACAAGGTGCAGACCATACTCATACACTGGAACAGGCAGGAAATCTATGTATATGAATACAGTGGATGTTAACAGAGACAGGCTAAAGTGCTTTACGACAACAGCACTGAAAGATGCACATAAAATTAACTGTGTGAAGCGTGTTCAGCCCACTGCTTTAACAAGCGAGCCTCTTTCTTACATTATCAGTAAGCACTGGGCATCTGTG
>CM031614.1:12846785-12881184 GCA_018398815.1 Conus ventricosus
TGCTGTTCTCCAAGCAGTTGTTATGTTCGCATGTCGCAAACCGTGATGTTATGTACTACATTTATTTGGGTAATATGTTTTCATCTTTATTGCCTCACTCTTTTAATTAATTTCTATACAGGGAACCTTTTAACATAGATCGTTTGACCGAAAATATTGAGTCAGCTATATGCCGCAAACATTAGCACCGCGTCTGCTCTTTGGAACCCATGACGTCAAAGCTAAGCAAAGCAGCAGGCGTGACTCATAGCCACTGCGCGCGGCTTCACGTCGTCTGCCACTGAGCAGAAAGCGCACTAATGTTATAGGCCTAGTAGTACTATCCTTGTACAGTACTGAGTTTCAGACGATATCGCGTCGGCATCTTTCAACTCTTTGCAACTTGCAAAAGTACGGTTTTGGTTGTCGAAGGTGTTTCAGTTTCGTTCTCAAGTCTCTTTCTCTTGATAAAACAGGACTTAACAGTACCTTTCAAAACTTAAAAGGACCTCCTGATGAGTTAAAAGGACCAACTTGCTGAATCAAAGCACTTAAAAGGCCTTTTAACCAAAATCCAATTCATAAGGACTTAAAAGGACTTGAAAGGACCCTACGAACCCTGGTGTGTGTGTGTGTGTGGGGGGGGGGGGGGGGATTTTGTGTGTGTGTGGTGGGGGGGGGGGGGTTGTTTGTGTGTGTGTGTGTGAGGTGGGGACGGGTGTGGGGGGGAGGGGGCGAAGTGTGTGGGGCATGTGTGTTGTGGGGTGAGGGTGGGGGGTTGGGGGAGAAGGAGAGAAGGAGGAGTAGAGGAAGTATATAGGTAGTGGGGGGAGTGGGCTGGTGGAAAAGGATTTCATAGGGGGGCTGTTAGCAGGCACCTAACAAATGTAGCAAACGTTTGCATTATACCAGGGGAAAAATGTTACACAATACTGTTGTGACATCAGTTTATTTTGATGTCATTTGTTCTTTTATATTCTTTTCGTCACTTGACGTTTTTCCCTTGCTTTGAAGACTCTACGAGTGGACGTACTTAGAGTAGGAGTCAAACTATCTTTGGAAATTAAACGTAGATTGTTGCATACCCAATGATCTGAAAACATGCTGTAATGGTGTGGGAAACGCACACATTTTCTGTTGGTGACTGGGACGCTCGATGTGATCTCTGATTGCCACAAAGCCACGACTTCCAAAGTAGACACGTTTTTGGCAAGGCTCGCAAAATACTTCAAATTCGCCGTCTTTGTCATGTTTTCTTATTGCATCCGCGACTCTGCGGTCACACACGTCCTTCTGCTGCCACTCGGTCTTCTAGTGGTTCACATACTTCTTTTTCTTTTTTTTTCGTTTTGTTTGCACTCGCTAGCGGCAAACTCTCACTGTGAATCGACGCCATGATGATAAATGATACTGGAAGGAAACAGAATGAGAACTACGCCGTTTGAGAACATTACCGACAGAGAAGAAATTCGCTGTGCAGACAAGTTGAGATCGTTTCTGAGCATCATTCTTCGAATAATTTTTCGGCGGAGACTTTTTCTTTCGGCGGAGATGCGAAAAAATAACGGCGGAGACGGCGGAAACGGCGGAGGAGTTTTCATCCCTGCCAAATCAGCTTCCTATCTCACATGTAGCCCCTGATCAACTTTGTAACCCACCCGAGGCCCCAATTCAGCCTCCGTACCCTCCCATGTCCCAAGATCAACCTGCCAACCCACCTGTACCCCTAGACCAACTTCCTAAACCACATCTGGCACCAGATCAACATCCTAACCGACCTTGATAACGCTTCTAACCCTCCTGTGGCCCCAGACCAGCCTTCTGCCCTACCTATGGCCCCATAGAGTCCCTCCCCCCCCCCCCCCCCCCCCATCAGATGTGTGAATGTTTTTGTGTTGTGATCGACAGGATTGATGCTGGAGGTGTCATTCTTCACTTGATGAAGAAAAAGGCCAATCATCTGTTTCTCAGTTTTGAAGACAATCATCGTTTCTTAAGAGGATACTGTGGAGCTGCTGCCTGTTCCATGAACAAATACCAGATGAAGATAATTTCTTTGATGCTGGATTGATGACTCACATTAATAATTCAGTTATCAAACACTTCAATAAATTAGTTGAACAAATACTGGCCTTTGTTTTTGTGGGATGTGTTGACGATGTGTCCATGTTATGTACAGGAGATCAAGCCTTCTATTTCAGTCTAAAGGATAACTGTGAAAGTAATGGTGGTATATTTTATACGCCACATCACATTTGAAATAATGAATACTTATGTGTACATAGTACTTATCGAAATGAGTCTGCCAGAGACAAACTTTCGGACACTCATTCTTCTGTGAACAATGGTGTTCCTTTTATAGAGGATTCATGTAACCTAGTTTTTCATGAAAATTAAAGTAAGCTGGCTCTTCACAGTTTGATATACTTGTGAAGGTTCTCAAAATTCTTATTTCTATAATATATGTCTGATATGTATCTTAAAACTCTTATAAAGGGACATCTAGTCAAAAGTAGATGATGACTTATTATAGTTTATCAAAATTTAAAGTCTCTGAAAGCTAGGCATTAAGGTTTCTTTCTCTGTAAAGTGTAATTCACTTTTTCAGTTTCAGGCAATCACAAACAGTGAAAAAATGAAATTTTTCTTCTATAATTACATTTAATCTAAGTCATACTTACAGTGGCTCACTAATGCAATAAGCGACAGCCGTTTGCTATCCCTGCCTCGTACACAATAAAGTCTGTACAGACAAGAACCCTGAAAAGGCCTCGTGTCTTGGTTTCGCCAGGGTGACAGGCAAATGTGAGGCCTGCGCTACTGGAGTGCCGAGCATAAAGCTGGGCCACCAGCGAAACCCCAGGGGCAGGGGACAGAGGAAGTCCCATGGCAGAGAGATGTTGCCATATGAGGCTCCCAAGGCTGAGGGCTCTGCCCTAAGATGGGGGGCTGAAGCTGTGCCTGCTGGCCCAAGCAGGAATAGGGGGATCCTGAGGGGCCAGCCCCTGCAGGTTGCCAGGCATTTACCAAGGAAACCATGCATTCTGTTCCAAATAGGAAACAGGTAGTAGCAGGGGTGAAGCCAGGCAAAGGCGAAGGGAGACAACCGGGGCAGACCGAGTGTCAGACACCCGTAAAGGATGAGTTGTCTCCCTTGGCCCCCCCCCCCCCCCCCATGGCCGCGCTGGAAAGAGCAGGGCTGAAATAAGGTGAGAGGATGAAGAACGGGCTAAGCCTTCAGAATTTGCATCGCCTAACCCTTTATCCCCTTAAGAAGGGGGAAATTACATCCGTGATTCGGCCATGGCAACCGGGATGTGTGCAGCAGCAGGATGCAGGGACGGGATCAACAGAAACACAGCTGAGTCGATCACTATGAGAATGTAAGGGGGGTGAGGATGCAGGGACGGGATCAACAGAACCACAGTTAAGTTAATCACCGTGAGAATGTAAAGGGAATGAGCAACGGCTTGCCATCACCTCCACAGAACTGCAGCCAAGTTGAGGAGACCCCCGGAAAGAATGAGAAGAGGAAGAAGGGAGAGAGAACGGTGGTGAAGAGAGGGAGGGAGGGCCAGACAAAGCGCCGGCTTGCAAGCTGGAGAGATCGACTGACGGTTCTCCCGATCCCTTGCTTTGCCACCCAAACGCTTCACAAATGTTTCTCCCTTAAAAGAAAAAAAAAAAAAGCAAGAACACCGAAACCAGCAGCAACTATCAAAGGATTGCCAGAAAAAGTAAAAAAAAAATACTTAGCTGCTTGGAGTGCACGAGGTAGCAGGGAAATAGTTACCGAGAAAGGGGAATGATCTGGGCATGCGCAAGACACGAGCCCTTTCAGGGTTCTTGTCGTACAGACTTTATTGTGTATGAAGCTTGGATAGCAAACGCTGTTGCTTATTGCATTAGTGAGCCACGGTATAGTATGTGTAATAGCAAACTGCTGTTGCTTATTGCATTAGTGAGCCACGGTATAGTATGTGTAATAGCAAACTGCTGTTGCTTATTGCATTAGTGAGCCACGGTATAGTATGTGTAATAGCAAACCGCTGTTGCTTATTGCATTAGTGAGCCACGGTATAGTATGTGTAAACATACCATTTAGAACACATAACTTTGCATGTCACTTTTACACTCACATAGTATTAGTACCTGGTGTATCCATAATCTGAGCAGCTGATCAATTTCTCCAAAATTATTCAAGACAAAAACATACAACATGCCTAGTTTTATCATAATTTTCATGGCCTCATCCAATTCCAAGACATACTGGACCCTCAAATACTTACTTTAGGTACAGCTTTTCTGAGAATCCCTTTGTATTCGTCCTTGGTGATTTTCTTCTGACTGTAGAAGGGTCGGAGGGCTTGTTTCACCTCATCCACAACACGCTCTTGGAGATGAAGTTTTTTCAAGTACTGAAACAACAAGAACATCTTTTCAAACTATTATTTGTAATTTTGTTCTAAAATTAGAGCGGACACTATGAATTCTATATATTGCTACCTAGAGTTAGACCTTGTCTCCCAACAAAAGAAAATGCACTACTCACTCGTAGCTTTTATACTAGTTTATACTAAGCTCTTTCATTATGCTGTGTTTCCACTAGGTATGAAATTCTGAGTCTTTTGACCATACTTTAGGTGGATCGTTTAATGATTTCAGACGGTCTGACTCAACAGTTTCATAAAGCAGGGGGGGGGGGGGGGGGGAGGAGGAATCTTCCAATTTTGAGAGGGTTTACATTTCTCACATTTCTGTAACAGGTGGGAGTGGGGGTAGGAGTGATTGTCCACATGTTATCACCATTTGAACATTGTCAGCAGTAGGTTTACCGATTCAAGCAAGCAAAACTGAGGAGTATATGTGGACTTGCCTCAACAAATGTTTCGCTTGTCACAAACTAATTCAACCCTGTTTTTGCTTTTGGAGTCATAGTTTGAGAGACATTTAACTCGGACTTTGAAGACTCGATGTGTACACTCATGGACAGAAAAAGGAAATAATTACTTATTGTGATGTGACATGATAAACAAAGCAGCACATCTGATCTGAAAAATAATGTCTGTCACAATGACACACAGTCTTATTTTCATGCAACAGAGCTGAAGTTCTGTACTTCATTTAAATATCTGCAACACCCCATGACGAATATTCATTAAGATGGATGAAAAGATATGATTTAACATCATACATTACCTCAGATTAGGGGTTCATGGGGTAAACAATCTAAGGCTTGAAAACCTCTGTCTGCCCAGCAGTAAATGGGCACCTTATTCAGCTCAGGGAAGGTTACTGTGACAAGAGAGGAGGGAAGTTAAAGCAACAGGAGAAGGATAGTCCTGCCCTCTGTAATTATCATGACATGCCTCAAACACTGTACAACACTTCTGACAGTTCCAGTTTACAGCACTATGGTCATTAGGCTATGGAACTTTAACTTAACACAGTTTAGTTATGGAAGAAAAATCGTATTATCCGATACTTCATACAGTCAAGCAAATGGCATGATAGAACATCATTCAGTTTCAAGGTACACTGAAAAAAGGTCAGAAAAATTATTATCAGTGGACCGCCCTGGCTTAAGCCATGTCAGGCCAACTGACATAGGCTAGAACACCAAGGCCACATCAAAATGTTGTTATGCTCTGCATAGTTATGCAGGGATTGTCTTCAGTTGTGATAAGCTCCTAGCATAACATTATCAGTCTCCAAAATCCCCTGAAGTCAGAGTGTGGCTGCCCATGTGGCAGGGTAATCAAAAACCGTCACACACATAATGTTCTCATCCCCAGCTGATGCATTTGTACCATAGTGTTCAAGTACTTCGGCTGTTTGGATGATCCCTGGAGTCTTAGTTTTAACCAGTGTTAACAACATTATCAGTGGAGAGAAAGAGAGGAGAGAGACAGAGAGAGAAATAGTTGGTCACAACAAAATGGGGCCATTCACGTGTATATACTGTGTTGGCCTTGCAGCTTGTTGTCCACAAGGAAGTAAGGACTTTGAGACAAGGCACCTGCAAGGTCTGAGCCATAAGTGCCAAGCCCACAAGAAGCGAACTGACCTAGCCTCTGCTGTTGCTTACTTACAGAGCGGCTACATCTGCAGATCTGAACTTAGGCTGTGTGCTCATTTATGGAGTTAATGAGGACATCACTGGTTGCAAGAGACTTGAGATTCTTATGTCCACTTCAATCACTACAGTGTTAGACCTTCTGCAAACTCTGGTGTCAATTTATTTTTTCCAGTGCGTGTCCAAGTCTGTTGTTTCAAAACAATGTAAGAGGGAATGCGTAGTGTGTCTGTTGTCAGTTTGATTCCATGGATTTGGTGACAAAGATGTATGCTTTTACTTTTTTTTTCCTAATAGTCTAGGCTGATGTGGGAATCATCGTTCAGATCGTTACCATTTCATGAAATTTGGCACACACGTAGCTTTTGATGCCCTCTTTCGATTAAGAGGATGACACACGTGATCGGACTACGTTTTGAAGGTTAAATGTATACTGCTCAAAACTTATTAAGCTTGTATTGAAATATCTAAGTTATGAGAAAACAATCTGAGTTTTTACAACAAATAGTACACTATGTAATTGTGACATGCTATAAATGGTGTATAGGAACCATTTGTGCAATATGGTAATAACATGTACTCTTTTAAAGTATATACTACGCAAACATTTTTGTGCATCATTGGAATTTTATGCAATTTATTTTGATGTCGAAACTATTGTTCTGTTTGGTATAATTTCGTCAAATTTGGTACACAAAGCAGCTTTTGGTGTCGTCTTTTGACTTAGAAAATGACACATGCGACCGGAAATGTTTTGATGGCTATTATATACTATTCTAAATGTATTAAGCATCTATGAAAATATCCTAAATTACGATAACATTTCAAAACCCATATTGATTTAGTCTCTGTATGGCTACTCTGATGAGGTTCATGGCGTGAAGTATCATGACAGCTGACTGTGCTTTCTCTGTGAAAAGTGGCAGCAGAGCTATTTTGGAGACAGGTCTTTCCACTTGCTGTGTGCTAGCATGAAACGCAGCCCATGAAATGAAGTCTTCCGCATCAAGACTGTCTTTACTTACCAAAGCTTCAACATTTGATAACCACTCGTTTTCCTTTGCCATAGAAGTCATAAGGGCATCAGACTGAGCCTTCAGATCACCAACGGTTTCCGGTGCATAACAGTCTCTGGTGAGGCTAGCTTCTGGGAGATCAGTGTATTCTGCATCAGCAAGGTGACCTTTTTGCTTGCTCTGGGAATGATCAGAGGTGTTTCTCTTGGTTTGCCAGGATTGTTGACTGTTGGAAGCTGCACAAGAGAGATGGCAGTGCCGTGAAAAGAGTGTTTGGACCGCAGAGACGATGTGTTGTGGTCAAGATTATCCACAGCCCCAACAGTGAAGAGTCCTTCATTCAGCTTTGGTGGACACACACACCGCTCCTCCTCAAACCTTGAAGACACAGAGTTACCAAGCTGAGTGACAATTTCCATCGTTCTGCTGTAGGAGATACACAGACCCAGTTCAGACAGTTTATTGATTGTTTCCTCTGCCTTGTCCGGAAGTATATCATCAGGCTAATGTAGATAGCCAGTGGTGTTTCTCGTGGTTTGGGGTGATATTGTTTTGAAGAAGAGTGAATCTTGTTTCCAACATCTTTCTTTTTTGTATTGAACATCATTAGCTCTGAGACTGACAAAACGGATTTTAATTTTGCACCATTGTGGGCACTTTCAGCTTCAAACTGACCTCCATGCATAGCCATGCCAATAAAAGCATGAAGACTAGGTGGAACTACAGTTTCTGCTGCCTCTGAAGTAAATGTGCCATCAAAACTGTATTCTTTTGAGAGAATGTCTCTGTGCACAATTTGTGCAGCTCGTGCAATGTGCACAGCATTATCATCAGCTTGAGTGGCAGCACTGACTATGTTGCTCATGTCAGCATCAAAGAGCAGAACAACTTCCTTTCCCTGCCTCTGTGCTTGCAGATCTGGAATTTGACTAAGAAGTCTTTCTTTCAGTCTGGTTGGATTGACCTTTCTATCATATACTGGATCCAGATCAAGCATTCTGTTGTCATACATTTAGCAGAGTTCGGACAATTTGAAAAGTGAAAGATCTGAATTGTTTCTCTCTTCTTCAATGAAGAAAACAAGTTCACTGAGAACTGTAGCTTCAAGACTCCGGTCAGTGGGAGCATTGCTACTACTCTGTTTCCTTTGATGCAGTCTGTAGCGGTTGTGTAAAGCAAGCTTACAATTGGAATGGTACTTAGCATCCAGTGCATGCATGCCCCCTTCTGAAAGTTTTCCGAGAAGTACTCTGTCTTGCAGAATCTCTGCATACTCACGTATCGTTTTATCAACAGAAAATGAGCGAGCACTGAACAACTGTCCTGATCGATCATCTTCTCCACAGAAAAAACAGCTTTGTGTTCTTTCAAGACTCTGCCCCGACATCTTTCGAGTTTTAACTGGACTTTTGTAATGCTCCTGTTTATGTTCACGTTTCTGAGCTGCCTTCATTGCACGTTCTACCTTTTGGTTATCTATTTTATTTCGACAAGTTCTGTGCCACACAGCTTTGTTTGCTTCACATGTAGTAAGCATATCAGGACCTTCATCCAAAAGCTGTTTTCTGATTGGAAGGGTCAGTCTGCCAAGTGCGTGAAGTTTGAAAATGTTTTCGACTGTATTTTTATATCCTGTCGCTACACCTGACTTCTTACTAAATTTGCTTCCATGTGATGGATCAATCCCTTTTTCCTCTTTGTCAGTTTGACAGAAAACGCATAGATTCCAGTTCACATTCAATATTTCTGGTGAAACACTCGAACAACATGCATGATCCTGAAGTATAATAGTTTCTGTATGATCTGTTGCTTGCATGCTTGACTCCTCAGCAACAGGTGCACACATTGTAGTCCATGGCGACACGTTGTTGTCTCCTGCTGTAGTTTTTTCTTCAGGGATGACAGGCAGGCGTCCTTGAAATTCCTCGGAACATTCCGGCTCTTTGACACTGGAAAAGTCGTTCGCCGTTGTGCTGGGGTTCATCTTTTGTAGATGTGTTTGGGGCGACTTGAACCTGGTTGCCCTCGGGTTAAGTATACAGAGTCTGAAGTAGGAAAATTATATTTGCATTATGATAATGAGCATACTTCTGTAATATCCTATTGGTCCTACTCTGCCCATCTCAACACACATACATACACATCGAAGAGAGAGAGAGAGAGAGAGAGAGAGAGAGAGAGAGAGAGAGAGAGAGAGAGAGAGAGAGAGAGAGAGAGAGAGAGAGAGAGAGAGAGAGAGAGAGAGAGCGTGTTCACACACAGACACACAGACACACACACGCACGCACGCACGCACGCGCGCACGCGCGCACCACACACACACACACACACACACACACACACACACACACACACACGTAATAAAATTATGCTATTAAAACAATTTAATATGTGCTTACATTGTAGGCAGTATACACTGTTTCAAAAAGTATACATGGTGTGTGCAACACACACCCTCGCACATCTGAGCACTTATCCCCCCTCCCCTCCCTGCTCTCCTGACATTTTGCATCCCCATAATCTACATTGTACATGCACTGTTAAAATGCACTTATAATAAAACCTTGAAAAGTTCAACAAAAGAAATCTTTCAGCATAAAAACGAGTGGCCAGGGCATTAAAACTCTCTCTCTCTCTCTCTCACACACACACACACACACACACACACACTCACACACACACACACACACACACACACAACACACACTACTTGGTGTTGGAGACTGGAACCAGCTCCATAATAAGCTTTGATCGTCCACTCTGGCTACTTGCAACAAATTCACAGAATGGGGACTAAAAAAAAAAAACCCGATTCTTTCCATCGAAGGCACACACACAAAAAGAAAACAACGCTATGCTTGCTATCTAATTGCCAAGCCATTGTCTCAAAACGTACGTTAACGAAAAGTAAGCCATGTGGGTCGTTCCAGTTTAGGACTCTTCCATTTCACATGGGTTAGTTCATGACGTCAACGGAATGCCACGCCAATACGCGTTTATTGTTCAACCTAGCCCAACGCCCCTGCTCGTCAGTAGAATGGCCACTACCACTGCGCGTGCCAGCATCCCGCTGCCAACGCCAGTCTGTCTGGAGGGTGCAGCGTGTTCTCACAGAAACAGAAACAAATACACACACATACACTGATAATTACAAGTGTTAAATACCTTACCTGAGTAAATTATTGCAATTTATCCATCATACGAGCATCGTATGAACTGTCGTCTGCTTAGTTCGTGCTAGCTTGTGTTCTCGATGTCTGATTCGCTGAATTCAGGTTAGCCGGGGTCAACGCATGAGCGATTACTACGCACCTTCGCACTTTTGCAACATTCGCAACATCATAGAGTCCTGTTTTGTTTCTTATTTTCATTATGAAAACAAACTCGGACAGCGTGTGTCATCCTCTTAATTAAAAAGCATTTAACGAAGTATTTATCCTGTAAATTTCATAAAATGGTAACGAAGTGAACGATCGCTATAGTAAAGTTCCAACATCAGCCTAGACTATAACAAGTAACATACTTACTTTCAGCCTTATGTGGTCTTTGTAGTCAGTGCAACGTGATTATAAATCATACATTATCAAACCAGTTAGTTTGTCAACTCTAGATTAAAGAAGACAGATATCGGCTTTCTCTGTATCAGCTTTAGTTTGTAGGCTCTTGATTCCTGTGAATGGTGACAAGGGTTTTTTTTGTTTCAGGATCAAAAAGTTTCCAGGAATTCAACCTTTTTCTTGAAGAGCATGTCTTTGTCTGCTGGCAAAGGAAAAGACAGCTTGGATTTCAGCAACTGGTGGTTGGTCCACGAGTCAGTTCCCCTCACTGGAATCCTGATGCCTAGATCTTGGATGTCAGGGCACCTAGTAAAATGCGGTGCCAATCTTTTCAGCGGGGGTACATCCAGGTGTCTTTGCGGACGTAAGATAGCTGTTACAAGGTGCAAGTGATGGTCTGACCATGTACAATGCAGAATGTAATGAGCAGCTGCCTGTAGTTTTCCTGTCCTATGCCATAAGTCCCATGACACTGACCAAGACTGTGAGTCTCTACCAATATGGGCATTGAAATTCAACCTCTTTCTTGAAGAGCATGTAGATGTCTACTGGCAAAGGAAAAAGACAGCTTGGATTTCACACAACTGGTGGTTGGTCCAGGAGTCAGCCCCCCCCTCACTGGAATCCTGATGCCTACATCCTGGATGTTAGGGCACCTAGTAATTTACGAGTCAATGAGGTAGCTGGAACCTGTCGTTCCTTGGCACTGAATGTGGTGACCGGATCCAAGTTAACATGCATTATTCAACTTTCAAGTCTTTCCTTTCACTGGGCATTCTTATTATTATCTGGCAGTCAGCCACTGATTTGTTTTTGAAGACTCCAGGTTTCTGACAAGTGATGTATGGATAGCAAAGCCTTACTCAGCTTCTTATATTCACCCAGTGGCTTCCCTGACCACAACAAATTTTTCTAAACAGTCAAATATGACAAATATTTCATTTATATATATATTATATATATAATATATATATATATATGCTGTCTGGTTCTGTTGCCTTCTCTGCCCATTTTTTCTTTAAAACACTGGTTTCATTCAACCTCACATTTCATGCTAAAAAAAAAGGATGTATAAATGCTTGCCCCCAACAAATCACAAATATACAGGCATGTTACTCAATATCATCACTAACAGCAAACACAGCACAGTTATAGTCAACCAAGTACCCTAGTAATCAAGGCTTTTTCTATGCCAATGTCACAAAACTATTGTGGTTCCTTTCTTGCGTGGCCTCATAATTGTAATCTTTTTTGTTTTCTGCTGAAATGAAAAAGAAAAAGGTGTGTGTATTTGTAATATATGCACGCATTTGTATGGGTGCATGCATGGTGGTTGTTTAATAGTGTGTGACAGGTACAGTCAGTGTATGGTGTAGTCTGCTGTTGCGCATGTGTATGCGTGCATACATGTGTGTGCACATGCAAGTCCACATACTTATTTGTATAATATGAATGCAGACAATACAGAGAAAAAGTGATGAGAGAAAAATAGTAATGCTACAGAAAACACTACCAAAACAGAATAAAGAACATCAGAAAGAGCCTTAACTGTCAAAAGTTGCACCTTGAACCCCAAGTGAGAATGTAAAGAACGAGATTAATGTAATCGAATTTGAGAATCTGCGCCACAAAAACCAGCAGAAGGCAGGAATTATATCATCTCTCAAGAATTGAAAAAAAAGAAGAGAAAAAGCCAACATTTACAAACAACGACAACAATAACCACCACCACCACGACACAAACATACAACCTAACATTTGAGAAATACTTGCACCATTCACTTCATTTTCAATGATAAAAAGAAGAAGAAGAAAGAACGAACAACACTAACTCCACTCAGTTAATCTGAAGGTCTACAGAGGAATGAAAGCTTGACATTGTGATAGTAAAATGACTTAGTTAAAGTGTCTTTGGTGTCAACTGATAAGATTTCCTTTCACTCTTTTATAGATGAATATGAAAATTTAATAAATTACAGACCGTGGTAAGTTCTCTAAGTTTTAATGTGCCCCACAATTTTACATGCCATGCGGGATTAAAGTCTTGGCTGCTGGAGCTAAGCAAAAGAGAAGTGGAAACTTACTCAAAAGCTTAATGAAACAAACTGAATTTTCAATTGCTACATTTCCTACCTTCTCTTTGTTGGTGAGGTCAACCGCGGACCCAGGCATGTCATCTGCTGGCTGAGATGTAAGCTTTTTGATGACATTGGTTAATGCCTTGAGATTAACTGCTGCCAGTGGAGGCTTATTAGTCTTCTGTTTGTTCTCTGGTTCATCAGAGAAATCTGGTGGTGTTGGCAGCTCCAGCTCGCAATCATCATCCAGTGGAGACATGTCCATGTCCATTGGTTCCCTGGAATCTCCAGACTGTGACTGGGTGGCAGCTGAACGGGGGAGAAGCTTGGCAGGCATCTTGGGAGGAGGAGGAATTGGGGACTGGGGCACTCTGAACACAGACTTCGGTGGAGTCACTACACTGGGTGGACCTCCCGCACTTCCTTCTTTCATGGCAGTGAGAAGATTCTGAGCTACTACCAGATTAGCAAGAGTATTATCAAATTTATCTGCTGTCACTTTTACCTGTTTACCAGACTGGAACATACCAGGTAGTCCTGAAGGCTGAGGCGGGGCTGCAGTGTTTTTGATCTCCCCCTCAGAACTGCTGTTTGATAGATCAGAGAGGCCACGGGAAGAGGAGGTGGACCAGGAGGCAAGAGCTGACCTGGCTGACTTTTAATAGAAATGGGAACACCAGGCCCACCTATCTGCAAGCGAAAACCTGGTGGAAGGGGTGGAGCAGCAAGTGGTCTGGGTAATGTTCCACTGCCAAATGGTGGTCGGACAAGCACAGAGTTTACCAGTAACTGATGACGAGCTCCTACAACACCAGGGGTAGCAGAATCTGTTTTAGGAACTGTAACCAATGAACTACCATTCCCTGATGGCTTGTCCACAGCAGTTTTATCTGCTGGTGACACTTTGGGAGATTGAGTGCCATCCCCCTTTTCATCTTGCAAACATGGTGTCTTGGGACTTTCTGGAAATGCTTTGTCTGTTTCACTCTCAGTTGGGTGGGCGGGATCATATACAGCTTCTTCTGGTGCTGCTTTCTGACCGACAGCTTGAGCTGATATACTCTCCTTGGGGTCAGGTTTGGAGGCAAGCTCTTCCAGTTTGGGGGCAGACGCAGAAGGCAACCCCTCAGATAAAGAAATGCTTTCCTCTGGCTCTTCTTCTGATACTGAAGGCCTTCTGGCTTCCTTTTCTAAAGACTCAGATTCTGAGGAAGGAACATTCTCAACCTCCTGCTCTGAGACACCATCAGCTTCATGCATGAAGACATCAGATTCTGGAGCAGGAAGACTGTCTGTTTTAGATATCTGTAGATCATCATCAGTTTGAATGTCTTCATCTTCTTTGTCTGAAGACAGAATCTGCTCCTCATCTTCATCTCTGTTAACAAGGACAACCTGACGTTCAACTTCCTCTTCCTCACTGTCATCTTCTTCGCTTTCTTCGTCCGATTCCTGAGTTGAAGAGGAATCAGAATCTGAAGAATCTGATGGGTCTTTCTGGAATGTGTCACTTGGGCTCCATGTTGAACTCTGTGTCCTTTTTCTTTCCAAAACAGGTGATTCTTGTAGTTCTTCTTCCAAATGTCTTCTGTCATCAATTGATGGTTCATCCCATTCATCTGAATATTTTCTATTTCTATTCTTTCTTTCTGGCAAAGATGACTCAGGCAGTATCTCAGCATGTTTTCTGTGCTTTCTCTCAACTTGAGCGAACTCATCTCTTTCTTCTGCATGTCTTCGACTTCTTCTTTCAACCACAGGTGATTCAACATGTTCCTCAACATGCCGTCTACTCCTCCGGGATCTCTCCACAATGAATGACTCTTCTTGTTCTTCCCTATGTCTTCTGTTTCGACTCCTTCTGTCATCTTGAAATGTTTCCTCACACTCCTCGACATGCCTTCTGCTTTTCCTCTGCACAACAGGAGATTCAAGCTGTTCTTCTATGTATCTTCCACTTCTTCTCTCAACATAAGGCGAACGTTCCTCTTCTCTCCTATGTCTCCTGCGCCTCTTCTCAACTTGTGGCGATTCTTCCCTGTGTTCAACATGCCTTCTGGACCTACTACTTCCCTCTATCAAAGCATATTCATCCCATTCTGCATGTCTTCTCCTCCTCCTGTCAGTTACAGGTGTCTCCTCTCTTTCCTTAACATGTTTTCTATGTCTCCTATCCACTACTGGCGATTCTTCGCGTGTTCTGTGACCATGTTCAGCAGCATCATCTTCACGCCTTCTTCGTCTCCTCTCATGATTGGATGAGTCCCCGCGTTCTCGTTTACGTTTTTTCCTCTTCCTTTCACGACTTTCTACAACAGGGGATTCCTCTTGCCCCGACTGTTCATGATGACGATAATGTCTGTTTTTATACTGTCTGTATGAAACATGTTCTCTATTAGAATGGTCTTCATGATTTTCTTTGTTCCAACTATCCCCCCGATGCTGTCGGCGACTGCGAGATCTGGACCGACTTCTATGACTATGTTCGTGTTTACGATCATGTCTTTTCTTTCGATGAGATTTCTCACGTTCATGTTCCTTTCTCTCCGATGATCTCTCATTTTCTCTTGATCTGTCTCTGTGCCGTCTTCGACGGGATGACCTATCTCGAGAGTGAGATTTTGACTTGGACCTCCTAGACCGTCGCCTTTCTCGAGAACGACTCTGTGATCGATGATGTCGTCTTCGAGAGGAATATTCAGATGACTGATGATTTGATTCATCTCGTCTGTGAGAATCTGAATGTCTGTCTTCTCTTCTACTACTACGTGATCCCTTATCACTGCGTCGACGATGTCTGTCTTCATCTCTATCTCGTCGTTCTTCACGTATAACTATTCTTAAATCATGGCCATCTTGTTCAACAGTACGTTTCTTTTTGCTTCTGTGACTTCTAGATACTTCTGACACCGACTTTCTGGGATCACCATTGCTGCATGGAATGACATCATCATCATCATCAATCATCATCATCGTCAACAATGAGTGTGTCAATAGGTTCTTGAGGACATTCTATTATCTGGACATCATCATCACTGTCCTCTTCTCCAGCTTGCACTGTCCTAGAATCACCCTCTACCCGACCCTCATTTTCCACATTCACACGCTGGATCACTCGAGTTACACCGAGTGCAGGACTACCCTTAGGAGCAGCACTGAAGCCAGTCAACCTCAGTTCAGATCCATCATCTTTGTCATCTAGGTCAACACTCATTTCTATGATGTCAATTCCATCTTCAATACACCTAGAATGCAAGTCTTCATGGTTGGGACTAGCACCAGAATTCCTATCTTTATTTGATTTTTCTTTGTCATTTCTAAAATTTTCATCATCCGCACTGTTATCATCATCCAATTCACCAGAACTATCTTTATCCGACTCGTTCTGGCTTTTGTTCTCATCTGTAAGAGCGTGAGATGGCTGCTCCGGACTAGATGGACTATCTGGAGACCGGTCATATTCTGGAGACTGGTCAGAACTACTTGAGGAACTGCTGCTGCTGCTGCTGCTACTGCTGCTGCGTTCCTTGCTTTTCTCTCTTGAGATTTCACTTTCATCTCCGCTAGAATCATCACTATAGTGTTTCCTTGCATCCACATCATTATGTCTGGTATCCAGGTCATTGTCAGCTGAAAGCTGGAGCACATCTGTTGTGTCTCCTCCTGTAAACACAAAAAAACCACCAAACAAATAACCCAACAAGAACCATTTCTTACCTTTTTAAAAAATCTTCCACAATTAATGATGCAAAGAGGAGCATTTTATTGTTATACTGTCAAAATGTCTCTTTTCTTTTCTTTTTAAAATGTCACAACAGCATTTTGGTATTGGCTAAGTAAACGTATTTGAAAGCATACTGGAGAAATGTTGATGTTTTACACTTTCTGTTGACATATATAACAACAAGCCTTTGTTTTTATATTAAGCGATTAAAAAAAAAATACATGTATCCGTCGCCAATGGAAATAATTCGTATGTGGCGTCTTGTACAAAAAAAAAGAGAAGACAATGCAAAACCAACATGACTGAAGAAATAATATGTAAAACAACAACAAATAACGTTCACATCAGCTAAACTTTACTTGACTTGTAAATAAACTCAAATGTCACAAAACACAAACCAGGAATGTTTCTTCATGAAGGAAAATTCCATTTCTGTCAATTTGTGATTCACCTGACAAGAAATATGTGCATACAGCAGTAGCAGAAGTAATGCACAAGACAAATTAGCATATCAAAAGCATTCTGGACAGTGAACAAGATAAACAGAAGACGCAGGTCATATGTTAAAAATATATTGTTATCATAGTCAGAATTTAAAATCACAGAGCATAAAAAAGGAGGAAACTCGATGTGCACAAAGAAAAGTGTATCTGCATGGCAAAACACTAGGGGGGGTCTGGGGCATGCACCCCCTCCCTTCTCCCTTAAATTTTGCAACAAATGGGTAAATCTGTGCAATCTGATGCATTCTTTTCCAGGACATTGTTCTAAGCCCCTTGTCGCGGGACACTTGAATCAAAACTTCTGGCATCCCTCAACAGTTTTTCCATTTCTGCCATTTTGTTTGAACAGATCTTTGATCAGTTGAAGACTTCTGCATGCAGCAACAGTAATAACCAAGTAAAATCAATAAAACAATTGGCAATAATGCAGTTGATTGCTTATTTGTTAACCTTCCAATGTTTTTCTTCTTCTTCTCAAAGTGAGGTTTTATTCAGGTGCAGGGGTGGGGAGGAAGAGGTGGATGGGTTGGGAAGGAACAGGTTTTGATTTCAGAATTCCTCTAAACGATATCATTTTACAGGGCTGAGATTTAGCAGGCCAGGCTAAGGAGCCGCCGGGCTCCTAACCTGGGAGGTTGAGGTTGCCAGAAAATTTTTCAGGTTGCCAGACCCTTTCATTGAATAATGCAGTCCTATTTTAAATTTGCAGCTTATACACACGCTTATTTTCAACAACAACACTGTTTCTGCTCATTAATTTTGGAAAACAAATTTATTTTCAGTTGTCATTGATATTGCCACCCAGGTATATCATAACTGACAAAGAAAAAGAGATCTTTTATATCCAAAAGCATTTGACTAGTAGAAGTAAAAAGCGTCATGACAAGATTTGTCCCTGTTTTGTACCTGAAGCACCTTCAGTCTACAGTCTGCCAAGGGCCAGATCATCATCATCATCATCATCCTCAATGTTGAAAAAGGTGAAGCAGCTTGGGTCTGCCTTCCTCAGGCCCCTGTTTCTGTCCTCTTCCATCCTGGCACCCACTTTCGATCTCTCTTCTCTTCTTCATATTCCTTATTCTGCTTCTTTTTTTCTTCTTCTGACTTAGTTTTTTTTTTTTTGCTGGAGGCTCAGAGACACCGGTTAAAAAGCGCCACATGACCACCGACTGAACAAGTAAGCGGAAGAGCGGAAATGGCAAGTCTCGCGCGACTCTGAACCTCGGCCGGGAAAGCCCCAGCACGGCAGTGATGAAAGATGGCAGTCGGCAGGCGCGTGTTTGTTTTTACAGGGCATGTCGTTTGTGTACAGGTACAGAATCACTGGCGGTGATTTTTAGGTCGCCAGCCGGGCGAATGGTACTGTAAATTGAGTTCGCCCGACTCCAATTTTAGGGGCCATTGGCGAGTTGGCGAACGTTAAAGCTCAGCCCTGTTATCAAGTTTTAAAGGCAGCTAAATCTAGCAAAATGGAGGGCTTCAATTATATCAGAGCATAATAAACTTAAACAACATAAACATGTTCTGCTCATTATATCTTTAAGCCAATGGACCATGACTTTAATTTATTTGGTCTCTGAGATAAACCAAACTAAGGTAATCTGTATCTACCTGCACACCTGCGTGTTCTGAGATGCTACATAATAGTATTCATACCTGATTCAGTCAGTCTCTCAGTTACAGCACAACCCTTTTTTTTTTTTTTTTAAAATTATCATTAGATATAATGGAAGCATATGTGATCTATATCACATGTATAAATTCATGTATACTGAACTTGAAACTTCTGGATTCTCAGAACATATGTGACCAGGTATCAAATGACAAAATTTCCCTTCTTAAATAAAAAAAAAAGGGGGGGGGGGGGGGGGGGGGAGGGGGGACTAATACCATCAACCAATCAAAAGCAGGTAAAGGATCCAAATTATTGCTTGTCACTCTATCTATGATAATTGGAAACATTTGTACTGTGAACCACATCACAATGGGCACAAAATTTACAAGGTTTTAAGACCTAATGGAAACTAATGTTTAAACTCAATACATACCAGTCACACTAGAACATTTGCATTGATACTTGGGCTATCCACTTTGATCAGTTAAAGCAGCAGTGACCAATCCTGATGTTATTTTTGGCTACGTCCGATTTCCTTGTTAACTCCTAATAACTAAAGATTTACACAAGCAAGACTCTGATCCTAAATAGGCTGAATCCAAGCTGCATACTAATCCATTTGAAACAAACCCCCTAATTTTTTTTTCCAGGAGACATTGATCTGATCAAATTTACAAGCTTTTACAAACTAAAATCAGTTTTTACAAGCTTTTAAGGCCTTTGAATGTACACCTCCGTTTCTCTAAACTTGTTAGAACCTTTAATGAGACGCACGAGTCTCCCGCAAATACACAGAAATTTTGATTTTTTTTTTTTTTATATGTCATGGTCACAACTCACTTCTGACGACATTGTGCTTGCTTAATAACATATCATTTGACAACCACAACTGTCCAAATCTTGAACACAGCATCCACACATGTACAAGTATACTGCAGATCCATAACAATGGGCAAAAGTTTTGTAACAAAACTGTATTCACAACTTAAGCCAGAGACTGAGAGTCTTATAGTTATATAGAATTCCACAGCAAAGGAACATACGAAATAAATAATAAAGACCATTACACTGCGCGCATGTGCACATGCATGAAGTGAGAGAAATGGGGAGGGGTGGAGAGCGAGAGAGAGAGGAGAGCAAGAGACAGAGAGAAAGACTCCGTTTTATAGCTTTTATCATTACACTTACTGCGCTGATCTTGTGGCTCAGAAGCAGGAAGCGGTATTGAGTCTAAGTTGACCATGGGCATCGGATCAGCTTCGTACTCATGTGCTTTCTCTTTTTGCTGTTCTTCCTCTGCCTGACTGTCATCCAAGGAATTCACATCATACAAGAATGATTCTGTTTCTTCCTTAGGTCTGTCAGGTTCTTTATTCTCTGCACAGTCTCCTTCTGCATCTTCGTTGCTCTTGCAATGTTCTGTGTTCTCTGCCTCATCTTCTGTCCGGTTTTCTTTCCCTCCTTTTCTTCTTCTAGTTCTTCCTGAATGACTAGCCTATTTTCTGAATCACAATCACTATCATCATCATCATTTTGACTATTTGTGTCCTCTGTTCCTATTACTTCACAAGAGCTTTCTTTTACAACAATGTCTTCATCCTCCTCCGTGCCTGCAGGTGCTGAAATTTCTTCATCACCTGTTCTCTCAGTCCTGAATATATGATCCTCTAGATCATCAACATCATCGGTTGGATTTGTTGGGGAATAACGATTGGGGGTTCTTTCCAGTTCAGGAGACTGGATTGGGGAGTTTTCTGTTGGGCTAGTGGGGGAATACCGATCCATATTGTCCTCATGTGCATTAGCACTGCATGTGACACTTGCGTTCTCTTCCGAATGAGTTCTGAAATTAACCATTTCCATCCTGATTGAGTTTGGAAAGCTGAACAAGTCTACACTGTGGCCTTAAGAACAGATCAGCCTCCTTTCTTGTGGACACAAGTGGAAATAGTGTGACAGCAAGTCTTGATCATGCCCAGCAGCAGGTCACATTCTGGTGCCATCAACTTAATCCTTGTTCATGGTGCTTTTGCAGGGCTGTAACACATACACACCACAAAAATCAACTCATTACTATCAGTATCAATAACTTTCCCCATAGGGATACCGGGGGTGTGTGTGTGTGTGTGTGTGTGTGTGTGTGTCTTTTGTACAAATAGTCCCCCCTCCTTCTGGACATTCTGTGCTAGTAACGTCCCCTTTTCCTATCGCTCTCAGTATCTCTGTCTCCTCCTTTGCTGTACTGTCGTCTACTGTCCTTTCTGTCTACAATATTTTTTATCTATCTTTTTCCACAACCTCTTCCCACAATTTCTGCACTCAACGAAGTCGGAGTGAACTGACTAGACTCTCGAGTATAGTGCGAGTATCCCAACAGGTAAAACGAGTTCACACGCTACCAGAAACTGGAACGCTGAAGAAGAAGAAAGAGTATCAATAAGAACTTGACTTCCTTTCATCTCAAAATGAATATTTAAAAAAATGTTGGCATTGTCCTGAGCAAACTGATAATGGAGGACACTTCTATTCCATCAAACTTCAAAGATGGTATTCATTAGTTAAAAAAAATCTATCATTTTGATAATTGTCATTATTGTTATAGATTAGAATTTACAAGACTTTCATTTCATTTCAATCGGCAGTCATTGCCAGGATACAGAAAGTCTAACGGCAAGTATGAATTAGAACCTTGGGACATGGAAAATATGGATTTCATGCTGCTACTTTCACATTTGTTTACCTCTTTCTGCTTGTCCTGCTTGAAATCAAAAGCCATTATTTGCAGACTTTAGAGGCAGTATCATGTTAAATGATAAATAAACACATATCTCAACTCCTGATACAAAGAGGCTTTATTTTCCATCCAAAACTTTAAACACCAGGAGTGCCTTACATTTTGAAACAATGAAAATGTTATCACAAATTACTCCCAAATCAGATCACTTCTCCTTTTTCATGTCTTTGTCAATTTTTATGTCAAGTTACCTTTTCACAAAGATTTGTGTCCTTTTCCTGAAGGGGATAATATATATCACATAATCTGAGCTTCATGGCAATTTTCTGACCAACGTTTCAGCACTTCATAAACATTTCTGAATTAATTTTCTTCAATTCAGGGTGCATGTATGTGTTGAGGGTGCAGGAGTCAAAGTAATTTTTCATAACAGCTTTACAATTTATACTAGTTTATATTCGTCATTCCATATGTTGCCTTATATCAGTGTTCTGGATGTTTAATTAATGTCTAATTCAATATCTTGGACTAACCTTTCTGTTTAAGGTTAACAAGTTGGATCACCTAATGAACTCAGCATCTCTGTGATAGCTGAAATGATAAACATTTTCCACTTTCAACAATTTTGCCGGTATTGACAGGTCTTTTGGGAGAAATGGAGATGGGGATGGGGCTGACCAACTCTAACTATGGAATTCTTGTTTGAAATTTAAAAAAAAAAAAAAGGGCAGCAAACAAAAAAAAAAGCATGTTTAATATATTATCAACTTACACTGTGAATCTGAAGGCATTCATTTCTTGTTTTTTTTTTTTTTTAGCAACTTTGCCCCATGTGCTTTTATAAACTATACATGTGTTGCATGCATACTGAGATGCAGACAACCAAACTTGGATTTCCCCACTTAATATAATTAGGGTCATCAGATTGTTTGAATCTGGTCTTAGTTACAGGCAAATTCATGTACTGTCAAAGCTGTTCACTGTTAATGTTAAATAATAACGTGGTTTAGTTTGCTGCATTTTACCAGCTCACTTGCAATAGATTAATTCGCCTTTAAGAAAAAAAAAAGTATGCACATGTATGTGTGTGTGTGTGTGTGTGTGTGTGTGTGTGTGTGTGTGTGTGTGTGTGTGTGTGTGTGTGTACATGTAGAATCTCTGTTCTGGCAGGTTTCACAGTAATTACACTAAGATAAATCAGCATCGGAAGACTGGGAAATTCCTCAATTCTGATCAATAATAGCAATTCAAATTTTCATACAAAATCTTTTTGAAAGAAAAAGTTAACACAGTATGCATGTTTGTTGTTGTTGTTTTATGATTTTCCATCTTTCAAAATGCATTGTTTTATCCAGTCATTTGGCATATAGATAGATGCCATTACCTACTACACTACTATACGTAATCAACTGATTAACAAATTCACAGTTCCAGAAATAAACTTGAAAGAAAATCTGGCATACAGGCTGAAGAGCCTTTGCCCACTCTGTTTCCATTTTCATTTTATTTTCATTTCAATTTTCTTTTTTGTAAAAAGCAGCTTTCTTAATTGAGGGTGTACAGCAGTATATCTGTCAATTCCATTCCCTATATAACATCAACATTTGTTTAGAAGCAATATTCTTCCCAGAGCTTATCAATCTCCTCTTTAAAACTGTTGTAGCAATATTCTTTCCAGAGCTTATCAACTTCCTCTTTAAAACTGTTGTGTGTTCTGGCAGTCAAATTAGCACCTGGTAAGAGTTCCAAATATATTATTCCTGTGAGCAAAAGACAAAACAAACAAAAAGTGCAAAAAGGTAAGTTTCAACAAGCAATTTATTTAAATTGCAGATAATAATCTCTAGTACTAGAGTAATCATATGAAAATGAATTATTTGTAGTTTGGATCTCATAGTAACCATGTAAAATCTCAAAGGCTTTTATAAAACATATAACCTCAGGCACTTTTTTTTTCTAGACTTGGTAAGTTTAGGAATTTAAACTTTTCCCACTATCAATCATGTCACCTCTTGCATTTTGACATTCTAGACTTGGTAACGCAAGGAATTTACCCCCCCCCCCCCCAACTTAAAGGATTTAAATTAATCCATTGATTTGTTGTGCGATTTTTTTCTTTAAATTTTAAGTACTATCAACAATGGTATGTGCAAACACCAATGGTCACCTCAAATGAAAAATGAATATTTGAAGATGACCTGCACTAGCAAAAAGTATGATGGTTCTTACTAGTAACAAAAGAAAAAAATGTGGCATAATTTCAAAGTATAGTTGATCAGTTCACAGTTATAAAAGGAAAAAACATGGCATGTTTTCCAACGATGTCTTTCTCTAAAATCTAGATTCACTTTGAATCTACTTGCTTACAACAGATATGACTAAATTTCTCTCGTCAACTTTCGATTTTTTTCTCATTTCATTTTCCATGCCACCTCAGTGGCAATGCACACGAGTCACTTATTCTGGCTCCCCTTCCATAGCCAGAGTACAACTTGTCCCCACCATTGCATGCACAACGAGTATAAGGCAACCTACCAGAGGAGAAGTTGTACTGCCACAAACTCACTTTAGTGGTGCCTCTTCTGAACCAACATACGCAGGACATCTACTGAACCCTTACTGACAACAATAATTGTTTAGTTGCAGATAACATGAGTGGGCTCTTTTCAGAGCATGAAAGAAATATTTTGTTGACTGAATCAACAATCAGTCTCTGGAATCTAATGACAGAAATAAAAACAAACAAACACCAAACATTATCAACTAACTGACCAAGTGTAGTGTTTAAAACCTTCTTTTCCTACTTCCTCCCTTTGTGAACACTGTCAAACTACATTAATAAAAGATATGATTTTGCAGACAAAATTTCCATTTTTGGAGATCACATCTTTCAAGACATTTTACTTTTCCAGACAAATATGACCATTCTTTGCATTCACTGCTTAAGCATTTGACATTTCATTCATCTTCATTTTAGGTGTTCAGTGATTTTTTTTCTTTCAATACACAGTGAAGACTGTGCAGTGTTACTGAAGGCTGATATCATCAGCATAAGAGAGAGACAAAGTGGAAAATTGACAAAAAGGAGTAAATCATAAAACATTTCTTCTGTAAATCATTGCATTGCCAAGATTTGCAGATGTACACCATTATGATAATGTGATTACGTATTGAATGCAAATTTCTTGTCTTTAAATAATATGTACCTTCCAACCATGAGTATGACCTTGAAGAATTCTTTAGCAACACTCACTCCCCCACACAAGTACAATTACACATTCAATAATATTATTTATGCAGATGACTCTGATCTCTAAATCGGCTAAGAGGTCAAGTTGTTGATACGTCAACCAATACCAAATGGTTCCAATGCACATTTGAAACTGACAAGGTAAGGCACAGGCAGGAACAAATTATTTTACTATTTCTCAAGCTAGAAAACTGACCACAGTTTTAATCTGACATGGTTATCAAACTATATATGATGCCAAAATTGGGAGTTTACAGTTTCTGCACAGTCTACTATGAACAAAAGAATGACTAAACACTGGTTTTGTTTCATGAATTTTTTGTCAAACAGAGCAACAAAACTGGTTTGAGCATGACATGGCACAACATACCATAACACAACTGACATGCTCATTTGCACACTTAAACACTCATGTTAAATTGTGGTCTTCACAGCACAAGTACTCACTTTTCTTAAAACAAGGTATTATTGGCTCTGTTCACCAGGTTGGCATATCAAGAACCTGACTTCTTAGACGAACAGGAGAAGCGAAGCTAAGTGGCCAGATGTTCTACTTGTCACTGTCCTATATGTTGTTTGTTTTCACCTGAAGAAGACCCAAGAGGTCGAAAGGCATTTGATTGTGTCTAGTCCTGTACTCTGTTTGTGTCCTTGGCGGTAACTAACCCCCTCTCTTTCCAAATTCTCTTCACCAGTTCATCAAACTTCTCAGGGATGAAATCTACATACATCATAGAATGACACACCTATTGTGACCTAATTACTGAAACTTTACAAGACAACAGCACTTTAAATTAAAGTCACAATCTCTTTCTTCTTACAAGCACTTTACCACTTGCCATTTGGAAATTTTGGGTGTTATTTTTTTTTTCTTGCACAGACCTGGTTTTCAGATAACGAATGAATATGTCATGTTTCAAAATGCTGGCAAACATCTAGAATTGTAAACAACCCTACCGAATCTGTCACATCAAAAGTATGTGATAACAGTGACAATGAAAAATACTGATAGAATGCAGACATTTCATGACAGAAGGAGAAACCAAGTATAGTGGTAAGTCAAGTCAAACACTTGTTCTTTTAAACTCAATATATTCGTCACCAGTTTCAAACACTGTCATAACCTTTAATTAATGTATCTTAGGCACCCTTTGGGTTTGACTGTAAATTATCTAGCTATATGTTGTCCTGGTACAAGTGGGCGGGGGGTCTCAAACTTATGCCATCCACCAATCCTGAAATTTGGATAGTGACCATCCTATCCATCCCACTATTCTTTAAATTCATCATGTGCGATGAGATCATGAAACTTCTGGTAATATGTATAGATACCCATCTCATGACAACCCATCAACGGGCAAATCAATACCACTGATACCACGGAGGATCTCTTTGCAAAGTGAGAGCAATACTGATCTGCTGTTATGGCAATAAAACCAGCTAGTGTGTGTTTCATCAATAGGAAATTTTTATTCTAAATTACGTTTAATCTAACATCTTACCGTGGCTCACTAATGCAATAAGCGCAGCAATTGCTATCCCTGCCTCGTATACAATAAAGTCGTACGGACAACAAAACCCTGAAAGGGCCTCGTGCCTGCGCATGCTCAGACCTATCCTCTTTTGAGGTATATTAAACCCTGACTGAGAACTCCTGATGGAACCAGGAAGGCGGGGAGGTAGGAGGGTCTCTGTGTGAGCCACGGTAAGTATGTTAGATTAAATGTAATTTTAGAATAAAAATTTCCTTTTAATTACACATACTATACCGTGGCTCACTAATGCAGAGTCGCACTACCTGGAAGAAGAGCCGGAGCGTGTGGCGGAGATGGAGTGTTGCGCCACCACAGTGATGCGATGCCCTAAAACCTCATCGCGCAGACGGGAAACGTCGCGCAGGTAGAATTGGATGAAGGTGCCAGGGGACCGCCAATATGCGGCATCTAACACACTCTGAATGCTGGCATTATGAGCTACTGCCAGCGAAGACGCCCATGCCTAATCTCATGGGTCTGGTGAGAAACAGCCAAATCCCCTTCAGGTCTCGCGTACGCAGCTTTAAGACTTCTCTCACCCATCGAGGATTGAAGAGCGCTGATGTCCTCCTTATAACTTTCGTTGTAGAGAGAAACGGTGGCGCTGCTTGGACGAGAAGATTTCGTGCGTTTCCTATACTCCCGCGAGCGCGCACCGGACAGAGAGTGCGGTCTTCGTCGTCCGGGGCAAGAATAGAAGTGAGAGAAGAATGGAGATAGTCGGGGAAGAAGAACCTGGCAACTGGTTTTTCGCTAAAAATTCCGGGAGGAGGCGAGAGATATCGAGCCATCCGGTTCGGAGGCTACTCCACAGGTAGGCCACTAAGAGCGTGGACTTCACTGCAGCGCCTCCCTGAGGCCAGGGAAAACGAGAAAGGCTGTTTTGAAGGGAAAAGGGAAATTTCAGAGAACACTCCCGGATGGGCTCGTAAGGGGGGAGCCTGAGGGAAGAGAGGACTAAGAAAAGATCCCACGCCGGGATACGGCGTGGGCAACGGGCCTCTGTAGGGCCGCTCCTCTGACCAGATCCCGCGGAAGAGGGGTCGTCCCAAAGGAGAGTCCCCCTAACTGGCGGATAGTGGTGGAAATCGCCGCCCTGTGAACTCTAACAGAGGAGGCTGAAAGTTTTCTCTCCGATGAAAGAAAGGTAGGTAGTTCGCCAATTGGCATTGCGAAGGAGAATGAGGTGATACTTTGTGGCTGGAGCCCCAAGAGAGCCAGCCATTCCAGTGGACACTATAGACGCTTTGGGTGCCTGACCTGTGGGCATGCTCCACAAGGCCGTTTTACTGCTGGGAGGGCCTCGTGCAGACAGCGCGTCCCGCACAGTAGCCAGGCGTGAAGATGCAGCACGTTTGGATTGCCGTGTGGAATGCCTGACCGCGGCTGAAGCAGGGACTTTGCCTTTAAGGCGAGCGGTATCGGAGGCACGTGAGACAGATGTAACAGCTCCGGAAACCACGCTTGGGCGGCCAGCGTGGAGCCACAAGAATCAGCGTGGCTGCATCTTCCCTTGCCTTGCGGAGAACTTTTCCCAGAAGGGGGAACGGGGGAAAGGCATAGCCCGTCAGCCCGGACCAAGGGATGGACAGGGCGTCCACAGCCCACGCTGCCGGATCCGGAAACTGGGGAGACATACAGCTGGAGACGGTGGTTTTGAACCGGGGTGGCGAACAGGTCTACCTGTGGTTTGAACCATACCGTCCAGAGAGGTTCCAGGATCGAATGGACGAGAGTCCATTCTGAGGGAAGAACCATGTGCGACCTGCTGAGGGAGTCCGCAAGAATGTTGATCTTCCCCGGAAATGTTTGGCGGATCGGATTGATTGTGTCTCGCACCAAAGGAGAAGCTGTTCCGCCCTCAGGGACAGGGAGTGCGAGCGCGCCCCCCCTTGCTTGTTGATATAACACGCCACTGTCGTGTTGTCGGTGTTGAGGAGAACGTGTTTTCCTTTCATGAAGGGAAGAAATTCCTCGAGGGCTTGGAACACGGCTTCCAGCTCTAGCCGATTGATATGCCAGGACCCCATCTCCGGGGATCATTACCCGGAGGCCGTCAGAGAGCTGACGTGGGCACCCCACCCGGACTGGGACGCGTCCGTAAACAGGTCCTCCTGTGGAGGAGGGGAGAGATGGGGACTCCCTGAGCTAACCAGGACTGGGAGTGCCATTGGACCACGATGACTGGAACCACTGACCGAGAGGGATCAGAAGGTCCCACGACTGTCGTGCCTGAGCCCAACGCTTGCAAAAGGCGCTGAAAACCGGCGTTTGTGCAGTCGTCTGAGGGGTACCAAGGGGGCCAAGGACTCCATCAGACCTAGAAGTGAGGCCAGCTTCCTGGCTGGAGCTGATCCAAGGAAAGGAGGTGGGCCAAGAGGTGCTGGAGGCGAACCAGGTGCTGGGGGGTTGGAGAGAGACAGCCAGTCGGTGGTGTGGAAGGACATGCCCAGAAACGAAACCGCTGCGACGGGATAAGATCGGACTTCTCCTCGTTGTGAACAAATCCCAGCTGCTGACAGAGGCCTAACACCTGTAGGGCTTGCTGGGAGCCAGAGTGCTGGATGAGGCCAGAAGAAGCCAGTCGTCTAGATAGGCCTTCAGACGAATTCCTTTCTCCCGAACGTGCGAGCAAAGTTCCCGAGCCACCTTCGTGAAAACCCAAGGGGCCGGGGCTAGTCCAAAGGGAAGGAGCCCGAATTGAAAACGCCGGCTTCTCCACACGAGCGGAGGTACTTCCTGTCCCTTGGGTGGGATCAAGAGATGGAATACGCATCTTTCAAGTCGATGGATACCCCAGTCGCCGGATGCATGGCATCGCGGATCGACATGGGGGTTTCCATCCGAAAACAAGGACGATAAGGAACCTGTTCAAGGTGTGAGAGATCTAGAACCGGTCTCCATCCTCCAGAAGCTTTGGGAACCACAAAAATGCGGCCATAAAAACCCGGAGAGGAATGGAAAGAGGATTTCCTCTGTGGCTCCTTGGCTAACAGCGAAAGGACCTCCTGGTCTAAGGCCTAAGAGGCCGCCAGACCGAGGAGGAGCGAAAGGGGGGGGGGGGGGGGGGGGGGGGGGGGGGGGGGGGGTGGAGGAGGGGCCTTCACCGCACCCCAGGAAGACGGGAAAACCGACCTGTCACCCGCAGAGCCCAGGGGCTTGCGGGAAGCCGCTCCCAGGCACTGAGGTGCCTGGACAGACTGCCCACAGGACCGCCCGGGGTGAAGTTACCCAGGTCGGGGGCAAGTCATTGGGGGTGGGCCGTCGGAGGCGTGGGAGCTTTCGGACCCGCCGGCCGAGCCGGGAGGCCGACCCCTGCTGGGCTGCCTGCCTTGGTCCCCCGGGGGTCCAAATGGGCCGTCGTCCCTTGGGCTGAGAGGGACCGGTGATGAGAAAGGCGCGGGCGCCTTGCGTTTTGAACCGGGGCGGGGGGGGAGGGGGGGCCTGATTGAAAAAGCGAGGTCACGCCTAATTCGGCCTGGCTCTTAATGGGGAGCTGTACGTTGATTCCCGAACAGGGACCCTGACTTGACTGGCAAGGCTCTGAGGGAAGCGCGGGGCAGAGGGAGTAACGGGTCACAGAAGATGGCAAAAGGACTGCATCTCCCTAGCTAGAACTGAGTTCAGATGGAGCCTAGCGAACGCCCCAGCCGAATACTTAAGCCCTTCAGCCATTGACTGAATACAGGCTTACCACAGCAGCTGGGTCCGCGGACTGGCGGATGGCGAAGGAACTGAATCGGGGGGTCCTTAAGGGCAGACACTAGGCCCCTAGAAAGGAATCCATAACAGATATGGCCTCCAAACCCTCCTCGCAGACTCTTCCCACTCCGCAAGGCAGCGCTCTGAGAGGGACACCTGCCTTACGCGCGATTTTGACCTCTCCTGGACCAGGAGGAGGTCCTCCTGGGAGAGGGGAAGGTGGCTTCGGGGATAGTGTCATTTGCCAAGAAGGCCTTCTTGATAAATGGAAGACTCTCTGGTTTAAGGAACTTCCCACACGACAGCGCGGAAGGGAATCAGGGACCGAACCAGGCATGGGGTCCTGCGCCTCGTATTGGGCCCTCCTCATGCAGTCGGCCACCATAACTGACTCCTTTAGAAGAGAGGAGGGCCTAGCCGCCGATGGGCGAGATCCCAGGGCGAGTTCCGCTGCCGAAGGGCAGGGGGCCCTGACTCCTGAGAGGATGACACCGCTTTCCGGCACCAGGGAAGCCAGGACAGCCACCGAGTCTTGGAAAGAATAAGAACCGGGGTGACTGGTCCTCTTCCTCTGACTCCGAGTCCGCCAGGTCGGATCCACAGACCGATGGGGTGGCCGCCCTTGGCGAAGCGGTGCGCGGCAAGAGCCCAGAGTGGCCTGGGATGGCTGATTCCCAGACATACCGGGGAGGGGTCAGTCCCCGGAAGGGCAGAGGGGGCCTGGGAGGGAGATGCCTGCACTGGTGGAGGGTTGGGCATTAAAACCCGGCCACCAGGGGAAACCCCGGAGCAGGGGGCTGTGGGAAAGCCTGGTCGGGGGATATTGCCATGGGCCCATGGGCCCAAGGCAAAGGGCCCTGACCCCATGATAGGGGGGGCTGAGAATGTGGGCTGCTGGCCAACCCTGAAAGTGGGGGGCCGCGAATGCGCCGGTCCCCTGAGGGGTGCTCGGGGAAAAGGGCGACACCCGGTGGTCTGCCCAAAAGCAGAGGCAGACACATGAGGTGGGGGAAGGGAAACAACCGGGGGCGAACAAGATTCGAGCCCTTGAGCAGGAGTTGTTTCCTTGGATCGCCTACCGGGCGAGGGTGACGAATAGTCCCCTTCATTGCCCGGGGGCCTCCGTAGAGGGCCCGTGCACCTTCGATTCTGCCATGGGAATCGAAACTGTGAGCAGTAGAACCGCGGGAACTGAACACAGGGTGCACTAAGGAGGCGACAGAACCGAAGCTGGTCGCTCGCCGTTAAGGGGCAAAGGGGCGAGATCAGCAGAACCGAAGCTGAGCTGATCACCGCCACAAAATGAGGGTTGCGAGAAATGACTCGCTGTCACGACAACAGAACCGAAGCTGAGTTGAGGTGAACCCTTGGGAGAAAGTGACGCTGAAGGGAGAGGAGGTTTAGGCGGGGCTTTGAGACAAAGAGCTGCCGGCGAGAAGTGGGAAATGAAAGACGAAACCTTCTTAATTCTCGCCTTACCACCCAATCGCTTCACGTACGTTTCTCCCTTAAGTGAAAACATAAGCAAGGACACCAACGAACAGCAACAACAGTCGATCGATTGCGAGAAAAGTCAAAAATACTTAGCTGCTCGTGTACCGCGGCTTAACGGGAAAATGGCTGCCGAGAAAAGAGGGTAGGTCTGAGCATGCGCAAGGCATGAGGCCCTTTCAGGGGTTTTGTTGTCCGTAGGACTTTATTGTATCGAGGCAGGGATAGCAAATTGCTGCCGCTTATTGCATTAGTGAGCCACGGTATAGTATGTGTAATTAAACAGCAGTTATACTGTTGTTTCACAGGATGTGTTGCAGATTATAACAATGCTTAACATGATGAACGACTTAAATGAAAAAATTACTGAATAAGATTCTGAATTCTGAAAACGGGAAAAACAAATCTAAACAGACAGATGTAAGAGTCTTCAAGAGGAACAAGCGCAGCAGTCATTTAGTGGACTTCCAATTCATTTGACTACGTATTAGTGAAATCAAACCTGTTACCCTAAAATTGCTGTTGGTATACTTTGAAAAAAAAAAGTACTTTTGACAAAGGATGTGCACAAATCTTCCATTTTTTTTTTTTAACAAAAGGGGGAGGTGAGAAAGAAGGGAAGGGGTGTCTATCTTTACATTTCTGTGAAAGCATGGGGGGTCGGTAGTGAGTATCTTAATCTGTCATCATCATGCAGTTGAGAGCAGCGGGATACCAGATCTTGTAGCAGCTACACTTAGTTATTTTTTCACAAAAATTTACTTTTAAGCCTCACTCATCAGTATACTTTGGCAACAATTCATTCGCTCTTGCTTTTTTTTGGCCTTCATGATTTTCAGGCCTGCAATTACTGCTATTATATTAAATGTAAACATGAAGTACCAGCCACATCCAGATGTGATTTCACAGCAAGAGGTTGAAAGAGCTGTCTGTAGCTCTTTGGCCACAGCACACAAGACTCCAGTATGGTTAAATTTTGCATGTGATTTGTGCACTGCTGCTCAAGAACTTCATCTTTGTAAACATATCTTTCTTCAGTTCACTCTACTTCAGTATATGTCCTAATGCATGCTAACAACATTTGATTAAAACTGTATGGGTAAAGATGTCTGTGGAACGCATTTCAGCTGACGAGATTTTCATGGAGATTATTATTCCATGATTGCAGAATTTTTTACTAAGTGCAAGATTCTATCACAGGGTTGTACATCCTTAGCAGTATTATAGGACAAATGTCCTGGACCACCCTGAAGTAATAGGACATTTGTCCTCTTCATAACAAAATCAATCGGACATTTTGAACGCAAGCCAGATTGAATGTATATTAAGTTTTATGGAATTATGCACACAAAAATGGTATTACAAAGCTGACTATATTCCAAGAGTGGGAAGCCATGTTTGGTAAACATACTATTACTAGTCCACACACACACACAGTCACACACACAGAGGCAGTGTCTTTCCTAAATCACTATTCATTGCTAGTGCTAGTTAGTATTCAAGTACAATATTGATTCATTTGGAGTCGTCTTTTTGGTTTGAAGAGCATTTCTTTTCCTTTTCTCGTGGAGCAAGGATTCCTTTCCAGTCTCCGCTTCAGCAACATGTGCCTACATGGCCTACAACACGTAACGAGTACAAGGCTTATCGCTCTTTAGCCGCTTTACGCTAAAAATAACCCTGACACAAGCTGGCTGCGAGCTCTCAGCTGCGAGCCGTGTACCTCGCTGGTTCAGCCTCTGCGAGTCAGGGAGGCAAAGTTACAAGCCAACGAGCTAAAAATAGACCGCCACGGCTCGCCACTAAGCTTAGTGCCAGTGGCACACGGGACTAGTAATAGGCCTAGTGATTCACTGGGCAGTGGGCTTACACTAAAGTTACAGACTGGAGTTCTGTACGACGGTCGGACTCCAATAATTATGCGGGCTTGATATAAACGGCCGGTGCCATGTCTGTGAGCATCGGAAAGCTATCGGACAGTGACGCGTTTTCGGCAAAGTAATGGGACATTTGTCCTCTTCACTGCCAGTTATATCGGACATTTTGCATGTGCAATCGGTCTATGTCCGATGTCCGACGTGGATGTGCAACCATGCTATCATTAATTAAATTCTGCAAATCAAAATTATTTGATTGTGGCTTGACGAATAAGCTTTTCAGTTTTTTTTTTACATTTGCCTTTTGTGATACATACATTACATTCTTATAGAGTTGCTAACCACTGGAATGAAATACCTACTACCATTAAATTGCACTGATATTAATACTTTCAAGAATTTTCTAGACAATGATTCAAAATTTAGAGAATTGTTTCATGACTATGATGGATTGCAATGAAGATATTAATTGTAGCATGCCATATGACCCAAAAAGTGAAGAAATTTAGAGGGGACACATGATAGACCGCGAGGTCTAGGCTAATGAAGCCAGTCTCTACTACTACATACTACTACTACAAGTGTGTGTGTTGTGTGTGCGTGTATGTGTACGTGCGTGCGTGGCGGAGAGTGAGTGAGTGAGCGTGTGTGTGTGTGTGTGCGTGTGTGTTGTTATGGAGATGTGCATATGGTGGGAATAGTGGCACAATAACTCTCTCGACGATTCAATTATGAAATGACGCCAAATGATACGACGTTTACTTTAAGTTTAGCCTAACGTGCACCATCCTGCGGATACTGTCAATACACATACATGGCCAACCAAAATTTGGCGATTGCTTTGCCATTTTCTTACACACATGCATTAGACAGTGAAAAGAGATCGCCGAGCTGATTTATGCTGCTGATAACCCATTGTCATTACTGTGGTATCCAACCAAATCTGAAAATGATTTACACAATTTTTAAACTTGTTTCGGTGAGAGAAATTGACAAGAGAGAACATGTTAGACATCAGATAGACCCGATATGATTACACATACATTACTGAATACCTCAGCAGCTTATAGAAAAGCTGGGAACCTCTGGATCTATCAAGCTAGCAGATTATCAAAATGTCTGATAATCATTCCTTTCATCTGTGCATACGCATGATGCTGAATCGGTCATAATTCGCTTAATTACCGGATGTATGCTACGGAGTGCTTTTACAAAAAGTTTCGAATTTCTTGCCGTAATTCTGATTTTTATCAGATCTCGAA
>CM031614.1:12893161-12918495 GCA_018398815.1 Conus ventricosus
TTTTTCTTTCTGTGGTAGTCAAATTATGTATACGTTGGATTCTGGGAACCAGCAGTACTGCCCACATATGGCAACTGATGTATTGCTGCTTGAAGAAGTGCACTTATGTTCTGCCTAACTAGTTGGTCTGTGTACTTCCTGTACCAGTACTTGGTGTATGCTCTCTTTTTCTATGCTTTGCCTGCCCACACTCTGGAGTTCATGTCTTCAATTCTTGTGCCAGTACTTGCACTCTTTGTATGTGCTTTTCATGCTCTCTTTTTATGTGCTGTTCATGCTCACTTCAAGGATAGTATTGTATGTGCATTTACACTGATGCCTTTTCACTGATTTTTCAGCTACCAATCACAGGTGTGTGCACCCTTTTGCTGTGCTTTTATTGACTGTGCTGTGGAATGTGGCTACTGCGTTATCAACTGATGGTGAACTTGTTTTCCAAACATCACCTTTTTTGAGTGGGATTGAATACTGATGTCACAGCTGTGTTTTGTTTCGGCTTAGACATCATACTCTGCGCACAGTAGTTGTCTGATAGTAGGTTTAGTTGTGTCAGAGTAGTGGGTGTTTAGAGCCCTGTGAAGGTGTGGTGTGTCAGAGTAGTGGGTGTTTAGAGCCCTGTGAAGGTGTGGTGTGTCAAGAGTAGTGGGTGTTTAGAGTTCTGCGAAGGTGTGGTGTGTCAGAGTAGTGGGTGTTTAGAGCCCTGTGAAGGTGTGGTGTGTCAGATTAGTGGGTATTTAGAGCCGTGTGAAGGTGTGGTGCTCAGTACCGTCATCTGTTCTTTATTTTGTACATTTGAATGCAGCTTTTTAATTATCTCTCAGTCTGTGTCTGTGTCTCTGTATGCAGAGTGTCTATACATGAATGTGTGTGTGTGTGTGTGTTTTGTTTTATTTAACGTGGTGACAGCCCTGATGTGGCCCTTCGCGGTCGGCTGGGCTATAAGCAACATTATCTCTCTTGTTTTATTTCTTTCCTTATATTTAGATGTCATGTGTGTGATGTCATAAGTAGACTGCTGCTGTGTATCTAGCCAGTGATCATTTACAGTTACAATGTGCAGCAGATCAAAATACAATTGACAATGACCATTGACACAGTGAATGTGGAAGTCACGGCAGCTTAAGAACAAGTGAAAAGTTCTGGCCTGCAGTCACTGTGATTATATTCAAAGTAATGCAATGACATGGTGTTGGAGAATAGCAATACAGTAATAAATCATAATTCTGTAATGTCATGACAGTGGGTGAAAGTGCATGATGGCCATGGTGGTATCTTTTCTGTGTTACATTTCGAAAAGGGTGAAAAATTGTATCGGGTTGTAATACTGTGTTCAGGTGTGATAGATACAGATGCATTATTGTGTTAAGACTGTTTTGTCATCGACTCTTGCAGAAGGTGAGATGAGGGCTGGTATTCGATTTAATGTAGTACACACAGGATTTGTAATCACTGCAGTATGTGTTGTTATCATGCATTTGTTGTGGTATGTGAATGAGGTAATGTTTTGCGGGTGTTCCAGTGATCAGCAGTTCCATGTTGTGACTAACGTTTCAGATGATTTCCCACTTCCTGCGGGCTGGCGGGCTGACATGGCGGAACAAGACCACAAATGGGTGTCTAACGCCCTGTGCAAGTGGTCAGACAAGGGGAAGCCGCCGCTAGACGAAACTCATCAAGATCACATTGGTTTTCCCCTCCCTCTCCTCCATGAGGGCCACACCTCCAGAAGCGCTAAGCCAGGCCCATATTTCACGCACAGGCTGTGCGTATGGATGCCAAGAAAATTTGGAAATATTCTTTCAGGTAATGTAACTGTTTGAAGTTTTTACAGCAATCCCTGTATGCTTTAGTTACCCTTGCACTATGTACAGAATGTATGATGTGATCATCAAGGTTAATGCTATGTTTGATTACTGTGTGATTCACAGGTGTCCGAAGGATGGCATGCGGGGGCTGCAGCTTGGTGTCTGCTGGGCTCTACCGCACGGTGCGGAGAGTCTTGGATGTCAATCGATTTGTATTACCTCGCTGGAGAATACCTGCAGTGCCCCCGATGTACAGGGAAGCTGATTAAGCTGGAGGCTTCCCTTACTAAGACAGATGGATCTGTCATTTCGGTCAGAATTCCCAGCTATTCTGACTTATCACCTGGCATGTGACATGAAGGTACACTTAATATGTTTTTATATATTCATGTTGTGTTGTGTTTTCTCCCATAGTCTGTATCAGTCAAAGAAATGTTGCCCCTAGCAAAACAACGAAGATCAGAAAAGGAGAATGATGAATAACAACATGCTTTTTCCCCTTTTTAAAAAAATAGGTTGTAGAGTTCGTGAAGCAAACGGCGGCTAGGAAACTCGCCAGTGCAGCTCCAAGAGGCATGGAGGAGCAGCACACGAAGCACCACATGACTCGTTGTCAATCAATTATTACACGACTTTGTGAGCTTCACCAGTGCCATCAAGAGTGGCATGATCACTGCTGCTCCTTATGTTGAGCCACCGCCATGGAAAGAATTCCCACCTACCATTGGCTTCAGGCAGTCTACATTCAGAACACCTGTGTGAACGGCTGGAGGACCACCTGGCAGCCGTCATTTGTGTGTACGGGTCCATTTTGAAAGTAGGACTCGACCAAGAAAGTGAGTACAGGAACCTTTGGTTTATTGTTTGATGTAACACGCTGCATTTGTGGTAATTTGTATGTAGTTTGTACTCAGAAGACGGTGGGCTTGGTATACAGATATAAAACAGTGTATCTCAGCTTTAAACCGACCTGGTTAGGTAAACTAGAAAATTATGCAACTCACAGAATTTATGGAGAAAATATTCATTTTTCCACAGTGTGTGCCCATTTTGGCAAAACTTTAATGTTATGGGAAACACTTCAGAGACCAGTTATTTGTTTTGGATCCATACTTTAATAAGCATATATATATCAAACATTGCGATCAAGTAGAACTTAAAATGTCTCATAAACTGCTTACAGTGGAAACCAGTGCTTTTTCAACTACATTTTGGTAGGTAGACATAAATTTTGCAAACTGGGCCCAAAATGGTGTCTGTTGTATCGCACATTTTCTAAAGAACAATGGGCTTTTTTTTTTTTAATGCTTTATAACTTAAAGAAAATACGATTTTAAAATTGATTTTGTCACCTTTTATGGGACATGATAATATGTTATATTTTGTTCATTATGACTATTTGTATATATGTGAGTGAGTGCGTGCATGCTTGCATATGTGTACACGTGTGTGTGTGTGTGTGTATGAAAGAGAGAGAGAGAGAGAGAGAGAGTGTATGTGTGTGTGTGTGAAAAGTGACAATGTTATGTTATGTTAAGTTAAGCTTCTTCCTATTTTTTTCTTTGGTTCCACATTGTCAGTGTCTGTCTTTTTTTCTTATTTGACATCACGGTTACTTTTGTTTGATGGAAAATAAAAAAGTGAAGAAGTTTGAACAGGGAAAAAAGTCATAATATACTTCCAAATCGTTTGATGTTTTGATACTTATGTTTGGACTGACATGTACCTCTGTATTTTTGTGAGAATAAGGAATAAAGAAGCACAGCATACTCTGAGAAGGCCTCTCTCTCCCTAATGAAAAGTCTCTGTCTCGCTTTCTCTTTCTTCTCTTTCTCTCTCTCTCTCTTCTCTCTCTCTCTCACACACACACACACACACACACACACACACACACCATTTTAAAAGCTAATGATGATAGAGATGTGCCTTGTACTCAGACAGTGCTTTAATTCTTGTGGTGTAACAGCAACACGCTGACTGGTTTTCAGTCGGAAATCTGGGTGCGAGTCCTGGCGGGAATGCACTGATTGAACTTGGTCATCTCAAAACTCCCTAACATTAACCTTCATAAAATGATCCTGAACCACCACCACCCTTTTTTTTTCATGATCCCTTTTAACTTAATTTTTAAAGAAGAAAGAAGTTATAACACAATATTTCTACTTCATTTATACACTGCATATTCAGTTCTTATGCTTCAGCAATCCATAACTTTTTGTTGTGCTAAAATATTACAAACTAACAAAAATACAACAAACAACTTGACTTACATGCTGCATAACATCCCCCCCTCCCTTTTTTTTCTTTTTTTCCCCTTTTTTACAGATACATTATCAAATCCACTTCATTTCCTTGTTCTTTTTTTTATTTTTAAATATACATATACACAATATATTTTACCATACACAGCCAGACTTATGAGGGTGGCTTACCACGACAAGTCTTGATCACAGGTCAGGGAAAGAAAGAATGGTGGAAGAGTGGCGCGGCTGAAGATAAAACTAAAACTTGGAAAAATGAGATTACACAATGTTTCCACTTCATTCATACACTGCATAACAACTTCAGTAATTCACAGTTATTTTGCGCTTAAAGGTCCTGTAAACCCGGGTTTTCGGAGGGGAAATCGCTTTGAAACGCGTTGAAGCATTTTTGCAGGGCGTTTATTTGAAAACAAACAGAAACTTTATTATGTTAACACAATTTTCAAGTCACGTTCGTGGAGGTGAAGTAAGCAGATGTCCACTTTAATCCGTTAAAACATTTTTCAAGCGGCAGAATTTTCGCCTTCGTTGTCATTGCCGTGGTATCTCGCTCGCGCGAGGTTTCGTCGGCCTCAAAAGTTTATCGCTCTCTTTGTTGTGACGTCATGTACAGGGTGTTCGCGTTCTACGTGTTACATTTCAAAATTCAACTCTCCTACCCCATCATTACCGTCGAATATGGAGCCGTATCAAGACGAACCACTTCTATCGGCCGTGGGTGCAGCAGCAGAAGGGGTTGACTGGTCGTCAGAATCGTCTGACTCGGAGGGGGAACGCGAGTTTGCCCCAGTGCAGCTGTAGCAGACGACAGTGAAAGGTAAACAGGGAACTCTTGCCTTCGATACCAGCGTATTATAGGATTTTCACTGTACAAATGCTAATTGTTAACATTATGTTTCTTAGTCAGAATATACAACGGTACATTACGACCTTGTGATTGTGAGTAGGCCTGCAGTTGTTTTCTTATGAGTAGGGGTTGCAGTTGTTTTTTGACCCGATGAACACCCAAACGGTGTGTTCATTTTATGGCAAAGTGTGCTTCCAAGTAGCATATGTAATGGATTTAGGATGATGCTGAGAGAGAGGTTGCCAATACGCAGCTGATAATACTGTTGCTTGTGAAAGCACATTTCGGAACATATGTCATATCAAACTTGTCAAATAATGAATGAAATCCTGAACAGCTAATGGAATAGGTTGCTAAGAAACTAGAAGTTAGACCATTGCCCTTACCAAAGAATGAATACACTGTGCGTTCCTGGTGACATCTATTATTTGTTGAAATTAATCTTATTTGAAAATGGCACCACTTGACCTTCTCTCCACGGAATTAATGTACTCGGCCTTGATGTGTTGCAACACATTGTAGTGGTTGCTCTGGCAAAATATACTGTGGCAATAGATAACATGAATACCTGACAAACAGTTTATTTGCTGTAGCATAGATTAACATGAATAAATACCTACTTCATAATTTAACTGTGCATCCATATGTATTTAATGCTGTTATTGTTAACATCTTTTTCTCCAGATCTTGTGTGCAGGTGTGGGCCAGTGCAAAGAGTGGCCAGGACAGAAAGAGGAGGAGAGGATCTGCTGCCACTCCTATGAAAAAGTGGCCAGCATGCTGGAAGAAGGCCAACAGTGCATCACGAGCCACGAAGGTGTTTTCAGCAATTGCCTGAGCCGGGTAGGTGCAAAGTTTGGGTCATTTTTGTTGCTGAGCTGTAAATCTGTGCGTCTCATATGCTGCAGTGTCTTCGTGCGGGAAAAAAAAAATACTGTTGTATTCGGTCATGAAGTTATAATTGTAAGAAAATTCTGTCTGTCTAAACAGAGAACAAATCTTATTTCTTGAACCAATTTTTTATGTATTCATCCTTATGAAAAATTATTTGTTAGTGACTGTGCTCTCTGTGAAAATTTACGTGTTATAGTTTTGTTTTGTTAGTTGATAATGCTTTCTTGAAACTGCCCACTCACCTAGTTTACTGCTTAACATTCAATCAAGCAACTTGCCTGTGTTTGGAATTCATAAAGAACCAAGCAGTGCAGGGGAAAGAAAGTTAAATGGAGGCAAGTTTATTCTTTTTGTACAAAAGCCAACAGCTGAAAGAGAAATCTACTCATGCGATTAGAATTGAACATTATTCTTGCATTTGTAATGTCAAAATTCTGCATGGTTATTATATCAAAACTACATACAATCTGTTGACTTCAAATATCCCACAAGCCAGAAGGACTTCCATGAACAGTTATAACACTTTTGATTCAACTTGCTTGCACACTTCTTACTGAATGTGGTTATTAACCTTCAGATTTCTTCATCCTATATTGTTGCAGCAGAAATACTTAACATGTTTAAAATGAAAATAGACAACACGGGGAAGCATATTAGTACTCCTAGACAAATCTGAATACTGGAAGTTAGTCCGACTTAGTTGTCTCCTGCATACCCTCGCTATGCAATCAAAAACTGAATATCACTCATTCTATAGAGCAGGCAAAGGCTATAAGCCTACACCAATATATGTGATATGAGTTAATTTCTGGATTTCAACAGTCACCACTCATATCATACGTCAAAGTAGACATTGCAATTCCGAAATGACTTGATTTGTGCTGTTTCTGTTATTTCAGGTATAGCATAATGCAACCATAGTGCTTCTCAAACGAGTCGCAAGAATATCGGTGGAAAGAGGAATACGAACGCAGGAGACCTCACAAGTAAGTAGATGTTGTTGCATGTATAACTGAACAAGGTTGCAGATCATCATTATTTTTTGTCTTGTATATTGGACAACTTTTAGCATGTTATTAAGTTTAGGCATAAAAGAACTGTCAATTAACATTAAAAAAGAAGACATTGAAGTGGTAAGAAGAGATATAAGTTATCTTGATGCTAACTAATAGCTGACAGACAATGTATTCTGTCTATGAGCATCATTTTTATGTCAAGATGCTTTTGCCCAGTGACAGAAACTGTGATATGATTTGTATTTCAGAACATACAGGCATGTGGCATACTGCAATTTTGTGCGCTGGATCTGGCGGTCAAACTCTTGGTAGGGGCAAAAGGAGTACCTGGAGAGGGGATGTCCAACGTTTCGTGTCGTAGGACACTTCAACAGGGAATGAAGCTTGATGATAGTTGACTTGGGTCACTGAACACAGTTCATGGTTTGAAGGGGTGGAAAGGGCAGAGGTGGGAGTGGTGGACAATATTGAGTGTAGGGGTGATTCATAATTCACAATAGAAATGGGGAGTGTTAATGGACAGCAAGGAAGGGTGAGGGAGGGGGGGGAAGGGGGGGAAGAAGAAGGGAGGGGGCAGGGGGGAAAAAAAGGGGGGGGAGAAGAAGAAGAAGGAGGGGGGGAGGGGGGGAAAGGGAGAAAGAGGAGGGCTGATGGTTCATTCCCTGACATTGAGCCCATGTGGGCTCAAGGTGCCAAGGCGCTGTATTAACTGGCTTTTCCATGTATTTTCGGTAGTTCCCTTCTTGCGACCATTTCTCCAAAGGGCTGCTACTCTGATGTGGGAAAGATGGTGATGGTCCGAATTGAAATGGTTTGCACAGGCGTGTCTTTTCCTGTGAGGATGCTGTCTCTATGTTCTTTAAAACGTTCGTTTAGAGATCTGTATGTTTCACCCACATACATCTTGGGACAAGGGTACAACTAAGAACATAGACTATATTCTGAGTCTGGCAGGTGAAGTGAGACTTCATGTGGAGCTGCGTCCGGATGGGCCTTGCACAGTAGTTGTCGGATTAAGAAAGTCACAGGTTTTGCATTTGGGTTTCTGCACTGGAAATTGCCTGGTTGGGTTGGGGGGGATGAAGGGTGGAAGGTAGAGTGCATCAGGTGGTCACCAAGATTTTGTCCTTTTGAATGCCACCATAGGTGGTAGGACTAAAAATGTTTTGGAGATGCTGGATCCTCCTTCAGAATAGTGAAGTTGCGGAGCAGAACGTTTTTCACAGGTAGATTGTGTGGGTGGTAGGTCAGAGTGGCAATGCATCGGTCATTGTCTGTAGTCATCTTTTCCTTGTCTTGTAGGAGCTGGTGTCTGGGGATGGACTGTGCTCGTTCAAGGGCCATCTGAACTGTAGCTTGTGGGTAGCCTCTAGTAGTGAAGAAGGTAGTCATGGCCGCTGCTTCTTTGGTGTAATTATCATCAGTGCTACATAGTCTGCGAAGTCGAAGAAACTGAGAATATGGGATGCTTTCTTTCATGGCAGGGAGGGTGGCTTGATGAGAACAGGAGGTAAGAGTGGGCAATCAGTTGGTTTGTAGTGCACTGTTGTGTGGAGATGGACTGTGGAGTGCTTTGAATACTGATTTTGATGTCCAAAAATGAGAGGGAAGAGTCCGAGATTTCGTATGTGAATTTGACTGAAGGGTGAAAGGCGTTAGCATAGTCAATGAAGCATTGGAGTTCCTGTATGGGTAGAGTGCTGATTCCAAAACAGTCATCTATGAATCTTTTGAGACTTCAGGTAGACATCCAGGGTATTGAGCAAAGATTTTGTGTCTCAATGTGCCCCATAAAGAGGCAGGCATATGATGGGCCCATGCGCGTGCCCATAGCAACTCTTTGATTTGTTGGTAGGCCTCGTTTCCAAATTCGAAGGAATTCAGAGTTAAAACAAGTTCAGTTAGGCGCAGGATGGTGGTTGGGTCAAAGTCAAAGTCGCTTTGTTTCAGGTAGTGTTTAACAGCGAGAAGTCCATCTTTGTGCGGGATATTAGTATATAATGATGTCACATCCATTGTGAAGAGGAATTGATGTTCACTGTCAGGTGGGAAGGTGTAATCATAGAAAATCTGCAGGGCATGGTTGGTTGTCTTTCACATAGGTTGGTAGGTTGTGGGACAAGGGGTTGGAACAACCGATCAGAAACTGTGACAGTGAGCAGTTGGGCAGGAGCAGGCTGAGACGATAGGTCTACCAGGGTTGCCGTCTGTGAATTTTCGGTAATAGGTAGAATTTTGCAGTGCGAGGTTCTTTGACTATAGTTCTTGTTGCTTCTTGAGGGAGATGACCTTTGGAAACTGCTTCTTTAATGGTCTTCCGGCCAGTGCGTTGTCTTGTTTGGTTGTTGGGGTTTTGATGGGAGCATAAGTTGAGGAATCAGAGAGCTGGCGTTTGGCTTCTTCTTCATACAAGTCTTTTCGCCAACCACTCTACTGCCCCTCCCTTGTCTGCTCTTTTGATGATGATGTCGGGGTCTCTGTTTCAGTTCTTTTAGGGCCTTCACTATTCTGAAGGAGGATCCAGCTCTCCAAAACATTTTTAGTCTACCACTATGGTGGCATTCAAAAGGGACAAAAATCTTGGTGACCACCTGATGCACTCTACCTTCCACCTTCATCCCCCCCAACCCAACCAGGCAATTTCCAGTGCAAGAAAACCCAAATGCAAAACCTGTGACTTTCTTAATCCGACAACTACTGTGCAAGGCCCATCACGGACGCAGCTTCCACATGAAGTCTCACTTCACCTGCCAGACTCAGCAATAGTCTATGTTCTTAGTTGTACCTTTGTCCCAAGATGTATGTGGGTGAAAACATACAGATCTCTAAACGAACGTTTTAAAGAACATAGAGACAGCATCCTCACAGGAAAGACACGCCTGTGGCAAACCATTTCAATTCGGACACATCACCATCTTTCCCACATCAGAGTAGCAGCCCTTTGGAGAAAATGGTCGTCAAGAAGGGAACTACCGAAAATACATGGAAAGCCAGTTAATACAGCGCCTTGGCACCTGAGCCACATGGGCTCAATGTCAGGGAATGAACCATCAGCCCTCCTCTTTCTCCCTTTCCCCCCCTCCCCCCCTCCTTTCTTCTTCTCCCCCCCTTTTTTTCCCCCTGCCCCCTCCCTTCTTCTTCCCCCCCTCCCCTCACCCTTCCTTTGCTGTCCATTAACACTCCCCATTTCTATTGTGAATTATGATCACCCCTACACCAATATTGTCCACCACTCCCACCTCTGCCTTTCACCCCTTCAAACCATGAACTGTGTTCAGTGACCCAAGTCAACTATCATCAAGCTTCATTCCTGTTGAAGTGTCTACGACACGAAACGTTGGACATCCCCTCTCCAGGTACTCCTTTTGCCACCTTTTCCCTTTATTTATTTGAATACGAGTACAGCAGTCACTACTTTACTTTTCTTGGTAGGGGCAATCGGATTCCACTTCCAGCATGCCTTGTATCAGCAGTAAGGGCGAAGTACCTTCAGAGAATATGCTGGATTCAAGTATGCTGCCTAATGTCTTGGTAAGTGATAAATGTATGGCATGGCGCAATTTTATATACATGAAGCACAGTTTCTAAGACTGACACAGTACTCAGTTTACAATCACATTTATTCAAAAATGAAATTAGACCACAGCATGCAGCATTACCAATAAAAAAAAAGTAAATTGATAAACAAATACAACAAGTGCATGAAATAAAACCGCCACACACCTACCAAGGAAAGAGTTTGCCAATATGTGTGTAGGAACAGTGGGGATGACAACAATGAGTGCACAGAAGGGTTTAGAATATGCTGAAGTGGAAAAGGGGTTCCCCACCTACAATGGAGGGCAGGGGGTGGGGATTGAAAGATTCATCATGGAAAAACTGTACAGCCACATTTGATAAAGGAACAGAGAGCTGTCACATGATTTTTTTAAGAGGGTGGAGGTGGGCAGAGTTGAGGTGGGAAGAGCAATAAAAAGATTTAGAATAGGAAATAAAAGAAGGTAGTATGAGGCTCTAGGTGTGAATAGGGGGTTGGGAAAGGAAGGGGCAGAAATAAGGTAAAAGGTGGGAATGAGGGAAGATAGCAGGTAAACAAAGAGTGAACAGTTGCAAGTCTCAGGGGGCATAAAGCTATTAAAGAGAAGAATGTAGCATTCAGAAAAGAAGGAAAAAACACGCAGTATTTCACATAGAAAGATTGCCATTAGACCCGACAGATTGACAGCCATACTTGAGGCAGACAAGACTTGGCCATGCTAAAAATGTTGGCCATCCTGCATAATTTCTTGATCTCAGGAAAATGGAGGTGGGGGGGGAGGGGGGTGAAAGTTCAGAAGAAATAAGAATCTCCTGGGGGGAGGGAAGAGACCACACTGAATGGCAGCAAGGGTCCACTCTGCACAATGTGTACATTTTCACAAGCAGGTATCCATATTACATGGAGGATTGATGGTGGACAATACAATCAAATGTGTGGTCTATGTGAAGGAAATGCTGCTTATGCTGTTTACATGTGAAATGGCTACGATCAGTTACAGTGCATTGGTGGCACAAGAAAAAGGTGTAAATAAGAAAAATCATAAATAAGAGACATAAATATAGTCATGCTTAGGGATGCTAACCGCTCCCTTTGCGACGTCAGGAAAAAAAAAAAAGGAAACAGAAATACATTAATTTTAATGCACACAAGTACACATACATATGTCGCCAAAGCAAGAAACACACGACAGCAATTTTTTTTTTAACATAAAAAGTAAGCAAAAATGGAAAAGATATGATTTGACAGTGGTTTGCAGACATGAGAACACTGAATTGAACACTGAAAATGATACAAGGACAGCATGTTTGAAAACATTTTTGTGTGTGACAGTGGATTGTCACTGGGACTGAGGTGGGACTCTGTTGTCCAGTAGTTGCCCAATTCATGCGTGCACGGTGTTGTGCAACAAAACTGTCGCTTTGTCCACTTGAGGAGCTGTGTGGCTCAAGGGTGGTGGGACAGCGCAGTTGTACTCTTGCTGTGCCTGCTTTGCTCTTTTGTAGCTAGGGTAGGTGAGTCTTAGCAGAGTCACAGCTTCAAACAAATCAGTGATGTAGTCTGCAACACAAAACAGATGTCACATTATGCCTTTTCTAAGATGAAGTTGTGCTACTGGCAACTTGCCCAGTTTAATGAAAAACATGAATCAAAGAGTTGAAACTATAACAACAACAAAAACTCAAGTAAAATGTTTGACTCTTGAACAGTTACAATTAAGAAATTGTTTGTCAGACTCAGCATATGCCCAAAGGTAATGTGTTAACAATTCAACATTTGAAACAGAAAACCAAGTAACAGTTGCAATAAAAAAAAAAGAAGAAAATGTCAATATTTGAACAGTCTCATACTTCTACTTTGCTTCTCCTTGACTGGTATGGGGACTGCAGCACCTTTGCTGATTTTGGTCTGGCAATCTTCCACTGGAGGTCACCATCATCAGTCACAGCTGTTTGCGGCCAGCATTCGCATTGAAATGCATTGCAGCAAGCAGCAGCCTGTCCACAAGAAATAATATGTTGTTACTGGAAATGCACAGAACAGACCACATTAGTTATTTGTCCATATTCAACAGAATGAAATCGAGACCACTTGTATTATGGCAACTTGTACATGTTCTATTAGTTAATTGTATGGAACCCCCCCCCATCCCCCCCACACACACACCTTGTTATGGATCCCCCTTCCTTGTTATGGATCCTCCCCTCCCTTTTTTATGCCACCACCCCCACCCCCTTTTTAAATGGACCACCCCCTCCCCTCCCATTTACTTGTATCATAACGAAGGCTATTCAGCTTAGCGCAGATTTCTCTGGAATAAACTGTACTGCAATTGCACACTTAACTTTGATCAAACAGGAAACTTATGAACATACTTGCTTTCCATGACACTGTAAGTGATGTGGTAAGCTTTGGGGCAAAGTGGCAGACAACGCATGGTAGGACTCTAGGCTTGCTGTCTGAACATCAGGTGACAACATCCCTATGTCTCTGAGGAGGAACCTGCTGCAGATGATGCCTTTCAGTATCCGATGTTGATGTGTGTTGACATAACAGAAGAAATCAGTGTTGGTAAATGAAAAATATCAGTAATTAACTGATTAAAGCCATCAGAAATATGAGTGATGATTATGGGACAGGCATTGTGCAGTATTTTACCAGTTTTAATCTAATGTGCTTATGGCAGTTCTTTGATCATGAAATTGAGATAATGCATGAAAAAATTCATACCTCAGCTTCTTGGTACATGTGTTTTAGTTTTGAAATTATTTTACATTTTCTCAGTTTCACAGAATTAAGCCGTTCAATTTGAAAATAAATGCAGATCCTGCAACAAAATATTAGATTGCACTTTTTCACGATCAAATGATGTAATGTCTGTTCTTTGTTCATAAGGTGAGCATGGCACCCACTGTAATGTGCCGTTTAGATTGTTTTCTCTAGAAAGGAAGCACAATGTGTTATTGTTTTCTCTAGAAAGGAAGTACAATGTGTTATTGTTTTCTCTAGAAGTTAAGTACAGTGTGTTACCTGGTCTGATCCAGGCTCGAGGTTCCAGAGGGCCATGCAGACAACTGGGGAAAGTCCCCCCATGTCTTTCATGGATGTCTGCAATGTGGTTGACCATCGACAGCCATTTGTCCTTCACCTCTTGTTGTCGGTTTGGGCCTTCGGAGTTGATGTGGAGCACCAGTACATGTGCCTCTTTATGCCTTTACACCATAGGCTAAGGGAAGCATTTCGTTTGGACTTGCCTGCAGTGTTCAAGTTTCTTCCAACACCTGAACATGTGTGATGAAAAAAATTATACAGAAATTTTTCAGCAGTTTCCATTACAGTTGGGGGTCTATATGTTCTCTCCACACTGATTCAGCCTTAGCACCTTCCCCACAACTTTGAAAGGCATGTTTTAAACAGAAAAAAAAAAAAAACATCACTACACCAAAAACAGTTAAGTGCTTTAAAGTGGGCATGCAGATGTCTTATTCACCAAGAAAATCTTGCTGATACTCCATAGATCAAGAGATTTCAGCTGTGGAAAATTAGGTTGTAAACCAAAGCTTGTTGGTAAGGCTTGCTAGCAAATACAATAGACATGGAAACATATACAGCTTGGTCTTTGAATTAATATTATCAGGTGGTTTTGTCATTGGTTGCATGCATGCAGTCCGTAGAGTATCTTTTTTTTCTTGAAGTGTGTCACATGCCTGTCCTCTTCATCACTATGCTTTCTTTCTCCTTTTTATTTCTTTTCCTATCACTTTTCTCCTTCCTGCCCCCACCCCCATCCTCCATTTCTATTGTAACTTGCTTGCTTTACTATTTCTATCTTGCTCTCCCTCTCTTTTGTTTCAAATGGACCGCACACTGCTATGCAGAATCCTAATGTTTCATTACTGAAAAACACTTGCTTGCCTATTTTTATGATTGGGTGTTGAAATACAAAATGTCGTTTGCATTTGTGCTATGTACTGTTGTCAGCTAATAAACTGTGCTACACCTTGAAAATGTATTATGCAAGAAAAGCGTGTGCCTGTGGTGGGTTTGATGTTACATTACCTTTTGCCATATGCCAGACATCAAAGCGATGGGTAATTGGTTGTTGACTTGAACCATAGTATGGTGGTCCTCATATATTTTTTAATACTGGCATGTCTGTCAGTGATGAGGTGGCTGACAGACACACTGTCCTTAATTTTGTCCAGGGATTTCTTCAGCCCTTCCAGCTCCATCGCATGGGAGTTTCTGACTTGATTGCTCTGAAAAGAGAGTTAAAAGCATGCTGTTATCAGATGTATTAGCTGTAGTAGCAAGTTCACATGGACCTTTGCGATGTAAGAACAGGATTAAAAATGTGCAGCACAGTTGGAATCAATCACTTGAAAAAAAATAATGGACTCTGTGCCTTAGTGGCCTACATTTGCTATGATGAAGTGATTATAACTGACATGCATTGAATTGGTTGACAGCCTGTCATACTTTTTCTCCAAGACACATCATACATAACACTTTAATAAGTGGAATTTTAAAAATTCCAATGTTAAATAGTTGACTGCTTTGTGATAAAATCTGATTGTGGAGTAAAACAAAGACAACCATGTGGAAAACTAGATGTTTTAAATTCACCTGCACAAGCTCAACATGGAGAACTTCAGCTGTCTCTGCATCCAGGAGTGTGTAGCTGCAGTTTTGGTGCAGTGACCTGGAGAGTCGCATCTGCCATTCCGCCACCTTGACTGTTTTGCCTCTTCTAGCCAGGAATGGTGATCCTGGCATTTCTGCCACACATTCTGACAGCTGGCACTAGATAGGAGCCTTTATTTTATTAAAGGTCATCCTGCTGAAACAGGCAATGTTTGGCATAGCTGAAAACAGTCAAGAGGCGGGTTGCCGAACAGGCAGTGAAGAAGGTAGCTGCTGCAAGCACAAGGTTGACCAGTGGCATCTGCCTGGAATAGGGTTGTGAAACCCATGTAATGTGTAACCACATCACATTCCTGGTGTATTCAACACTTGTGCCACATTCTTCCTGCTTCACTACCTGGCATGGCTTGGCACACACTCTGCAGACACTCAGGAGCAGTTCAGCTGGCCTTCACAGACAATGTACTTTCTCTTGCAAAGGGATCAGTCCTGTGCAGGTCCTCTGTCTGTGTGCGCCTGCAACACACACACACACACACACACACAACACACACACACACACACACACACACACACACACACATTCAGTTTCTACATACTTTTTGTAGTTTATCAGTGTTAATGGTGATAACTATACTGATTGGCTTCATAGTGGAAACTTTAGGGTCAGTTTACAAGCCTACAAAAAGCAAATGCAAATAAAGTTACCGTTTTTGCTTTGTGGTATTTTGCCAGTCAGGATCTTCATCTTCCTGGATGGAATCAGAGTCTATTTCATCACCATCTCTCAGGATTGGGCTGCAACAAATTAAAATAAAATCAAAGGACTTATGATCTCAGAATGAGAAATGGCAGTCACATCTATGATTATCAGACAAGAGCACAATGAAAATAATGAAATGAACACACCACTCCAAGCAGAGACTACAGTTTATGAGTAACTCTTTGTAGTAAAGCCTGATAACCATAATATTGCTGAAACCTGATTTTGATGGTAGAAGTCACCTGGTATTATAACACGGGCACATTACCACATGCACTAACATGTGTGCATACACTCTGTACAAATTTGAAAAATAAAAAACCTACACACCTCAACCATAATCAAATGCATGTATTCACAATGCAAGCACAAGGCACATGCCTGTGTGCAGATGCTTGTAGTCACACTTTCCAAATTCTGACCGAAAACTCCCATAACATGCTTGGAGTTCAAAAGCAGTTTAAATTTTTTGTGTGACTTGAGATAGATGCATCTGCACAGTGTATAAAAACTTGTATGTCGTATAATTTGCTCTAGCTGAGAAAATTTTGTATTAATGCAACCACATTAATTGTAAAGTTTCAAATTCACATTTGTTTATTGTGCTTTAAGGTGTTAACAGGGATAAATGTCATATCAACAGCATTCATGGTATTCTCTATCATTATCGCTAGCTTTGCTGATCTGTGCTGTCATTATCACTGAACAATATCTCACCCAATTGGATCTGTTTGGCATTCAGTGGAAGTGTGCAACTTCTCTGGAGTCTGCGATGACTTGCTGACATGAAGCTGGAGTGTGGTCTGTGTTTCTCCAGTCATGGTCTTCACAACATTTGTTTGCTGTTTAGTTGACTGCACACTCTGCAACAGTTTACACTTTTGTATATTCCAAAATGTAAGGCCCTACAGTGACTTTGCTAAACTTCATTCAAAGTGAAGCCGATTCTGAGTTGAAATTGGTTATTTCATTTACTCTGAACACACACACACACACACACACACACACTACACATGCACAAGTGTGTGTGTGTGTTTTTTTTCTAAACCCCTCCCCGCCCCCTTTCCGCACTTTCAAAATGTTCAAATGCAATATGAATTGACTTAAAAACATTACAGCCCTGGTATGACCCAAGGTGGCTGGGTAGGGTATAAGCAGTATGAATTAAATAGTGTGGTGTGTATGTGTATTCATATATTATAAATATATATATATCTATATTATACACACACACACACACACACACACACCACACACACGCATATACATACTTGCATTTATTAAACATACTAAATAAATAGCAGAGGGAAAACCAAACGAAGGCTAATAATCAACCACACACATATTAAGTATAAAGAGCCATTGTTCCTCTTCCTGAGGCATACACACACTCCTTTTCACATAGCTTCACCACATTCACCAACCCTCCACATATAATGCATGACAGCCTCTGCACTACATCATTTGTCAACCTTGCATGATAAGGAGATGGATTAAAATGAGGACAGTGAGAATTGTTCAAGGGTAGTTGGACCAGGTACTCAAGTTTATGCAGGTCTCATCAAAACTATTGTGAAGCACTACCATGACCGCTACCATCATCACCAATATAAGAACTTAATTTATAACGCACTCTCACTCCACACACAGAAAAGAAGAACAGTGTGAAGAGCAAAACGAAAAAGTCAGTGACATACTGGGTGTACTACAGCTTGGACACCGACATGTCGTGTGTCTTCATCTGTCGATTTCATTTTCTTCTTCAGGTGCACTCCCTTCATTCCAACTGGCACTTGCTTCATGCTCAGCTGTGGCAGTCTCTGATTCAGCAGAACCAACAATGGCACTTTCTGCTGGCTGGAACAGAATGTGGCAGTGGTCATGGTAGATAGAGACTGAGGGTCCACTTCATGATCAATGTGTATACATACAATTTGGGGTGATGGAATCAGAACATTGAGGATAGAAATCCCAGCTTGCACCCAAGCTTCTTTATCCCTATACCAGTTGCTGGGATGTTATCACCATCAAGGATTCCTCAAGCATTCTGCTTTCCTCACTAGTTTAGCACTTTGGAAATTAACTGACAGCTGCAGTACAATAACTTTACATTTCACTCAAAACTTATGTATGGAGGAATTGTTTGAGATGACCCTTCCTACCACATTCAATGTTCTGCTGATGATTTGGTTGAGAATGAGTGTCTATTCAGTTCATGGTAACATGGGTTTGGGATCAGACTTAATCTTGTGGTTCATATAAATCAAAATAAATGAGTAGCTGTATGGTATGGTTCCTGCCTAAAGACAGCGATAGAAATTAACTTCCAAGGTGTCAAACCCTGACATGGCCCATAGCTTTGGAGGGGGAGGGGGGGGGGGGGCTATAAGCCACATGACCGATTGATTGAAATTAAATTATATTTATGCACAATATACTTTCTATCTGGTTTGTGTTGTAATTGTTTTCTTTTTGTGTATGATTTGTTGCAAATTAATCTCAATCAGAAACTAAAAAAAAAAAAAACGAACATTAAAACTTCTGAGGACGAGTAGTAATATAGTGGTAAAGTTTAGAAACCTTGTAAACAGCCAAGTTCAAGCACTGCAGTATTCCTACTTCTAGCATTCACACATCTGGCAATACTTGTAGTCAACACAAGGAGACTGGGCATGAGAGAGACAAGGAGGAATGATAACATGTGTGCAAACATCCTACTTCGAATTTCATCACCAAGTGATTCAAATCTAATGATTCACTCAGGCGTTCATCGTTATGCACATCATTTGTTACTGTAGGCAACTCACCTCCAGCCTTCTCGTTTGTTTACCAGCGGGCACGTCTGGCAGCTGCAGCTTTGTGCCTTTTCCTTTCTCCCTCGTTGTACTCAAAGACGAGGGAACGGCGTCGCTTACGGAATGCCGTGGTTTCCGCTGAGCCTTGACCTCAGCGTGAAATCGCCTGGCAAAAAGTGCTTTGAGCAGACAACATCGTGGCTTTTCGGTATCCACAACTTGCCATGCTCACCCACTCTGTTTATTCTACACGTCCATTCTTTCTTTCGACGTTGATCCTTCGGAAACTTGTGAATGAAAGACGCGATTCAGATGTTGCTGTCTCCGAACATCCCGGTGCAGCACATACTCTCGGCATTTTGTAGTGGCTTATGAACACGAGGTACTGGTCGGTAAAGTTTCCAGCCAGCTTAGTTTCGTTTTCGTCTGTACATGACGTCACAGCGCTGACGTCACCAGCGGGCTATTCGAACGAGATTTCGTGGGAGCAGACGAAATATGCGCGGATCGAGTGTGCTTTTTTTCTTAAATGTGACTAAATCTGCGTGAGTATGCGTGATATCATGCATTATAATGTTTTTATATATTATTTTCATTAACATTTACATCGGTTTTGCTATACTGTGCAAACTTAAAACCGGGTTTACAGGACCTTTAAAAAAGAAAAAAAATGAAGAAAAGAAAGAAAGAGCACACTCATACACATACATTTAGGCATGAGAAGTGAAGTGGGAGTGCAAGATACGCTATTTTATTAAATGTGACGGGAACACACAGATCACTGCTACAAACATTTACTTCACACACACACACACACGCGCGCGCGCGCTACGGCCAACATCCGCACGCACACTGTGTAACACGCTCATACTCTCTAACCAAAGGCCTTCCGTGGGCACTGTACAGAAATAACACGCTCTATAGTAAGGAACGCTTCTCGTCTATTTTTAGATGAAACGAGAGTGTCCGATTATCTATTTATACCGAAACCGTCTCAAAAGTCCGGCGTCTATGCAAGCGGCAGATGCGTGAAATTGGCATGCTCTGTAGAGAGCAGGGGTGACGGTGCAACACCGTCTAGATAGTCGGGGGCCATATAAGGGCCCTTTCATCTGCATTCTAAACAGCCATCTGTGCCAGCTCTTTTGAAACAGAATTTTTCTGTGTCTCAAATCAAACCAAATAGTTAAAAAAAAAAAGTGTCGCTATTTTACTGCTAAACGATCGTAGAAAGAGCGTCAGCGCAACTGAACTGAACCAAAGCGCGGCAATACTTCAAAGACTTGTCGCCCGAACAGATTGATGCGGGGAAAAGTTCAAGCCCCGCCCATACCACTTGTAGTGGTAGCCAAAAAGTTAGGATCAAGGGTCTTCTCCTCCTCCCCTCCCCTCCCCACGCCGTCAGTCCAATAATCAAATTAATACTCCGCCGGACGGCTAAATAGCTATTCGACCTTAAAGTTGTAGAGCGACTTGTTTGAGGCATAGCGTAGGGGACAGAACTTGTCAAAGTTTACATCCCATGCATATGTGTATGGCGTGTACTTGTCAAATCATTAAAAGCTCGTGCCAAATATTCGTGTTCATTATTTACTGGATTTACATGTTAATTTACTTCAACTTCTATGTATAAGGAGTACAGTGCCAAGGACATCCACGCTGTTGGTTCGGATGAGGAATTTGCACAGGCCCTCGATGCAGGCGCCTGAAACTCAACCTGCCACGAGCAAACGAAACTGAAGATTGGAGAAACTGGATGCAAAAATCGTCCAAAGACTCGATGCACTGATAGGGAAAAGCACCCTGGAACACAAACTAGCCACATATGGGGACATTGTGTATGCCACATGTAGAGACGCCTATGGAGTAAAACTACCAAAGAGAAAACACCTCCAAAGAAATCCAGACGCCAAGAAAAGATGGACAAGATCAGAGTCCAAAAGAACAACCTCAAGAAGCAAATGAAGACCACACTGCCAGCTGAAAAACAAGGCTTGGAAAAATGTGGGAAGACCTGAAAGAAAAACACAGCGCCTCAGCAAGCGGAATCTGCGAGGAAGAGGAAGAGCAAAAAGAAGAAGACACAAGAGCGCTTCTTCAGAGACCCCTTCCAGTTTGCCAGAACACTGTTTGAGCAGCCAAAATCTGGGACCCTAAGTGTGGACAAAGGAGTTCTTGAGCAGCATCTGAGGAAAACATACTCTGACTCACAGAGCAAAGCACCACTCGACATTCAAGGTTGGTGTGGCCAACCCACCCTGAGGAACAGTTCAATAGCAAGCCTCCAACGTTGGCGGAAATCAAGAAGGTGGTCGACAAAGCCAGAGCCAAATCATCACCAGGGCCAAACGGAATAGCTTACCAGCTTTACAAGAAATGTCCCAAGGTGCTGGAGTGGCTCCACAGGCTGCTGCGATCGGCTTGGAAAAACCAGAAGATCAGCGGCCAGTGGATGACGGCAGATGGTGTGTACATCCCCAAAGAGCAAAACTCAAGTGACATCAGCCAGTTCAGGCCAATATCACTACTGAACGCCGAAGGGAAAATCTTCTTCTCTGTCATGGCAGCGAGGCTGACCAAGTACCTGATGGAAAACAAAGTACTTGGATGTGTCAGTCCAGAAAGGTGACATCCCAGGCGTGGCTGGCTGTGTAGAACACGCCACAATGATCTGGGATGCAATCCAAAAAGCAAAAACAGAAAAGAGAGACCTGGACGTAGTGTGGCTTGATCTGGCAAACGCATATGGATCTGTGCCCCGTGAGATGATACAGTTGGCTCTTGAGATGTTACCATGTGCCAAAGATATCCGCGACATGCTCAAGAAGTACTTCAATGGCTTCTCAATGCGGTTCTCTACCAAGGAATACACAACTGATTGGATCAACTTGGAAGTGGGCATTGCAATGGGCTGTGCAATTTCCCCGATACTGTTCGTGCTGGCAATGGAACTCATCTTGAAAGCAGCAACAAACAACGCGAGACAAACAGACCTTGGCGATGGATACAAGATGCCTCCTCTCAAGGCCTTCATGGATGACACTACAGTGATTTCATCCAGAGAAGACGAGACACGTCATGTGCTGGAGAGGCTGGACGACATAGTTGCCTCATCCAGAATGAAGTTCAAGCCAAAGAAATCACGGAGTCTCTCACTGAGGAAAAGGAAAAGTGGCCGAATCTGTGGTCTTCAGTGTTGCCAACCAGGCCATTCCAACAGTCACAGAAGAACCAGTCAAGAGCCTTGGAAGATGGTATGATGATACGCTGGAAGACACACAAAGAGCAAAAGAAACCAAGCAGATGGCGGAAGAAGGCTTGGAGACCATTGACCAGTGTGGGCTTCTGGCAAATACAAGGTCTGGTGTCTGCAGTTCATGCTGATACCAAAGTCCTATGGCCTCTGATGATATACGACATCTGCACCAGCACAGTGGAAGCAATGGAAGCCAAAATCAACAAGTTCACAAGGAAATGGCTTGGTGTCCCACCTGTCTGACTGACATCGCGCTGTACTGTCGCCAAGCAAAGCTCAAACTACCACTGAAATCCATCCTGGAGGAATACAAAGCAGGGAAGATCAGACTTCAAAGCATGCTGGAGGACTCAGGAGACAAGGTGGTAGAAGCAATCAAGCCCCAGCTGAAGACAGGCAGAAAATGGAAAGTTCAAGAGGCGATGGATTCTGCAAAAGAAAGTCTCAAGATCAGAGAAATAACAAGGACACACACAGACCAACAGACAAGGACTGGGGGTGACCAAAACTGAATGGTGGTCGAAGGCCAAAGGAAAAGCCAAAAGAGACATGATGATTCAGGAGATGAGAAAAGAAGAAGACCAAAAAAAGACTCCAAAAAGCAGTCCAGCAGAGCCAGCAAGGGCAATGGACAACGTGGGAGAATGCACTCCAAAGAAGTCTAACTTGGAATGACATTTGGCACATGGCCCTCTCAGGATCAGCTTCATTCTCAGATCTGCATATGACCTTCTGCCCTCAAATGCAAACCTGGTGAAGTGGGGGAAAACAGACGATCCTGCATTGCCCCTCTGCCATGAAAAACAGTGGAGCATGTTCTAAGCTCATGTAAAGTAGCCTGGCTCAAAAAAGGTACACATGGAGGCACAACCAAGTGCTCAAAGAGATTGTGCAAGTAGTCTGGGCTAGTACCAACACCACAAAAGGGAGAATTAGGACTCCAAAAGCACCCGCAACATTCTTCACGGCAGGAGGCAGCAAATCATGGCCAAGAACAACAGTGCCACTCGAAACATGCAGGCAGAGTCTGCTGGATGGGGCAGATGACTGGAGTGCACTGCAGACCTCCAGAATGGAAGAGTCACCCAGAGATCATCAGCAAGAGTGGCATGAGACCAGACATAGTAGTCCACTCTAAAAGTCAACCAAGCAGCTGATCATGATCGAGCTCACGGTGCCATATGAGAACAGAATGGAGGCAGCTCAAATCTACAAGACTGAAAAGTATGCTGATCTGGCAAACAGCCTGAGGAGAGAAGGCTATCAGGTCAAAGTCCTCACTGCAGAAATTGGAGCTAGGGGATTTGTAGGAGCGTCTGCATACAGCCTCATGAAACAGCTCTCAGTTGCAGGGAAGGAAAAAACCAGAGCCCTGAAAGCAATGGCAGAAGCGGGAGAGAGGTGTTCAAGCTGGATCTGGTCAAGGAGGAACAAAAGTGAACTTCATAAGGCTTAATTTCCCTACAAATATCAGGTGTCCCTGTGGCTCAGTGGTTAAAGCGCGAGTCATTAAGTAGAAAATGAGCATGTCCAGAGGGTCATGGGTTCGAATCCCAGCCATGGCTCGTCCCAAGATGGGGGAAAAAAAAAAAGGGGGCAGCAGAGGGACATCCGGAGTCATGAACCGGGTGTGGCCCAACCCCCCTAGAGTGTCAGGAGATAAGGGCCGAAACACTTGCTTGAAGGGGGCTTCTCTTCTGAGGACTCTCTGCTGCCACGCTCTCCACGAGTTTCTTTCTACTATATTTCAAGCAGTTAGAACACAGGAATGGTGCATGCAGAGACACTCCAACTCGCAACAAAATATGACGTCGAGCTAACGTTGATCCACGAATAGAACAACGTTGCCGCAGTCGAAGATCCAAGAAGGTAACTGCACCCTTCATCGCAGCGCTGCATGGTATGAGAGGTTGTTTCCCTTTCTGTTAGTCTGATATGAAGACGGGGGCATTTAGTTAATCGTCTAAAAAAAAAACCCAAAAACCCCGTCATGTTAAGTGTATTTGTGGGATTACAGTTTGTGACACTAACAGCAGCACCACATTTGAAGTTCGGAGGGGGGTCGGCATCTATTTCCAATGAAGGGAATGGGCAGTGTGGGAAATTCAGAGCGAGGGGACTTGGGGACAGGTCAGGGAGGCGCACTGAGAATGGAGATTAAGGGAAGACAGAAAGAAACCCTGTGGAACAAATACCTGGAACTAAAAGTACCCAAACGTGTATAATTTAATGGTATTTTACGCATTTCCCCATGAATCTGTAGTCGAATGAATTTCTGATATAACTTATCAATGATCATCTGTGGTTTTAGCACACGCTCCCTTTACATACGACGGTTCTATTTAACATAGTGACTTAATATTTACGAATAACCTGCTAGCTACACGCCATATAAAATATCCATTAAAAAGATAGCACGGCAGCTCATTCTTACTTGTATGATACTTGTATGATAATAGGATACGGGTTCCTACCACCGCGAACATAACAACAAGAGATTTTATGCCTTTTGAAATAATATTGATTATCTTTACAATCGTGTACCGTTTTCTTTTCTGCTCGATCCATTGGCGGGAACAGAAAACTATACCACTAAGTTAGTATAGATACATTAGGCTAACAGTCATTCTCGCCAACGCGTGAAAGAGGATAGCTCTCAGTTTTTGACCAATCTCCATTCAGATCATAATCTGGCTCCGCCCTCCGACCGTCTTCGCCTTGACCGTTATGCCCCCATCTCCCTTCCCACCGCAGTACAGCGTTCTACTTTCTCCGTCTCTACATTTAGTGGAGTCCAGAAATGTTTTAACATAGGATTAATTGCAAAAGAAATAAAAATCAATGCATTTATTTTCTTACACTATTCTTTACAACATATTGAAAAGTAGGGAAAAGTAAGTTTCGCGAGATGTTTAAAAATACGTTTATTATAGCGGAATCGTTCGCGTCAGCGCATTCGCACTTTTTCGCTTGGTGATGAGGCTGCGCATTGATTTCCGTATCAACAGACAACGGCGTCAGAGAACAGCATTTTACCAATTCTAACTCACTTGCTCCTCCACCAAGTTTTTGGGCGAAAGTGGCCTAAAAGCCGCCTTTTCCTGTTCTCTGACAAGTAAGACTTCAATAACCAAAAATAACGATTATCTACAAACAGACATACTGTGTAGGGTTATCCGTTTTTAATACTAATTTACAAAACTTACTTGTCTTTTAAAACTAAGTTATATTTTTGACATAAAATCCGCACACTTATTCTGACTAATTTCTACCTAAAAACTTTGCCCACACAGACAGGCAGACACGAGGCTGAAACCTGATCACTTAATTTATGCTATGGCACGGCTAGCGCAGACAAGCGACCTTCGTTTCACAGCGCACAGCCCGCTTACAAACTGCGACCAAAAAATCAATAAAGCGGGAGACTGGGCTTGCCAGGTGAGGGGTGGGGGTGGGGGGGGGGGGGACGGCGGGGGTGATTCAGATGTCAGGACCCTTGTCAGGTCCTGGCG
>CM031614.1:12919495-12926995 GCA_018398815.1 Conus ventricosus
TTAGGATTTGCATATCACTGGTGTTGGCTATTACAGCGGGTGGTCAAAGTCATGCCTCCACCACCATCGCCTCCACCTGATAAATCATGGTAAAAAAACAGCTTGATCATCTTGCGAGTTTATTAAAAAAATTAGCTGGTAAAGCTATAGACTCTTTACCTGGTATATTAGGAGGTATTGTTAGCTGGCTTTTGTCTACTGCAAGCAAAGTAGTTGGCTTTATGGCCGAGCACTTATGGACATTAGTTCTCTTAATAGTTGGGTTAATTTTTAGTAAGATAAAGACCAAGTAATCCTAGGCCAGTTAATCCAAGAACAAGCGCTGTCTTTCATATTCATGGTCATTATTTTTGACTTCGCGAACAGAGTCCGCGTCTTCAACGGTCTTCGGGCTTTGGACCACGGGATTGGATGACTTATTCTTGGAGGGTCATCTTGTTTTTTTACTGCTTGCAATATTACTGGCTCAGAATTTATTTCGTTTTTTCCGACTTTCTGTTCATTGCCTGCCACAAGGATTTCATTATTGTAGTTTATTATTGTTCCTATCTGGAGCCTGAGGTCAGAAGGCAGCATGTATAAACCAGTGCCAACAGCAAAGTCTACTTTCGATCTTGCGAATTGTAAAACATTTTGGTACCTTTTAATACTTGAAGGTAAATCGACTGTAGAATTAATGGCGTCCTCTAAATTTGCTAAGTACTGTTTTTGTGCATCAAAGCCGGTAGAAGGATCAGTTATGCTCGATCTAGTTTGTGCTTGCGAGCCTAGCAAACACCAAACGTAAGTACGAACAGAGTCGTTTATTCGTTCTATTCCTGCTTTAGTTAGGCCCTTAGAAGTGTCTAAGATAAATGTTGTCCATGCTGTTTTATGCTCTTGCTCTATAGACCCGAGGTGAACGCCTGTGCCTGAAGAGAAAGATGTGTAAGGAGGATTCCAGTCATAGTTATACTTTCTGTGCACGCCCCAATAATATGGGGTGCCTAAGCCATGATTAAGATCCAACTTTTGTCTAAAGTCTGTCTTGATGTTAATATTGAATTCGTTACAGATTCGTTCAAAAGCCTTCATGTCTATTCTGTTGCTGAAGGGATTAAACGGTTTGTCATTTGGCAATGGCGCTTGCAGTTCAGTCAAAATACGTCTGAAGGTGTAATAGAAATGAAATCTATACACTGACCTAACCAAAGGATTAGGATGATTTAAGTGATCAGCATACGACACTCCACACCCAGTTGATGCACAAAACACAGCAAAGTTTAACTGGTTCTGATAAAACTGCATCGGATGACTGAACCACACTTTCGCGATGTAGTCTTTTTTAATAGGGGGTTAAGATATCTGCTTAATGGAGTACTACCTTTTTATGAAAGGTGTCAGTCTGGGTCACAGAAATGTCGAGGTGTCAGTTGTTATATTTTTAAGATTGTAGTGCGGCCCAACAGAATATTTTGCATCAGTATATTTGAATGCACTCATGTTTTAATTTGTTTAAAAAAGTTGTAACAATAACAACTCAAGACCGCCCTTTTCTTTTTAAGAACATAATGCTATTAATAACAATGATGCGGAACAGAACGCCGCGCTCCCATAGAAAAATTCTACAAAGTCGTATGTTTAATATAAGCAAATCCAAGGAGAATAATAAGATTAAAAAGTTTAAATTAATAGAGGCCAATTAGTTAGCCAGAAACATACCTGATGGTTATTACGGGTTTTGCTCTCTAAAAGGTAGCAAGGAGTAACTTCGACATTGCACTCAAACTTAACAATGCCGAATTCTGAAAAACAATGTTGCCCCTTCAACCCTGAAGAAGAAGAAGTAGGGTACTATTTTGATAAAGAGCTAGCAAAATGTTAGGCCTTTACAACTGCCCATTCGGGGCCGTTCATAGTTTTAGAGTTAACGTCAAACCAAACTACTTATGAGGAGAAAATCCGCATCGATCTTTGCATACATTCATTACTCTATGTTTCCATTTGGAGTAGCTGACACTGATGAAAACATTATATGATGGAAGAGGCCCTCAACTGTTTTAAGAGAGCGCTTTTTTCCGTCCAGGGCAAGCTGCATATTGGCGATTATGAAATTATTACAATTTTCCCCTAATTTACAGTTTAAAAGATTAGTTTGTGGGAGGGTCGGATCATTTAATATATAAAAATCAAAGACAAAGCGGGGAAAGTTGTGAAATGATAACCTGCACATTGTTTTGGAATAAAATAATACGTTACTAAAAAATAATGTCCGTGGGCCAGAAGAATCAGGAGTTACATTAGCGCCTGGAAGGTGTATAACCTTAGAAGAAAAGACCTTGCAAGATGTTGCGGACTTTGAACAGAACGTGAAATAGCGCTTTGTATGGTTTTGAGAACACAAAGATGGTATTATAAACCAAAGAGGTTGGCGAACAGCAAAAAGTTGCCTAAACTAGAACCAACTGCGCAATCATAGAGGCAAATAATGTTGGCCCTATCTGAATAATAAAATTAGTTCCGAAAACCTGACCTCAGATGGCACTTGAACCATATTTAGAATGGGACAAAAATTTTGAATTCATAAGCCCAATTATCAACTTACATATTTTAGCCGGTCAAAAAAAGTTTCAGAAAAGCATTCAACTCTGGCCCCTTACATGTAAGTCTTATGCCGACGACAATAGTCGGAAAGAAATTGAAATAACCCGTATGGGAAAAACAGTACTTCCTCCACAGAAAAAGAAAAACATTTTGTAAAAAAAGCTTCTACAAAATTACCAGTTTCTTTCCAAGCAGAAAATTAGAGACACGTTCACAATGATAATTGAAATTTCCTTTCTGTCTTTAAAGATGATGAGAGGATGGGGTTGTGGGCGTTAGTGACGTCCTTATAAAAGGAATTAATAATAGCTGGCAAAACTTAAGACGTTAAACGCCTTAACGTTACCATCGTCGGTCTCACAATGGCGAGGATATTAAGATCATAACAACAAGCAAACAAAATCAATGTTGACTTAAATAGAAACACTTACCGAACCTGAATTGGATTAATCTTACACCATTTAGGCCTCATAGTGGTTTTAATTATACTGAACAAGTTTTGACGGAGAGTAAGATAAAAATAATAACCTGGATAGATAACATTCTGTTATAAAACTATGGAGCAGTTAAAACTTTAATGATAAAATCCCCATCAGTGTTCAATGATTTGTGGCAGACTGGTTGTGGAAAAACAATATTTGTCCTAGACTTTATTACAAACAGTTTTATCGCTATAATTTTATGCATAGTGTGATTTTTCTGTCTCAACACTTAAAAAGAACAAAGCATATCATGATAGAAGGTTTATATGGACCGACAATGACGTATATTTAGTTAATCCTAGTACTAAACTGAGTGAGTGTTTTAGAATACTTTTTATAAGTGTTTGAAGGAACGCAGGACACTCTTCTTTATTATAGAAATGACTGTTCGCAGAAAAAGATTATAGTTAAAAAGAGAAACACCTTTGTCAAAGCTGGGGCTTTCAAGCGGAAGACATGATGGATACGTGTGTGGCTTTTAGCCAGAAATATAACTCGGTTTTAAAAGACTTTAGAGAACAGTTAAAGCCTGTAGTGTATTCACATAAAGACAGAGACTCATTTGAGAATGATTCACGAAAATGATGTTATTGAAAACGATCAGAGAAAACATAGGATTAAACAAAAACTAAAATCGGCAAAGTTTGTAAATTAGTATTAAAACGGATAACCCCACAGTAATGGTCGTTTGTAGATAATCGTTATTTTGGTTATTGAAGTCTTAACTGTCAGAGAACCAGGAAAAGCGGCTTTTTAGGCCACTTCGCCCAAAAACTTGGGTGAGGAGCAAGTTAAGTTATAAAGAATTGGTAAAATGCTGTTCTCTGCGTGGGCTCATAAAACACGAGGAAAAAATTCCAACCAACTTGTGAAATAAACGTTCGTGGTAAGTACTCTAACTTCTATCGTATTAAAAAAAATTTAATTCTGATAGTATTTTTTAATCCACCTGTGTCTTCATGTCTTTTGTTGTCTTGAGATTATAAATTATTAACGCGATCGTTGAACAAACGGGACTTTTTTTTTTCAGACAGAGCCGGCGTGACTCAGCGGCACGTGGTTTTGTTTGGGTTTGTGTGTGTGTGTGTGTGTGTGTGTGTGTGTGTGTGTGTGTGTGTGTGTGTGTGTGTGTGTGTGTTTCTCTGCTGATTCTGTAAATTATTTTTACTCTCAGAAAATTAGACTATTGAAAAATGTATGTGTATTTCAAAACTTAGTTAAATTTCACACAAATACAACATGAATCGATCACTGCAGCTTCGCTTTTCTTCTTCGACGTATGTTTCTCTGTACAAAGATTTATCTACATTCATTACGTAGTATATCGGTTTGGTGGTGACGTAAAATAGTCTCTTTTTACATTGGAATCACTTTGGGCACATGCTCGAGTCTCAGCAGGGTCGTTTTTGTTTTGTTTTGTTTTGTGTGTGCCTTTTGTTTGCTTTTAACACCATTTTTTTCTCGGTCTCTTCCTTTTTTAATATTGAAATTAGTTAGAGCGTATGGTTTTGTTCTTAAATTGCATGGATGATGCCTTTTTTGTATGATGTCTTTTCTATCTTTTTTCTTGTTCTGTCTTTCGATTGCCTTTTTTTTCTTGTTTGTTTTCGTTTTGTGGTCAGCTCTTTTTTTTCGTTGTTTCTTCTTCTTTTTATTTTAACTAAAGCGGCATGCTCTTCTCTTTTTTATTAACCTTTTTTCATATTTTTTCAGAACAGTCAGACGTTGCATTTATGTAATCAGTCCCTGAGGAACAGTCAAGAAACAGTCACCCAGACAGAAAAAGGTGTTGCTGGTCTTCGGAAAGCAAGTCGTAAGCGAGGGGAGACTAGACTGTTTTTTTTTTTTATCCTGGCCAGATCCTACACAAAATCTGTCGACACGAGTTCTGCAATGAATTGATCATTCAGCGCGATTTAAAAGCACAAAAAGCAGGGTCATCCACTTTAGAGACACCCGCGTACCCACTCTTCGCTCTTCACAAACAAAATTTGACTTCTCCAGCAACTGTTCCCTCTGTGGGACACCTGTGAAGAATCACACAAAGAAAGGCGATGTCTGTGTGTATCAAATCCGTACAGCCAGCTGTCAAGCTAATTTGGAGCTTGCATGTTTGCAACGAGGACCTGGAGACAAACGGGCTCAAGCAGTAAAGGGGCGGATTGAGTACGCACAGGACTTGCATGCTGCTGATGCTGTTTACCATCAACAATGCAATGTTAATTTCAGAACTGGAAGAAACATTCCACAAGCTTATCAGCCTACTACAGCAGAGGCAGAAAACAAAAAAGGGCGGCCAGCGGATGAAATGCGACTCGCAGCCTTTTCCAGAGTAGTCACTTATTTACAAGAAAATGACGACGAGAAATTAACAGTTGGTGACCTGTGCCAGAAAATGCGCGACTTTCTCGGAGATGAAGAGCCTTACTCCAAAGACCACATGAAAAAAAAGCTGTTGAAAACTTTGGGGAGTGACATCATTATTACCAACATTCAAGGTAAAGCAAATGTTGTCACATTCCGGATGACTGCAGAGAAAATCTTAGATCAGATTCGCCCCAGAAATGGTTTGCAATGGCAGGAGGGAACATTTCTAGCCAATTTCCAGAACAAGCATGCATTTGTACAGTATCTGGGCGAAGTGTTACGAAGGATCGGGTGTCAAGTTTCTGCATGCAAAAGGGGATGCAGATACACTCATCGTCGGTAATGCAGTTTCCAGTGCGGTCAACAAAACTACAGTTGTCATTGGAGAAGACACTGATTTGCTTGTGTTGTTGCTTCATGCAGATCTACACAAGCCTGTTCTGCTGAAATCTGAACTGAAGACCAAAAAGCACAAATAAATAAACATTCTGTGGATGAAAACTCATCTAGGTCCAGAAATATGCCACTTTATCCCCTTTCTTCATGCTATAAACGGATGCGACACCACATCCAGATTGTTTGGACTGGGTAAAGGATTGCCTTTGAAGAAAATCAAAACAAACGCAAGCTTCAGAATGGCCGCTGAGACTTTCTGCACCAGTGGAAAAGTGCTACAGACATCATCTCAGCAGGGGAAAAAGCACTGATTTCTCTCTATGGGGGAGGAGCAGAAGACAATCTGGACACACTGCGTTACCATTCTCGGAGAAGGTGACATCCAGCGTCACAACTGTCCAAGTACGTTCCCTGCCTCCAACTTCAGCAGCAGCCACGTACCACAGTCTCCGCGTGTACCATCAAGTGCAGGTATTATCTCTCTCTCCATATCTGTGTGTCTGTCCATCTGTCTGTCTGTCTGCCTCTCTTTCTCTCTGTGTGTCTCAAATGCATCTCTGTTGTTCGGCAAACATGCTTCCCATATTTTTGTTTGTGGGCACGCTATGTGTGTGTGTGTGTGTGTGTGTGTGTGTGTGTGTGTGTGTGTGTGTGTGTGTGTGTGTGTGTGTGTGCGCGCGCGCGCGCGCGCGCGTGTGTGTGTGTGTGTTATGAATTTGTGTAAAGTCTCAGAGACTGACTGAAAATGCTTTTTTTCTTGTTTTCTAGAACTGGATGTACAGTAGCTGCGACCTCCAGCCTGAGTTGTGCGGATGGCGCTTGTCATCTGGCAGAATGGATCCCTGTACAATGATCTCCCCCTGCTCCAGAGCTTCTGCTGAAAATGATCCGGTGCAACTGCAAGACAGATTGTCAGTCAAAGCATTGTACATGCAGAAAACATGGACTGGAATGTTCTCTGGCCTGTGGAGAGTGCAAAGGAATTGGCTGCTCTAACTCCCCCTCTCTCAACATGCTGCTGATAAGGACATTCGTGATCTGCAAGAAGAAGGCCTGTTCGTGGCCCTTTGACATATCTATGTAATTACATAGTTTGATATGGACAAAGGAACTCTATTTAGAGATTCACAAGCTCTAGTTCGATAATTACACGCCGAATTATGTTGGATAATAGTGCTTCCAAGAACGATGTCAAAGCGCTATGGCTCCACCCTCAAAAACATTACCGGGACAACACATTTATCATTTTTTATCATACTATTATAAATATCTTTATTTGCTTAATGACTTTGAATGTATCTCGTCAAGACCTTTCGAACGACATGCTATATGATGGTATTTGCGTTAATATCAGAAATGTTAGTGTTTCGTTCCATTGTGATGACGTCATTTTGTTTATTAGACCCCCTTCCGATATTCCTATCAATGTACTTTTTTCATATGTTGTTTCAGTGCTAGTACTCAAAACTATTGAACATAAATTCAAAACTTTTGCAATTAATCCTATGTTTGAGACTTATTTTACATTTCTGGACTCCACTAATTGTTACGTGCGCCTCGTATCATTGCGCTCGTTCCCCTTCCTTTCAACTCTCTCCCCTCGTCCTCCCTCCACACCCATCCTCCCCCTACGTCTGTCTCTGAACTTGCCGACTCCTGTTGCGTGCCCTAG
>CM031614.1:12934495-12936995 GCA_018398815.1 Conus ventricosus
TTGTGGAGGTGTGTCCCTGGCACGGTATAGTGGAACAGACTGCGCACATACTGGAAGCGGTGCCAGTCCCATTTTCAAAGGACTGCTGCAAGCCAAGGGGGACCATGCTTCAGAAATAGCCGTGAATCACACCCTTAGAGGTCGCCCCCACCCCCCTTTGTGTGTGTGTGTGTGTGTGTGTGTGTGTGTGTGTGTGTGTGTGTGTGTGTGTGTGTGTGTGTGTGTGTGTGTGTGTGTGTGTGTGTGTGTGTGTGTGTGTGTGTGTGCCTCCCACAGAGAATTATCAACACCAGTGTGATCCAGGGAGGGTGAAGTTTGTTTGCCAGGCTTGTCTAACCTTCTCCGTCTTCCTTCTTTAAGGGCAGCGAGGGAGACTGCTGATTTGAATGGAAAAGGGGGATCAGGACACACCTACACTTTCCTTTCAAACAAACAAACAAACAAACAAAAAAAAAACAACAACAAAAAACACACACACACACCAAAAACGGCCTTTTTGGCGGGGCCAGACTTGTCCATCGTCATTGTGAAAACATTCTCAACATTCTCCCTCTTTCGTCTTCAACGGGCAGTGAGGGAGACTTGATTTCAACGGAAAAGGAGCGTCGCGACACTTGACATTTCCCTTTAAGAAAACCTTTGCTACCAAAATGGCATTTACAGTGACGTTATGTTCATACTGTAATCATGCGGGCTTTTTTCCTTCTACATTCACCAGCGCATCAGTCAACAATGTCCAGTGCGAGAGTTGATCAGATTTGAAATAATTAAAAATAAAAACCCACCGTTTTGATCACTTTTCATGCTAAAAGGGGGACAATTACTGTTTTTCATTGTGTGCGTCAGGAAAACGGTACTTAAGACCTTATTTCAGCGTATGCGTAAATAAAACGGTAATGATGACATTTTTTGGTGTCTAATTGTACATGTAATAAGAAATTGCAAATATGACATGCGTGAAAAAAACGGCCATTATGAGATTATCTCAATGTGCGCGTGAAGAAAACGGCTGTTGTGACATTCTTGGAATTGTGGGCATGATTGAACACAATGGCAACAATGACGTTATATCAAAATTGCGCGAAGAAACGTACTTATGGCGTGATAGATAATTACCACTTGAAACAAAACAAAACAAAAGCAACAACAACAACAACAACAACAAAACCCACTGATCATGTACCCAGAAGAAAGGCTCTTTGCATGATGCTGATTGGGAGATTATGTGCTCGCTCTCTCTCTCTCTCTCTCTCTCTCTCTCTCTCTCTCTGACGGGGTATGCACGCGCACGCTTGTGTTTATAGTGTAGGGAAATGTCCCACGAGCTAATGCGATCAATTGTACTGTTTCGTGCGCTTGCCTTTAAGTGTAACCTGTTTCGTCTTTACAGCTCTACCCGACTGGAAGAGGTAGTCGAGCTATTTTAACCACACGAAAATCAGGGTAGCCAGGGTCGAAGTGTGTAGGCTGTACACTTTCTTTCGCTTTTCCCTGTCTACCTGCCTTTGTTCCCTCCCCTCCTCCCTTCTCTACCCCCTCCCCCTCCCTCTCTCTCACTTCACCCGTTGTTCATGTACCCACTACATGTAACGTGACACGGAAAACACCACGTCACCGCTTTACGTTCAGTCAGTACAAGCACATGATTTGATGACGGTGTAAAGCCGACAGTGTCGTCCACACAATTCTCTGCATTCCAGCCTTAGTGCTGACCAGAGAAAACACCACCTGTGATGAATAAACACACAGGATCTTCCAGCCAGTCCACTCTGCTGATGGCTGTACATACACTACACTAGCCAGTCCACTCTGCTGATGGCTGTACATACACTACACTAGCCAGTCCACTCTGCAGATGTCTACATACACTACACTAGCCAGTCCACTCTGCTGATGGCTGTACATACACTACACTAGCTAGTCCACTCTGCTAATAGCTGTACACACTACACTAGCCAGTCCACTCTGCTGATGTCTACATACACTGCACTAGCCAGTCCACTCTGCTGATGGCTGTACATACACTACACTAGCCAGTCCACTCTGCAGATGTCTACATACACTACACTAGCCGGTCCACTCTGCAGATGTCTACATACACTACACTAGCCAGTCCACTCTGCAGATGTCTACATACACTACACTAGCCAGTCCACTCTGCAGATGTCTACATACACTACACTAGCCAGTCCACTCTGCGATGTCTACATACACTACACTAGCCAGTCCACTCTGCTGATGTCTACATACACTACACTAGCCAGTCCACTCTGCTGATGTCTACATACACTACACTAGCCAGTCCACTCTGCTGATGTCTACATACACTACACTAGCCAGTCTACTCTGCAGATGTCTACATACACTACACTAGCCAATCCACTCTGCTGATGTCTACATACACTACACTAGCCAGTCCACTGCTGATGTCTACATACACTACACTAGCCAGTCCACTGCTGATGTCTACATACACTACACTAGCCAGTCCACTCTGCTG
>CM031614.1:12941995-12961768 GCA_018398815.1 Conus ventricosus
GGCCCGGATACTGTTTTGAAAGAAAAATGTCCACTGCAATATGATCGTTCGTGGGGGCCCTCCAATCGTGCCCAAAAGGGGGGCATACTTTCGCTTTCTACTTAGTGGGATTCGGGAAAAACGAACGTTCCGCTTTGACAGAGTACTAAAGGACAATTAGGAACGGAAAATAAAACCGCGCGCGCGCCGCGCGCGCACACACGCACGCACGAACAAAAACACCCACATAAAACCCACACACACACACACACCCACAAAACACAACACACACACACACACACAACCACGCGCGCGCTTAGAATAGAAAAAGACACAACACAATGCTTAAAATAGAAAGCACAACACACCCACACACACCACGCACACCACCACGACGCACGCCGCACGCCACACAGAAGCCACTTTAAATAAGAGAACTTTAAAAGCCAATCCTGCTACTTGCTTCCCCCGAGTTTTTTGGCGAAAGGGCCTTAAAGCCCCTTTCCGTGGCGGAAGAGAGAGAGAGAATCACCGGGCAGACAGACAGAGAAGAGAGAGACGACAGACAGACAACAGAGAGGGGGGCAGACACACACCCCCAAACACACACCTCCCGCACACCCACGACCACCCCCACACCCCAAGCAACACCACAGCACCCCCATCAACACACACACGCACGCACACCACATACACAGTAGTGCTGCGTTGGCCAAAAAATAAATATGCTAAACCCCCCCTCTTCTTCCCCCCTTTTCCCCCCCTTCCTCACCTTTTAAATGTATTCATCAGCGCAAACGGCGCCCAAAAAATCAATACTGCTGAAACCCCCTCTTCTTCCCTCCTTCCCCCCCCCTTCCTCACCCCGGGTTTACAATGTATTGCATCAGCGCAAGCGGCGCTGTCACCGGGGCCCCAATCATCGAGGGCGCAGTGCTTACGGGCCTCACATGACATTTTTTCAAACACCGGTTTTCACATTCTTCTAATTTTCCGGACTTGCAAGGACGCTTTTTTCGCGGTAAGTGTTTGGTGTCTTTTTCAAAAAAATGGCTACCCGTTTACTAAAAGAGCAGGCTCTTGCCATTGAACACCACAAGGTTTACCATACTTTCATGTTAGAGTATTTTTTGAAAAAGAACGGGTGAAGCATTTTCGTTGCCGCCAAAACCAAAAAGAAGTATTGTTTTCCCTAAAGGGAAAAGAAAAAGAAAAAGGGAAACCGACTGCTTTGGAAATGGACGATATCTAAAGGGTTTGTTGGTTAAAGGGAAATGAAAACGTTGAAGGCAATATTGCTGAAAAAAATATACCATTTTAATATGTGTTTGACTTCGATGAAGGGTTCCCCTTATTTAAAAAAAGGGTTTTGCATTTTTGAAAAGCTGCCAAAGCAAAAAAATCCACACGCTTTGATTTTGGGCTTTTGGCTTGAGACCCCCAAGTCTGTTTAAAAAACAAAAAACGCATCAAATGGCGTTTATTTCTTAAGACCAGGGAACAGTCTGATTCGTATGCTAAAAACTCTTTCAACTTTCTGTGTGTTTTTATAACTATCCAAAATTCCAAAGCTGGGAATCAGTAAAAATGAACTTGTAGAAACGCCAAACCTTTTAAAAATTTATGCAAGGGGAGGGCGATTTGGGGGGTTCGGCAAAACTAATGGGGTTTTGGCAGACCTTAGTACTCTACCGTGGGGAGGGGGGAGTGTGTGGAAAACTATCTTCATAAAATGCTCCAAATATAAAATGACGGATTACCACGGGCAATTGAGCCGCCATAAAAGCGGGCTACAGCAGTAATTGCTGTAACTCTGCAAAAGCCATTTTGCAAGCCGGGTTGAGAAAGAGGAGCACGAAAACAGGCCAAACAACCCTATGTACGCTTGCCCCCAAATGACGTCAGCACCTGCAAATCGGTGGAAACTAGGTAAAAACGACCCTATGGATCGCTTGACTACAAAGCGCGGCACCCCCAGCAAAGCTCCGGCAACTAGGCCAAACCCCCTATGTGATCCCTTGGGGTTGTTTAAAGGTTTGCGCGCGAGACAAAAACCTTTTTTGCCCAAAAAGCAAGAATGGCCCTAGGAGTTCTCTTTTTTTTTGTTGTGTGTTTTGGCCTACCCCCGCACGACGCCCCCCAACCCCCCCCCCGGATTTCTATTGTGTGTTTGTTTTTTTGTTTTTTTTGTTGTTTGTTTTGTCCTGCCCCCACGCATGCACCCCCACCCCAGCATGCACACACTCAATTCCTTCTAAGTTTTTAACAATTTTTCTCAAGTCTTACTTAAGTTACTTCTAAGTTGTCTTAAAGTCTTCTAAGTTATCCCCAAGTTCTACTTAAGTTTCTTCTAAATTTTTAATTAAGTTGCGCCAAGTTTTTAATAATTCTTAAACAAGTTTTTTAATTAATTCAAATAATTTTGATCAAGTTCTTGATAAGTTCTTTTTTTAAGTCATCCTTTAAGTAAAACTAAGTTCTTTTAAGTTATCTTATAATTATCAAAAAACAAGCTATTTTTTTATCTTAAATAGTGGGCTAATATAGTACACAAAACCCTCAAAAAACGCTCATCGTTGAGAGTCTTGCTCAGGTTTTCTGAAAGATTTTAAAGGGAAAGGTTTTACACCCGAAGCAACCGCATTGTTTACAATTCTGGTTAGGGAAATCCCTTTATAGACTCCAGGCTTTTTTATTGACACATCTTTTTAAAATGCCATGATCTATTTTTTTAAAAAATTTTAAAAATTTAAAATTTTTTAAAAATATTATTCCCATTTAAAAATGGATAAAAGGGTGCTTTGTTATTGGGGGTTTTTGGCGGCAGTTGCCCTTTTTCGCATTTAATGGTTCAGTTTTTTTTTGATTGTTTTTTGTTTCTGTTGAAATTGTGTATATATTTTTAGCCGAAATAACTCCCCCCAAACGCAGAAATGGCGCCAAAAGGGGCAACAGTTTTAAGTTCAATATTCCATGAAGATTTGGGGGCCCTTGATCACATGGTTTTTTTTAGTGGCTTTGAATAAATTTTCGGGCGTTGGCGGTGTTATGTTTTCATATGATTATATTCGTAAAATTAATTTTTTTGTCTGTTCCCTCGCAATTTTTTCCTCCCTTCAACACCCCCGGGATTTTTAAGGGGTTCCCCTATTCAGTTTTCTCGATTTTCTAGCTTGGTTATTTCCCCACCTGTTCAGGTTTTTCTGATTCTGCTAAAATTTCCCCTTCGTTCTTTTTGAAGGAAACAAATTCAAAATTTGAAAAAAAGTTATTAATCCCATGTCGGGGCGATAAAAAATTCCCAAAAATCTGTTATAGTCACATCCTAGAGACTCAATGACTTTGAAAAAACTGGATCTTGCTTTAAATATACGAAAAATTCTGTTCGAATCAAGGGGAGAAAAATCTACGACTAGTTTAGTGTACAAATAAGAACTGTTTGCCCCACACTTTTCACCATTTAACCCCGCGGCTTCATACCTGTTTTATACTTTAAAAGTTTCCGGCATCTGTTGAATCTGTTCTATCTGAATTCTTTCCCGGGGAAAACTGTTTTTTTTTCCCCCCCAGCGCCAAAGAAAAACCCCTTTCCTTTTTGGGCATAATAGCTTGATCATAAACTTGGTTTTCAAAGTTAGGAAAGGGTTTTGGGCTCCCTTTGTAGCGTAGGAGATCATCACTTTTCATTTTTTTTAATAATTTTTAATTATTTTATTTTATAAAAATGAGCCCCCAAAAAAACGTTGCAACCTTTATACCATTCTCCCTTTATTGGAGGACAAAGGGGTAGGTACTCAAGCTGGGTAAAAGCCTTTTTAAATTAAAACCCGGCAGATTTTGGAAAACTAATTTTGAGGATTCCAAAGCTATTGCATCTTGCAGCTTGGGTTGCCACAAAAATTTTTCTAGTCAAGAAAGGGAATAATTCCAGAAAATTTAAAAATATGAAAAAAAAAAAATACTTTAAAAAAAATTTGGCTTACTCGCAAAAAATGATGGCGGCGCTGTGGTGATCGCTTGCTTTTAGGGGAATTAATTTTCGATTTGAAAAAACTGGGGAATGACAGCGAGAAAAAAAAGACATAACAAAGTTGGGAAACTACACTGCACAAGACGCCTATGAAAGGCGAGACTTGACAGTTAGTTTTTTTTAAATGACCCACTGAAAAACGGGGGCATCAGCTTACACTTTTAAAAATTTGATCAAGCAATAAAAAAATATATCTATAAAAGGCAAACCAATCGAGCATTCCCCCCCCACCAAATTCAGTGACTTTTATCAACCCGAAAAACAAAGATGCAAGAAATCGCGTTTATTCCCTTTTGGTATAAACCGCGTGTATTTGTTGCACTAATATTGGCTGAATAAAAAAGAAAAAATCTTTTATTCGCCCAAAGGAATTGGAAGGGCATCACAGCAATTAAAAAGCTAACCCAAAGGGCAGCGGGAGTCAGTAACAAACAAAAAGGGAATGGTTATCAAACAAGCGATTTGGCAAATTATTTACCTGCACCGGCGAATACAGAAAAACCCACTTTGTAAACGCAAACCGAACGACCCCCTCAAATGGTTTTTTATTTTTTACCCTCTGATGGGTTTAGCAAAAAAGTTTTAAGTACGCCCACATCTTGACAGGGCTTCAAGATAAAAAGACAGAACCATTACACAAAAGAGGCCTGCTTTTGCTGTCGATACAACTGATATACCAACGAGCCCCCAACTTACCCTCGCATGATTCAATTTTGTGATGGAAAAAAAATTTAAAAGGGCCAAGGAACCCCCAATTTTTGTTAAAAACAGAGTTACCATCAAAAGGGCTTCCAGGAGTTCACAGATCAGGGGTTTTTATTGAAAATTTTAAAACAAACAGTTAGCTGAAAGACTTTTCTCCTACCAGATCCAGAGAGCTGATTGAAATTCTCGCAACCAGAATGGGTTAAAGTTTCCCCCTAGTTTTGCGCGCAATGAATAATGAAAAATTTTAAAAGGGGACTAAAACCATACAAGCAATCAAAAGAAAAACAATAAATTTTTAAAGTAGATCTTCACCCGGAAAAACTTTTCCCTTTTTGGGTTTTAAAAAGAAAGGTACCTTTATTTCCCGGGGGAAGCAGAAGGGACCCCGCATCGGGGCAACAGATCCATTTGGGATGTTGATCCATATGAAAAAAAGAATTGTAAAAATAAATCCGCCCTTATTATTTACGAGAACGCCCAAAACAAAACAACCAGCTCCTAAAAGATCGGAAAAGAAAAACTGCAGATAACCCCCGCCAGACACAGTTCCGTTTTAAATTTTTCGGTTCCCCATCCCAATTGTAGAAAACTCTGGATTAACAAACCCCCGTTTGTGTTTTTTCTATCTAATGACTTCTTTTTTAAAACAGTTGTTTGATTCATGTAATTAGTCGCAGTTTTACTTGTCAGATGAAAAGTTTTATTGCCAAAAAATGCTTTTTTGGGTTTTTCATGTGATTGTTGACTGCACAAAAAGCGGGTTTTCCCTTTGCTTTCTTAATGATTTTTCCTGGCCAAAATATGTACTTTTTTGCCCTTTAAACCCAACAAACCCCTTGATCACCTTTCCAGATAATTATCCTTCATCTTTCCAAAAAAACCTTCTTGTTAGTTTTGAATGTAAAGGCGAGTCTTTGGGGAATGGGCTGTCATACCATCCTGCATGCCTTTAGCCACTTGATTTCCATGTTTTTAAATAATGTTTTCATGGGTATCTATAACAAAACTGTCTGTACGTTAAAGTACTCGGACTCGGGAACGGGGTTTAAAGTATCGTAAAAAATTTTCAACATAAAAAATTTTGATAATTCTAAAACGTAAACCCAATAAATACGGTTTGTCAAATTTGACTTTCTTTTTTTTCATATTATGCCAAAAAGCTGACATGAATCTTCTGAAGCCCGGGGATAATTTGGTTTTGAAGCAGTTTAATTGTTTCGTTCCTCGGGACCAATCTCATCTTTACGTTTGTGCGGATTCTCCATAGTTTTTCCCAAAACGCTGTTGTTCATTGCTTGAAAAGTCTTTTTTAAAGCATCGTGGTTTTTTCTGAGATCAGTGTTCTTCATGATGTAGGTTTCATGAACTGTTCTTATAAAAAGCAATTATGCGAAAAACAGCTGTCACTTCAACCCAGTCTTAAAAAAAATTTGTAGAAGTCTGTAATGACAGACATAATTTTTTTCCGCGAAGATTGGGCACAAGTTTAGGTGCTCTCTTGGGCCATCTTTAGACTTTCTGCTGTAATGGATAGTCATATGCAGGTCAGGAGTTCTGGGATTTCTAAGTCAACCTAATAAACCCACGCTGTTGACCCGGCGTTAAACTTTCAACCACTTTAAGCCTTTTGAATATTATTCGTCCTGTGTACTTTTTTAAAGTTCGTAACGAAGTGATTGCGCCATCCCATCCTACAATTTTTTGCATCTAAATACAGAATGTTAGACCTTTTACTGGGATCAAGTCGCCAAGTATTGTTGTTTGTTTTCAGAAATGGTGCGACCCCATATAATTCCCCCACGCAATCCTTTTCAATCATCGAATCTTTGGGAGGTCAGACAAAAATCAATCTGTACTCCAGAAAAACTTTAATAAAGGCCCCAGCTCACCCCGGGTGCAGAAATATAATGCCAGGACCAAAATTTAAAATTTTTTCAGGGCGGGGTCTTTCAAGTTTTTCAAAGACGTCCGCCAAACAAACATACATCAGCCATTAAGTAGGAGTCATGATAGCCCCCATCTTTTTAACACTCAAAATTTTGCCACGCATTTTTGGCATGTTGGAAATTGGGAGTCGTGATGCCTTTCCTTAAGATAGAAAAGAAGCGCCTTTGGGTGGAATGTTCTTCATAAAACCTTCCCCAACTGTTCATGTACTCAAAAGGGGGTAAACACCCTTTCTAACAAGCGTTGGGGGTCAAATATTTTTCCTTTTTGGGGCAGGTTTTTAAGGACATAGCCACGACTCAAATGATCCCACATTGCCATGAGTCTAAAAAGAATTTTTATTTAAAAGGGAAAACACATGTCTTTTCTGATGACTGTGCAATGATGCTACCCTGAAGGCTCGTCCCTGCTTTCATTATAAGGTGGGAGTCGAAAACCTCAATTATGAAAAAAATACAGGCAGCTTCCTGTCTTGGGTCAATTTATTGAAGATTGCATTTGTTATCGCCGCCCTCTGAATTTTTCCGCAATGTGATCATGGTCTCTTATTTCGATTCTCTGGTCTGAGAGAGACCCCCCGCAAATCCAACAATGGTGGCTGGTCATACTTTTTTTGGGCTTCGGGTGTCATTAGTTTTCAGATAAGTTTAAAATTTTTAAAACTTCATTACCACTTTCGCATGGTTCTAAGAAGTATTTTGCAGCATTAGCCCTCTATATAATTTGGGTGCGAAGGGGCCCCATCCGACCGACAACATAAGGAAAATAAACAAATCTGATGTTACTTTTAAGACGTTTTCGAATTTTTGTGGCGCTGGCCCTTCATAAGGAACAATGAGTGATTCGAATCTGCGTAAACACGTAGGAGAATGTTGCAGTTTTTTCAGTTTTTAAAACAATTTTAGACCCCGGTTGGGGGCGTAATTAGTTCTGTTTACAGTCAACTGGGCCGATAAAAATGTTTCTTATGTTCGTTTGGGGCTTGAACAGATGGCATTCTTTTTAAAACATTTTCTGCAAAAATTCTTTTTTTTTCCCTTTTCTTTGAAGCATGCCATTATTTTACCATTTTCGAATCAAGGGTAATGCGGTAGCCCCGCTGGTGAAAATCAGTAGTAAGTCAACTGATTTTTGTTGGCTCGCCACTTTGGACGTCGGGGACATTTTTTAATTGGCCCCAAAAATTTTGTTTCCCTCACCCCAGTGATCTTTAAACAGTTATTGGTTTTTTTTTGTTCTTAAAACCCGTAAATTTGGTCTACCCTAACGGGAAAGGACACCCCACAAAATTTAAATCATTAATGTAGGGTGATGTTAGACATCTCTCTGCTTTTTTGCGGGCGTGATGCAGCCTTGAAGAACACACCAATAAAACATTTTTTGTCTGTATTCTTTATTTTAGAACGGCTTTTTTTTGAACTAATCTGGAGTTAAAAAGTAAGCTTACCAACAACGGCGCAACTTCCCTTTTTTAATCTGATTCTAAGATTTTCCCCCTCTGACCAACCAAGCCCTCATTTTGGCTTCTTCAGCCGCAGCGTCAAACGGCAAGGTTCTTGCCCAACGGTTTTAAGTCATTACGAGAAAAAAATAGCCCTGTTGTTTGCGAGACCCAGCTTCTAGATTTTCTTCTTTTATTGTTACATAGTCGTTTTTAAAACAGCTAACATTATTTTTAACTGGGGGTCTTTTAGTATTTTTATTGGAATTTGAGAAATAGCATGTACCGCTTCCCCGCCTTTTTGCTGGACAATACTTCTAGTTTTTCATTCATGCCTTTGATAAAACCTCTCCTCAACTTCCTTAAAAAAATTCTTTTTCCCCTTCAAAAATTTCTACCCTGTTGAGCTTCTTTCTAACTCAAAATTTTTTATTTAAATTAAAAAAAAAAAATAATTAATCAGAATCAATATAAACGGTCTTTTTGTGTTTGGGACTCATAAACAAAAGTATAAACACCCTTCTGTTGTTAGGGGAGCTGTTAGAACAGAGTTTAATGTTCGTTTATTTTTTTTTAAGCTTTCCTTTTTTATCTGCTGGGGTCTGGCTGTTGAAAAAACTTCCCCTCCCCTTTCTTTGAAGACAAATTTTGTTTTTTGTAGTCATCAAACGGCCGTAAACGTTTAAAATTCTTCATTCCTGATTTTGAGTAAACAAGCCTTTTTATTGTCAGTTTAAACGAACAAAGTTTAGCCTTATTATTGAACCATAGCTGTGTGTTTTTGGGAGTTTGTTTTTATTTTTTACCGCCGCACTACACAAATAAACACGGGCCCAAGAGCTAAAGACAAACCCCCTAGGGGGAAAGCTGCGGGTGGCCTATGCCCGTTGCAAGAGGCCTACACTTGTTCCTGCTGATAGAGCACTTACAGTTGAGCTCCATTTAAATATTAACGAAATTAAAGGAGCAGAATCCTTCTTTTGGGTTTTTGCTGTATTTTGAAAGGCCCTTTCTCTGTTTTTTTTCATTTGTGTAATGTTTTTTTAAATCTGAAGGTTTTTATTTTAGGGCTTTCTATAACACAGAATTCCTGCAATCTTTTTTGGCGGCTTTTTTTTTAGGCACTTTTGGGATAAACCGAACAACTTTTTTTTAAAATAAAAAATATTTATATACTACATTTTAATCTTTTTTTTCAATATTCGCTGCGCATCATATAAAAAAAACAAATGTACTTTAAGGGGTTTTTTGGCTTTTTTTCTTTAAATTTTGAATGTTTATTACTCCTTACGTTCCCCCTTCCATGCAACGATTATCCTCTGTTCCCTTAGGCAATCCATAAACCGTTTTTGTTGTTAAAAATCATCAAGCCAACATTGTGAAGAGTAAATTTTTAGACACTGGTCTGCTTTGGATTTCTCCCCCCCGCTCCAAACTTTTTTTTCTTTTTTCTAAAAATTTGCGATAAGGTTTTAACCCCGCTAGCTAGTTTTGGGTTGGGGCTCCCCTCAATCAACTTTGTATTTTCGTTTTTTTTTTGGTTTAAAAAAAATTTTTCATTTCCTTTTTTTGAATGGTTCTTCACTTCACCAGCAATAAAATCCCTTAAAAGGATCTTCGCTGCAACACAAAAAACAAAAATTTCCCATATGTGTCTGCCCTGCTTTTGGGATATGTTGTATATAAATAAATCTTTCGTAATATATTACAATTCGACTCAATGGTCCCCAAATCCCTTGCAAATTTTAGATTTTGGCTAACAACGTCAAACTCTAACAGATGTCAAAAATGCGTATTTGCTCCGGTGTTGATGATTTGATAACCCTTTGTATTCATTAAAAAAGAGTTCATATGACAATCTGTTTTTTAATGCTCCTGAAAGTAGGGTGCATCCCTTTTTTAAAACAACTAAAAATTTAAAGGGGAAGGAAAAGCGATTTCCAACCAAACTTTACAGCACATATTTTTTGACGTCTTTAGTTCTCCAGCGCCTTTTTTCTATGTTTTAGTGCTTCTTCATTTTCGATTCCCTTGAAACCAAGATCACCCCTTTCATTCCCGTTACCCATAATCAGAATGGGTTAAAAAATTTTCTGCATTATGTAAAGAAAAATTTTTCCCCCTCAATTTTAAGAAATTTTTTAACAATTGCCCGCCCCCGATTCTGTAAAAAACTGTCCTTTTTGGGTCGTTTTTTGAAACGGTTCTATTTTGAAAGAAAGGCGTCGAGCCTGGCACAACAATTCATCCGCTCCAGGTCTGGAAATTTGACATAAGAATTGTCTGCATCATAGTAGATGTTTTTTTGGGAAACAAAATATTCCTTTTTTCCCCCTTCACCCCCAGGGCTCTTTCTGTTTTCTTTTGGGGTAAAAGAATCGACCCAATTTTTGTTGTGGCATTTTTATAAACAAAAAAAAAATTTTAATTTTTTAAAAACTGGCAAAAATTGAAGCTGAAGAAATTTGATTTTTTGATCGTGGAGACAAAATGAGTAAAGACCCTTTGACACAGCTCGCTCAACGCCTAAATGCACCCGGAATTTAAACAGAAATACGGTGGGAGCATTTTTACAAAAGTTTAGGCCAAGACCCCCGAATTTATAGCCCCCAAAGTTTTTGAAAAAAAAGATGGTCATTTTCTGTAAAAAAACCAAAGGGGAAACCCTTTTCGGCTTACAACTAAACCCACCCACAAAGTTTTTAGCCGGGGTTAAATTAAAATAGACTCATGTAAAAAGATCAAAATCCCCTTTGGCATTGAGCCAAAAAATTAAAGGGGCGGAGGCTTTTCTAAAATTCAAAACACACTGAAAAAGAACCCCCGAAAAAACCAAATCAAAACAGGGAAATTTAAAAGAATTAATCAATCAGCGGCGAATTAATAAAACAATGAAGCAAAAACCCCATTTTTCAGAAGAAACACGTTAAAAAAAATTTAATGATTCCCCATTGCCTTGCAAAATTTTTAGCCCTTATCGACTTTAAAACCATCAAGGCGAATTAACAAACAATTTAGCAAAACTAGGTGAACTAGAGGCAAAAAAAAAAGAGAAAAAAAAAAACTCTTGGGGCTGATACGCCAACTTGGGGCCTGATATTAAAAGAAAGAAATCCCAAAACAAAAAAATTTGAACAAGAGAATCCAAGACTAGAATGACGACTGAAACCAAACCCTATTACGAACTCAAGTGAATAAAATAAGAGAAACTTAAAAAAATTTTTATATGAAGACGAAAACGCTGCAGAACGAAAAAGAACATTGTTAGAGAGCGGGGAGTCCTTACAAGCGTTTAACAGCCTTAGGATTTGCAATAAGTACACTGGGGATGGCTATTAAGGCGGGGGGGGTAAAATTCTTTTACCCCGCCGCCATCCCCCTCCACCTAAAAATCAGGGAAAAAAAACGCTTGTCATCTTCGAATTTTTTAAAAAAATTAGCCATAAAGCATAGACCTTACCGGTATATAGGGGGATTTTTTTTTCAGCTGGTTTGTCTACTGCAAGCAAAGTATTGGGTTTTTATGGCCGAGCACTTATGGCATTAGTTTTTGTAAATTTGGTTTTACTTTTTAGAAGAAAAAGACCAAAGTAAATCCTATGCCAGTTAATCCAAGAACAAGCGCGTCTTTTTTTTCAGGGCATCGCAACAAGTCCCAAGTTTTGGAGTTTTAAATGATTTTGGGGGGTTGGACTTGGGGTTTAAATGCTTAATCTGGGTTTTTTTTATTTGTTTTAATATTACTGCCCAGTTTTTTATGTCGTTTTTTCCCACCTTTGTTCATTGCCTGCTATAAAAAATTTCATTATTATGTTTATTATTATTCCACCTGGAGTCGGAGGTCAAAAGGCAGCATGTAAAAAACCAGTCCCAACGGAAAAGTCTATTTTCGATCTTGCGTATTGAAAACATTTTGGTCCTTTGAAACAAGGTAAATCACTGTAGAATTAAAGCGTCCTCAAAAAATTTGCTAAGTATTGTTTTTTGCGCGCCAAAACCCAGTAGAAGGTTAGTTATGTTTGATCTTCCGTGCTTTGCGACCCTAGCAAACACCAAAGAAATACGAAAAGTCTTTATTCGTTCATTTCCCGCTCAATTTAGGCCCTTTTTAAGCGTCTAAATAAATGTTGTCCTGCTGTTTTAGCTCTTGCTCTATGGACCAGGGCTGAACAATTTTGAAAGGAAAACCGGGCAAATTAAAATTTCTGTGCTGCCCGAAAATAAATGACGCCTATGCCAGATTATGATCCAACTTTTGTAAAAAAGCCTGTCTTGATGTTAAATTGAATTCTTAAGATCCTTTAAAAAAGCCTTTGTCTTTTCTTTTGCGAGTGGTTTAAATGGTTGCATTTGGAATGGCGCTTGCAGTTCAGCAAAATACGTTGAAGGGTAAAAAAAAATGAAATCTGACATGACCTCACCAAAAGGGATCAGGGTGATTTAAATGATCACAAAACCCCCTCCACACCCTTGATGCGCAAAAACAGAAAAGTTTAACGGTTTTTCGATAAAACTGCATGGGATGACAAAAAACCACGCTTTTGGTTTTGGGCCTTTTTTAAATAGGGGGTTAAGTATTTGGGGCAATGGAGTACTCCCCTTTTTTTATGAAAAGCACAGTCCTGGTCACAGAATGGGGGGGTGCATTTTGTTTAAATTTTTAAGATTGTAGTCGCCCAACAGAAATTTTGCCGTAATTGAATGCACTCATTTTAATTTTTTTTAAAAAATGTTTGTAACAAAAACAACTCAAAAAGCCCCTTCGTTTTTGAACACCTATTGATAAAATTGGGGCGGGGCCAAAACGGTCGCGCTCCTGAAATATTTAAAAAGTCGAAGGGTTTTTAATAAAGCAAAACCAAGGGGAATAATAAAGTTATAAAATTGGGGCCAAACAAACCATTTAAACAATCCCTGAGGGTTATTCGGGTTTTCTCACTAAAAGAAGCAATGAAAAATTTCGGCATTCTCTCAAACTTAACAAGGCAAATCAAAAAAAAATTTTAACATTCAAACCAAAAATTTCAGTTCTAATTGAAAAAAGACTAGCTAAAAATGTTGGGCTTTAAAGTTGACACTCGACACTAAAAGTTTGTTGTTGGCCCAAACAAAACTATTTTTAAAGGGGGGAAAATCCCTCGTCTTGCTTACATTCATTACTTTTGTTCATTGGTGAGCTGAGCACTGATGAAAACTTATATGAGGGAAGGCCCTAAATGTTTTAAGAGTTTTAAACCGGGGGAAAGCTGCATTTTCGATATGAAATTTACAATTCCTAATTTACGTTTAAAAGATTGTTGGGGGGGTTGGATATTTATAAAAAATTGCAGACAAAGCAGGGAAATTTGGAAATGCAAAACCCTACCATTTGTTTGAAATAAAATAATAAACGTACTAAAAATGTCGCGGGGGCCAGAAAACCAGGAGTTACATTACGCCTTGAGGTGATAACTTAGAATTAAAAAGACCTGCAGATGTTGCGGACTTTAAAAAACCAAAACGGTGAGTTGGCCTTTGTAGGGGTTTTGAGTACACAAAGATGTGATATAAACGCAAGGTTTCGACAACAAACTGACTACAGGGCACTTAGCTAGAAGCATTTAGAGTTACCAATGATAAAATAGTCGAAGCTACCTCAAATCTTAGAACCATATTTAGGAAGGCCCATAAATTGGAACTTCTAATTCCGAGTAAACTTGTTGCGTCAAAAAAGTTCCGGGAGGCACTGTATGGAAACGCCCTTAGAAGTACCATATGCCGGGCAACTGATTCTGAGAAAGACATTAGCAAAGTCACTCCATGCGGGAAACTGTACTCCTATGAGGAAACAATGTTCACAGAATCGCCCCAATGATTAGGGAACGTCACAATAATATTTGAGAAATCATAGTTCTACAGAAGCGCCCCAGATGATGGGGCTTGTGGGACGGTGACGTCTTTGGAATTCAATAGCTGCAGAACAGAGTTCGCCCCATGATGCTAGGAGTACTGTTCATCTTAGGGAGAATAAAGTTCAGAGAATCAGCCACCAGAAACTGGGGTACTGTATCTATAGGAAACACACAGTCACAGAAATCACCCATGAGCCCTGGGTTTTATCTGAGGAAACAACAGTCAGAAAAAACGAATACCCATGATGCTGGGTACTAGAACTTGGAGCAGTTAAACCAGTTATGACAAAATACCCCTCATGCCATTATGTGGGACGTTGTGAGGAAAACAATATTCGCAAATTCACACCAGATGCGTGTGAATGGTTGATCGAAGTGGGTGTGGGTACTGTAACCTTAAAGGAAACAATATTCAGCAGCTAAGTTTATATGCGAGATACATGTATTCCTTATGCAGCAAGTAAACTGTTGCTGTAAGAAGTATAATGTCTTGAGGGACTGCAATCATAGATCGTATGATGCGGCTCCGGCGAAAGTCGAATGTACACAAGAGAAACACTTGTCAAACTTTTCAGCGGGATTTCAACTAAGTGTGGGATTCAGTCAAGAATATCCGCGTTTGACAGAGTACTAGAAGCAACATTAGAGACAGTAGTTTATTTCACATAAAGCGCCAGCGAATGTGTTTGCGTGAAAAGCATGTTATCTGAACAATGATCAGGACAACACACACACAGGATTAAACAAAAACACACAACCATCTACAACAGCTTAGTAAATAGAAAAACGAAACCTACACAGTAGTGCTTAGAAATAGAAATGAAAGCAATGGATGCGATACACACCACGACACGACGCAACACGGAAATCGCCAACCAGGCGCACCCCCGCCCGCCAACACTAGAGGCGATATGCTTTCCAATAGAAAGCACACACACACACACACACACACACACACACACACACACACACACACACAACACACAAACACACACACACACGCACACACACACACAAACACACACACACACACACACACACACACACACACACACACACACACACATCACACGCACACACCACAACACACACACCACACAACACACACACCACACACACACACAACACACACACACACACAACCACACACACGCACACACGCTCACACGCAACGCACACACACACACGCACACACGCACGCACGCACGCACGCACACACAACACACAAACACACACACACCACTCACAACACACACACACACACACACACACACACACACACACACACACACACACACACACACACACACACACAGAGTTAGGTCAACGGTGAGTGAGTGCCCAGTGAGAATCCCCTGTGATCCCCCACCCCCCCTTCCACTGAGTTGACACGTGGTCAGTGTTGTTATCATCAAGGCTTTCCTGCTAGGGGAATGCGATAGCCGAGAACATCCGAACCCGGTGATACTGGAACGTGCCAGACAGCTCAGTGAACTACTGTTGAGTGCCATTTTTGTTGTTGTGGTCCTTTTCATCTTCAAGGTCAACATTATTTACAGACCTATTAGAGGCTGAGACCCTCCCCCCCACCCCCCTCCCCTCCCCACCTCTTCTCTTCTCCCTCCCCCCCCACCCACCTCCTTCAAGTGCACGTGCAGAAGATCATGTGGGTGCTGTTACAAAATCATATCACCTGTGTGTTATGATGGTCAAATACGTCTGTATGTCTCACCAACCAGTAGCGTTCGGTCCTGCCGAAATCCATCCCAGACTGGAACCAGTTACCCCTCGAAGTCATTGAGGCCAGGACCATCATCGACCCTTGCGTGTCAGAGGCCTCCAGATTGCAGTAAACGATTTTTCCTCCGCAAAGCGCCTTGTGATGGATCCTCCCTGAATGTGACAAAGTCCATCGACACGACGACCGCGGTCACTCTAAACACACATGCAACATGCAAGCGTAAGACACACACACACACACAGACCACACCACACACACACACACACACACACACACACACACACATGTATGCACGCACGCAACGCACTGCACGCACACACACACCACACACACACACTCCTCTCCTCTCTCCTCTCTTCTCTCTCCGCTCACACAACACAGAACACGCGCGCGCGCGCACGCACGCATTCGGCTACGCACGCACGCACTCTCAGAGAGAGAGAGAGAGAGAGAGAACACACACACACACACACACACACACACACACACACACACACACACACACACACGAGTTCCTATCAGTGTTAGTGAAGGAAATGCAGACTTTGCACTCTGTTCGCCTTCACGGCATTTGTGATAACGAGTTTCATCCTCATGACGTCAACACAATTAAAAATGACTGCTGGTACTTCACACAAACCGACAGGCGTCAAATTGAAGGGAAGCGGGGTCATGTCCCCACACAAAACGTGACCTTGTCGCCTCTCCTCTGTCTTTATATTATGCGTTTTGTGTTGGGAGTATTGTGGCCACGAGCGTACATGGTTGAGGCACAGGGTAGAAATTAGGAGTTGGTTCAACCAGCTCTGTTTTCCTTTCCGCTAACTACTTTTAGCTACTAGGTGCGTTCAACCAGCCCGTTTTTTTTCCCCTACTACTTACTTCCTTCCGTTGTTGATAGGTGTGTTCAGCCTGCTGAAACTAAACGTTTTGGTTCTTGATTTTCATCCTCAGGGCGTTTCATCTGCAGATAAGGATTGTGTAGTAGAAGGAGTTATTTACACACGCACGCACACTTGCACGCATACACGCACGCACGCGCGCACAGACAGACAGACAGACACACACGCACGCATACACATACATATAGGGCCTGCACACACACACACACACACACACACACACACACACATGGGACAAATAAGTAGTAGGGGAAACAAAGGCAGGCAAACGATTCTTTTGTCATTACTGAAATGACGTAGCAAAGATTGCGGAGGGAAAAATTGTGTGTGTGTGTGTGTGTGTGTGTGTGTGTGTGTGTGTGTGTGTGTGTGTGTGTGCGCGTGCGTGCGTGCGTGCGTGTGTGTGTGAAGCGTGGAAGGTGATGGATAGAGGGAAAGGGGGGGGGGGTGAAAGGAAGGGTGGTGGGGGGGGGCTAAGAAGTGGCATTGAAGTGTACCTGTTAACCATGATATAAAGGCAGCAGACATACAGGAAAGTAGTCCTGACTCCGAAAGAAGACTCATAACCAAGGACCCATAAAGAGCAGAAAGATCCCTCTCAAGGTTGTTTGATCGAGGGTTGGATAGACTGGGGCTGAGTGTTCATTTCCTTTGTCCTGTGTTTCTTCAAACCGACGTGGGGCTGTGCGTACTGGGCTTTGGCAAGACCGAGTCAACTGCTGGGCAGTCTAGGACTTCCAGGCCCACACGGCATTACTGGGAAACAACAATGGCTTTGTGTCGGCGCACCTGGAGCGCGTACTGGGCCCTCCATTTTTTTTTTTTTTTTTGACGGAAGGGGTAGGTGGGTTTGGGGGTGGGGTGGGAAGGGAGGGAGTTGGAATTGGGGCCGGAGGAGGGAGACGAGGGATTGGTGGGGGGGAGAGGAGGTGGGAGGGTTAAAGAAAACGCTTACCCAACACAATTTGGAAAGAGAGAGGGTTAGTTACCACCAAGAACACAGACAGAGTACAGGACTAGACACAATGCATTTCGACCTCTTGGGTCTTCTTCAGGTGGATTACTTCTTCATGTAGATGGGTTGTCGACCTACTTCTTCGTGTAGATGGATTGTCGACCTACTTCTTCATGTAGATGGCTTGTCGACCTACTTCTTCTTGTAGATAGCTTGTCGACCTACTCATGTAGATAGCTTGTCGACCTACTTCTTCATGTAGATAGCTTGTCGACCTACTTCTTCTTGTAGATAGCTTGTCGACCTACTTCTTCATGTAGATAGCTTGTCGACCTACTTCATGTAGATAGCATGTCGACCTACTTCATGTAGATGGCTTGTCGACCTACTTCTTCATGTAGATAGCTTGTCGACCTACTTCTTCTTGTAGATAGCTTGTCGACCTACTTCTTCTTGTAGATAGCTTGTCGACCTACTTCTTCATGTAGATAGCTTGTCGACCTACTTCATGTAGATAGCATGTCGACCTACTTCATGTAGAAGCTTGTCGACCTACTTCTTCATGTAGATAGCTTGTCGACCTACTTCTTCTGTAGATAGCTTGTCGACCTACTTTCTGTAGATAGCTTGTCGACCTACTTCTTCTTGTAGATAGCTTGTCGACCTACTTCTTCATGTAAATAGCTTGTCGACCTACTTCATGTAGATAGCTTGTCGACCTACTTCTTCATGTAGATGCTTGTCGACCTACTTCTTCATTGTAGATAGCTTGTCGCTACTAATGCGATACTTGTACTACTTTGTAGATAGCTTGTCGACCTACTTCTTCATGTAGATAGCTTGTCGACCTACTTCTTCTGTAGATGCTTGTCGACCTACTTCTTCTTGTAGATAGCTTGTCGACCTACTTCTTCATGTAGATGGCTTGTCGACCTACTTCTCATGTAGATAGCTTGTCGACCTACTTCTTCATGTAGATGGCTTGTCGACCTACTTCTTCTTGTAGATAGCTTGTCGACCTACTTCTTCATGTAGATAGCTTGTCGATCACTTCTTCTTGTAGATAGCTTGTCGACCTACTTCTTCATGTAGATAGCTTGTCGACCTACTTCTTCTTGTAGATAGCTTGTCGACCTATTCTCATGTAAGCTGTCTACTTCATGTAGATGCTTGTCGACCTACTTCTTCATGTAGATGGTTGTCGACCTACTTCTTCATGTAGATGGCTTGTCGACCTACTTCTTCATGTGGATGGCTTGTCGACCTACTTCTTCATGTAGATGGCTTGTCGACCTACTTCTTCATGTAGATGGCTTGTCGACCTGCTTCTTCATGTAGAATGCTTATCGACCTACTTCTTCATGCAGAGAAAACCATGCAGGGAGTATTCCTTATGATCCTAATGCATGCTCTTTGTTCTGCCACTGTCCAGTAAAGGGTATTCTCCGCCACTTCTTGGAAGCCGGTGCATTTTTAGAACTGTTCACGACATCTCCTGCGAGCTGCTGTTGCTGATACTCTACGCACTCAATATCTGATTTTGGTCATTCGCATTGCAGATTCGACGAAGGCCAGACAGGAGAGGGACGAGCAGGTTGTTGGATGAGGAAAACTGTTTCTGTGCACGACTGCTGGTTCTGTCAGGGCAAACTGATTATGTTCCTCGTATGGGGGGCACTCATAGATCCCCGTCTCGATAGATCCCCGTCTCGATGGATCCCCGTCTCGATAGATCCCCGTCTCGATGGATCCCCGTCTCGATAGATCCCCGTCTCGATAGATCCCCATCTCAATGGATACCCGTCTCGATTGATCTCTGTCTTGATGGATCCTCGTAACTGTTTTTTTTCCCCTTCAAATCTGATGAGTGACTTTTTTTGTTAAATGATTTTCCTTCAACAATTATTCAACTTGTGCATGCATTTTCTCGCCTTGTATGGGGGTATCGGTATGCTCATTGTTTCTTTTAACTTGTTTTAGTATCGAGACGGGGATCTATCGAGATGGGGATCTACCGAGACGGGGATCTATCGAGACGGAAATCCGTCCACATGTAGCGGGGGATCTATCGAGACGGGGGATCTATCGAGATGGGGATCTACTGAGACGGGGATCTTTCGAGACGGAAATCCGTCCACATGTAGTGGGGGATCTATCGAGACGGGGATCTATCGAGATG
>CM031614.1:12966868-12969368 GCA_018398815.1 Conus ventricosus
AGTTGTATTGTTTTGCTGTTGTGTGTGTAGTGTGATGCATTGCTGGGTGTTGTGTTGTACCGAGTTGTACTGTTTTGTGTCGTTCAGCCTGTTGTGTGTGTAATGTGATGCATTGCTGGGTGTTGTGTTGTACCGAGTTGTACTGTTTTGCTGTTGTGATGCATTGCTGGGTGTTGTGTTGTACCGAGTTGTACTGTTTTGTGTCGTCAGCCTGTTGTGTGTGTAATGTGATGCATTGCTGGGTGTTGTGTTGTACCGAGTTGTACTGTTTTGTGTCGTCAGCCTGTTGTGTGTGTGTAATGTGATGCATTGCTGGGTGTTGTGTTGTACCGAGTTGTACTGTTTTGTGTCGTCAGCCTGTTGTGTGTGTGTGTAATGTGATGCATTGCTGGGTGTTGTGTTGTACCGAGTTGTACTTTTTTTGTGTCGTCAGCTGTTGTGTGTGTAATGTGATGCATTGCTGGGTGTTGCGTTGTACCGAGTTGTACTGTTTTGCGGTTATGTATGTAATGTGATGCATTGCTGGGTGTTGTGTTGTACCGAGTTGTACTGTTTTGTGTCGTCAGCCTGTTGTGTGTGTAATGTGATGCATTGCTGGATGTTGCGTTGTACCGAGTTGTATTGTTTTGCTGTGGTGTGTGTAATGTGATGCATTGCTGGGTGTTGCGTTGTACCGAGTTGTATTTTTTTGCTGTTGTGTGTGTAATGTGATGAATTGCTGGGTGTTGTGTTGTACCGAGTTGTACTGTTTTGTGTCGTCAGCCTGTTGTGTGTGTAATGTGATGCATTGCTGGGTGTTGTGTTGTACTGAGTTGTACTGTTTTGTGTCGTCAGCCTGTTGTGTGTGTAATGTGATGCATTGCTGGATGTTGTGTTGTACCGAGTTGTATTGTTTTGTGTCGTCAGCCTGTTGTGTGTGTAATGTGATGCATTGCTGGATGTTGTGTTGTACCGAGTTGTATTGTTTTGCTGTTGTGTGTGTAATGTGATGCATTGCTAGGTGTTGTGTTGTACCGAGTTGTACTGTTTTGTGTCGTCAGCCTGTTGTGTGTGTGTAATGTGATGCATTTTCTGGATGTTGTGTTGTACCGAGTTGTATTGTTTTGTGTCGTCAGCCTGTTGTGTGTGTGTAATGTGATGCATTGCTGGGTGTTGCGTTGTTCCCGAGTTGTATTGTTTTGCTGTTGTGTGTGTAATGTGATGCATTGCTGGGTGTTGTGTTGTACCGAGGTGTATTGTTTTGTGTCATCAGCCTGTTGTGTGTGTAATGTGATGCATTTCTGGATGTTGTGTTGTACCGAGTTGTATTGTTTTGTGTCGTCAGCCTGTTGTGTGTGTGTAATGTGATGCATTGCTGGGTGTTGCGTTGTACCGAGTTGTATTGTTTTGCTGTTGTGTGTGTAATGTGATGCATTGCTGGGTGTTGTGTTGAACCGAGTTGTATTGTTTTGTGTCGTCAGCTGTTGTGTGTGTGTAATGTGATGCATTGCTGGGTGTTGTGTTGTACCGAGTTGTATTGTTTTGTGTCGTCAGCCTGTTGTGTGTGTGTGTAATGTGATGCATTGCTGGGTGTTGCGTTGTACCGAGGTGTACTGTTTTGTGTCGTAGCCTGTTGTGTGTGTGTGTCTTTCTTTCTTCTTACGCAGGCTGATACTCTGCGGACACTGCCTGTATACACAGGCAGTGGAGATTTTGTGTATGACCGTTTTTTACCCCGCCATTAAGGCAGCCATACTCCATCTTCGGGGAAGGTGCATGCTATGTGTAACGTGTCATCCATACCAACGGCCAAACTGGCCTTCTCTTCCGAAAGTTGGTGATGGGATTTTACGTGTGTGCAAGATGTTATGCATGCGTTCACACACGGAACCTCGGTTTATAGTCTCATTCGAAGGACTGTATGGGAAATGGAGTCAGAACCAATGTTAACTCCGAGGGAAAAATCCCCCTGTACCGAAACGCCCGGCGGAGGTTCGAACCCGCAACCCCAGGATCACCAAGATTACGAGTCAGGCGCTCTACCAACTGAGCTATTCCGGCTCCATGTGTGTGTGTGTAATGTGATGCATTGCTGGGTGTTGTGTTGTGTGTGTAATGTGATGCATTGCTGGGTGTTGTGTTGTGTGTGTAATGTGATGCATTGCTGGGTGTTGTGTTGTACCGAGGTGTATTGTTTTGTGTCGTCAGCCTGTTGTGTGTGTGTGTAATGTGATGCATTGAGGGTGTTGCGTTGTACCGAGGTGTATTGTTTTGTGTCGTCAGCCTGTTGTGTGAGTGTAATGTGATGCATTGCTGGGTGTTGTGTTGTACCGAGTTGTATTGTTTTGTGTCGTCAGCCTGTTGTGTGTGTGTAATGTGATGCATTGCTGGGTGTTGTGTTGTACCGAGGTGTATTGTTTGTGTCGTCAGCCTGTTGTGTGTGTGTAATGTGAGCATTGCTGGGTGTTGTGTTGTACCGAGGTGTATTGTTTTGTGTCGTCAGCCTGTTGTGTGTGTGTAA
>CM031614.1:12974368-12977592 GCA_018398815.1 Conus ventricosus
TTCCTCCTTTCTTTCTGTGACGTGGTCTGTCTGTCTGTTCCCCTTTCTTTCTGTGACGGTCTGTCTGTCTGTTCACCCTTTCTTTTCTGTGACGTGGTCTGTCTGTCTGTTCCCCTTTCTTTCTGTGACGTGGTCTGTCTGTCTGTTCCTCCTTTCTTCTGTGACGTGGTCTGTCTGTCTGTTCCCCCTTTCTTTCTGTGACGTGGTCTGTCTGTCTTTTCCTCTTTCTTTCTGTGACGTGGTCTGTCTGTCTTTCCCCTTTCTTTCTGTGACGTGTTGTCTGTCTGTCTGTTCACCCTTTCTTTCTGTGACGTGGTCTGTCTGTCTGTTCCCACTTTCTTTCTGTGACGTGGTCTGTCTGTCTGTCTTTCCCCTTTCTTTCTGTGACTGTCTGTCTGTCTGTTTCCCTTCTTTCTTGTCGTGGGTCTGTCTGTCTGTCCCCTTTCTATGTACGTGGTCTGTCTGTCTGTTCCCCCCTTCTTTCTGTGACGTGGTCTGTCTGTCTGTTCCCCTTTCTTTCTGTGACGTGGTCTGTCTGTCTGTTCCCCTTTCTTTCTGTGACGTGGTCTGTCTGTCTGTTCCCTTCTTTCTGTGACGTGGTCTGTCTGTCTGTTTCCCCCTTTCTTTCTGTGACGTGGTCTGTTGTCTGTTCCCTTTCTTTCTGTGACGTGGTCTGTCTGTCTGTTCCCCCTTTCTTTCTGTGACGTGGTCTGTCTGTCTGTTCCCCTTTCTTTCTGTGACGTGGTCTGTCTGTCTGTCCCCCTTTTTTCTGTGACGTGCTGTCTGTCTGCTGTTCCCCCTTTCTTTCTGTGACGTGGTCTGTCTGTCTGTTCCCCTTTCTTCTGTGACGTGTCTGCTGTCTGTTCCCCTTTCTTTCTGTGACGTGGTCTGTCTGTCTGTTCCCCTTTCTTTCGTGACGTGGTCTGTTGGTCTGTTCCCCTTTCTTTCTGTGACGTGGTCTGTCTGTCTGTTCCCCTTTCTTCTGTGACGTGTCTGTCTGTCTGTTCCCCTTTCTTTCTGTGACGTGGTCTGTCTGTCTGTCCCCCTTTCTTTCTGTGACGTGGTCTGTCTGTCTTTGTTCCCCCTTTCTTTACTGTGACGTGGTCGTCTGTCTGTTCCCCTTTCTTTCTGTGACGTGGTCTGTCTGTCTGTTCCCTTTCTGTCTGCCACTGGTCTTCTTCTGTTCCCCTTTCTTTCTGTGACGTGGTCTGTTGGTCTGTTCCCCTTTCTTTCTGTGACGTGGTCTGTCGTCTATTCCCCTTTCTTCTTGACGTGGTCTGTTGTCTGTTCCCCTTTCTTTCTGTGCGTGGTCTGTCTGTCTGTTCCCCCTTTCTTTCTGTGACGTGTCTGTCTGTCTGTTCCCCTTTCTTTCTGTGACGTGGTCTGTCTGTCTGTTCCCCTTTCTTCATGTGCCGTGGTCCGTTGTCTTTCCCTCTTTCTTATCTGTGACTGGTCTGTCCTGTACGGGAACAGCAGTAGAGAAGAGATGAGAAGAGAGAGAGAGAGAGAGAGAGAGAGAGGGAAGAGGAGAGAGAGAAGAGAGAGAGAGAGAGAGAGAGAGAGAGAGAGAGAAACCAAACGAAACGAAACGACATTTTTATTTAACCAGGATAATGAGATAAGCAACATAATGCTTTTTCCCCACCACCAGCCCTGGGGCAAAAGGAAAGAAGTAATTCATAGCAAATCAAGGCAAATACGTGTACGCAGAGAGAGAGAGAGAGAGAGAGAGAGAGAGAGAGAGAGAGAGAGAGAGAGACAGACAGACAGACAGACAGACGCAGACAGACAGACAGACAGACAGACAGTTTTGGATCCCCACCACCACCATCCATTCCCTAGTTCCACGCCCTCCCTCACCCTACCCCCCCCCCCCCCTACCCCCCCCCCCACCTCGATCGTAACAACTTCCATGACAATAAAAACAAAACGGTAAAGCCTCCTTTCACCCTCTGAGTGCTCTCTCTCTTCTCTCTCTCTCCCTCTCTCTTTCTCTTCTCTCTCTCTCTCTCTTCTCTCTCACTCTCTCTCTCTCGGTCACCCGACCATCACATGACGTCCTCGTCCTTGTGGTACCCCCCCTCACCTTCCCCCTCCCCCCCCCCCCCCCCCCATCGTACCCCGACACCGTTCGCCCACCTCTCACCAGTCCATCTGGCTGTCGTCCAAGTGCTTGTCCCGTTATCTCAACTGCGGCCTGGAGCCACTAATCCATTGTTCGCACTGGCCATTGTAGCCACCCAGCTAGTAAATGACAACTTGGTCTTCATAATGTACAGTCTCCTCTGTCACCTTTGTTTCCAGTTGGGTGGGTGAGTGGATGGGGTGGGTGGTGGGTGGGGGTGGGGGGGGGGTAGTGATGAGTGTGGAAGGGGAGAAGGGGGACATAGGAGGAGAGAGGAGGAGGAGGAGGCATGGGACAGGAACGAGATCAGAAGGTTGTGTAGGTGGAGGATGGGAAGGAGACGAAGGTTTTGGGAGAAGGTTGGTGGTGGGGGAGGAGAGGAAGGGGGAAGGGAAGGGGAGGGGAGAGGAACGGCCGCAGTCAGTGCTTGGGCCTGTGTCATTTGGAGGATTATCAGGTCGTCACAGGCAATGTCGGTCAGCCTAGGCCAGAAAGTTGCTGACCCTCTGACCGTGCTTCAGAGTGAAGGGGAGGTTAGGTAGGACCCGATGCCATCCAGTCAACAGGTGATCGAGGACAGCCAGTGCTGGCAGAAATCCTGCTGTTTCTGGTGCTGGACTTTCCTGTCTTTTCACTTTCTTTTGTCTACCCTGGTCCCTTCACCGCCATACTCCCCCCCCCCCCCCCCACCTCCCCAACCCCTCTTCTTGTTCTTTAATTACCTTTTTTAAACGGTTCCCTACCTTCTTATTCCCCTTTTCTTGTCTGTTCACAGCATTCGTTTCTCTCTACCTTTTTTTCTGCTTGCGCCACCTTTCTTTTGTAATACTTTTTGCTACCTTTTTTTTATATTTTTAAACCCACTTCACTACCTTTCTCCTGTTGTCTCTCATCTTTCTTACCTTCTTTTCTTGCTGTTCTTTACCTTTTCCCTTCAGTACTAGAAACTTCCCCTTTTCTGCAACTCTCTTTCACAGCCTTTTTTTTTCTCTCTCTCCAAAATTTCATTTTTTTTTTCACACAGTCGGCTTCTGTGTTATCTGGCTATGAGGACAACTTTCTTGCCTTTGTTCCTGACACTCGTTCACATTTTATTCCT
>CM031614.1:12997884-13010384 GCA_018398815.1 Conus ventricosus
CCACATGTTTCTGCCCGCACAGTCCAACAAGGTGCTGGACATCAACTGTCAGAACGCTGAGGGATTAACCCCCTTGATGCTGGTGGCCCGGGATGTGCACCTGTTTGAGCGGTTGTCCCGGGATTTGAACATGCCTTACAACCCAGTGGAAGTGGCCCAGGAGCTCATGAAAGCCAGAGCGTGAGTGACGTTGTTGTGGTTAAAAAAAAACAACAACAACAACAACACAAAACAACAACAACAACAACACAAAACAACAACAAAAACAACAACACAAAAAACAACAACAACACAACAACACAACAAACAACACAAAACAACAACAGCAAAAAGACACTTCTTCCGCAGAGTCGTAAGGGTTAACATGATTAGGATTCTTGCCAGCTATCAATTTCTGTCCTGGAAAGTCATGGCTGCCAACTGAAGTTTAGGGGTGAAATAAACAAGAACATGTTACTGCTGCTGTTGTTGCTGTTTTTTTGTTGTTGTTGTCATTGTTACTGTATGTGTATGTTTATTTGTTGAAGGAGGAAGGAGGGAAGGGGCTGTGGATGTATATACATGCAGACATACATGCACATGTGTACACAAACATATATACTTGTACATATGCATATATAGGAATATTGTTTTCCTCTGTATCAAGTTGTTCAACAGACAGACAGACGGACAGACACACAGGCAGACGGACAGACAGACAGACAGACAGACAGAGAAATGTGTGCGTGTACGCGTGTGTGTGTGTGTGAGCGCGCGTGCACGCGCACAATAATAGAGATTTTGGTATGCACGTACATCTGTCTGTCTGTCTTTGTATGTATGTACGCATGCATGTATCTGTCTGTCTGTCTACCTGTCTCTCGCTTTCTATCTTTCTATCCACCCATTCATCTACCTATCTGTCCGTCTATCTATCTGTTTGTCTGTCTATCTGTCTTTCTTTCTATTTATCTGTCTTTCGATATATCTATCTGTCTATCCTTGTCTATAGATCTAACAACCTCTCTCTCTCCATCTCTACCCATCTGATTGTCAATATACCTATCAATTAATCAATCAATCAATCAGTCTCTCTCTCTGTCTATGTATGTATCTGTCTATCAATCTGTCTATGTATTTGTTTGCTTGTTTGTTTGTATGTATGTATGTATGTATGTATGTCTCTGCCTGTCTGTCTGTCTGTCTGTCTGTCTGTCTGTCTGTCTGTCTGTCTGTCTCTCCTCTTACCCTCCTCCTTTCCTCCAACCCACATCTTTCGCCGAGTGTCTGTCTGTCTGCCTGTCGGTTAGCCAGCCAGTCTGTCAGTATGTTGGCCTGTCTGTCTTGTCTCAATCTTTATCAATCTACCTATTTACCTCCCCCCCTCTCTCTCTCAGTCTTTTATCTAAATCAGTTTGCCTCTATAAGTATATGTGTGTCTATCAGTCTGTCAGTGTGCCTGTCTGTTTTATCTAAGAAGTCAAGTACTCATTTTCTTCCAGTACCTATTTGAATTTTTCACTCTCCTCTTTCCGTTTTTTTTTTATATTAAACTTTTTTTTTTTGTATCTGTCTGGGAGAAAGGGACCATTCTGTGAAGCAATGCAAAACTCTCCACGCTCTTCCACAACAGTTCCTTCCTGTCTGTCTGACAGAGACATGAAGCAATGCAACACTCTCCACGCTCTTCCACAATAGTTCCTTCCTGTCTGTCTGACAGAGACATGAAGCAATGCAACACTCTCCACGCTCTTCCACAATAGTTCCTTCCTGTCTGTCTGACAGAGACATGGAGCAATGCAAAACTCTCCACGCTCTTCCACAATAGTTCCTTCCTGTCTGTCTGACAGAGACATGGAGCAATGCAAAACTCTCCACGCTCTTCCACAATAGTTCCTTCCTGTCTGTCTGACAGAGACATGGAGCAATGCAAAACTCTCCACGCTCTTCCACAATAGTTCCTTCCTGTCTGTCTGACAGAGACATGGAGCAATGCAAAACTCTCCACGCTCTTCCAAATAGCTCCTTCCTGTCTGTCTGACAGAGACATGGAGCAATGCAAAACTCTCCACGCTCTTCCACAATAGTTCCTTCTGTCTGTCTGACAGAGACATGGAGCAATGCAAAACTCTCCACGCTCTTCCACAATAGTTCCTTCCTGTCTGTCTGACAGAGACATGGAGCAATGCAAAACTCTCCACGCTCTTCCACAATAGTTCCTTCCTGTCTGTCTGACAGAGACATGGAGCAATGCAAAACTCTCCACGCTCTTCCACAATAGTTCCTTCCTGTCTGTCTGACAGAGACATGGAGCAATGCAAAACTCTCCACGCTCTTCCACAATAGTTCCTTCCTGTCTGTCTGACAGAGACGTGCATTCGCGGGACTCGGACGGTCGATCCTGTCTCCACTACGCATCCCAGTCCATGGCGTCCAATGCTGACAGGCTGACCGAGGCTTTCCTGGACGGAGGATCTGAACCAGGTATGGAGAACAGTCATGATGTTGAGGAACGTTTCTGACGTTGAGTGGAGTCATCTCTACTGATGGCGTAATGCTAACAATGTGTCTGGAGAATTGCATTCAGGACTTCTCAGAACTTGAGTGGAATCACCTTACTGAGGGGTGTATGCTATCAATATGTCTTAAAGAATTGCATTCAGGAACTTCTCTGACGTTGAGTGGAATCACTTTTACGTTATGGCATAATGCTAACAATATGTCTTGAAGAATTGCATTCAGGAACTTCTCTGACGTTGAGTGGAGCCACCTTTACATATGAGTAATGCAAACAATATGTCTTGAAGAATTGCATTCAGGAACTTCTCTGACGTTGAGTGGAGCCACCTTTACATATGACGTAATGCTAACAATATGTTTTGAAGAATTGCATTCAGGAACTTCTCTGACGTTGAGTGGAGCCACCTTTACACATGATGTAATGCTAACAATATGTCTGAAGGATTTGCATTCAGGAATTTCTCAGAACTTGAGTGGAATCACCTTTACTGATGGCGTGGATTGCCAAACTTAATATGTTCCACATCAACACCTATGAGAAAAACATGCAAAATGTATGCAAATCAGAAAATTATACTTCTTAGTGGCATCAGAAATGTTAGCCCCATCAGAAAAAAAACATGTGTTTGTTTTTCAGCCCAGCTAGACAAGCGCCAGTACACGCCCATTCACTGGGCCTCACAGCACGGCAACACCATGTGGTCCTAGCGCTGCTGGATGGTGGGTCAGAGGTCAACTGTCGAGGGTTCATTGGGCTGACCCTCTGCACATCTCTGTGAGTTGGTGGACAGCGTGGGGTTTGACTGGCTTGTCTCCCTGTCCTTTGGTCACCTGTCTTTGTTCTTTGGTCATCTCTCTTTGTTCTTTGGTCATCTCTTTGGTCACCTCTCTTTGGTCACCTCTCTTTGTTCTTTGGCCACCTCTCTCTGTTCTTTGGCCACCTCTCTTTGTTCTTTAGCCACCTCTCTTTGGTCATCTCTCTTTGTTCTTTGGCCACCTCTCTTTGTTCTTTGGCCACCTCTCTTTGTTCTTTAGCCACCTCTCTTTGGTCACCTCTCTTTGTTCTTTAGCCACCTCTCTTTGTTCTTTGACCACCTGTCTTTGTTCTTTAGCCACCTCTCTTTGTTCTTTGACCACCTCTCTTTGGTCACCTCTCTTTGTTCTTTGGTCACCTCTCTTTGTTCTTTATTCACCTCTCTTTGTTCTTTGGTCACCTTTCTTTGGTCAACTCTCTTTGGTCACCTGTCTTTGTTCTTTGGTCATCTGTCTTTGGTCACCTCTCTGTTCACCTCTCTTTGTTCTTTGGTCACCTCTCTTTGTTCATTGGTCATCTCTCTTTGTTCTTTGGTCACCTCTCTTTGGTCACCTCTCATTGTTCTTTGGTCACCTCTCTTTGTTATTTGGTCACCTCTCTTTGTTCACCACTCATTGTTCTGTGGTCACCTCTCTTTGTTCTTTGGCTACCTCTCTTTGGTCGCCTCTCATTGTTCTTTGGTCAGCTCTCATTGGTAACCTCTCTTTGTTATTTGGTCATCTCTCTTTGTTCTTTGGTCACCTCTCTTTGTTCTTTGGTCACCTCTCTTTGTCCTTTGGTCACCTCTCTTTGTTCTTTTGTCATCCCCCTTTGTCCTTTGGTCACCTCTCTTTGTTCTTTGGTCACCTCTCTTTGTCCTTTGGTCACCTCTCTTTGTTCTTTTGTCATCTCTCTTTGTTCTTTGGTCACCTGTCTTTGTTCTTTGGTCACCTGTCTTTGTTATTTGTCACCTCTGTTCTTTAGTTAGCTCTCTTTGTTTTTTCACAATACAATGTTCTGTCTGAGTTTTTATATACACACACACAGCCACACACACACACACACAGACACACACAGACACACACACACGCGCACACACACACACACACACACACACGCACACACACACACACACACACACACACACACACACACACACACACACACACACACACACACACACAAACACACACACACACACACGCACACACACACACACACACACACACACACACGCACACACACACTCACACACACACACACACACACACACACACACACACACACACATGTACTCACGCACACATAGATATACACACAGACACATGCACAAAGACACATACACAGACATGCACACACACACACACACACACACACACACACACACACACACACACACACACACACACAAGTGCACATGCCTGCATACGTGTACATGCACACACGCACACACACACGACACACACACACACACACACACACACACACACACACACACACACACACACACACACACACACACACGCACACACACTCTTGCGCACACACATATACACATACATGAGCGCACACGTACACGTTCATATGCATCATACAAATATAAACACAAACACTTGGAAACAAATACAGGTGCACATTCACACACATGCATAAACACACACATACACTCACACACACACAGACCACAACACATACACACACGCACACACACACACACACAACACAACACATACACACACACACACACACACACACCACACACACACACACACACACACACACACACACACACACACACACACACACACACACACGCACATTCACTCAAAACACACATACACTTGCGTGTACGCATGCAGGCATGTGCAAAAAAAATCAACACCAGTTCCCTGTTCTACAATGCCTTGCATGAGTCCAGGGTAACCAGAAGACTGAACAGATGACAAGCTTCAATGAAGTATTGTGGAACACACAATGTATTTATTGTCACTTATTAAGAGACACAGAGAAAAAGATACGTAGATTGATGGGATGATCTATAAGAAGAACAAATCCAGAGATGTATTTTCTGACAGTGGACTTTGTCAAACAAAATGGTCACTTTCAGGCACACAACGATAACCAGTGCACAGCCGTTGCCCTTTTGGAGCACGGAGCTGACGTGACCTTGACCGATGACCGTGGCTTCACCCCTGTTGACCTCGCTAAAACGCGGAAGCTGAAGTCCATTCTGAAAGAAGCGTGGACAGAAGCCACGCAGAACAACGCCGCCCAAGAGCTGGCTCCGGTCAGGACCACGCCCAATCGAGAAACGGGGTCAAGGACATCGGGACGAGAGGAGAGTCCGGCTCGACGGAGAGGGGGGGAAGTTATATTTGACGTGAGTGTCTCAGTTGTGATGAGAACTGGACAACAGGTGTGTGTGCCACTTTAACCAACCAAACGTTTCTTGATCAAATGCAGAGAATCGATCTCCTGGGTCTGGTTGAGGCCAGGGTATCTTTAAAAAAAGAAGTGATAATGTACACCAGCTGTTATGCACACTCTGGTCTGTGAAGTATACATGATACTAAGAGCTGAAACCTGATTGGATGCCAGTGTCCTCACTCACCACGGCTCCGTTGTGTCATTTCAGCCATAGCATCATGACCAACTTTAGTCTTAATGTCCCATTTTTCATGACCTTGCTTTTTATTATTCTCCCCCTCAGCTTTTGAAGCTATAACATAGCAGTGTCAGTGCCCTCTCTGTGGACTGTGGGGTCTTAAAGGTATAACATAGCAGTGTCAGTGCCCTCTCTGTGGACTGTGGGGTCTTAAAGGTATAACATAGCAGTGTCAGTGCCTTCTCTGTGGACTGTGGGGTCTTAAAGGTATAACATAGCAGTGTCAGTGCCTCTCTGTGGACTGTGGGGTCTTAAAGGTATAACATAGCAGTGTCAGTGCCCTCTCTGTGGACTGTGGGGTCTTAAAGGTATAACATAGCAGTGTCAGTGCCTTCTCTGTGGACTGTGGGGTCTTAAAGGTATAACATAGCAGTGTCAGTGCCTTCTCTGTGGACTGTGGGGTCTTAAAGGTATAACATAGCAGTGTCAGTGCCTTCTCTGTGGACTGTGGGGTCTTAAAGGTATAACATAGCAGTGTCAGTGCCCTCTCTGTGGACTGTGGGGTCTTAAAGCTATAACATAGCAGTGTCAGTGCCTTCTCTGTGGGGTCTTAAAGGTATAACATAGTGTCAGTGCCCTCTATGTGGACTGTGGGGTCTTAAAGGGACGTCATAACAGTGTTCAGGTCAGATGGACAGTCATCCTGACCATTCAACAAAATGATTGATGATGTCATGGGTGTGAGTGTTAAGCGGGCAGAGTTCTGTGTTATCTGAACAGGTGTCACTGTACTTCTCAGACCAAAAGGCCAAACTTCAGTCCCCTCAGTGTTATGACCAGGCACTGTGTTCTGAAGTGCTCTGTGTATAAAGGTAACCCCTGTATATTGCAGGGGTGGGGGTAAGTGGTGGGACGCTCCCACCAAGACAAGAAACATACATGACTGAAGGAAGCTTTCACTCCTAGGCTGCTGAATGTTTGTTAAAGCATAATGGTGTGTATAGATTTGTACAAAAATAAGTACACTTGTTGCAGACTTTTGAGGAATTATTGCAAAGTTATTCTGTTCCGTGTTAAAGAGGATGAGATGCACGATGGTGTTTAGCCACCGGAGCTGTCCGTCTCATGTATTACAAAGATGCTTCAATGGACGACTGAACCAGTGAATTGATGAAATGGCCAGACACTTATAGTCAAGACTGATTTGTGTTTGGATATTTTGTGTCCTCTACAAACGTACTCTTTGTGAACATTCAGGGGATGCCATCAAACCTAGTGGGTGGTCAGAGAGGCAGCCAGGCTACACGTGAGTATTGGCCTTTCCTGTTTGGAAAAACTGTGATAATTACAGCTGATTTCTATTGGAATTCCCACTGTTTTATTTATTTATTATTTTAAGAGCAGAGGGGAGAGAGAGAGAGAGAGAGAGAGAGAGAGTCAACAAAAACATAGTCTTTCAATGTGCGTTCTTTAATTGTTCTTCTAAACTTCAGTTACCCCCATATTTTTCTGTCTGTTTGTCTGTCTGTCTCCCTGTCTGTTTCTCTTCCTGCTGCTCGAGTCTTCTCTGTTTCTCCACTTTTATGCTATTAAAATATTCATTATGATATTTCATTGTGCAAATGCACTGATTTTGTTTAGTTCATGTTCTTTCTTTGTTTCTTATGAGTATTATCAGTTCCCAGGTCCTCCTTTGTATTTCTCTCTCTCTCTCTCTCTCTCTCTCTCTCTCTCTCTCTCTCTCTCTCTCTCTCTCTCTCTCTCTCTCTCTCTCTCTCTCTCTCTCTCCATTTACTTGCACATTCTTCTGACTGTTTAAACTGCTACTCCCACCTCAGTCCTTGCCTGTCCTTTACCCTGTCCTTCTCCATCACTATCTCTCTTTTTAGTGAAAGGGGAAGAGTAAAAAAAAAAGAAAAAAGCCAGAAGAAGCATTGTACAGCAGACAGTCTTACAGGGGCAATGTGTTTCACAGGAGCAGGCACCAGCCGGCCTGTGATTGGAGGGTCAGAACGAGCACGGAGGGCGGAGCGACAGATGATGCAGGAGATAGAAAATGGCCGATATACACCTTCCCTTTTGCACGGGTCAGTGAGAACAGGTGGACACAGGTTATGTGAAGAGCATGCTGGCTTTTTTCCTCACCACAATGCTGTAAACAGTGCTTATGTATCACTCTTTCCTTCCCCATCGACTGTTTAAAATGTGATCGCCTTTCTTTCTTTTGTGCTTCCCATCACACTGAAGGCAAGGGACTCCTTTGATTTTCTGTGCGTCCTTCTTAAACTGAATGATGCACAATGAAAGTAAATGTCGCTCTTGTAGTGCACTAATTTCATGGTCATGTGTTCAGAACAATGTTACTTGCAGTTCCTGTTCTCATATCACACATGCAGACGTAAGACACACAGAATCAACAAGGAAAGTTGCCTGCAGAGTTCATCTCTCAGTGCCATGTGAGAATTTCTTAAAGGTTTTGTGAATGTTTTTTTTCTTTTCTTCCCTTTTTTTCTGTTGTAGTTTATCAGTCTTTCTATCTGGAACTAGCTGACTCTGCTGAAGGTGTGTGTGTGTGTGCGTTAGTGACAGTGGTGATCTTGTTCCATCCCTCAGCCGTGACGTCAGCGACCCCTCGGCACAGTGCGGAACAAGCCGGGTCCCCCAGTCCTCCCCAACATCTCCAAGGCAATCCCCGGTCCTGCCAGGCAGCCGTCCCCCGAATCGCCGCCTCCCAGTCGTCGCAGCTCCCATGATGGAGATCTGAGACGTTCCCTGGAAGACGGCAGGAATCTGCTTGCTCACCGTTCCAATGCCAAACGAGGTAGGATTGTAATCAGACATGCTAGTGGGAGCATCGTCATCCACATTTAGGCTTTGTGTACCACAATTTAAGGATGGGGCTCCCAGTTACAGCGCAATGTGGTCAAGTATGACCAACACAGGCCTAATGGCCAGTCAGTTTTAAGGCTATCCTCCATGAAAAATGGAAGTTGTAGTATTATTCAGGTTTGATGAATGAGTGCCCCCAAAACTGAGGGTTTATTTAGTTTTCTGATCGTTAAAAATTATTTACGTTCATGGGTTTTAAAAAAAAAACAACTCTTCTTCCAGCCCTACAGCTTCCATTTTGCCTGCAGTCTACAGAATCAGTCTGCAGAATGTGTAATTACTGATGGAAGTAAGAAGCCAGTGAGACCACATGCCAGACACATGGCCAACACATGATCTCTAAATTCTATACATTCTATGGACGTCCAGTGTTTTACACAAATTAAAGAGATTTGCCTGCTAGTTCTGAAAGTGGAGAAGGAAAGGTATGTCCAGTTATTACACCTGCATACCTGTATCACCTGGTGCCTGCTTTGGTCAACTATTCCTGGAGGATTCCCTCTTCCTGGTCTGTAAACTCTACAGTCAAATCTCATGGCATAAAGTTATGGGCGTGATGACATGAATTTGACAGAACCAGTTTCCTTCCAGCAGAAGCGGGAAAGAGGTGGAGCATACTTTGAATAGGTTGATGTAGAAAGAGGTCATTGTTCACATCAGGATTCCCATGGGAGAGAGAGAGCAGGTGATGACTGTATTGTCTGGTAACAGAAGTTAGTTCCAAACCAGATAGAATCCAAACTTGTATCTGACCGGACACTGGTTAGACAGACTTATTCTAATAGAGAAATTTGTTTTTCAAGTTGAGTGGAGTTTGTAAAACAAACCAAAAAAATTGGCCAAGAAAAAAAAGAGATCCCCCCCCCCAAAATAGCAGTTTTCAGTACATCCAACTACTACAATGACTTATTGCCCTTCCAGCCATATTGGTTACGGACATGTATTGCTTTGCTACTTGTGTTGTGGTGTTACCTGTGGTTGTTATGTCGTTCACAATCTGTGCTTTCTTGTTGCCCGTGTAGTGGCCCTACCCACGAGAGGCAGGTTGAGCAAGACAACTCCGGTGTCCACTGGAGACAGGAGTGAGAAAGGGGAGGAAACTGGTGCCAATAGCAAGTAGGTACTCTCTATATCATCATCACACACACACACCAAACGCGCGCCCACAGCACACACACACACACACACCACGCACACATGCACACCACAACATGCGCGCACTCGTACACACCACACACACACACACACACACACACACACACACACACACACACACACACACACACAACACGCACACATGCACACAAACATGCGCGCACCACCGTACACACACACCACGCACTCACCAGCACGCACACCCACGAGGCACCACCCAACACACACACACACACACACACACACACACACACAACCCCACACACCCACACACACATTAAGCACACACACATGCACTTTTTCACTCATGAAACTTCACTCTCATCGATGTGTTGCAGTCCACATCAGACACATCACATTTTGGAATCCGCATCACACATACCCAATCATGCACACACACAATACTTAGGCTCACTACAAGTCTCGTTACACGTCTTGTATGCACATGAATATTTCAACCACCACTGAACTGTAAACCCAAGGGATCTGTGCAGCATGAGAATAACTGCACATAAACAAACACATGACTTTGGCTCCATAGAGCAAGAAGCCACTATCACTTTTAGCAGTGTGGTTGTGATGAACATGCTATATGCAGCTTTGTTCTCATGAGTAGAAGTTACGATACCAGTGTAAGTGTTGTGGAGTTAAAGGTTACTGTATTCGTGTCATTGTCATGAAGGTAAAAGTTACCCCATTAGTGGTGCTGTTATGGAGGTAAAAGTTACCCCATTAGTGGTGCTGTTATGGAGGTAAAAGTTACCCCATTAGTGGTGCTGTTATGGAGGCAAAAGTTACCCATTAGTGGTGCTGTTATGAAGGTAAAAGTTACCCCATTAGTGGTGCTGTTATGGAGGCAAAAGTTACCCATTAGTGGTACTGGTATGGAGGTAAAAGTTACTATACCAGTGTCACTGTCATGGAGGTAAAAGATACCATATCAATGTTATTGTCATGGTGGTTAAAGTACTCTATTAGTATCATTGTCATGGAGGTAAAGTTACCCCATTAGGGTTGCTCTCATAAAGGTAGAAGTTACAATACCAGTGTTGGTGTTATGGAGGTAAAATTACTGTATTAGTATCATTGTCATGGAGGTAGGAGTTACAATACCAGAGTTACTGTTGTGGGGGTAAAGGTTACTGTATTAGTATCATTGTCATGGAGGTAAAAGTTAGCCCATTAGTGTTGCCCTCATGGAGGTCAAAGTTGCCCCATGGTCATAGAGGGTAAGCTTACTGTATCTGTATCATTGTCATGGAGGTAAAAGTTACTCCATTAGTATTGTTGTCGTGGAAGCAAAAGTTACCCTGTTAGTTATACTGTCACGGAGGTGAAGGTCATTCTGTTAATGTTAGTGTCACAGAGGTGAAAGTTACTTTCTTGGTGTTTCTGTCATGGCAGTGAACGCTAGTCTGTTAGTGCTGTTGTCATGGAGATGAAGGGTACTTTATCAGTGTTATTGTCATGGCATTAAAAGTTACGATTGTCATGGAGGCGAAAGGTACACTCTTGGTGTTATTGTCATGGCCATAAAAATTACTCTAGTAGCGTTACTGTCACGTGACAGTCGGTTGAAGTTATTCCATGACAGAGTGTAGAGTACCTGGAAGTCTGCATGGCTCGCTGTCTTCAGTCATGTGCGACAGGGTAGAGGTTTGCTTTAACCACTCCAGTCCTTTACCTTGTCCATCCAGAGCTCTCAGTCTGCCTCTTTTAACTCCATTCTCCACTGTTCCCCACTGGAAGTAGAATCATGGGGAGATATGTTTCTGATCTCCACTGTACCCTGTAGATCAGTCTTGGACAGAGAATCACGGTAAGACGCATGTCTGGCCTCCACTGTTCCCTGTACAAAAGTTCTGGATAGGCAGTCATGGTAAAATACATTCCTGCCCTTTAAAATACATGTCTGATCTCCACTGTACCCTGTAGATCAGTCTTGGACAGAGAATCACGGTAAGACGCATGTCTGGCCTCCACTGTTCCCTGTACAAAAGTTCTGGATAGGCAGCCATGGTAAAATACACTCCTGCCCTTTAAAATACATGTCCATCCTCTACTGTACCCTGTAGATCAGTCTTGGACAGAGAATCATAGTAAGATACATGTCTGGCCTCCACTGTTCCCTATGGAAAAGTTTTGGATAGGCGGTCATGGTAAAATACATCCCCGCCTTTTAAAATACATGTCTATCCTCGTCTGTACCCTGAAGAACAATCCTGGACAGGGAGTCTTGGTAAGATGTACGTCCATCCTCCTGTGTACCCTGAAGAACAGTCCTGGACAGGGAGTCTTGGTTGGATATTCGTCCATCCTCCTCTGTACCCTGGAAGAACAATCATGGACAGGTAGTCTTGGTTGGATATTCGTCCATCCTCCTCTGTTCCCTGAAGAACAATCCTGGACAGGGAGTCTTGGTAAGATGTACGTCCATCCTGCACTGTGCCAGGTAGAACAGTGTTGGACAGGGAGTCGTTTGTAAAGCATATGTCCACACTTCACTGTACCCTAGGATGCGTTGGGTGGGGAATCATGGTGAATGTGTCCACTCTCTAA
>CM031614.1:13015384-13132884 GCA_018398815.1 Conus ventricosus
ATGCGTGCGCTGTCTCTTCTCTCTCTCTCCCCCCCCCTCTCTCTCTCTCTCTCTCACACGCACACAAAACACACACACACATACACACACACTTTCTCTCTCTCTCTCTCTCTCTCTCTCTCTCTTCTCTCTCTCTCTCTCTCTCTCTCTCTCTCTCTCTTCTCTCTCTCTCTCTCTTTCTCTCTCGTTCTCTCCCTTCCCTTTCTCTTGCATCTGTCCCTTAATTCTCTCTATCTCTCTCTCAATCTGTCCACACACACACACACACACACACACACACACACACACACACACACCACACACACATACACACACACACACACACACACACACACACACACACACACACACACACACACACACACATGAATGTACCATATCAAATCAACTTGTAAACTTTTTCTTTAAAAAGCATTATGAATGTTCAAAGTAGCATGCATTAGGAGATTATTTCATAACTATAGGAAATGATGAAATGTACCTGTTGCCCCCCAGGAACCCTCGCCTCGATCGGATGATGGGATCCCGGACAACAAAGTGCGAGTGGGGCTGTCCAACCCTATGGAGCTGCTGCGGTCACGTTCCCTGCTGAAGGAGGAGTTCATCTTGGCGGAGAGCAGACCCAGCGATCCCTTCATGGCGTCTTCCGGCAGCGACCCCGCCTCCAGCTCCAGCAGCCTGTCTACGGCTTCCTCCTCCCCTCGTGAGGGCGCTCTGGGGTTAGGCCGTGCCGCCTATCGCCGCAGTGACCCTTCGTTGCTGACCGTGACGCTCAGGGAGAAAGCTATGAAGGGCACAGGGTTCCGAAAGAGTGATCCGCTGGTGGTCAGGAGATCGGAAAAGTCTGGCGAAGGAGCAGCGGCAAAGTCTTCGTCTGAGTTTGACATTTCCAAAGACAGATCTCCAGTGGACAATGCTTCTGCCCCGGCTGCAAGAGGGTCATCTGTGGGTACTGGGGGTAAAGTGACCCGAAGTCAAAGTCTTCGTCTCAGTCACCATCCTGATCAGCAGCAAGGTGCCAGTGCTGCCAGCTCTGGCTGTCTCAAACGTAGCCAGAGTATCGGCAGTGTGGCGTCAGAGTCAGACGGAAAACGCAGTGATGTGAAAGACTCGGCCCCCAGTGTGCAGGTTCAAGACCTGGCCAGAGGAGCACCATTTTCAGGCAAAGGGAGAATGGTGGTTGTACGTGACACTTTCAGTGAGTTTGATAATGTGTTTGCGGACAGCGGTGCGAGGTGTGCATCTCCTCAACCCCCGTCGTCCTCAGGTTCAAGTTCTGTACAGTCTTCTGCCAAACGGTCCTCTGAGGTCAAACCGGAAAGTGCGTACATCAAGCACAGCTTTGAGAAACGTCGCCACAGCAGCAGTGAAGACACTGTCATCAGTGACAGCCCCAGGATGTCTGTGTCGGATGTGGCCATCAGTGCTGTCAGCCAGTCAGATTCTGCTGCTGCCCCAAAGTCTCTTTCCCCTTCTTCTTTCATCATCCAAGGAGCACAAAAACAGCCTGGCAATACAAATGTCTCCAAACCACCAGTGCCAAATTACCAGTCTGCCAGTAACAGTAATAAGTCTGCTGGACAGAAGACAGTGCTTTCTCAGGCTTCCAAGCAAATGTCTGCGGTAGGTAAGGACAGTGCTCCCTCAAAAGCGAAAGCAAGTGTGTCGGCTTCATCGGCTCCTTCAAATGTGCAAACAAATGAAAGGAAGAGCTGTGGGGAGTGGCGTCAGGGTGCAGGTAAAGGCACTGGTGCGGACGTAAAGTCCAGCCTTACACACCCAGCCCACGTGTCAGCCTCTGCCCAGTCAAACAATCCTGAGAGCAAATGTGTGTCAGCAGGGCAAATTACAGACACCGGCAAGGACAGGTTTGTTACTTTGTCAGCGAAGGTCAGCCTCAAAGACAGGGACTCTTCTCCTGCCCCTAGTGCCATGCCTGTGAACAGAACAGCTCCAGCCTCAGGGAACTCCTCCATTTCCAAACCCACCATGTCAAAAACGGGACCCGCTGTGTCCTCCTCTTCACCGTCCCCACACAGTGGAGGTCAGTCTCCAGCACAGAGATCCACCTCTTCAAGACAGTCTTCAGCTCAGAGGTCCTCCTCCTCAAGACAGACTTCTGCCGTGCGGAAATCAGCCTCCACTGAAAGCCTAGCAACCCCAAGGTTCAGTGCTCACGGTCGGCAGTGGTCAGGAGAATCGGGGGGATGGCAGAGCACTATATCCCCCTCACAGAGGTCTCTGAGTACGTCAGCCAGGGACGTTACGGCACGGCTGTCTGGGAGTGGGTCCAGCTCTTCTCGAGCAAGCAGCACCAACAGTCTGTCCAACGCAAGATCTGATATGATCCCCTCCTCCAAGACTTCAGCTAAACCTTTGAAAAACAACGCAGCTCAAAGTGTTTCAAAGGGTGCAGTGCCTGCAAAAGCGCAGCCATCTCAGACGTCCACGTCAAAATCCACGACACTGTCACCCACAGCAGACTCCACTTCAAAACCAGTGACAGCAATATCAGCCGCTACGCCAAAAGCTGTTGCTAAGGTGATGCAAACCACGACGAAAGCTGTTGCCTCCTCTCCACAGTCTAGGACAACAGTGATGGCGGCTCAATCAACAGTCGGTGCTAGCAGCCCGAATGCAGCACCTGTGGAATCGAGCAAATGTAGAGCAAGTTCATCCACAGCGGCTGCTAGTGCTCAGAACTCGGTGAATAGCAAGCCCACGTCATCTGCAACAACAGCACCTATGCAAGGAAAGAGTGGGCAGGCAGGCAGCTCAAAGACAGGTTCTGTGCAGACTGCAAAGCCTTCCTCCGTCAGTGGTTCTGGTGGTCTCACAGACCAGAAATCCGTGGCTGATTCCAGGGGTGCTAAATGTAAAGGTTCAGTGAAGTCTTCCAGATCACCAGCGTTGATGAAATCGTCATCAGACTCCGTGCTGGTGGAGCCAGAAGGCTCAGGAGATAAAGTCGAGTCAATGGAGAAGGCAGAAATAGAAGACAGCAATGGTCCATCAGGGGAAGGCATTGAACCCTTAGTAAAGATCACATTCAGTGGCATGAACCCTAAAACCAGCTCCAATATCTCTAAATACAGCGACCCGGCCACGCTGGTCAACAGAGGTCCAGTCATTGTCAATCCCTTTGAAAATCTGTCAGCCCATCACGCTTCCAGAGACAAGAGCCCCGGGGACATTGACGCAACAACAGAAGCAGGCTTCATTGTGGGTAAACCTGACAGAGATGCTGCTGGCAAGAAGAAAGTCCCAACATCGGCCAAGGGCAAAGCAGGGAAGGGAGCCAAGAAGGCGAAAGACCCCAAGAGACCCCTGTCCAGTTCCTCACGCCAAGCTTCAGCCGGGAAGCGAAGAGCAGCTAAAGGCAAAGACCCCAAAGTGAGTGACACAGATGACGCTCGGCCCAAGAGTGGTAAACGAGTGCGCTCAGGCAAGAGGCGAGCCAAGAAAGCGACAGAGAGAGAAGCCGACAAAGAAGCAGCACTGCTCAGTGAGATGGCCTCCAAAGGTGACGTGGCTGTCATCTCAGGAATCGGCTGGCATGTGGCCACCGCCTGTGCGGACACCTCAGACGTCATTGCTGCTCCTGAAATGCATATAGAGTCTTCTGACTCCGACATTTCAGATGTAGAATCTATTGAAGACGCCGAGACTCTTTTGACAAAGCTAGAAATTAACCGTTCTAACATATCTCTTACGTCTCCACGATTCAGAGAGATCAAGGCTCAGGGGGGTCGGCATGACGCCATCGCAGCCATCCCTGCACTGACAAGTGATGGCTTTCCACCTATGAACCTGGATATCAATCCGAAGGGCTCTTCCATGCAAACGGATGACGCTGACAAGGATCATGTCATCACTGTTTTGAAGACACGAATGACGAGGTGCATAAAGAACTTCTTCTCAGGAAGCTCACTCCAATTCCTGAGATGCCATCAATTAACGGCCCACTTGGGAATGTGACGGAGGCCATTGCTCGTTTTGATCGCTCTTTGAAAGACAATCAGCTCAGTGAGTGGCTGGATGGAACTCCAAGGACTGATGCCAACCCTGCTTCATCACGCCAGTCACCTTGCGCAGGGTGGCCAAGACAGTTCCAAAAAGGGCAAATCAACGACCACAGAGGATGGGGCCAAAGAGACGGATATCACAACAAAGGAACCAAACAGCAGCAAACCGCCTCATATACAAATCAGCCAACCATCCCCTGTGCCCAAGGACAACAAGCGCGCTCCCAGGAGAAGCCAGAGTCTGAAGGAGGGGAGCACTGGGGCCACAAAGGAGAGGCCCAGAAGGGAGCGCAAGTTCTCCGAGTCCAAGAAAGACGAGGAGGAAATCAACACAGCCATCGAAGAGATTCTGAGCGCCACCAGCACCTCCATGTCGTCCACCCTCAAGTCCACGTCCACCCTGAAATCCGGCTCCAACACTCTCACCGAAGGGGATCACCATGTCCTCCTGAAGCTGAAGTCACACTGCAAGGAATCCCCTTTCCATGCCTCAAGCCCTCCCAAGAAGAGGAGGACGAGGACGCCAGCACTCTTTGTGGAGAAAACTCGGGTGGCAGTGGTGAGGGTTTAGCTGATGAAACCAACCCCAACCTTCTCAAGGTCACGCACATGGAACAGTTTGATCTGGGGGCCAAGGTCAAGGCGATGATTGATGCTGGAGCTGATGATAGCAAGATCAAGGCCATGATGAACGCTGACCAAGGGGTCAAACACCAGGAAGCCAAGCAGATCGTAAAGGTAAGCCCCGGTCTGCGTTTCTTTGTTATGGCGTATGAAGGTGGTCAAAATGCCTGTGTGTGTGTGTGTGTGTGTGTGTGTGTGTGTGTGTGTGTGTGTGTGTGTGTGATGTGTGTGTGCATGGTGTGGGCATGCACATGCTCTTTCATGCATACATGAATAGAGTGTGTGTGTGCATGTGTGTGTGTGTAAGAGAGAGAGAGAGAAAGCTATCAATTCAAAATCATCCATCCTGGAGCAAATGACCAAACTCGATGGTTCGATAGTGGTGTCAGATTATTTGCTTTTGGTACACAAAATATATGAGAGACCGATGTTTCACACTGATTATAACAAATTCTTTTGTTTTTGTCACCGAAATCTTTCGATTCTCACCTGTTACTAAGGAGAGATGTGTGAATTTAACATTCGGAACACCATAGAAAATTGTCAAAAGTCATGTACAGCGTAGTGTGGACAGGTTTTTAGACAAATCACCAAGGACTGACATACATCATATTTTTGACAGGTGCGTGAATTCAAGGTAAGGTAAGGTCAATGTTGCTTATAGCCCAGCCGACCGCAAAGGGCCATATCAGGGCTGTCACCACATTGAAGTCAACTCACAAGTCACTCATTCACACAACCCTTTTAAAAGGTGTGTGAATTTGAATTTGACACATAGACTGATATGGGGTCACATAGAACTTATATGTCAATGTCGCAGCATCATTTAAATGTATAGAAATTGCTGCATGATGTTTTTTTGCCATACTTCCATTTCACAAGCATTTTGACACATGATTCTTGAAAGAAATGTTTTTATTATTAACCTTACAGGTGATGAACAGCTTTCGGCACATGGAACTCCATGCGGCAGCTCCCAGAACCCCAGAGAGCCGCTGCTGCGATCGGAGAGTCATCGTGTGTCCAAGGTGGAGCTGCCGTGGACAGGGTGCCTCTTGTTCGTCCATCATCGGGGGGCCTCTCGGTCACGGGGCCGCTTCCAGGAGCTGAAGAATCGTCCCAGGAGGGGTGACAGCACTTGGCGGACAGGACTGTTAGTGTCACTTCTGTTGACGTTTGTTGTTGTTGTTGTTGTTCTGATGACTCACTGTCATCTCTTGTTTTGTTGTTGTTGTTCTGATGACTCGCTGTCATCTCTTGTTTTGTTGTTGTTGTTCTGATGACTCGCTGTCATCTCTTGTTTTGTTGTTGTTGTTGTTCTGACTCGCTGTCATCTCTTGTTTTGTTGTTGTTGTTGTTCTGACTCACTGTCATCTCTTGTTTTGTTGTTGTTGTTCTGATGACTCACTGTCACTCTTGTTTTGTTGTTGTTGTTCTGATGACTCGCTGTCACCTCTTGTTTTGTTGTTGTTGTTCTGATGACTCACTGTCACCTCTTGTTTTGTTGTTGTTGTTCTGATGACTCACTGTACCTCTTGTTTTGTTGTTGTTCTGATGACTCACTGTCACCTCTTGTTTGTTGTTGTTGTTGTTGTTCTGATGACTCATGTCACCTCTTGTTTGTTGTTGTTGTTGTTGTTCTGATGACTCACTGTCACCTCTTGTTTTGTTGTTGTTGTTCTGATGACTCACTGTCACCTCTTGTTTTGTTGTTGTTGTTGTTCTGATGACTCACTGTCACTCTTTGTTTTGTTGTTGTTGTTCTGATGACTCACTGTCACCTCTTGTTTTGTTGTTGTTCTGATGACTCACTGTCACCTCTTGTTTTGTTGTTGTTGTTGTTCTGATGACTTGCGGTCACCTCCATGTTGGCCTGGCCTTGAATCCAGGATGACAGGGTTGGCAGCTGGATTTAAAGATCCTTGCAGAAAACCTGGGTGTATAAGTTGATCATTTTCCCCCACCAACATTCCTACACACAACACACTGAGAAGCAGGCCAGCTACCAGCTTACCTACCTTCCTTCGAATTGTCTTGGGTGTTCACTTGTAGCCTCAAGTTGAATTGTTCTTGTCACAACTGCATTCAACACAGACTCAAAATGGTAATCAAAACTGAAGGTTGTTTTCCTCACGAAGTGGGGACTTGGTGGTGGTTGCGTATTGATGCTAGAGATTGAACAGCTGTCATTTTCATGCATAGATGTGTGGTCATTGTAGCTGACACTGTGACATTTTAAAGTGGACAAATACACCATGTTAAATCTGGTCTGCAGAGAAGGTCGGAGTACACCAATGTTAAATCTGGTCTGCAGAGAAGGTCGGAGTACACCAATGTTAAATCTGGTCTGCAGAGAAGGTCGGAGTACACCAATGTTAAATCTGGTCTGCAGAGAAGGTCGGAGTACACCAATGTTAAATCTGGTCTGCAGAGAAGGTCGGAGTACACCAATGTTAAATCTGGTCTGCAGAGAAGGTCAGAGTACACCAATGTTTAATCTGGTCTGCAGAGAAGGTCGGAGTACACCAATGTTAAATCTGGTCTGCAGAGAAGGTCGGAGTACACCAATGTTAAATCTGGTCTGCAGAGAAGGTCGGAGTACACCATGTAAATCTGGTCTGCAGAGAAGGTCGGAGTACACCATGTTAAATCTGGTCTGCAGAGAAGGTCGGAGTCCGAGACCAGCATAGAGGAGGTGGCTGTGGGTGCGCATGGAGGATACGCCGCTGTGGTGGAGGCCTTGCTGGTGATGTTGCCAGAGACGTGCTGGGGGGCACAGCGGCCTCTGAGTATGTCTATGTGCTTTTTGATGGGATCGTTCCCACCATGGTTGGCATGTGGTTGGCTTAGCTATGCTTGTTAAAGGCCAAAGACCATCATTTTTTAACAGTGGATACTTTATTCTTATTCTTTACACCAGCTTTCAGTTTTCTGTCGGTTTTGTTGTTTTATATTATTTTGGTTCTCCACACTGTCAGTTCTCCATATTATCAACTTACCATACTACCAGTGTCTCTTCCATCACCGCAAGCTCTTTGTACTAATGATGTCCTGGGAATGCTTTGTCTTTTGGCATCAGTCCTTGATATATTTCTTTTTCTTGACCAATTCCTTTGACCATCCGTCCTGTCTTGTCATTGATGACTTGACCAGTTCCTTGACCATCCTCCTGTCTTGTCGTTGATGACTTGACCAATTCCTTTGACCATCGTCCTGTCTTGTCATTGATGACTTGACCAATTCCTCTGACCATCTGTCCTGTCTTGTCATTGATGACTTGACCAATTCCTTGACCATCTGTCCTGTCTTGTCATTGATGACTTGACCAGTTCCTCTGACCATCCATCCTGTCTTGTCATTGATGACTTGGCCAGTTCCTCTGACCATCCACCTGTCTTGTCATTGATGACTTGACCAATTCCTTTGACCATCTGTCCTGTCTTGTCATCGATGACTTGACCAATTCCTCTGACCATCCGTCCTGTCTTGTCATTGATGACTTGACCAATTCCTCTGACCATCCATCCTGTCTTGTCATTGATGACTTGACCAGTTCCTCTGACCATCCGTCTGTCTTGTCATTGATGACTTGACCAATTCCTCTGACCAACCGTCCTGTCTCGTCATTGATGATTCTTGCACCACTTCCACTTTCCTCAGCATCTGTAATTGTCAGTTTAAAAACAACAACTAATTTCTAACCCTTTGCTACCATCAACCCCCTCTCAGCAACCCCATACCTTCCATGCCCTTTACCATCAGTGTGTGTTACAACAGATCCTCTGACCTTGAATCCCTCTCATCACCTGTCTCCTCAGTTGTCAATTCCATTGGCACCAACGTTTCTGACATTCAACCCTTCTCATATTCAGTTTCTTTCTTTTTCATGCTGCCTGAACCATCAAAACACTACAAACACATATTACCATAATGTAAATTGCCAGGCACAACAATCAGTACTCGCCACCGCCATTAAGGGTGCGCAACAACACAAGGAGCTTTAACCGTCGCTCTCTAAACTGACATATTAGATATATGAATTGTTTTTTCTACTGCGCTGACTTTGTTGGCACCGTCAGCAGTGTCCAAATAAATAAATAACACACTTGGCTGCGTCCAGCCCAACTCAGTCTTCACACAGTAGGCAGAGCCGCTCACAGATGCAGTTCGTGGAGTCCTCCTGGGAACATCCACACAGCAGAAAAAACACACGTTGACCCACTGACCTGGCGGTCAAATGGTCAACGTCGTCATGATGGAGAATCCTGATGCCCTTAAACACACCGAGTCTTCTGCTGACTTGGTGGTCAGCCTCTCCACGTCTTCTTCTTCTTCTTCTTCGTTCGCTCAGACAGGAACCCCAGATGCACTGATGAAGGCTGCCGTCCGGCGGAGGTCCTCCAGAGATCCATAGAGTTTCTCGCTCATCGGTTGGTCAGCAGGCCAGGTACCAGTAGCTTTGGTTGGGCCCCTTTGAGGCACAGGGCCCGGCACTCTTCCACCCTGGGGGTCCTCAACGGTCGAGCACCATATCGAGATTCTCCAAGGTTGTCTGTCATGTGAGCGGGGATGCGTTGTGCTGCCGTTACGCCCCTGACAAGTCAGGACCAGCACATCCGACTTCGGCTCTTGCCATTTATCCCATGGCTGGGGTAAGGCTTGGAGCAGTGTCAGGGCGTGTCCACGCGCCGGTGGGCCTGCACAGTGTTCCTTCCTTTCTCGGTGGGGGCCTTACTCCTCCATCTGGACTGGTCTAGCCTGCGGCTTTCCTTGATTGGAGAGGCCGAGATCTAGTTTTAATATAGCGCCAGTCGTCCGCTCCCGTGCCGCGTTAGTCACAACAGAGGTTGCGTCCAACCTGCCCCATGTCCCCCTGAGGAAACACCCACATTAACGTGGCGAGAAGGTGCGACTACGGTTTTCACCCTTTCTTAATAGAAGAAAGGGATCTTCGCAGATCTCTCCACGTCTCAGGATGGAGACAGCAGCTGGGGCACGGGCTGCACCCCCACTCCCCGTGGCAGTCAGCTCCAGGCTGGACTCAGGGCCTCACCGACACCTGGGGAACTGATTGCCACAAAAATTCCCTGTAGTCTGTCTTCAGCACTCTGGAGGTGTTCTGTGCCGGCAGCTCTGTAGAGACTGAAGGGAAATCCTCACTCACCTGACTGACACAAAACGCAGGTGAGCAGCTGTCAGGTAAACAGGTCAACAGGTGAACAGGTAGATTGTAGCCATCTGAGAATTGTCCCCACAGTTTGTGACCGGACGAAAATGGTCCATCACAATACTCCTCCTAAAAAACAACAAAAACGACCGAACTGTTTTTTGAAGAAGAAGTAAACAAACAGCAGGATGCAAAAACCCAGAAATCACACATCAACACAGCATCAGAAAACTGCAGCACACATAAGAAAACTCACTTCCTAAGGAATCAACTGATCCTCACATGAATGGCAGAGAACATCAGTGAAAACATTTGATGAACCAGGAACTGGCTGGACTTGAAGCGAGAACTCCTGCAATGACAACGCCTATCGCCTGATTCTCGAGTTCTTGAAGTTTGACGTTCGCAGGTACGTCAAGGGATGATGGTCTGTCTGCAGGACGAACCTGACTCCCCAAAGGAATCTGCACAGCCCAGATAATGGCTAAACATCCCCGCTCAATAGTACTGTCCGCCTTCTCATGATCCAGCAACTTTCAACTAGCGAACATGACTGGATGAAGAACATCATCGTTCTCCTGAAGCAACACAGCACCCAAACCAGCAGAACTAGCATCAGTCCTGAGAACAAAGGAATTACCCAACCTAGGTAACAACAACACAGGTGCAGAGGACAAGATTCCCAATCTTCTCAAAGCTTCAGCACACTCAGGAGTCCAAGGAATAGACCTTCCAGCATGACCAGCATCTCTGATCAAGTCAGACAGTGGAGCACTCAAAGTAGCGAAACCCAAGAACATATCTCTGTAAAAACTGAGCAACCCCAACAAAGACCTGACCTGCTTCCTGGTAGTAGGAGTAGTATCTTCAAAATGTTTACAACCTTCTTCCCTTCAGGACGCATAGTATCACCTCCAACAACACAACCAAGAAACTCAAGTGAATGAAAGCCTGCCTCGATCTTCAAAGGATGAACTGTGAGGTTGAAAGACCTCAGACAAGAAAGCATGCCTTTCACACGTCTAAGGTGAGCGTCCCATGACACACTGTGCACAAGAATATCATCAAAGAAGTTGATAGCAGAAAACTGATCTAAAGCCATCATACGCATCATATGTGCAAACACTGCAGGAGCTGACACAAGTCCAAAAGGCATCCTGACAAACTGGAACAGACCCATGTGTGTTGTAAAAGCCTTCATCAGACGATCCTTGGGCTTAACCACAATCTGCCAGTACGCTTTTGCAAGATCTATCTTTGTGAAAAAGTGAACATCAGCTAAACTTGCAAAAAGCCTGTCAACGTCAGGAACAGGTTCAGCATCAAAGACGGTAATTTATTCAAAGACCTGAAATCAAAGCAAAAACGACACGTACCGTCTTTCTTCCTGATCAGCACAACTGGAGATGCATAAGGAATGTTTGATGGCTCAGTGATATCAAGATCCAACATGATACCAATCTCTCTCTCAGCAACCTCTTTCGCAGAAAAAGGGATGTCTGAACACTTCTTTCTAACAGGGACATCTGTTGTAAGAGGGATCTGTAAGAGTACATCAGTTTACATGGAATTGTTCAAATTTGACCATCTCACCTGTATCCTTGCTGTCTGTTTGGATATGTGACGTCAGCATCAGGTGAATGGGGATGTTTTCAGCTGTTCCACCGCCACTGCTGACAGAGTGACATTTCAAATTGAAGCCAGAAATAATCAAGGCATTCATGTCAGCAACCTGTTCTCTTTGCCAAATCAAAATTTACCTTGGTCATTAGGAAACCTACTGTGCCAATTACATATGTGATGAAAAATGCTTTGTTGATTGCCAGTTGGGTTATTTTTTCTCCCACCAAGTGCCCTCCAATGGATTTTTAGAATTTTGGGGTTTGAAGTCTTATGATGATTGAATCACTGACGAATGAAGGTGCGACTGTTTGACTTTTGAAAGAGACTTTTGTGAGGAAAGACATTACAGTTACATTTTTCAGTTTAGTGCAAAATGTGTAGCCTGTGCTTGGTGCAAAATGTGTATGTACCCTGTGCTCAGTGCAAAATGTGTATGCACCCTGTGCTCAGTGCAAAATGTGTATGCACCCTGTGCTCAGTGCAAAATGTGTATGACCCTGCAGCCTGTGCTCAGTGCAAAATGTGTATGTACCCTGTGCTCAGTGCAAAATGTGTATGCACCCTGTGCTGCAGACGATGTGCAGTCGGTTGAGTCGGCACAGCAGTCGGTCAGGCAGTGCCTGCACAGTGGACAGTCAGGAGGAGGAGACAATCCAGTGGAAGAAAGGCAACGTGCTGGGCAAGGGAGCTTTCGGCACTGTGAGTTCTATGTATCTCTGTTTCTCCATCTGTCTGTCTGTCTGATTGTCCGGCAGTCTGTTCGTCCCTTTCCATTTCTCCCCCTCCCCCCTCCCAAGTCCACTCCCACTCTCCTGCTCTTTCTTTCTGTGACTCTCACTGTATTGCTCTTTTGATCAGGTGTCTATGTTTATGGTTAATGTCTGTCTGTCTGTCTGTCTCTCTTGTTAACGTGTCTTCTTAATCTGGACACAAGTGTTTTCTTTACGACAAAGCCAATAACCTTTTGCTTCAAAGAAGGTTTAGTGTATATGCTCTCGTTGTTTCTTTCATTATTGACTGGTTTTTTCTCCTTCTTCTTCTCCTCTTCCATACCTTTTCTTCTCCATCAGTTGCTTGATGGATACGTTGCAGGTGTGATGTGGCCTCACCAATGAAGGGGAGTTAATTGCAGTGATGATGGATCTGTTGCACCAATGAAGGGGAGATAATTGCAGTGATGAAGGATCTGTTGCACCAATGAAGGGGATATAATTGCAGTGATGATAGATCTGTTGCACCAATGAAGGGGAGATAATTGCAGTGATGATAGATCTGTTGCACCAATGAAGGGGAGATAATTGCAGTGATGATGATCTGTTGCACCAGTGAAGGGGAGATAATTGCAGTGATGATGGATCTGTTGCACCAATGAAGGGAGATAATTGCAGTGATGATGAATCTGTTGCACCAGTGAAGGGGAGATAATTGCAGTGATGCTGGATCTGTGCAGATGTGGTGTGGCCTCACCAATGAAGGGAAGATAATTGCAGTGATGATGGATCTGTTGCACCAGTGAAGGGGAGATAATTGCAGTGATGATGGATCTGTTGCACCAGTGAAGGGAGATAATTGCAGTGATGATGGATCTGTTGCACCAGTGAAGGGAGATATTTGCAGTGATGATGGATCTGTTGCACCAGTGAAGGGGAGATAATTGCAGTGATGATGGATCTGTTGCACCAGTGAAAGGAGATATTGCAGTGATGCTGGATCTGTTGCAGATGTGGTGTGGCTCACCAATGAAGGGAAGATAATTGCAGTGATGATGGATCTGTTGCACCAATGAAGGGGAGATAATTGCAGTGATGATGGATCTGTTGCACAAATGAAAGGGAGATAATTGCAGTGATGATGGATCTGTTGCACCAATGAAAGGGAGATAATTGCAGTGATGATGGATCTGTTGCACCAATGAGGGGAGTTAATTGCAGTGATGGATCTGTTGCACAGTGAAAGGAGATAATTGCAGTGATGATGGATCTGTTGCACCAATAGGGAGAGAATTGCAGTGATGATGGATCGTTGCACCATGAAAGGGAGATAATTGCAGTGATGATGGATACTGTTGCACCAATGAAGGGGAGTTAATTGCAGTGATGTGGATCTGTTGCACCAATGAAGGGAAGATAATTGCAGTGATGACGGATCTGTTGCACCAGTAAAGGGAGATAATTGCAGTGTGATGGATCTGTTGCAGGTGTGGTGTGGCCTCACAATGAAGGGGAGTAATTGCAGTGATGATGGATCTGTTGCACCAATGAAAGGGAGATAATTGCAGTGATAGATGGATCTGTTGCAGGTGTGGTGTGGCCTCACCAATGAAGGGAGTTAATTGCGTGAGATGGATCTGTTGCAACATGAAAGGGAGATAATTGCAGTGATGATGGATCTGTTGCAGGTGTGGTGTGGCCTCACCAATGAGGGAGTTAATTGCAGTGATGATGGATCTGTTGCACCAATGAAAGGGAGTAATTGCAGTGATGATGGATCTGTTGCAGGTGTGGTGTGGCCTCACCAATGAAAGGGAGATAATTGCAGTGATGATGGATCTGTTGCAGGTGTGGTGTGCCTCACCAATGAAAGGGAGATAATTGCAGTGATGATGGTCTTTGCAGGTGTGGTGTGGCCTCACATTAGGGGAGTTAATTGCAGTGAAGCAGATTGACTGAACACAGCACCGGCAGAAGGCTGAGAGGAGTACGAGAAGTACAAGAAGAAGTGGAGCTGCTCAAGACTCTGAACCACATCATGAGGATGCAGAATGTGGGGGTGAGTGCGGTGATCATGGGTTAATGTGTGTACAACATCGTGGGGTGAGTGCCGTGATCATGGGTTAAATGTGTGTATAACATCGTGGGGTGAGTGCGGTGATCATGGGTTAAATGTGTGTACAACATCGTGGGTGAGTGCGGTGATCATGGGTTAAATGTGTGTATCAACATCGTGGGTGAGTGCGGTGATCATGGGTTAAATGTGTGTACCAACATTGTGGGGTGAGTGCGGTGATCATGGGTTAAATGTGTGTACCAACATCGTGGGGTGAGTGCGGTGATCATGGGTTAAATGTGTGTACCAACATCGTGGGGTGAGTGCGGTGATCATGGGTTAAATGTGTGTACCAACATCGTGGGGTGAGTGCGGTGATCATGGGTTAAATGTGTGTATCAACATCGTGGGGTGAGTGCGGTGATCATGGGTTAAATGTGTGTACCAACATCGTGGGGTGAGTGCGGTGATCATGGGTTAAATGTGTGTACCAACATCGTAGGGTGAGTGCGGTGATCATGGGTTAAATGTGTGTATCAACATTGTGGGGTGAGTGTGGTGATCATGGGTTAAATGTGTGTATCAACATTGTGGGGTGAGTGTGGTGATCATGGGTTAAATGTGTGTATCAACATCGTGGGGTGAGTGCGGTGATCATGGGTTAAATGTGTGTATCAACATCGTGGGTGAGTGCGGTGATCATGGGTTAAATGTGTGTATCAACATTGTGGGGTGAGTGTGGTGATCATGGGTTAAATGTGTGTATCATCATCGTGGGGTGAGTGCCTACTTGACCATCATGAGGTGAGTGCCAGTGCCAACATCATTAGTGAACGCCCAGATCAACATCATGCAGCGAGTGCCTGTATGAATGCTGTGGGGTGAGGGTGTATATCAGCATCATGTGGTGAGTGCCCACATCAACATCATGGAGCAAGTGCCTGTATGAATGGTTTGGGGTGAGTGTGTATATTGGTATCATGAAGTGAGTGCCCAGATCAACATCATGGAGCAAGTGCCTGCATGAATGGTTTGGGGTGAGTGTGTATATCGGTATCATGAGGTGAGTGCCCACATCAACATCATGGAGTGAGTGCCTGTATGAATGCTGTGGGGTGAGGGTGTATATCAGTATCATGAAGTGAGTGCCCATATCGACATCATGGAGCGAGTGCCTGTATGAATGCTGTGGGGTGAGGGTGTATACCGGTATCATGAGGTGAGTGCCCACATCAACATCATGGAGCAAGTGCCTGTATGAATGGTAAGGGGTGAGCGTGTATATCAGTATCATGAGGTGAGTGCCCAAGTCAGCTTTGTGGGAGGAGTATGTATATGCAGACCACAGGGTGAGTGACCAAATCAACATTGCCCGTTGCGGTGCTGCGGCTGAAGTCTACAGTTTTAGGTGAATTCCTACATAATATCTTAGTGTGGATGGTTAAAGGGTGACTGCTTATATCAGCATCGCAGGAAGTGTGCTGCCATCAATCTCCCTATTTCTTCTCATCAGTGGCAATAGCAAGTCAGCTGACATATATGACACACACAGTTGACTAGATGGAGGCGTGTGACATGGTCAATACAACTGCATTGCTGCGATTTGCTGAGACATCATATACTGAATGGTATTAGAAATTGTGCAGAGGTGTGACAGATAAATGCTTTCAACTCGCTTTGAACACCTGTAACAGTAACGATGATCAAAGCGACAAGAATTTAACAGGAAAGAAAAGAAAGATGCTGACTCGACGGAGTTCTACAGGAGTAATTGTACCTCAGTATGATCCTAACAAACATGAACCACATACACTGATTTGTAGGTGGTTCTTTGTGCAGTGGCTGACTATTCAGAGCGACAGAAAAGCATCATACGTACATTGCGAGCCGTTATAAACAGGCGCCATGAGGTCAGTTAAACAGAACAGGAGCTGGTGACACAACCATCATCATCTGTTGAAAACGAAAAGCATTTTTCAGAACAAGAGATTATGGATACGGGCTATTATCGATCGGTCGACTTTCTGTTTTTTTTTTACTTTCTGCATCTGTACTTTTTTCATGTTTCAGTCGACTTTCTGTTTTTTTTTTTTTTTTTTTTTTTTTTTTCATTTCTGCATCTGTACTTATCATGTTTCATCGGCTTTTTTTTTTTTTTTTCACTTCTGCATCTGTGCTTTTTCATGTTTCAGTTATCTGGTTACCGTCTACACGCACGCATCTAGTTTTTTCATGCAGTTTTGCTGGAGGCCATTGCCAGCATCTTGGCATGGTTTGTGCCTGGATGAAAGTGTCCTTCGCCGCTACACGCCAGATTTGTACAAGGCGTGGAGTATCTCCATACAAGAGTCATTCACAGGTGGTGTTTGTGTGTTGCAGTGTGTGTGTGTGGTGTGTGTGTGTGTGTGTGTGTGTGTGTGTGTGTGTGTGTGTGTGTTTGCATGCATGTGTGTATAGGTATGTATATAAAAAAATGCACATGGATGCCCACTTGTGATATGTGTGTGTGTGCATGGCGTTGGTGTGTGTGTGTGTGTTATGTGTAGTTAGTGTGTGTATCTGCATCAATGTAAGATAATAAAAAAATGCACTGATCCACTTGTGTTGTGTGTGTGTGCATGGTGTGTGTGTGTGTGTGTGTGTGTGTGTGTGCTATATGTGTACATGTGTGTCCAAATGCAATGTATAGACTCATTGATGTGGAGTGGTGTGTGTGTGTGTAGGGTGCATAAGTGTATACTTTGTACCCCAAAATGCAAAATATACCCATTCATGTGTGTTGGTTTGTGTGTTAGTTGGTGTGTGATGTGATGGATTAGATGAGAAGGGGACAGGTTGTAAAAGGAAGTGATCTTTTTAGAAACAAAAAAATGCATACTTTCCTACACTGACAATGGATTAGACAAACTTGTAGTCCAAACAATTGTTTCACAAAAAGACTGAGTTTTGCTTTACATATACATATCCCTATCAGATCCACCAGTAGTACAGAAAACTACAAATTTATGACTATAACCCATGCTAGTCAGACACAGGAGCATCAATTCAGTGAAATTAGACAGAGTAGGTAACGATCGCCACCTAACCTCATCAGCCCTGATGTGGCCCTTTGCGGTCGGCTGGGCTATAAGCAACATTATCTTATCTTATCTTATCTTACCTAACCTCATTCATCCATCAGTTGTGAAATGCCCATTTTTAACATGCCAAGTAAGAGCTATTCAGCACATCGTAATTGATAAAATTGAAAATATCTCATAAATCATCTCCTTCTACATACCACTGCAGGCAGATGAAATCTGTTTTTATTCTTGTTGAGGGAGCCAATACAATGTTGCAGAAGAAAGCAGTGATTGTTGTTCTGTGGGTGTGTGTTTGTGTATGAGTTTATTATTCATTCTGTCTCATTGACCTCTTTGTTTTATTCATTCTGTCATTGACCTCTTTGTTTGCTTCTTTCGATTGTTTGGTTGTTATCATGATTTTGTATAAAAAAAAAAAAGCATTGCGATAAACTCAGGGAAGAAAAAGCACTCAACAACTTTCGTTATTTTAGTAACATGAACTCACAGTTTTTCTGTATTAGAGATATCAAAGAATTTAATGCTGCTGATGTATACAGTGCCTCTTTTACCCCAAAAGAACACCAAGGGAGACATATGATGCTACAGACATACACATTGACTATTTTCCCCTAGAGGGATATTAAGGAAGATGATCATACTGCAGATTTTTGCAATGAGGGTTGTTCTTGTCGAGGTGATCAAGGCAGACAATGCAGTTTTACTGTCATGTACAGTTGACATTTCTTCCACCAGGACATCAAGGGAGGCAATGGAGCTGATGCCCAAGCATTATAAAGCTGATCGACTTGGTTGTGCCAAGCGCTGTGCATCAACTCAGCCTGTCTCAGAGTCAGATTCTCCGCTCAGGGAAGGGGAACGCGTGACTGGATGGCTCCAGAAGTGGTCAACGAGTAGGTCAACGGGAAAAAAATCAGACATCTGGTCAGTCAGTACTTGGGTGTTGTCTCCTGAAAGTGAAGGGATGGATGAGAAGAGGGGGAAGAATGGAGGGAGAAAGGTCATATGTCGTGTGCATGTTTCAAAGTACAGAGTTAGAGACTCACATGGAGAAGACAAAATGGGTATTATAAGGAAGAGAGGAGCAGAAGAGAGAGAGGAGAGAGTACGAGAAGAGAGGAGGTGATGACAGAGAGAGAGAGAAGGAAGGAGGTATTGAGTGGGTAGGGAGGGGGGAAGGGGTCTTTGAAAGTTAAAAAGAGGACAGAGTGCTGAATAGACTGGTCCTTCAAGGTAGACTGACCACAAAGGCCTCTCTGAGTGGTCAGTATTGATCACAAAGGCCTCTCTGAGTGGTCAGTATTGATCACAAAGGCCTCTCTGAGTGGTCAGTATTGATCACAAAGGCCTCTTGAGTGGTCAGTATAGAAGTAAGATCATAAACATAAATGGCATTGAAAAGAAAAGTATTCATAATATTCACAGTACCTAGATGAGGTTACCTCAATCATAAAGGTGATTTGAAGAAGAATGCCATGTAAAAAACAACATCTGTTTTGATGAAGATCATATGATGTTAAGACCAAACATGAGGCAGGTTCTGACAGACAGTATCAGCATTAGCTCAGGATTTATCAGTTTATCATACGCAATGAGCCACAGACTAGTGTCTCCACTGTTTCGAAAGTAGGAATGAATAAAACAGGATTAATTCACATGGAAACCGAAAACCCCTTTTCCCCTTGTTCTCAAATTCAGTTGAAATGACATGATCCTGGAAGATTCAGTTTTCAGTATTGTCTATTTTTCATGCTGCATTTAAGTCATGTGTGAACTTGAGGTTTTGATTTTAGATCTGTGTGTGGAATGTAAAAGCTGAAATGGGGAAGTGTTTAATCAACATAAAAGTCAGTGCCACTTGGAAAAGCACATTCAAAATTTGTGTGCAACATGTCCATTTATTGATTTCCTAGATACTCCTGCAGTTCTGATGGTGTATGCTGATTCTGAAAACAAGCAAGCAAAATAAAACAAAACAAAAACAAAAACAATCTTTAAAAAATGCGAAGTTGGGTTGTCATGACAACAGATGATTTGTGAATCACATTCATTGTGATTTAAGGTCTTCCAGTACAAAATGGTTTCCATGGATGTTTAGTTGTTTTACATAAGGCAGCGGAAATCCAACAAAAGTAATTTGGATCTAATCAGAAATTGGACGAATTTTGATAAAATTTCCTTTAAATTGTTTGTGTTTTTCTTTTTTCCATGAACTATGAACTAACTGTTCTCTATGTTCCATGTGTCTGCAGGAGCATCGGGTGCACATGTGTTTGAGATGGCAACCAGGAGACCTCCATGGTTAGTGCAATGTTTATACATGTATAAAGGGAGTTTGTAGCATTCTGTTGCTGTTCACATTGTGAGTTAGTTTGCATGTGGAATGTGGGGAATGGGGTGGGGGAAAGGAGAGTGATTGCCGTGTTTAATCAATATGCAGTTACTTTAATGCAATTACTTTATGGGTGATCTGTATGCTTTGGTTAGAAGGACGTATGATCACATACTGAGATGGATGGAGAGAGAGAAAGAGAGAGAAACGCAGAAGGAAAAATGGTTGGAAGCAGAGATGGAGCATAGGGGTATAAAGGTAAATGAAACGATGAGAGAGAGAGAGAGCACAGAAGTGGCTTGTTGTAGGTATAGCTTAAACATGTCTGAGAAAATGTAGAGAGAGAGAGAGGTATGGACTATACAATTTAGCCAAATATATCACTGATCACTGCAAGTTTGGAAACCATGTTGTATGGTGAGAGAGACACGACAGAGCTAAAATACTGATGCTGATTCACCGATCTTTCTGTACAGGCAGAAATGAATCCTATGGCCGCCATCTTTGCCATTGGCTCTGACCGCACTGTGCCCTCACTCCCAACAGTTCTCCCATGAGGCTATCGCCTTTGTCAACAGGTGTCTCACCAGGTGATTATTGTCCTTAATGTCACACTGACATCAGCTGTCATATGATCATCAAGTCTGTCTGAGGTATTTTTTCTCATTAATGAAAATATGTGAAAACAAAACACAGTGTTAAGAACGTTGCAAGAAAGGTGATAAACATCACAGTACACACACTCACTGAATACATTTCCTACTGGTTTATCCACTGTGATGCAAAGCCAGGTTGAAAAGATGCAGATATAAAGTATAAATGTTAGATTTCCCCTTCTTCACAAGAAAACAAATCCAAATCACCAGACGCATGAGAAACTCTGTCAGTCACTCAGGGACAGTCTGTCAGTTTAACTGCTCTTTTTCTGATTAGTTTGCTTCCATCACCGTGATTGTGGAGATCAACTGATGGTATGTGCAGTCAATATCACAACAGAGCTGATCACCATGATTGTTGAGATCAACTGATGGTACGTGCAGTTATAATCACACCATGATTGTGGAGATCAACTGACGGTTACGTGCAGTCAATATCACAACAAAGCTGATCACAGTCTGAAGTGGTGATAATTTCTTCTGCCGTTACTCTGTCCTAAATTGAAAACAGAGACTGTAAACTGATCAACAAACTCCAGGTGGAGTGGAATGCTGTGTTTTGAGCCAGTGACAAGAAAAACAAAAGGAGATTTGAAATGGACTGGTCGACAAATAAAACAGCAGATCTGTGGAGCTGTTCTTGACTTCATTCCTATTCCCTTGAAACAACTGGTGACATAACGTTTCACTCATCTGGGAAATCTAGTCATCTGAAAGCAGCATGGGCTTAAAGAATTTGCCACTACACAGAATGTTACTGTGGAAATGCCTAAAGACTTTGCCTCTACATAGAAAGTTACTGTGGAAATGCTTTAAGAGTTTGCCACAGAGTTTGCCACTACATAGAAAGTTACTATGGAAATGCTTAAAGAGTTTGCCACTACATAGAAAGTTTACTGTGGAAGTGCTTAAGAGTTTGCCACTACATAGACTGTTACTGTGGAAATGCTTAAAGAGTTTGCCACTACATAGACTGTTACTATGGAAATGCTTAAAGAGTTTGCCACAGAGTTTGCCACTACATAGAAAGTTACTATGGAAATGCTTAAAGATGTTTGCCACTACATAGACTGTTCCTGTAGAAATGCTTAAAGAGTTTGCCACTACATAGACTGTTACTATGGAAATGCTTGAAGAGTTTGCCACTACATAGACTGTTACTGTGGAAATGCTTAAAGAGTTTGCCACTACATAGAAAGTTACTGTGGAAATGCTTAAAGAGTTTGCTACAGAGTTTGCCACTACATAGAAAGTTACTATGGAAATGCTTAAAGAGTTTGCACTACATAGACTGTTGCTGTGGAAATGCTTAAAGAGTTTGCCACTACATAGACTGTTACTATGGAAATGCTTGAAGAGTTTGCCACTACATAGACTGTTACTGTGGAAATGCTAAAGAGTTTGCCACTACATAGAAGTTACTGTGGAAATGCTTAAAGAGTTTGCCACAGAGTTTGCCACTACATAGAAAGTTACTATGGAAATGCTTAAAGAGTTTGCCATACATAGACTGTTCCTGTAGAAATGCTTAAAGAGTTTGCCACTACATAGACCGTTGCTGTGGAAATGCTTAAAGAATTTGCCACTGCATAGAATGTTTCTGTGGAATTAAAGAATTTGCCACTGCATAGAATGTTACTGTAGAATTTAAGAATTCGCCACTACATAAAATGCTACTATGGAAATGCTTAAAGAATTTGCCACTGCATAGAATGTTACTGTGGAAATCGAGGCTGTGGGTCAGGAATGTGGTATTTGCTAGTCCAAACTGAGTCATTATGAGATTGAAACTCATGTCAACCAAACTCCACTGTACTTATTCTTTCATAGGGTGTCTGCGCTGATGCTGCTGTCGTTACTGCTCTAATGGTACTGCTGCCACTACTGTTCATCTTGCTGCTGCTGTTGATGATCATGAATAGACAACGACGACCACCACTACTACTATAACTACTATTACTACCACTACTACTACCACTACTACTACTACTACTACTACTACTACTACTACTACTAATTCTTGCTGTCACTGCTTCTTCTGCTATCATTAGTACACTTGCTACATCAGCCACTGCAAATGCCATTATAACTGTTAGTACTGTTGCATGGCTATTCTTGTAGTTGTTGCAACAGATAGATGAAAAATGCCACACCCGCTTCAATTGACAGTGTAAATATTGGTATTGTTTTCCATTTGCCGTTCTTTTACTATAGGTTTCATGATCTAAATTCTTTTGAAAGTAAAACTTGTTAAATCATTTTTACCTCTGTGAGTAAAGAAAAGTGAGACAGAGGTTTATCCTTCTAAAGTTTTGCACTCGTACTCTTTTGGTTTCATAATTCAGATCTGATTCTCTGAAGTGAAAATGCCGTGCACTTCAGGGAAATGTTGTGGATGAATGTGTCTGGATTATCTCCCTTGTCCAGCAAGGTGAATTTCAGTGCCCTTGACAAACGTCAGTGATGAAAGTTGTCGTTCATTTCTGTTGCAGAGACCAGCAGCATCGACCCTCAGCCACCGAGCTACTGACGGACATTTTCATGGTGGAACAGCCATCTAAGAAGTGAAAAGAAGCGTCCCTTCAGTTGCAGATCAACGCTTAAACAGGGGACAGAACCCCAGAAAATGACCTGGGGCAGTGACAGGAGTGCCTCCCCTTACACTGAGATCATATACATGAAGCACTCATGATGGACAAAGTCTGGCTAACTATATCGTGGAAGAAATGATCAGTTGGTGCCACACACACACACACAGAAAGAAAACAAAACAGTAACAACCATATCTGCAGTAACAAAACTTTACGCTGTAAAAGAGGAGCCGTGTTTGTCTGTGTGTGTGTGTAAATATATGTGCGTTTGTCACAGTGTGTGTGTATGCATGTGTGCACGTGCTTGCATGTGCATGCACACATGCCTTTGCTGAAGAGGGGATGCAATGCAGAGGACAGCTTGGATGTTGGGGAACTAAGAACAACAGCACTCACTGACATGTCTGCTGAGTCTGCCATTCTAGACCCCAGTGTGTCTTGTGTTTTATGGACGTTTGTCTTATGCTCAGAGTGTTGCCTCAATATTATAATACAGCAAACGCAACTTTGAAAAAAAAAAAACCCAAACAAAGAAAAGAAAAAAGTGTTGACAGTTAAAAGCAGGGAAGATGTGTGGTACCTTGAAATAAACTGCAACATACTGCGCTTTGTCCCATCACTCTATGCATCTGCATCCGGTCAATGTAAACAAAGGATGTGGTGCTCCCATCACTCTGTGCATCTGCATCCGGTCAATGTAAACAAAGGATGTGTTGGACATGCTTCAACAGTCATGTGTCACAGGCATTGAAGATGTATTTTCTCAAGAGGAATATGTCATCCTTTGTTAAACAAAGGACCATGGTCTTACTGTGATGAAAAGATGCGTCAGATACAAAGGCAAAACAAAGGACCATGGTCTTACTGTGATGAAAGATGCGTCAGATACAATGGCATGGGTCCTTTAGACACATATCTCCATCACAGTGCTGTCAGGCATGTTGGAGAGAGGGGGGAGGTGAGGTGGAGACAGGGGGGAGGGGAGGTGGAGACAGGGGGCAGGCGAGGTGAAGACAGGGGATGGGAAAGAGAGGGGAGGTAGGGGAGGAAGTGATTGAGACGTTTCTTCGCATGGGCATGAAATAATATCAAAATTCATCTTTTTTCATCCTCTGGGGTGCATGTGACAGAGCTCTACCCCGTTGCATTCTGTTCTCAAGTCATTCATGAATGTAGAGGAATCATGGAGTGAATCTCGCAAAGAACAAACCTCAGTGACTGATGGCGGTTTTTTTTATTTTTTTTATTTAATGAAATGGGATACGAGGGTTTGTATTGTCTGTTTTAAAGATATTGCCATCTGTTGAAAGTTGTGGAACGGCATTCTGGTTGTTCACTGACAGTGGTTGTGGCATGGTGTTTGCCTGTTGATCTGGTGGTGATGGCATTCTGCCTTCTCACCGACAGAGCAGTGATGGGATTGTGCTTGCCTACAATCTGCTTGCCCACTAACACAGTGGTGAGGGTATGCTGCTCTACCACAGATTTAGTTGTGTGGTTTGTTGCCTCTTGATACAGTTGCAATGGCATTCACCTGGTCTCTGACATAAGTTGTATGGCAATCGGTTGACTCACCAATACAGGGCATTCTGATAAAGCATACAGAGGCTAACATCTGATGTTTTTTTCTGTTAGCAATTTCTGTTGAGATGACTAATTAATATTTCCATGTTTGCATTGCATTTTTCCATGAAAGAGAGAGAGAGAGTGAGAGAGAAAGAGAGAGAGTATGCGTGCGTGCTTCAGTACATGTGTATGTGTGTGTGTGTGTGTGTGTGTGTGTGTGTGTGTGTGTGACAGAGAGAGTTGGGATGCAAGATGGTGAAGGAAGGGTAGGACTGTATGGTGTGTGATTGTGTTGGGTCGTATTACATATAATTAATAGATTGTATGGTGTGTGAGTGTGTTGGGTCATATTACATATAATTAATAGATTGTATGGTGTGTGATTGTGTTGGGTCATATTACATATAATTAACAGATTGTATGGTGTGTGATTGTGGTGTGTCATATAACATACAATTAATAGATTGTAAGGTGTGTGAATGTGGTGGTTCATATTACACATAATTAACAGACAGTCAGACATCTTAAAAATGATCCAAGCATTGATCACATGATGGACAATTTTACTGGTAAAAAAAAGAAGATAAAAAAAAACCCCATTGACATGATGGTTTTGAAATGATGCTGAGAGATCATAACCAGTTTCACTGAGTATGAATATTTCATTTTGCTTTAAATTCACTTTTTAAAAAATAGATAGAGAATACATGCTGCATCAAACAAACACAAGAGAGTTTTGTTCACGTATCAACACACACTATGAAATGTTTATAAAATCAACGGTGTTTGCTATGTGTGCTATTGACACCATTTTTACCCCAACGTGGCCGTGCTCTTTACTGTGTCCAGTGACTGTGGTAAAGCAACGTGTGTGATAATGCCCTGAGTACAGCTGGCGCCGTTGTGGATTCTGTGACATGCTGATGATCATGGCAAACCACATCATTTGTGTTCAGTCGGATGAGCGTTGTCACTGATGGCTGTCTCCAACATGTATGCTATTGTTTTTTTTTCATCCTGGTAATTGTCACAGTGTGTTTGACACGTGGGCCCTACGTGCCACTAGATGATGAATCTTGGTGGTCTTTGGTTCAGATGCCTTGTACAGATTTGTGATAAATCCTTTCAAAAATTTGATAATAAATGTCGTCAACTTTGTTGATATGGAATTATGAATGTTTAGCTTTTTTCTTTTTTTTTGTTAGGTTGAATGTAATGTTTTCTTTGTGATATTTGAAGCAAAAAAAAAAAAAAGAAAAATGCTTTTCAGTTTAAATTGTCAATTTTACCAACTGATTGCAGATGCAGTTGCAAGTTTGGTGATCTGAACAGTCTTTCATAGCAGTGGCAATCTTTATGGGGTGATGACTTAACTTTTAACCAATTTATCTGTCGTACTGATCTTACTATAAAATTGTCCCAAAAGTGATTTTAAAAGAAGTGATAACTGTTTGTGACAAGAGATTTTTTTTATCATCTTAGCATGAACATAACATTTTCTGATCTTGTCATTTAAAAATTTTTTTTTTTAGTTAACATAAAAGTTTTTTATATTGCTTTGTGTTAACAGAAGGTGCAGGTTGAAAGCCAATGCACATGCAGGTGCATACATGCATGTGTGTGTGTGTGTGTGTGTGTGTGTGTGTGTGTGTGTGTGTGTGTGTGTGTGGATGATGATCGGTAGACATAACACTGTAAATGTCTTAGCATAATTTATCAGATGATATGTTAGGCTGTTTGTAAGGGTTGAAAGCACCATGTCCTAAATGTAAACAACATAGCTAAATATCGTTCCTTCATGGAAAGTCAGTGACAAACATAGCTAAATATTGTTCCTTTCAGCTACCTGCTGTTGGAAAGTCGGTGACAAACATAGCTAAATATCGTTCCTTTCACGGAAAGTCAGTGACAAAACATAGCTAAATATGGTTCCTTTCATGAAAGTCAGTGACAAACATAGCTAAATATTGTTCCTTTCAGCTACCTGCTGTTGGAAAGTCGGTGACAAACATAGCTAAATGTCGTTCCTTTCATGAAAAGTCAGTGACAAACATTGCTAAATATTGTTCCTTTCAGCTACCTGCTGCTGGAAAGTCAGTGACAAACATAGCTAAATATCGTTCCTTTCATGGAAAGTCAGTGACAAACATAGCTAAATATCGTTCCTTTCATGGAAAGTCAGTGACAAACATAGCTAAATATCATTCCCTTCATGGAAAGTCAGTGACAAACATAGCTAAATATCATTGCTTTCATGGAAAGTCAGTGACAAAACATAGCTAAATATCGTTCCTTTCATGGAATGTTGGTGACAAACATAGCTAAATATCATTCCTTTCATGGAAAGTCAGTGACAAACATAGCTAAATATCGTTCCTTTCATGGAAAGTCGGTGACAAACATAGCTAAATATCATTCCCTTCATGGAAAGTCAGTGACAAACATAGCTAAATATCGTTGCTTTCATGGAAATCAGTGACAAACATAGCTAAATATCGTTCCTTTCATGGAAAGTCGGTGACAAACATAGCTAAATATCATTCCCTTCATGGAAAGTCAGTGACAAACATAGTCTAAATATCGTTCCTTTCATGAAAGTCAGTGACAAACATAGCTAAATATCGTTCCTTTCATGGAAAGTCGGTGACAAACATAGCTAAATGTCATTCCCTTCATGGAAAGTCAGTGACAAACATAGCTAAATATCGTTCCTTTCATGGAAAGTCAGTGACAAACATAGCTAAATATCGTTCCTTTCATGGAAAGTCAGTGACAAACATAGCTAAATATCATTCCTTCATGGAAAGTCAGTGACAAACATAGCTAAAATATCGTTGCTTTCATGGAAAGATCAGTGACAAAACATAGCTAAATATCGTTCCTTTCATGGAATGTTGGTGACAAACATAGCTAAATATAATTCCTTTCATGGAAAGTCAGTGACAAAACATAGCTAAATATCGTTCCTTTCATGGAAAGTCAGTGACAAACATAGCTAAATATCGTTCCTTACACGGAAAGTCGGTGACAAACATAGCTAAATATCGTTCCTTCCATGGAAAGTCAGTGACAAACATAGCTAAATATCGTTCCTTTCATGAAAGTCGGTGACAAACATAGCTAAAATTGTTCCTTTCATGGAAAGTCAGTGACAAACATAGCTAAGTATCGTTCCTTTCACGGAAATTTGGTGACAAACATAGCTAAATATCGTTCCTTCCATGGAAAGTCAGTGACAAACATAGCTAAATATCGTTCCTTTCATGGAAAGTCGGTGACAAACATAGCTAAAATTGTTCCTTTCATGGAAAGTCAGTGACAAACATAGCTAAATATTGTTCCTTTCATGAACAAACACAGCTAAATATCGTTGCTTCATGGAAAGTCAGTGACAAACATAGCTAAATATCGTTCCTTTCAGCTACCTGCTGTTGGAAGTTGGTGACAAACATAGCTAAATATCGTTCCTTTCATGGAAAGTCAGTGACAAACATAGCTAAATATCATTCCTTTCATGGAAAGTCAGTGACAAACATAGCTAAATATTGTTCCTTTCAGCTACCTGCTGTTGGAAAGTCGGTGACAAACATAGCTAAATGTCATTCCTTTCATGGAAAGTCAGTGACAAACATAGCTAAATATCATTCCTTTCATGGAAAGTCAGTGACAAACATAGCTAAATATCGTTCCTTTCAGCTACCTGCTGTTGGAAAGTCGGTGACAAGGATTTTATGATACTGTTATTGTCTGTGGAGGGAGGGAGAGAGGGTGGGGATCAGAAGGGGGGAGTTCTCTCCATCTATGCATCCATTCACCTACTGGTTTTTATAGCCATATGTGGTTTTCTTTCATACAATGAAAAGCAGGACTGTAATGCAATCATGGAAATGTACACCGTGGCGTGATTCTTTTCACCATGTTCAGTTAGTGGTCGGTTTCTGTCAATGCAAACACATTGTTCTGCTGCAACAGTCATAACTGACACTGCTGCTGCTGGTTTTTACTGCTGTAAGGGATGGGATGGCGAGTCAGTGAGTGTGAATGGTGGATAAGAGATTAAAAGCTGTGTTTCATGTTCTTCTGATGACAAAAACTGATACCCCTTTTTTTCCCCCAGGATGTCTTTGATATGTGCATGTTGCCCTTCACTAGACAAGACTATCAAATACTAACATAGTGCAACACAACACAACACAAACAGCACACCATACCACAGCACAAAACCGCATGGTACAGCACAGCACAACATGACACGACACGACACGACACAACACAACTCAACACAACGCAATGCAACGCAATGTAACGAATGCAACACAACACAACACAGTGCAAAATAACACAACATAGTACAGCACAACACAACACAGCACCACACAACACAGCGCAGCACAGCACAACACAGCACAGCACCACACAACACAGTACAGCACCACACAACACAGCGCAGCACAGCACAACACAGCACAGCACAGCACAACGCTGTGCAGCGCAGCGCAGCGCAACAACACACAACATAACAATGCAAAATAACACAAGACGAGATAGCACAGCACAGCACAGCAGAACACAACACAACACAACAAAGTTCAATTCAACAGAACCCGGCATTCAAGAACCAGTTTAACCGCTTAGATTTGAGAGTATGGAAAGAACATTTCGCATGTATTCGTAATTTATCATCATTCCTTTTCGTGTGTGTTTTTTTTTTTCTTTAAAGAGACAGACAAACGGATGTAAAGCGCCTCCCCACCCCCACCCCCCACCCTACCCTACCCTTCTCCAGCAAGGACCCCTTCCCATCACTCTCCCCACTGTTGTCTTACTGACTCGTATGGGTGAGGAATGAATTAGGTGAGCTGTCCACTTGGAGCTTATGGACGTCCTGGTTGAAAGAGGTCATGAGAGGGTTGCTCAGAGGCATTAAGTCCATTCCAGGTGAAGGCACGTTGCATTTATAACTTGGACCGTTTCTTTGTGTGGAAAAACTGCTGTTGCTAGTGTACATACAAGGCTATTATGCATTGAAGCATCTCTTTCCGACCCTGTTCCACCGTTTTACAATCCACCTCTCTAAATCAATGGTTTACTGGATGAATACAGGTGTGTGTATGAATTTGTGTGTTGGGAGGGGGGGGGGGGGGGGGGGGGGGGGGAAGGGGAAGGGAAGATGAATAAGAAACAAACTTTGTGTGTTTTCTTTCTTTCTTTCTGCGTACGCAGGCTGATACTCCTGCGGACACTCCCTGTATAGCCAGGCAGTGGAGTTTTGTGTGTATGACCCTTTTCTATCCCGCCATTAAGGCAGCCATACTCCATCTTCGGGGAAAACTTTGTGTGTTTTATGCATATGGTTTTCTTCAAACATTTTGTTGTATGTATTCATCATACTCTGCGAATGACATGTAGTCTTTCAGCATGTTTGTATTGTTGTTTGATTTAGTGATGTGATACCTGGGTGTGTTTTTTCCTCCTCAGTTGTATAGCTGCTGGTCTCACCCCAACAGCGACGTATCTGCACAGATCAAGATACATTAGTTCATGCCTATTTTGGTTTGAATGGTAGGCTAATGGTTTCTTTTTTTCTTTCTTTCTTTTCACTGTGAGTGTGCCTCTCTGTGATTTACTGAAATCTTGTGACTTAAAATTGGAGAAAAAAAAAATGTTGCAGCTCTCCCTCTCTCTCTGTGTGTGCGTGTGAGCATGCATACATATGTTTGTGCGTGCATGCTTTTGTGTGTGAGTGTGTGTGTGTGTGTGTGTGTGTGTGTGTGTGTGTGTGTGTGAGAGAGAGAGAGAGAGAGAGAGAGAGAGAGAGAGAGAGAGAGAGAGAGAGAGAGAGTCATTAGCAAGTTGTTGTTTCATAGATGTGTAATGTCATTTCTATTGTCGGTGTGTACTGGCAAAGAAGAAGAAGAAGAAGAAGAAGAAGAAAAAATGATCGTCACAAAACAAACACATCTGTACCCTCTTCAATTTCATGACTAAAAGAACGAGTATAGAGATCTGACCCACGACCCAGTAACATTTCAGCTGTTGTTTATTCTCTAAGTTGATTCATGAAACACACACACACACACACACACGCACACACACACACACACACACACACACACACACACACACACACACACACACACGTATACACACATGCACACACATACACACACACATGCGCGCGCGCACACACACCACACACACACACACACACAACACACACACACACACCAAACACACACACACAACACACACACACACACCACACACACACACACACACACACACACAACACACACACACACACACACACACACACACATGCGTGCGCACACACACACACACACACACACACACACACAACACACACACACACACACCACACACACACACACACACGCACAAACACACACGCGCACATTTGTGAACAGACCTAAAACTGAAGTACACATGCGCGCGCATGCATGCATGCAAGTATACACTCCACACTTTAATATCAACACAAGGACATTGAAATCTTAAGAAGGAAAGAAAAGGACACCAAAATGAATGAGAAATGTTCATGTGTGCTTTTTGTGAATGAAGAAAACACCACAAATCTGACGTTTCTCAATGAAGGAACAGTGAGATTTAATACTCGCTGTTTGTCTGCTTCTTTCTAAGATGTATATAATCTGAAGAGTTTACATTCAATGTTGGAACTTATTGCTGTCTGATTTTGTAAAAGAAGAATAAAAGTTTTTTTTATAAAACTGCAGAAGACTGTGTTCTTGGATGCTGTGGAGGCAAGTTCTGTGGGGTTGTTCGCGCTGTGTTGTTTTGCATACCATGATTACTGACCCACGTCAAGCAGAAAGCTGGCGCATGTCCCCTAGATGTCAGCACTCATCAGTTGACTACAGATGGTTCGCACTCTACAGGGTTTTTTTTGTGTTTTTTTTATAGTTTCCACAGTTTTTTAAGCAACACCCACCTACCCCCCCCCCCCCCCCCCCTCCCGTCTCTCTCTCTAGTACTGTCTTTTATTTTGATTGCTGACTTCATACAAATGCACATATGTTTGGCTGATGTTAGGCTGTTCTGGTGTGAAATAATGTCACTTGTATTTCATGTAAAATAACATCCTTGTTAAATAACGTCCCTGCTCGTATAGAAATCTGCTGCTGTGGGACAGCATTTCTGGTGAAATAATGTCACACATCAGGATTTCACGACAAATGTTCAAGAAATATGGAGAGCCTTATAAAACTGTGACAAGTTTTCAGTGATATAGAGGTGTATGGTCTAACTGCACAGTGATATAGAGGTGTATGGTCTAACTGCACAGTGATATAGAGGTGTATGGTCTAACTGCACAGTGATATAGAGGTGTATGGTCTAACTGCACAGTGGTATAGAGGTGTATGGTCTAACTGCACAGTGGTATAGAGGTGTATGGTCTAACTGCACAGTGATATAGAGGTGTATGGTCAAACCGCACAGTGATATAGAGGTGTATGGTCAAACTGCACAGTGGTATAGAGGTGTATGGTCTAACTGCACAGTGATCTAGAAGTGTATGGTCTAACTGCACAGTGATATAGAGGTGTATGGTCTAACTGCACTGTGAAACAATGTGGCAGTGATATAGAGGTGTATGATCTAACTACACAGTGATCTAGAGGTGTATGGTCTAACTGCACAGTGATATAGAGGTGTATGGTCTAACCGCACAGTGATATAGAGGTGTATGGTCTAACTGCACTGTGAAACAATGTGGCAGTGATATAGAGGTGTATGGTCTAACTGCACAGTGATATAGAGGTGTATGGTCTAACTGCACAGTGATATAGAGGTGTATGGTCTAACTGCACTGTGATATAGAGGTGTATGGTCTAACTGCACAGTGATATAGAGGTGTATGGTCTAACTGCAGTGTGATGTAGAGGTGTATGGTCTAACTGCACTGTGAAACAATGTGGCAGTGAATAGAGGTGTATGGTCTAACTGCACTGTTGAACAATGTTGCAGTGATATACTGCACTGTGAAACAATGTGGCAGTGATATAGAGGTGTATGGTCTAACTGCACTGTTGAACAATGTTGCAGTGATATAGAGGTGTATGGTCTCCAACTGCACAGTGATATAGAGGTGTATGGTCTAACTGCACAGTGATATAGAGGTGTATGGTCTAACTGCACAGTGACATAGAGGTGTATGGTCTAACTGCACAGTGACATAGAGATGTATGGTCTAACCGCACAGTGATTTAGAGGTGTATGGTCTAACTGCACTGTGAACCAATGTTGAAGTGACACTATTTTACCGTAAAACAACGTTGCTGCAACAGTACTTTAATTACTAAGAGCCGAGCTGAACGTTAGCTGCCGTATTGACTTTGCTAGCATTTTCCCATGATCTGATCATGTGGCACGATAGATGAATGGTACCATGGCTTGCTGGGAGGCGCACACTGGCCTAGAACCTTTGTCTCCAGTCTTTGAGGTCTTCTTAAAACTCTCTCCTTGGCACACGGCGCCTCTGACATAGGACACGTACCTCACAGGGTCTTATCCCAGGGCTACATAGGACGGGTTGTACCTCACAGGGTCTTATCCCAGGGCTACATAGGACGGGTTGTACCTCACAGGGTCTTATCCCAGGGCTAACATAGGACAGGATGTACCTCACAGGGTCTTATCCCGGGGCTACATAGGACGGGTTGTACCTCACAGGGTCTTATCCCAGGGCTACATAGGACGGGTTTGTACCTCACAGGTCTTATCCCGGGGCTACATAGGACGGGTTGTACCTCACAGGTCTTATCCCGGGCTACATAGGACGGGTTGTACCTCACAGGGTTTATCCCGGGCTACATAGGATGGCTGTACCTCACAGGGTCTTATCCCGGGGCTACATGGGACGGGTTGTACCTCACAGGGTCTTATCCCAGGCTACATAGGACGGGTTGTACCTCACGGGGTCTTATCCCGGGCTACATAGGACGGGTTGTACCTCACAGGGTCTTATCCCAGGGCTACATAGGACGGGTTGTACCTCACAGGGTCTTATCCCAGGGCTATATAGGACGGGTTGTACCTCACAGGGTCTTATCCCGGGGCTATACGGGACGGGTTGTACCTCACAGGGTCTTATCCCGGGCTACATGGATGGGTTTACCTCACAGGATCTTATCCCAGGGCTACATAGGAGGGATTGTTCCTCACAGGGTTTTATCCCGGGCTACATAGGACGGGTTGTACTTCACAGGGTCTTATCCCGGGGCTACATAGGATGGTTGTACCTCACAGGTCTTATCCCGGGCTACATAGGACGGTTGTACCTCACAGGGTGTTATCCCGGGGCTACATAGAACGAGTTGTACCTCACAGGTCTTATCCCGGGCTACATAGGATGTTTGTACCTCACAGGGTCTTATCCCAGGCTACATAGGACGGGTTGTACCTCACAGGTGTTATCCCAGGGCTACATAGGATGGTTGTACCTCACAGGGTCTTATCCCGGGGCTACATAGGATGGTTGTACCTCACAGGTCTTATCCCAGGGCTACATAGGAAGGTTGTACCTCACAGGGTGTTATCCCAGGCTACATAGGACGGGTTGTACCTCACAGGGTCTTATCCCGGGCTACATAGAACGGTTGTACCTCACAGGGTGTTATCCTGGGGCTACATAGGACGGGTTGTACCTCACAGGGTCTTATCCCAGGGCTACATAGGACAGGTTGTACCTCACAGGGTCTTATCCCGGGCTACATAGAACAGGTTGTACTTCACAGGGTCTTATCCCGGGGCTACATAGGACGGTTGTACCTCACAGGGTCTTATCCCAGGCTACATAAAACGGGTTGTACCTCACAGGGTCTTATCCCGGGCTACATAGGATGGTTGTACCTCACAGGGTCTTACCCCGGGGCTACATAGAACAGGTTGTACCTCACAGGTTCTTGTCCCGGGCTACATAGAATGGGTTGTACTTCACAGGGTCTTATCCCAGGGCTACATAGAACGGCTTGTACCTCACAGGATCTTATCCCGGGGTTACATAGGACGGGTTGTACCTCACAGGGTGTTATCCCGGGCTACATAGGATGGTTGTACCTCACAGGGTCTTATCCCAGGGCTACATAGGATGGTTGTACATCACAGGGTCTTATCCCAGGGCTACATAGGATGGTTGTACCTCACAGGGTCTTATCCCAGGGCTACATAGAACGGGTTGTTCCTCACAGGGTGTTATCCCAGGGCTACATAGGACGGTTGTACCTCACAGGGTCTTATCCCAGGGCTACATAAACGGTTGTACCTCACAGGGTCTTATCCCAGGGCTACATAGAACGGTTGTACCTCACAGGGTGTTATCCCAGGGCTACATAGGATGGTTGTACCTCACAGGTCTTATCCCAGGCTACATAGGACGGTTTGTACCTCACAGGGTCTTATCCCAGGGCTACATAGAATGGGTTGTACCTCACAGGATCCTATCCCGGGCTACATAGGATGGTTGTACCTCACAGGTCTTATCCCAGGGCTACATAGGACGGTTGTACCTCACAGGGTCTTATCCCAGAGCTACATAGAATGGGTTGTACCTCACAGGGTCTTATCCCAGGGCTACATAGGACGGGTTGTACCTCACAGGGTCTTATCCCGGGCTACATAGGCGGGTTGTACCTCACAGGTCTTATCCCGGGGCTACATAGAATGGGTTGTACCTCACAGGGTCTTATCCCAGGGCTACATAGGACGGGTTGTACCTCACAGGGTCTTATCCTGGGGCTCCAAAAGGAGGGGTTGTATCTTCACAGGGTCCTTACCCCGGGCTACAGCTTAGCATAGGATGGGTTGTACCTCACAGAGTCTTATCCTGGGGCTACATAGAACGGGTTGTAACCTCACAGGGTCTTATCCCGGGCTACATAGAACGGGTTGTACCTCACAGGGTCTTATCCCAGGGCTACATAGGATGGTTGTACCTCACAGGGTCTTATCCCGGGGCTACATAGGATGGTTGTACCTCACAGGGTCTTATCCCGTGGCTACATAGGATGGTTGTACCTCACAGGTCTTATCCCAGGGCTACATAGGACAGGTTGTACCTCACAGGAGTCTTATCCCGGCGCTACATCGGACGGTTGTACCTCACAGGGTCTTATCCCAGGGCTACATAGAACGGGTTGTTCCTCACAGGTCTTATCCAGGGCTACATAGAACGGGTTATACCTCACAGGGTCTATCCCGGGCTACAATAGAACGGGTTGTACCTCACATGGTGTTTATCCCAGGGCTACATAGGACGGTTGTACCTCACAGGGTCTTATCCCAGGGCTAAAAGACAGGTGTTGTACCTCACAGGGTGTTATCCGGGCTACATAGGATGATTGACCTCACAGGGTCTTAATCCCAGGGCTACATAGACGGGTTGTACCCACAGGGTCTTATCCCAGGGCTACATAGGATGGTTGTACCTCACAGGGTGTTATCCCAGGGCTACATAGAACGGGTTGTACCTCTCAGGGTCTTATCCCGGGCTACTAGGACGGGTTGTACCTCACAGGGTTGTTATCCGTGGCTACATAGGATAGGTTGCACCTCACGGGTCTTATCCCGGGCTACATAGAACGGTTGTACCTCACAGGTTATTATATCCCAGGGCTACATAGGATGTTGCACCCACAGGGTCTTATCCCGGGGCTACATAGGACGGGTTGTACCTCACAGGGTCTTATCCCAGGGCTACATAGGACGGGTTGTACCTCACAGGGTGTTATCCCAGGGCTACATAGATGGTTGTACCTCACAGGGTCTTATCCAGGGCTACATAGGACGGGTTGTACCTCACAGGGTGTTATCCCGTGGCTACATAGGACAGTTGCACCTCACAGGGTCTTATCCGGGGCTACATAGAAGGGTTGTACCTCACAGGGTTTTATCCAGCTACATAGATGGTTGCACCTCACAGGCTTATCCCGGGGCTACATAGGACGGGTTGACCTCACAGGGTCTTATCCCAGGGCTACATAGGACAGGTTGTTCCTCACAGGGTCTTATCCTGGGGCTACATAGAACAGGTTGTACCTCCCAGGTTCTTATCCCGGGGCTACACAGGACGGGTTGTACCTCACAGGGTCTTATGCCGGGGCTACATATCACGGGTTGTTCCTCACAGGGTCTTATCCCGGGGCTACAGCTTGTAGCTTGGCTCTTGATCACAGAGATGATGATGATCCCGTCATAGGACACGTGAGAGATTTTTTTTTGTTGTAGAGGATAACAGCGCCACCTGTTGTCCCGCAGCTTCCTTCAGAAAAGCAAACTGCTGTCGTAACCTTACCAAGACGGATTCCAAAGGATTTACCGCTGTTCCGTCAATCTGCTTTGCTCCAACTGTGGGCGGGGGCGGCAGACCACCGTGACGTCATGACATGATGCATTACTGTCCCCTAACCCATCCCTGGGGATGGACAGGTCGATAGAGAGGTAGGCCCTTGAACAGGTAGTACAGGACTGCACGGCAGGTAGTACAGGATTACACAGCAGTAGTACAGACTACTCGGCAGGTAGTACAGGATGACACGGCAGGTAGTACAGGATGACACGGCAGGTAGCACAGGATTTCACGGCAGGTAGTACAGGATGCCACGGCAGGTAGTACAGGATGACACGGCAGGTAGCACAGGATGGCACGGCAGGTAGTACAGGATGACACGGCAGGTATACAGGATTACATGGCAGTAGTACATGATGACACAGCAGGTAGTACAGGATTACACGCAGGTAGTACAGGATTACACGGCAGGTAGTACAAGATTGCACGCAGGTAGTACAGGATTACACGCAGGTAGTACAGGACCACACGGTAGGTAGTACATGATTACACGGCAGGTAGTACAGGATTACACAGCAGGTAGTACAAGATTGCACGGCAGTAGTAGACGATTACACGGCAGGTAGTACAAGATTGCACGGCAGGTAGTACAGGATTACATGGCAGGTAGTACAGGATTACACGACAGGTAGTACAGGATGACACGGCAAGTAGTACAGGATGACACGGCAGGTAGTACAGGATGACACGGCAGGTAGTACAGGATGAACGGCAGGTAGCACAGGATTGCACGGCAGGTAGCACAGGATTACACGGCAGGTAGTACAGAATTACACGGCAGGTAGTACAGGATTACACGGCAGGTAGCACAAGATGACACGGCAAGTAGTACAGGATGACACGGCAGGTAGTACAGGATTACACGGCAGGTAGTACAGGATTACACGGCAGGTAGCACAGGATGACACGGCAGGTAGCACAGGATTGCACGGCAGGTAGCACAGGATTACACGGCAGGTAGTACAGGATTACATGGCAGGTAGTACAGGATTACAGGCAGGTAGTACAGGATACATGGCAGGTAGTACAGGATTACATGGCAGGTAGTACAGGACTACATGGTGGTAGTACAGGATTACACGGCAGGTAGTATAGGATTACACGACAGGTAGTACAGGATTACACGGCAGGTAGTACAGGATTACATGGCAGGTAGTACAGGATTACACGGCAGGTATTTAGAGGACTACATGGTTGTAGTGCAGGATCACACGGCAGGTAGTACAGGATTACACGGCAGGTAGTAGGATTACCGGCAGGTAGTACAGGATACACGGAGGTAGTACAGGATTACACGGCAGGTAGTACAGGATTACACGGCAGGTAGTTCAGGATGACACGGTGACCAGGGGTTTAGAGCAGACCTCAGTCTTGACAGAGGCCCACTTGTTTTTTTTCTATCTGCTTTTTGTTTGTTTGTTTGGAATAGCTTAACTTGTGGTGTGTGTGTGTGTGGAAGGGTGTGTGGAAGGGTGGGTGGGTGGGTGGGTGACGCGTGTAGGTGTGTGTGTGTGTGCGCGCGAATATTTTAACATTGACCAAGAGGTAAGGATCAATAAACATTTAAGAAAGAAAAAAAAACCCCCACAGAGACTGGCTTATGGTTGTCTGTGAAGGAACCCTGCCCTTCAATTTCGGAAGTTTCCATCTTAGATTATTCATCCTTCGTGGTCCTCCCGGGGTAGAGGGGGAGGGGGAGGGCTGTGTCGAGACTGAAGAGCTTCGGGGTAGAGGGGGGGGGGGGGGGGGGGGGGGAGGGCTGTGTCGAGAGCTGAAGAGCTTTGGGGTAGAGGGGGGGGGGGGGGCAGGTGTGTCGGATTGAAGAGCTTCGGGGTAGGGGGGGGGGGGGGGGAGGGATGGGCTGTGTCGAGAACTGAAGAGCTTCGGGGTAGAGAGGGGAGGGGGGGGGGAGGGCTGTGTCGAGAATTGAAGAGCTTCGGGGTAGAGGGGGGGGGGGGGGGGGGAGGGCTGTGTCCGGGAACTGAGAGCTTCGGGGTAGAGGGGTGTGGGGGGGGGGGGGGGGCTGTGTCCAGAACTGAAGAGCTTGGGGTAGAGGGGGGGGGGGTGGGGGGGGAGGGCTGTGTCCAGAACTGAAGAGCTTCGGGGTAGAGGGGGTGGGGGTGTGGGGGGTGGGGGGAGGGCTGTGTCGAGAATGAAGAGCTCGGGGTAGACGGGGAGGGGGGGGGGGAGGGCTGTGTCGAGAGCTGAGAGCTTTGAGACATGAACCTCTTTCTTTCACTTTGGAAGCCTTCCCTCCCCCCCCCCCCCCAATTTTCAAGATTTTCTGGAGTTCTATGATTGTACTGCAAGTTGTGGAGTGCAAGTAGCGAGCTCCCCTGTGCGTGGGGCGTGCTTTCTCAACAGTTGTAAAGCTTCCTCGGAAGAATTCCCGTTGTGTGCCCCTTTGAACTTGAAGCCCCGTGTAACCCTCTGGGCTATCTAGTTTCCTGAATGCGCAGGATGGTGACCCTCTCTCTCTCTCAGGCCAGTCTCCTGTCTGTTGTGAGAGCGCAACTTTGAATGAGAGGTTTATTGATCGACATTGTATGTGGAGTGTGTGCCGTCAGCTTGTCTGTTTGTCTGCTGTCTGTTGGGGAGAGCGTGGGTGGGTGGGTGGGCAGTGCATAGCGAGATTTCTGGTTGTATCCTCTCCCCTTGCTCACCACGATGCTTTATCCCGTACATGCACACACCCCGACAGGCCGCTGCTAACAGCATTCAACATTTTCTTTCTTTTTAATCACTCTGATACTTTCTCTAAGTCAGTGTGTATATGCGGCGGGTGTGTGTGTGTGTGTGTGTGTGTGTGTGTTTGAGCATGCGTTAATACGCAATACAACTTGTGTGCACTTGCGTGTGTTCCCAAAGGATGAACAAAGTAGTCACAATTTGTTTCTCGTCTCTCTCGTTCGCTCTCTCCTGCTTCTTCTCTTCTTCCTTCTTCCTCTCTCTCTGTGTGTGTGTGTGTGTGTGTGTGTGTGTGTGATCCGTGTCCATTTTGTGCACCTGTGTATACCTACGCATCTCGTGTGTGTGCATGTGTGTGCCAGTTGTGCACTGTGTATACATGTGCATCTGTGTGTGTGTGTTGTGTGTGTGGTGTGTGTGTGTGTGTGTGTGTGTGTGTGTGTGTGTGTGTGTGTGTGTGCGTGTGCACGCTTGCACACGCGCGTGCAAGAGAACTTTTCTTCATCACTTCGTTATTTGTCCAGTAATCCATTATCCAACGATTTGCAAACCAGCCACTAATGTGCCTGAGAACCACCATATAAAGAACACACACACACAACAACACACAAACAAACACACACAGAACATGGTGGTGTGACGACAGACAGAGAGAGGGGAGAGAGAGAGAGAGAGAATTCTTATTTTTCATTTTGCTATTTCTCCATGATTAACCAAGTAAAAATCTCACTGAGCTCTAAGCACTTGTCTCGGTTATCACGTTTAGCCTGCCGAGGGAAAACGTTGAACATCTTTCTTCAATAGCAGCATGTGATCGAGGGGATGAATAAATATCTGTTAAAAGAAAAAGAAAAAAAAGAATAAATAATGAAGAAAACTGGAACTCTGTTCTCAGGGTTAAAATTCACTCCCTGTATACTTTTCTATGAGGAACTGTAGGACAAAACCCATAGGAGCTTGGTACAGGTACAGGTACAGTGGGCATCCCGCCATGGAATGCTTGCAGAACAAGGGATACCCAACAAAGAAACTTTGTCAGATGATGTTACAGGTGAACAGCCTCTTTTAGAACAAGACTAAGCCACGTTGAGGCAGGGCAACCAACCATACTGCAAGGTCGGGTTATACTAATACAAGATCAGTCTAGTTACTGTTGGACAAGCCCGAGGCGATACAAGATGGGAAAACGCCACATTAGAGCCGAACTGTGTAATACAGGATTCTCTTGTGTCGCTACAAGATGGCCTTTCATCGTTGTAAGGTCAACGTAACACCGAGATATGATGAAGCTCCATCAGTGCTGGGCCAGTCACGTCACAGCAGGAACATGCCGCATTACTGCAGTGCATCAGCACTGGGCCAGTCACGTCACAGCAGGAACATACTGCATTACTGCAGTGCATCAGTACTGGGTCAGTCACGTCACTGCAGGAACATGTCACATTACTGCAGTGCAGCACTGGGCCAGTCACGTCACAAGCAGGAACATGTCACATTACTGCAGTGCATCAGTACCGGGCCAGTCACGTCACAAGCAGGAACATGTCACATTACTGCAGTGCATCAGCACTGGGCCAGTCACGTCACAAGCGGGAACATGTCACATTACTGCAGTGCATCAGTACCGGGCCAGTCACGTCACAAGCAGGAACATGTCCATTACTGCAGTGCATCAGCACTGGCCAGTCACGTCACAAGCGGGAACATGTCACATTACTGCAGTGCATCAGTACCGGGCCAGTCACGTCACAAGCAGGAACATGTCACATTACTGCAGTGCATCAGCACTGGGCCAGTCACGTCACAAGCAGAACATGTCACATTACTGCAGTGCATCAGTTACCGGGCCAGTCACGTCACAAGCAGGAACATGCCGCATTACTGCAGTGCATCAGTACCGGGCCAGTCACGTCACAAGCAGGACATGCCGCATTACTGCAGTGCATCAGTATTGGGGCCAGTCACGTCACAAGCAGGAACATGCGCATTACTGCAGTGCATCAGTACTGAGACAGTCACGTCACAGCAGGAACATGCCGCATGACTGCAGTGCATCAGTACTGGCCAGTCACGTCCAGGCAGGAACATGCCACATTACTGCAGTGCATCAGTACTGGCCAGTCACGTCACAGCAGGAACATGCCACATTGCTGCAATGCCAAGTTCATTCAGTACGGGACTAGCCAACTTCACCACACACTAGAAACGGCGATTGAAACTGCAGAAGCGGGCTCAGTCAGTGAAGGATCATCTATTTCACCACAGGGGCACCGTCTGACACTGCGCAGGACCATCAGTGGAGATCAGTCTATTTCACCACAGGGGCACCGTCTGACACTGCGCAGGACCATCAGTGAAGGATCAGTCTATTTCACCACAGGGGCAACCGCTGACACTGCGCAGGACCATCAGTGAAGGATCAGTCTATTTCACCACAGGGGCACCGTCTGACACTGCGCAGGACTATCACTTGTCAGTGGAGCAGCCTATGTGATCGCTCGACCAGCCGAAGTCAACATTTTACTCAGACATTTTTTCCTTTCTGTTTCCCTTACCTCCACCCCCCCCCCTCCCCCCGTGCCCCTCTTTCTCCTCTTTCTAATTTATTCATTGGTTGATACATTGTAGTGGAAGTCTTTGACTTACGCCCCCTTGCCGAAATTTCGTACGCTTTTTACACACTTTGATACTAAACCATCCTTCACTCCAAGTGTGGCAAAAACTGACTGCTTGATTAAATAAGAACATTTGTAAGAGTGTGCGTGCGCGCGTGGCACCTGTGTGTGTGGTGTGTGTGTGTGGTGGTGGTGCGGGTGCGTGCGTGCGGTGCGTGCATGCGCCGCGTGTGTGTGTGTGTATGTGTGTGTCGGGCCGTGCGTGGCGAGGTTGCGGTGAGTGTTTACGCGTATGCTTTTTATTTCAATATTTTAGTTTAGCCCATATTGTTACATTTAACCACATTATTACATTTAACTCATTATCTACATTAACTATATTTACATTTAATTTTATGTACATTTAACTTTATTGATTTAACAATATTTTGTCTATCACCAGTCCTGTGCTTTCTCCGATGTATAGGGTGTAATATTTTAAGTTGTGTAGGTGACAATATGTCTGTGTCTCTATTGTTGTGTGGGTTTTTGAGCGCAGGCATATTTGTCTGTGTCAATTTTATAGAATTTTCTAAAGCCTTTGATAAGGTTGACCATGAGGCCGCTGCTTAAATTAGAACCATCAGCTGGCGGTTCTTTGCTAAATTGGTCTAGATGTTGTTCCTTGTATGGGAGAACAGAAAGTTGTTGTGGAAGGTTTCACCCATTGTAAACCATTTTGTCAGGTGTACCACAGGGAACTGTCATCGGGCCCTTGTTTTTAACATTTTTATATAAATGAATAAGTGAAACTTCACTGGAAACACTAAAGGCTTTTGCATGACAGTTAGTATATGAACAATCAGAAGCAAGAATGATACCCATTCTACAGAAGATTTATAACGCTTTACAAAGTGGGAAAGAACTGGAAAATGGATTTCTATCTAGAAGTGCCAAGTGTGGTATATGAATAAACGCTCACCAACAATCAAATATTCTATTCACAATACTATTCTAAAGAAACCAATGCGCAAAATATTTAGGCGTGATTATAGATAGTCGTCTCAATGGAAAGAACATTACAATTTAGTTGTAAGAAAGCAAACAACATCTTAGCTTTCATATACAGGAATATCAACGACTGCCCCCAAAAGGTTAAGGACGACTGCTACAAAACACTGGATAGACCAGTACTGGAATATGGTTGCTCAGTCTGGGATCCTTACCATCTAAAGGACATTGATAACCTCGAAAGATTCAGAAGAGAGCAGCACGGTTCATAACAGGGAACCATATCAGAGAGAAAGGAAATATTAGGAAGAACATGAGGAAATTAGAATGGAAACCCTTAGAAGAGAGAAGAGCTTTTATCAAACTTAATACCTTCTTCAAAGGCAGAGCTAAACTAATTGATATCCCAATGGAACCACTAGTACTGAATAAAAGTAGCACCAGGAGTGGCGGTCAATCTTATGCCATACCTGCATCAAATATTGACAGCCATTTACATTCATTTTATCCTAGTTCTGTACGGCTGTGGAACTCACTGCCGGGTGCCATCAAGATTGCCACAAATGCATTCTCATTTAAAAATCAAATTGATACGACAGTCTTGAGATCTGCATATTGACTGATTTTTTCTATTTTAACTTCCCAGATATTTTATGGTTACCTGGGCCTGAATCTGGCCATTGCTTTTAACTTTTTGAATATCGTGTGCGACCCCTTGTTGCCAAATTTTGCTTATGGGGCCAACAGGCTGAGTCGAACTTTATTTTATTTTATTTTATTTTATTTTTTAACATGCGCGCTGGTGACCTACTCTTTTTTGAGTGAACCAGTCTTTCAGGAAGAAGAAGAAGAAGATGCGTTTATGCATCAAATATGCGTGTATGTGTTCACATGCGTAGTTGCATGCGCGTGTACTTGCTGTAAACGATAATTCAGTTGTTGATAGGCATCGAGTCCAAAATAGTATGAAAACTTAAATTGTTAATATCCGTATTAGAAGTATGTATAGTGGGCTTACTATCAAGAGCAAACAACTCGCGTGATACGTTGCGATCTGTAATGTGTAGTAGCAGATCATTAATAAAAAGACAAGAGAAATATGAAGGCCTAAAGCAGAACCTTGGGGTACAGCCTTTTATTTTTTTTTTTTTAACCTCTTTTTCGGCAGAATATGATCGACTAACGGGGACATGTTGGCGAAGGAGAGAGAGAGAGAGAGAGAGTGAGAGAGAGGAGGCAGGGGGGATAATATGAGTTCAGATTATTAGCATTCGAGTGTTTCATCAGTAAGAAAATACGGAAAAACAGCCCACCAGCAAAAATGATTGTAGCAGAAATTATTTCAGTACATCATGAACTTTTTCACACACACACACACACACACACAACATGGAGGTAACTCAGGAATGAAGTTCCTACTTTTGTTTTTCAGCACATGCACGTTTCCGGCGGATATGAGGCATTGCGCATGACTGTCGAATACCAACATGTCTGCCCTTTTAAGACGACTGGCAAACAAAACTTTCAAAATAGAAATTCACTGAAGTTTGAATTCCACGACTCTTAGAATGTGTCAAACCTAAGGTGAGCAACCAACGTAATCGTTATCTAACACAGTGGAAATGTGTAACCGTGACTTTGAAAAAGCGATTTTTGTGCTTGTTGTCAAGGAAGCTTTCATCTAATGACTAAGAGCCTCAGGGCTTCGCTAACTCGATGAAGAACTGTTAAATTATGACTGAAAGTTACAATAATGATTTTTTAACTGTTGTCAAGGAAACTTTGATTTAAACACTTATTCATTTGGACCACACCTACAATTTGTACCCTGAAAAGGAGATAGTGAAGAGGTAGTAACGCCATCCTCCACCAGTAAATCGGTGGTCTCTGACTCGCGCTGGCTTCAAGATCTGCACAAATGAAAGGGAGAAGGAATTGACATGGCTGATGAGTTTCAGTGTTGGCAAATGCCACATCGTTACCATCTTGAAGAAAATGAATGTGTTCTTTGTCTCTATAAGCTGTAGCCTCTCTCTCTCTCTCTCTCTCTCTCTCTCTCTCTCTCTCTCTCTCTCTCTCTCTCTCTCTCTCTTCTCATGTCACTAGTACAAAGTATCATGGAGTTGATGAGATAAAAGACTTACTCTGGGACTCTAACATTCATGACATGGCTGTGAAAGGCAAACCAGATCTCAGCCGTCACCTACAGAAATATCAGTAACTGCTCCAGCAGAGATCAGGCCATCTGCTGCAAGGGCCTTGATAGACCAGTCACAGAATGCACTGTCACACTGCAGAACTCCCTCCAGTAGTACCTCATCAACAGCCCTAACCATCAAGCACTCTGCCAAGCGCATTATGCAGGACTCCAGCACCACTACAGTTACCTCTGAGCCCATCTTCAGATTCAAGCAGGAGCTTCTCCAGGGCCGCAGGACAACACCAAAAGCAATGTCAACGTGCATGACAGAAACAGCCTTGCCAGTCTTTGACCTACAGATGGTGCACACCAACCTGTCCCCTGACTGTCTGGAGGACAGCCAGAAAAACTGTTTTCCTTGTACGCCCACTCTGACACCTTAGACATTCTCTTCCCCGCCACCATAAAATTGTGTTTGGAATGCGCCTGCCTCCTCATCCTTCTCTGTCAACTCTCCAGCTGCCTTTCAGAGATGTAATCAAGACCTCGGCAAATCTTTGACCCCCCCTGGCCCCTCAACCTTCCCTCAATTCTTCCCCCAACCCCACTGTTTGTTCTCTCCCCCCCCTCCCCCCCAAAAAAAAAAAAAAAAAAGAAAAAAGAAAAAGAAAGAAAAGACTGAAGAAAGAAAGAAAAGAGATGAAGAAAAAAAAGAAAAGAAAAGAAAAACGAAAAACACCCTTCAACTGGAAAGTAGGGTAAGTGTAGAATGGGGCGCTGCTGGTCAGTTGTACACATGTAGATTACTACAGTAGTTGTAGTGGAGCCAGATAGACAATCCTTCTTCCTCATGTTTTACCCAGCCAGCTGTCCATTTCCTTACAGATTTATTGCTCAGACCCAACTGTACTTCTACAGTGTTTGTAAGAAGAAAAAGAAGAAGAAAAGAGGCATTCTTATATATTCAGACAGTATCTTTTTGTCAGTCAATAGAATACCTGGTTGGGGTAAAATGTGAATATTATCAAAATGCAAACACATCTAGGCAAGATCTTGCTGGCATTAATTCCTCCCATAACCTTCCTGAACATACCCTTGAGATATTTACTAATACTTACATGTGATGACAAAAAAAATAAACTTTTGAAAATGCAACTGAAGTTTGTGTTTATGACCGAGATATGTTGAAATACAGTATACATGTTGTGCAATAGAGTCTCCATTCACTGACAGAACTTATAAGACTTTTCAAATTGTATCATGATTTATCTACATGATTCATAGGGAAACGAACAGATTTATTTTTCAAGCATTGCAAACTATGCTTGTAATTGTAAAAGGCACAGCAGAGGGAAACCAAGAATCGGGTTATTTGATCAAGCACAGATGACGAATTCTTAAGTGGGGTGATGCTGACTGACTTTCAATGACATGATTTTGTTTGAGCAGCAATAAGTAGAATGTTTGAAACTAAAATAAGGTTGAGATTGTGACTAATATGAGGTTGACAGTTGCTTTGATAATATGGGAAGCCGGAATAACTCAAGTGGTAAAACGTCGAACTTATGATCCTGGTGACCCTGGGGTTGCGGGTTTGAAGCTCCACTAAGCATTTTGGTGCAAGGGGATCTTTACTTCAGAGTTAACGTTGGTTCTGACTCACTTCTTAAAAAGTCCTTCGAAGGAGAGAGATAAACTGAGTTTCCATGTGTGAACGCATGCATAAGCTTGCACACACGTAAAAGCTCCTTACCAACTTTCAGAAGAGAAGGTCTCTTGGTTGTTGTTATGAATAACATGATACACACAACATGCACTGAAATATGAAAATGTGAATGAAAAACTGAATGACTTACAGACTGAAAGATGTGGGAAACACCTGAATTAGTGCCAGCAGGCAGCTTTTCAACTGGCTCTACCCAGGTGGACAGTGTGCCATGTATAGGAAAGTGTGGATTTGGAAGTGCTTATTTTAGTCTCGATCTGAGGTTAGGCGCAATGTCAGAACTGTTAATGATTATAATAATAATATGGTTTGAAATTTTGCGAGTGTACAGGTGTGATTCATTTCTTGGTAAAATTTGGCTGGAACACCAATAAAATAAGATATTTAATATGTAATCTAGTTTAATTGGGGTGCAAATTAAGTTTAATTTCTATCATATTTTTTTTGAGAATAACAAATTTGAAATGCCCCATCCACCCACCCGTCCAGCTCGTTAAGTCCATCGGATGGGGACTATAAGCAAGTCAGACCCGTGTGCCTTCCTGGCCCCCTGCACACGTTAAAGAACCCATGGCAGTTGAAAATAGAAAAGAGCAGGGGGGTTCCCCGCTGCCCTGGCAAAATTGATGTAGATTGAAGATAGCCGCCTGGTATTTCTTACCAAGCCACAAAAAATTGTCATTCACTGTTATCGTGTGCAATCATGTACCGTGGAAATGGAGGACACATATAAACATCGCATGCATCCTATGTGAGAAACTGGAGGAATAAATGAGATTAATGAAAATGAGTGACTGATAATTGAACGGTACGGGAACGACTGAATGAGTGCCAGTAGGCTGCTCTTCGGCCGGCTCTACCTGGGTAGGCAGCCCGTTGAGTGAGTGAGGTAGTGTGTTTATTGTAAAGCGCTTAGAGCTTGGTCTGTGACCAAGGATAGGCGCTATATAAATACCCAATATAATAATAATGATAATAATAATAATAAAGCATAGAAATTTAGTGGACTAAGCAATATGAATAAGATTCCACTGTTCCTTTCCTTTTCTTCTTTTAATTTTTTTTATCAAGGGAAGTTATTCATCAGAACTGCTCACTTTTCATAAAGTGAAAATGATTTGCATTCATAGCTGTATGTTGTCAATCCAAACTTTGCCAAATGTGCTACAAACATACTGCCAGGGTTAAAAAAACTTATTTGTGGCGTATTCAGTTGTCTGGTGTTTGGACAAGTCTAAGACGAAAGGCTTCCAAATGGCGGTTGCATGTGAGAGACAACAGTTGCAGAAGTGAGTACTTGATGAGTGTGTTGCTGTTGTTGTTGTTTAGTGCATTTGTAGTTAAACTTCTGATATTATCTGATGATGTTTTGGATTTTTCGGTCTGTCGGTCTCTTTACGGTCTTATTCATCATGTGAAAATAAAAGTATTTGACTTGGAAAGAGGGCTCCCCAGCCCTAAGCTAGTCTTTCAGTCATGAATGGAGCTCCATGTGCAACCTGTTTTTAGTGCACATGGAAGAACCAGGCCTGTTCTGTTGGAAAATCTACTGTGAAAGGAAAAGGACACCAGCATATGTAGACGTAGACAGACAGACAAAAAAGGGTTGTACCATACATTGGGATTGGCTCTGCCTGGAGTGAACAAACCAAATTTGAAAAAAAAAAATCTGTATTGACAATGAAGTTGTTCAGTATGTTACTGATTTAGTGTTTGTCACACATTGTGTGTGTGTGTGTGTGTGTGTGTGTGTGTGTGTGTGTGTGTGTGTGGTGTATGTGTGTGTGTGTGTGTGTGTGTGTGTGTGTGTGTGGTGTGTGTATGTGTGTGTGTGTGTGTGTGTGTGTGTGTGTGGAGAGAGAGAGAGAGAGAAAGAGAGAGAGAGAGAGAGAGAGAGAGAGAGAGAGAGGGAGAGAGAGAGGAGAGAGAGAGAGAGAGAGAGAGAGAGCGAGCATGTGTACACCGTCATGAACTGTTTTCTTGAAAATGGATTTATGTCTTTAAAATTGATTCATTCATTTTATGAACTCTTCTATGAATATTGATGTGGCAGAATGGCTCACCTGTATGATCCCATTCTTCCCATGTGATGTCATAGCATACTAAACCCTGAATTATAGAAGTAAGTTAACAGCCGCAAGGTCCTGCAGAGAGGTTAAGACATCGGAGTAGTTTGCACTCAGTGTACATGCTATTATCAATTCATGATACTAAGCACATTGTACAATTGCAGCTGCTTTAATGAATAGATGCTAAGTCAGTCAAAATTCAGAGAGATAGTGATAGATTATTTCCCCAAAGTTTCTGTATGGTATTATATGAATGGAATCATCAAGGAGAAGCAGAGGAAAAGATGGCTTCAGCTACATCCAGATTATAACCAGTCAGATCCCTACTACCTCCTACCCTCCTTCACAAGGTTCGCATTGGCGAGTCTGCAGTGTGCCCCTGCGGTACAGCCCTAATGACAGTGGAACACTTCCTACAGGACTGTCCAACACACCATAACCTGAGAGCAGAGACCTGGCCTGCTGACCAACCGATGAGGGAGAAACTCTACGTATCTCTGGAGGGCCTCCGGCGGACGGCAGCCTTCGTCAGTGCATCAGGGGTTCCTGTCTGAGCGAACGACGAAGAAAAGAAGAAGAAGAATGTAATGTGCATAAGCTTTCTGTGCATAGGCTTCCTAAACCATATCCTGGTCTTATCTATCTTAGATTGGCTGTCATGTCATCAACTGCTTTGTGTATGTTGTAGGTGGTTTGTGTGTGTGTTTCCAAATCACTGTGTGTGTGTGTGTGTGTGTGTGTGTGTGTGTGTGGTGTTGTGTGTGTGTGCGTGTGTGTACACATGTGTATGTATGTGGGTGTGTTTTCATGCATGCATCCCTTTGCGTATTTTCAGCATGCGGGTGGTGGACGGTGGCATGCAGCGGCCTGTGAGCGCATTGGGGCGAGGTGTACAGATCACAGAGCTGTGTGATGGGTCCAGCATGAACCCTGAGCCCCTCATGCAGCAAGAGTCTCCCGTGTTGAGGGACCGCTGCCTGTCGCCCACCAGACTGGTAAAGTTGTAGCTGTTGTATTACATGTAGCTCGTGTCATTTCTAAACTAGAACCCTCCGGGGTTGCGACCTTGTCATGGTCGGAGGGCTTGCGCGGTCCAGTGATCCCTTAGGCTTTGCTGGCGGGGGCATCAATACTTTAAGATAGGCTGTTTTTTTTTTAAAAACTGCTTCTAGGTCCGAAAAGCCAAGATGCTGTCTGGCCTAAGCATAACGTGGTAAGGAGTTGATGCCCCTGGTAGGGCTTCCCATGTCAGATAGGCTAGGGGTGAGGATCCTGACTAAGAGTAACCCGCCTTTCTCCTTTTCTTGTTTTCTGCCTTCCTTATTTGGCCCTTTTCTATCTTCGTCTCCCCTTCAAGTCTTCTTTTCCACACTCCTTTTCTCTCTGTGGTCTCCTTAAGATCTGCCGCGTTTGCCGTGCGGTGCGACCTGTGTCGGAGGGGGATGAGATCCTGGTGATTGAGAGGGCCAGCGCTCTCAACACATCACTTTGGCTCGGACCTCTCCTAGACAGGAAGTACACTTTGGCCCGGGTGTACTAATCGGCTCCCCTTTTTGGGGCTGGGTCAAGACAGGCAGTTTCCCTGCTGGCCAAGTAAACCCCTGCAGTGCTCAGCTCTCTGTTCCCGGGAGTTGAGCATTATCAGGGGGGATAGGGTTGGTAGTTTCTGTTTGTCGTAGATCTCTCCCGAAGCCTGGAAGGGGTCAAGACATTGGTTTCTTGGCCCTGGCCCCTTAGTTGGACTCCAAGGTGGGTGGGTAAGGGGGAGATGAAGCATAACAAACAAAATATGGCTTATTCAAAAAAACATTCCCCCCAAACGGAAGAGGAAGGCAGTATCCCCTATTTCAGGACTTTCTCAAACAGATAGTGATTCTGACAGTGAGGTAAGACAGAGGACAGGTTTCTGGGCTTCCTGGCTCGTGGTGGAAGGGACAGAGCAGGAAAGACCCCTTTCAGTTCTGAGCCCTTTTGCTATACAAAAGGGCTTTCATGGTATAGCAGGTGAACCTAGGTCCATAAAAAGGTTGAGGAATGGTTCGTTTCTTATTCAATGTCGATCACAGAAACAATCTGAACAGCTGTTGAAAGCAACAAACCTAGTGGATAGGGAGATCAGGGTGACTCCCCATAAACAATTAAATTCGTCGAAAGGTGTGATTCGCTGTCGAGAGTTAGCAGGTGTCTCGGAAGCAGAGATCAAAACAGAACTGGCGTCCCAGGGTGTGACGGAGGTGCGCAGGGTGTCGGTAAAGAAAGGTTCAGAGAGAGTGGCCACCAACACCCTCTTTCTGACATTCTGCAACCCTGTGTTGCCTCCGGTCATCAAAGTCGGTTACTTGAATGTTCGTGTTCAGCTATATGTGCCGTCCCCGTTGAGGTGTTTCAGATGCCAGAGGTTTGGCCATGTCAGAGACCGCTGTTCTGGGCAGGAGGTGTGCGGTGTTTGCTGCAAGGCGACCCATGATGGGCCGTGCATAGATCCGGCACATTGTGCAAACTGCGGTGGCGACCATCCCTCCTCTTCCAGACACTGTCCTCTTTGGATTCAAGAATCCACAATACAACGCATTAAAACGGAAAAGAAGATCTCCTTTTTTGAAGCCCGCAAGCAGGTTGTGGGCAGTCAGACTCCAACAGCTTCATATGCTTCGGCCGTAAAGTCGGTTCCCACAGTTCCCACTCGGTCAGTCTGCTGTCAGACTGATGACTTTACGTTTTCCAAAACATTGCAAGGTAGAATTGTCAACTCTGGTGGAAGCAGGTCCACCACCTTCCCACCCAAAGTGACTGCCCCTGGTGGAGGCAAAAAATCCGCCACCCTCAGACTGCCCAGCAGTCTACAACATCTGCTGCTGGGCAGATTAAAAAAACCAGCAATTCCGCCTCGAACTCTCCTATCCAGTGCCCGTGCGGGCAAGGGAGTTCCACCCAGTGTGGAGATGGTGGAGATGAGAAAAAAACCTCCACCATCTCCCAAATCCAGACCTTCACCATCTCCAAACTCCAGGCCTTTGTCACCTGCGGGCAAGTCTGCCAGCGGGTCCAAAGACCAACACAGTCCAGTGAAACTAACTAATAAATTCGCTCCATTAGAAGCGGACGTTGAAGAGGAGATGACCTGATTTCTCTCCTTTTCGCCTCTGCACCATGGATAGTACAATATTCCATTGGAATATCCGTGGATTAAATTCCAACTTTGAGGAGCTGCAGCTTCTGTGTCAGTCTATAAAACCTTCCGTCGTGGCTCTTCAGGAAACTCAAATTCAAAGCCAGAAGACCTTTACTCTTTCTGGCTTTAATATTCTTTCAAAACCTGCACAACCATCCATGTTGGGACTGCCGGGCGGTGTTGCCCTTCTCCTACACAAAACTTTGCTGTATAGTCCTGTCGCTCTGTCTACCTCGCTTCAGGCTGTAGCTGCGAGAGTCACTCTCCACAAGACTGTGACCATCTGTTCTCTTTATCTACCTCCTTCTGTCCCGGTTTGTCGTCAGGACCTTGTCAGTCTGATAAGAGAACTTCCTCGACCTTTTTTGCTGTTGGGTGACTTTAACGGTCACAATCCTCTTTGGGGTAGTGTCGGTACGTCATCCAGAGGTCTGCTAATTGAGGATGTCCTTTCGGATTTAGATTTGTGTTGTCTGAACGACGGATCTGCAACTTACCTCCACTCTTCCACAGGTTCACTTTCGTGTTTAGATTTGTCGGTTTGTGACCCCTCGCTGGTCCTGGACTATGAGTGGTCTGTCCATGACGATCTGCATGGAAGTGACCATTTCCCTGTCCTTCTACAACCCGTAATAACTGAACACGTCTCTGTCTCTCAACATCTAAATTATAAGAAAGCAAACTGGGATCTATTTGCAGCCACTATTTCTAAAGAATTCCAGGACACTGACTTTCTCACAGAGTCCGGACCCAGCTGAATCTCTGACTAACACTGTTATCAAATGTGCTAAAGCCTGTATTCCAGTGTCTTCCGATAAACTTCAAATGCCAAAAACACCCTGGTTTAATTCAGACTGCCAACAAATTTCCAAAGTTCGAAAACGGGCTCAGCGTCAGGTATACCAACGACCTTCGGTCCCAACGCTCGAGCCATCAAAAAACTCCGTGCCAAATCGAGACACACTTTTAAAATCAGTAAACGTCGGTCCTGGAGAAGTTTCTGCTCCAGGCTGACATCGAAAACTTCCAAGAAAAAAGTGTGGAACATCATTAAGAAAATCAAAGGGATTATGATAGAAGACATTGAAGTTTTAAACATCAGCTCTTTTATGAAATGGGAACAGCGCCTTAATATACCTATTAATTGGACAGACGTACTAAAAAGAATTAAGAAAATAAAAGAAATAAAACTGAAATGGTTCCAGCTTAAAATATGTCACAAAATTTTAGTAACTAACAGTATTTTGAAAAGAATGCAGGTTGTGGATAGTGACATGTGTAACTTCTGTAATAGAGAGAAAGATTTGATTAGTCACTACTTGTGGGAATGTGAATTTGCACATACTTTCTGGAAACAACTTGAAAAACTCTAAAAAGTACGTGTTCAACTGTGAAAGATTGTCATTTAATGTAGAGCTATATTGTTTGGCACTGATGAAAAACAAAACAGATGATATGTTAGACTTAATCATTTTAATGGGAAAATATTTCATATACAAATGTAGAATTAATAAGATGAAACCCAACCTAATAATGTTTCTAAAGGAATTATGCTGTAGACATAAAATTGAGAAACACATGTACTCGATGGAGATGAATTATGCAGAATACGGACAAAATGGTTTCCTTACATACCACCAATACAAGAATAATGTTTAATAATGCATAGAATATAATTTCCTTCTTTTTGCGTGTTGTCCGTGACCTTGGGCATCAAATGGAACAATAAGACTGAAATATGATTATGTAACGTATTTTCGCTAAATGTCATGATGTATTTATGAGGACACTATGTGACATGTTACATGACTTTGTTTGATGTTTGTAAATAATGTCGCTGTTGTCCAGTGAAATACTTTCTTTGTGTGCCTATTAAAAAAAGAAAAAGAAAAGAAAAAAACAAACAAAAAAAAAACTAATTGCTCTCAGATGGAATAAAATTCCCCTTGAGGAAGGCCCTGGTGGGCGAAATATTGGGACAAATTTAAAAAAAAAAAAAAAAAAGAAAATCAAAGGGAAGAACACCTGTCCCACTGTGAACCATCTCAAGTTTTCTGACTCTTTAATAACAGACAAAAAAGCAGTTGCTAATCTGCTTGCTTCAACCATTGAAAAGAATTCCTCCTCTTCTAACAAATCAGCCACTTTTGTCAAAAACAAAGCCCTAAAAGAAAAATCACCCTGCAACTTTTCGTCCGACAACATGGAAGACTAAATCTTCCTTTCACGTTAAACGAGCTGAAATCTGCCTTACTTTCTTGCAGCGATTCTTCTCCAGGTATGGATGAAATTCATTATCAACTGTTGAAACATCTTCCGCAAGAAGGTCTGAACATACTGCTACAGGTTATACAACCATGTGTGGACTACAGGTTTCTTTCCACCCTCTTGGCGGAAAGCCCTTATTATTCCCATCCCCAAACCTGGAAAAGATCTTTCTAATCCATCAAACTACCGTCCCATAGCTTTGACCAGCTGTGTCTGCAAATTGATGGAGAAAATGGTCAACGCTAGGCTTATGTGGAAACTCGAAACCGATGGCCTTTTGGCGAAAGAACAGTGTGGTTTCTGCAAACATAGGACTACAGTTGACCATTTAAATTCATCTGGAATCTACACTTCGGAACGCCTTTCTGAACAAACAGCATGCAGTGGCAATTTTCTTCGACTTGGAGAAGGCCTACGATACCACCTGAAGTCGGGGATACTTCATGATCTCCACGATCTGGTTTTCGAGGTCATCTTCCGCTTTTTATTCAAAATTTTTTGGCAGAACGACAGTTTCAGGTCCGGGTTGGCACCACTCTCTCTGATGTCCACGAGCAGGAGTTGGGTGTTCCACAGGGGAGCATACTGTCTCCTGCCCTCTTTAGTATTAAAATCAATGTCACGACCGACCCCTGGAGGTCTGCCCTGACAGGATCGGTCTAGATGCGAGTGAAGGGAGTGGCTGACCTCGCACGCCTCGCAAGAGCCCACACGAGAAAGATTACGATACAACACCCCATTTATTCACAACACACACAATCGCAAATAAATATTTCAACACACGCACCATGCACTATCACAATCAAACATTCCAACACACATAACATGCGCAATCACAATCAAGCATTTCACCATACGTACATAACCACAACATCTCATCACATATAACATATACACAATTATAAATAAACATTTCCAGCATACGACGTACACAATCACAATTACAGCATTCCAGCACATATGACATATACACAAATTATAAAGAAACATTTCCAGCATCCATCCCTTCCCACACCCTGGAGTGCCTCCACACCCCTGCCTCTGTCAAGTCTACCGGGAGCACCCTATCGCACTAGGTGCTCCGAACCGGGTCGGTTCTCGCAGGAGTCGCTCAAAGCCGACACCCTCGACACACAAGCAGGCAGTGAAGAGCGCGTCCCGGAGGGGGGGGGGGGGGAAACGTGGCGCTGTTACTGGAGGTCCTGGACGGGGTCAGGGCCGGCCAGTCAAGACGGCGGGCTCCTCTACCAGTCCGCGGTCCCGACCAGAGCGTGGCCTCGACCAGCGCGTGGCACCATCCAGTCCGCGGTCCCAGCCAAGCGTGGCCTCAACCAGCACGTGGCACCATCCAGTCCGTGGTCCCAGCCAGAGCGTGGCCTCAACCAGCACGTGGCACCATCCAGTCCGTGGTCCCAGCCAGAGCGTGGGCCTCAACCAGCACGTGGCACCATCCAGTCCAGACTCCGGGTGAAGCCCCCGGAGGGGGGGGGAAACGTAGCTGGGAGGAGAGAAGAAAGGGAGGGAAGGAAGAAGGAAGGAGGAACGAAGGAGGAAGGAAGAAGGAAGGAGGAAGGAAGGAGGAAGGAAGAAGGAAGGGTACTGGAACCCCGCCGTCAGTACAGTCTGACCCATGCTGCTAAATCTTAACAGCCACTCGCATGATGGGCGAGGGGAAGTCTATCAAACGCACCAACAGCCCCAGCTCAACACAGACCTGGGGCATAACACAGTAACCCGATCAAATCGTTAAAGTCTTCTCACATGAAGCAGGTAAGGGACTGCGTTAAATCAACAGGCTATAAAACAAATATGAATTATCTTCACCCCTTCTCTCACTCACGTTTAACAATTTCCTTTCTTAGGAAATAAACCAACACAGCGACCATCGCTTAATAACTGCCGCCACATTTGCAAATAATAATTCAATGGCATAATTGTCACATTTTATAGCCACATTTTCAAAATAACACAAATCTCCAACCACGCATCCGAACGACAAATCATGCGTACGCACACTCGCGAACATAAAACTCGTTCTCCTTACACACACAAACAGACGGGGGCCGAAGGATAAGAGTCCGGCGAATGTGACAGGGGCGGAACGAGCGAGACCAAGCAAGTTCCAACCCTGAATCACCAGGTTCTCTCCCATCCCCACCGACTACCGCATCACCAGATGCATAAACAGGAGAAAGAATTTTGGATATAATTTAGAATGGCCAGGTTAAAGATTGAATTAACCAGAGAAAAGGTCTCAAACAATATTTCTTTTACAATTTTGAAAACAAAAGAAAATTGCGCAAAAGAGAAGAATAAGCCGGCTAACAACAACAAACCAAAACAAACAAACCACGAAACTGATGCTTACCAGCTACCCGTGGGTGACCCAGAAGAGGGGGGTCAACGACTCTCTCTGCCCTCTGTCCAGTCGAGAGGACAGAAGCGCAGATGCGGAGAAAGAAGAAGTGATGTCCCTCTCCTACAGGCCGACTGTAGGAATTGAAGATACCGACTGTACCCTCGATGATACGGTGAAGAACCAAGACCGGAGCAGGCGCTCCCAGAGACATCTTCCGCTCGAGTCAAGAGCTAACCTCCTCAGCAATGGCGGCCAACATGCCATGCTGCGTCACAGAGTGAGCATACTTCAAACTAAAAGAAATGAAGCACGTGTGACAGGTAAAAAGATAGGCGAGAGGCCGATAGACAGCAAGTTCGAGAGAAAGGTACCAGCCCCCCGTGAACCTACAGGATGAATAGCACGGGCAGTGGAATAAGAGAGAGAGAGAGAGAAAGCAAACCGAAGTTGAGCTGAACTACACCAAGGTGCAACCGCACCACAAGCCACATTAAGGGACGGATACACGACAACAGCAACGACAATAAACAAATGAATAATTCCGCCACCCTAGATGGGTCAAACGTCGTAGGCCTCGTGACAAACTCGTGACAATCAACAACATTGTGAAATCAGTTCAGCAGGGTTCAGACTGCTCATTGTTTGTGGATGATTTTGCTGTCTACGCAACTGGAAGCCTGTACCCGAGTGTCCAGCGCAGGCTCCAGCTTTGCGTAGATAAAATCCATCGGTGGGCAGATGAAAACGGTTTCACCTTTTCTCCAACAAAGACGCAGTGTATTCACTTCCATAATTTCCGTCAGTTTTTTCCAGATCCTGAACTTCAAGTAGGGAAATCTCCCATTCCAGCTGTTAAAGAGGCCAAATTTCTGGGAGTCATTTTTGACCAAAAACTTAACTTTCTCAGCCATATTAAAAACCTCAAAACTGCTTGCCAGAAAGCACTGAATATTCTGCGGGTCGTAGCGCACACCGACTGGGGCGCTGATAAGAAAACTTTGTTGCACCTCTACAGAGCCCTGGTCCGTTCCAAACTGGACTACGGTTGTGCTGTGTACGGCTCCGCCACGATCTTCTTACCTCAAACTCTTGGACCCTATCCACCATCAAGGGCTTCGTCTCTGTCTTGGAGCGTTCCGCACCACCCCTGTCTACAGCCTGTACGCAGAGGCGGGTGAACCTTCACTGTCCAACCGCAGGCTGAAACTGTCTTTGAATTATTACATCAGACTGTTCTCGGAACCAGAAAACCCTGCCTATGACTGTGTCTTTGATCCTCCGTTCCAAAGTAAGTTTGTAAACAACCCTAAATGTATTCCGCCGTTTGGTCTTTGTATGCAGCCTCACGTGCGGAATGCAGGTCTAGACCTAGGTGTAGTATCTGATTTTTCCAAGTTTCCGGATCAACCACCGTGGACCTTCTTCACACCAGAGATTCGTTTTGATCTTGCAGCTTTTCGCAAAGAGTCTACCAGCTCTCTGGCGTACAAGGCATTGTATGCTGAGCTCTGTTTGAAATTCCCATCCTGTCAAAAAGTTTTTACTGACGGTTCCAAGTCTGAAGATGGAGTGGCCTGTGCAGCCTATTGCCCTGGGGCTCCTTCTCAGATACTGTTGGAACATATTCATTCAGATGCTTCTGTCTATTCTGCTGAACTTACTGCTCTGGTTTTGGCTTTGAAGATAATCTCACATTCTTCAAAGAGGGACTTTCTGGTTCTGTCGGATTCGCTGTCAGCTTTGGAGGCCATAGCTGGCCGCAACCTTCAGCATCCAGAACTTTTACTTTTTTTTGAACTTTTTAGTAAGTTGAAGGCGGACGGTTACAACATTACTCTTGCTTGGGTTCCTGGTCATGTTGGCATCGGCGGGAACGAAATGGTTGATCGTTTAGCCAAGAACGCCACAAGAGAGAAACTGTCCAACACTTATATCCCTGCTCAGATGTGAAACCCAAAATTAACGATTATGTGAGAGACCTCTGGCAGGAGGATTGGAACACACAGACGAATAACAAACTCTTTCAGATCCGTCCAAACCTTAAGGACTTCCTCCCATCTACGTCGGGAGGTCGTAAAGAGGAAACGGTTCTGTGCCGGCTGCACACGGCCATTCGTATTTTACCCATTCTTACCTTTTAAAGAGTGAAGAAGCTCCGTGGTGCATTCCATGTCATGTGCCACTCACAATGAAACATGTTCTTTTAGAGTGTTGGGACTTGCACGATGTGAGACACAAACATTTTACGGCGGAGTCCATGAAGATCCTGTTCAGGGATGTCCCACCTGATGTGATCCTTGAGTTTTTGAGGGAGATTAACGTTTTTCATCTGATTTAAGATTTTACGGAAGAAAGATTTTTAATGCAATTTCTGGTGCGTTTCCAGACGATGTCATTTAATGAGTTGTGTGAAAGTTTTTTTAATTTTAATTTTTATTTTTTATTTTATTTTATTTTTTATTTTTTTTTTATTTAAATGACTGGTGAGTTGATTTTAATGTGGTGACAGCCCTGATGTGGCCCTTTGTGGTCGGCTGGGCTATAAGCAACATTATCTTATCTTATCTTATCTTCTAAACTAGAAGGTGCTCCAGTTTGTGAGGCACACCCCTTCATTGTAAGGGAAAACATAGTCATATTTCTAAATAAGATGCTTTGGAAGGTAGGGCGACAAAGTATCGAATGCTTTTGTGCAGAATGCTTTGTGCAGTTGTCGTCATAGCATAGGACTTCCCGTCAGGTCAGATAAATAGATCTGCTACTGGTAAGCTGAAGCCCAGTACTACCTGTCACAGCTGAGTGCTGAAGCGGAGGTGTTGGGCCAATATGGCGCACTCTAACAAACCACAACACCACGCACTTCGCCCTGTGATGATACGCGGAGACCGATTTAACCGAGATGGTGCTCGCCCTGTGAGGTCCCCCCAGGCAGGTGCAGTGCCGGGCTCTTGGCCTCAAAGGAGCCCACCCTCAGCTACTGGAGGTCCCTTCGTCTTGTCCTGTGGAGCCAGGAGACAAGCAAGGAGAGCGACTGGCCAACAACCCAGAAAGAACAGGGAGACCCCCGACATCAACATCATGCAGTGGAATGCAGAAGGGGTCAGCAACAAGAAAGAAGAACTAGAACACTTCCTTCATGAAAACAGCATCAACATCTGCTGTATACAGGAAACACACCTGCAAGAGGGGAAGCGTTTAAGATCAGAGGCTACCAGGTGTTTCCGAACGGACGAAAAGGGAGAACAAAGGGAGGAGTAATGACACTGGTGAGAAATAACATCAACGCCTCCGAAGTAAAGAAATTCACTGGTGAAGCTGAATACATAGAAGTCAAGGTGGTCACCCAAGACAGCACGATCAACATCGTCAATTATTACTGCCTGATGACAAGATGCTGTCCCTTGACACAATCCAGGTCCCAGACAGCGGCTTCCTCATCACTGGAGACTTCAACAGCCGGTCCCAGAGTTGGGGATATAACAACATTGACAACAGAGGAGAAGAAGTTGAAGCTTGGCAAGATGTACACCACCTCATTCTTGTCAATGACCCCACTGATACACCTACCTTACTACTCGCCGCATGGCGCACCACCACGACTCCAGACCTGGCTTTCTGCACCGACGACATCCACAGAAAGATCAGAAGAAAGGTTGAAGAACAACTTGGAGGCAGTGACCATCGCCCAGTTGTCCTTACTATGCGTGCTAAAGCACAAGGACAGCCACAACATCCGCGATGGAACTACAAGAAGGCACAGTGGGTGCTTGTTCAGCACACGCACAACGAGCTGACAAGAAGCATAGTAGTTGAAGGGAGGAACATCAACAATGTAGTCAAAGAATTCAAACACCAGCATTTCCCAGGCAGCCAAGGAGTGCATACCAAGAGGAGCAAGAAAAGACTACACCCCCTACTGGATGAGTGAGCTACAGAAGACACATGATGCTCTCACAGAAGCAAGGATAGAGGCTGAAACCGATCCCAGCCAGGAGAATAACATCAAACTCCAAGAAAGAAAGCAAAATTCTTGCGGACCAAGTTAGAGAGCAAAAGAAGAAGTTGGAGAGAGAAAACAGCAAGCCTAAACATGGAGAAAGACACAACAAAGCTTTGGAAATTGACAAAGGCCCTGAATGAAGAAAGCACCAGTGGCCAGAAGATCACCTAGATGATGTAAGGAAACACACTTACAGGAAGGGCCGCAGCCAACAACTTTGCAAGAGCTTACGCTGCAGAGTGTAACATCAACATAAGCCAGCACCAGCAGAAAAGAGATACGACAAGAAGAGAGGGAAAGAAGAGCAGGAAAGAAAGAGGTACCAGATGCCATGCATACTCAACATCAGCTTGGCGGAAATGAAGAAGGCCATTAAGAAGTTGAAGAAAAAGAAGTCTCCGGGAACCTGACACATAACGAATGAAATGCTTCACGCTATAGGAACATCGCGCTCAGAAATTGCTGGACATATTCAATCTCAGCTGGAAGCAAGGCCAGGTCCACAGTGCTGGAGAGAAGCCATAATGATACCCATCCTCAAACGTGGCAAGAACAAAGTAAAGCCCAAAGCTATCATCCCATCAGTCTAACAAGCTGTGTCTGTAAGACCTTGGAACGCATTATCAACCAGCGCCTTCAACTTTAACCTGGAGACAGAGAGCATCATTGTCCCCGAGCAGCTGGCTTCAGACAGTATAAAGTACCGAAGACCAAACACCACCTCTCACAGGTCATAGGGATGCTTTCCAGGCCAGAAGGCAGCCCTGGCGGTCTTTATTGACCTACAGAAAGCGTTTGACAGGTCTAGAAAGACGGTCTCCTGGTGAAGCTTCTGCGTTGCGGCATCAGTGGCAACATGTATCAGTGGACCAAGTCGTACTACACAACCGAAGAGCCAGAGTGTCGGTAGACGGCCGCTGTGGCCAAAAGGTGTTGCTGAGACAGGGAGTTCCCCAGGGAAGCGTCCTCTCCCCCTCTTTGTTCATACTCTTTATCAACGACATTGTAGCAGACTACCAAGAGGTGTCCATGCGGCGCTATATGCAGACGACCTGGTGCTCTGGTGCTGTGAAGAGTATGCAACAACAGCAACTTATAGGATGCGGATCGCCCTGGAGAATGTTGCAGCATGGGCTGAAAGCTGGTGCGTAACTATCAACAGGAGAAGTCAACTGCCACTCTTTTCACGCTATCCCCAAAAGCCAAGCCTGGAAAACTCACCCTAGGAAACGCCACACTAAAGGTATGAAGACCAGCAAACATACCTTGGTGTTACCTTTGACAAGAGAATGACCTGGAAACCTCAATATCAACCAGGCAGAGGGGAAAGCCAGAAGGAAGCTGAACGTAATGAGGAAACTGGCTGGAACCACATGGGGCGCAACTGACAAGATCCTGAAGTCAGTGTTACCAGGGTACAGTAAGACCACACCTTGAGTACGGGTCCACGTCTTGGATGACAGCTGCCAAGAACACCTGCAGACCCTGGACAAAGTCCAAAACCAGGCACTGCGCATCATCACTGGTGCCATGAAGACCACGCCAATTCAGAAGATGGAAGAAACATCAAGCATTCCACGCTCTCCAGCAGGAGACAGCAAAAGGCAATGACCCAAGCCAACAAGTTCAGGTGCTCACAGAACCACCCAATGAAAGACCGACTCCAAGCACCATCCTCATGCAGGCTAAAAAGATCAAGCTTTGCTGTGGAGTCTAGGGCCCTGACCAAAAATACCAAGATATCCTCCCAAAACAGGTCATACCCCTCTCCTTCTCCCTTGACGCACCACCCTGGGAAGACAGAGAAAACAACATCACTGTCATCACAACCATTCCCCATATCAACAGTAAGGGTGGACCATGATGACCAAGTGTTGAAGACCCTAACACTGGCAATGCTGGAAGAAAGTACCCCGCAGATTCCTGGATCAGGGTATACACAGACGGCTCTGCCACCAATGCCGTTAAAAATGGAGGGCTGGGGTCTACATCCAATACCCCAGTGGAGAACGGACAGAAGAGGCGCTACCGACAGGCCTTCATTGTACCAACTACAAGGCGGAAGTTGACGCTCTCCACAGGCAGCACACACCATCGCCACAAGAGCAGACCACAACATCCAGGTTGTCTTTCTAACAGACGCTCTGGTCTGTCCTTCAAGCCTACAACAGTGACAGGCTACCCTCATTGAAGAAGGCACTGAACAACATCAAGAGTCTTCGAACAGTGCTTCAGTGGATCCCTCACTCTGCGGCATTGAGGGAAACGAAAAAGCAGATGAGATGGCCAAACAGGGCACCGCAAAAGAGCAGGAAGATAACGCTGTAAGCCTTGCAGAGTGAATACCATCACCAAAGCTCTGTTTCGAACTCCGGCACAGAATGACAGCCTCCACCTGCTTGCAAGACCAGAGCAGGTCACCATCTTCAGGCTGCGAACAGGGCACAACAGACTAAATAAACACCTCCATTCGAAACTCAAGGTTGTTGCCATCCCCAATATGTCCTTGTGGAGAGGCTGAACAGGACACGCCCCACATACTACAGGAATGCGGGAACTTCGACGGTTGAGAGAAGAGCTGTGGCCAGAGCCTACCCCCGTCGAGGAAAGCTGTACGGCACGGTGGCTTCCCTACAGAAGACCACGGCATATCTGGAACGAACCGGTCTCGCGTGTGAAGGCAACGAGAAGAAGAAGATAGCATAGGACTGTAGACAATCAAGAAAGTCAAGTTTTGTCTTTTCATAGAAGTTTATGATTATTTTCTGAGATAAGAATTCTGGTCTTCCTTTGATTTTTTTTTTTTTTTTTCAAATCTATTACCCTTTTGTAGTAAACTGGTGGGGGGGGGGGGGGGGGGAAATTGGGGGGGGGGGGGGTACTTTTAGCTCTAGCAAGAATTTTAAGAGGTACAGAATAAAACTGAAATGAGTATTCCTTTGTCATCATGGACAATCTTGCTCTCAGGCAATGGAGACTTAGTAAGAATTTGAAAAGGAGCAAACTGTTACGATACAGGTTCAATATTTTGGTCCAAAGGAATGGAGGAAACAGTGTTGGGACTGAGCAAGTGTTTTTGTCCGTTAATGTCTCATGTATACATGTACATTGCTGTAAAAAAACAACAACACAACTGAAGAGGACTTGGCTTGATGCAGTTCATGAAACTTTTATTTTAAAGTGCATTCATCTGCAAACATTTATCAGAATGTATAAAGACCTTATGAGATATAAAGCATGATGTTTAAAAAAAAATTCTTTCATCCATTTGATCTATGTGATTTTTATCTTCAAAGACCTTAATTTGATGTGATCTTAACTCTTTCATTCCTACTTTTCTATGAACCATTACTTTCTCTTGTTCCTAGATTCTTGTAATACGAGTATTCCCTTCATTCCTGGATTCAGAGGAAAAAAAAGAAGTGTAAAGTGAGAACTGCCACGTATGCAGTAGCAAACCGGCCAGAATAGAGCGGCGACCACTTTCCCACACTGTAGGGGGCGTCTGGCATCCATTCCATTCATAAAACACTGCCGTGCAAGTGACTCGGTCGTGATGTTGTACCGAAGACAACTCGTGCGAAGTTCAAAGCGCTCACCGCGAGAACCGATTTCTACGGGCTGCAGAAGGAAAGGAGGGATTTTGTGCTGCCGGTTTTCCGTGCTGCAGGAAGGAAGGGTAGGATGTCTGCAAACCGGAAGATAGGGTTGTAGGGATGAAAGAGTTAAACATTGGTATAGAAATGTTTCTTTCATATCTAAATATTAACATCATTCACAACATTTGTATTTGCATGTATGTGCGTGTGTGTGTGTGTGTGTGTGTGTGTGTGTGTGTGTGTGTGTGTGTGTGTGTGTGTGTGTGTGTGTGTGTGTGCATCATTTTCACATGTGACTGTGCATTGAGTGTGTACATGGAACACAGCCTTCTTTATTGACAGTAGCTTTGACACTGTTGCAGCAACTGCTGACAGGATGTGAGCAGCTGGAGAGAGTGAGCAGTGCAGAGCTGAAAGTGGACACATCGCAGGCCTCCTCAACAACTTTGGTCTCCTTCTGCCAAATCTCACTGTGCTCAAACTGTCCGGCAGTGTTGTGCCAAACATCAGGTCAGTGCACAGACACCGATCTCTTTATTGACTTTTAGCCTTGTGTTCTGAGACAAGACTGGACAAGTTTACATTAATCGTATGAAATAAGGAATTACATTTTTTGTTTTTACATCTGGAATTTCATTTTTTTTCCTTTTTACATCTAGCCATTGTTGACAGGGCTTTATACCTCCGCGTTTTTTTTTTTTTTTTTTTTTTTTTTTAAAATGATGGTGAGTTGATTTTACGTTCGGTGACAGCCCTGATGTGGCCCTCTGCGGTGGCTGGGCTATAAGGACACATTATCTTATCCTTTATACCTCCGCGTTACTACTCATAATCGACCTTTTTTCCACCAGATGGATGAAACCAGTTTCCAGTATTTATGTCTCCTGTTCCAGGCTTTCCTCAGCTTTGACTATGGATGCTCTGGCCATTTTGTGGGAAGGGATCTTGATTGATGTTCCCTTCTCGTCCCCTCTTACCAGCAGTTCTAAACAAAGTGGCAGAGAGAATTTCAAATGTTCTAATTGTTCATGAAAATGAGTGCTAAGATGGTGAGGATTCAATCTCTGTGAATGTCACGCAGAAGAGATTATCATCCACTATCACATGATTCTCATTGTGCCCATGAAATAGTAAAGTAGTTGGATCATCTCTGAAGTCCACACAGAACTGTTTCATCCACTAAATGGATGCATCTCAGATGTTCCTGTAAATTTTCTGACAACAATGGAGGCTGTTAGTTCTTGAGCCGGTTGAAACCTGGGGATAATCATGATAGTAAGTGTCAGAGTACAGTCACTGTCATACAGTCACAGCCAGAATGGAAATCTATAGATCATCTTATCATCTATCATCTTCTTGATCGCTGGAAACAGTCTAATTCTGTGCCGTTCGGCCCTCTCTATGGTCTGGTGACTTCAGTTTTGTTGCATGCCATATCTTTGTGGCTTTGGTTAGCCAGTTCAGCAAATTCTGGGGAATGCATTGGATGGATGTGATGTGCCTCAGGGGGAGTCCAATGTCGCTTTGCGACTAAGCAGTATTGATGTCATAGAGTTTAGTACGGGTGTCCTGCATTTTTGATTGGAGCGGCACATGACATCACCAAAGTGGCTCGGCAGCAGTGCAGTGTCTCCTCCCATGGGTTCTCTCAAGATCACTGTACATTGGCTGCTCCCTGTGGATTGCCGGTGCTGGGGTTTTGGCAGGCTGGGCTGGGCCATGGCCATGAATGAGGGATCAGAATGAGCAGTGTGGGTGAAGTGCCACTGAGGTGGCGCAGAGAAGATGGGACAAAAAGAAATTCTTGATCACTCTTATAGGAAAGATACCTGAACCACTGCCTGCAAAATCAGACTTGTGGTGTCAGTCCAGATTGAGGAGATGGCATGCAGACCTCTTTTCTCTCTCTCTCTCTCTCTCTCTCTCTCTCTCTCTCTCTCTCTCTCTCTCTCTCTCTCTCTCTCTCTCTCTCTCTCTCTCTCTTTGCCAACTACACATCAGGTGATATCTCTCTGGTGAGAAATTTTTCTGGCCTTCATGCTTGGAAAAGGTCATGGCTGGACAAAGATCCTCAAGCTCGAAGGTATATGACAGTAAGTGGAAGGCCTTCTTCAAATCATGTAATCAGGCTGGTATTTCTCAGGTGAATGCTGAAGTTGAAGATGTAGCTCATGTTTTTGGTTGATCTACACAGTGGAGGAAGAAAGGTAAGTACCCTTAGAGGGTTCAGGTTAGCCGTTGCAAAAACCTTAAGACTCATGAGGAGAGACTTTGATATCAGCCATGACCCCAGCCTTTCAGAGCTAAGAGCAGCTCACTGGCAACAGTCACATCCATTCTGTGTCCCAAGTGGAGCATACCACTGGTCTTGTAGTATCTGGCTTCCAGTGACTTTGTGCCACTTTGCCGATGGCTCAGTTGAAAACTTCACCTGAAGACTTCTTTTTTTAATTTTTTTAGGTCACCTTGGCTTCTGCCTATAGAGTGAGTGAGGTTCATGCTTTTTTCCATGGATCCACTATCCTCAGAGTGGCATGATGATGGTTTGGCCCCTGTCTGACTATGCTCTTCATTCCTCACCAAAACCATGAAGCCCAAAGAGCAGCCACTAATCTTGCCTCCGCTGACCCCTTCCGCTGACCCTTCGTTGTCCAATCCCAGACCCAGATGATTGAAGGTGGAGCAGGTTAATTGTTCGGTCAGAGCACTGAAGAAGCACCTTCAGAGGACAGAGTAAGGCTTCTCAAGCTCCTTCCTATGGCTTAGCCAGGTGGGTGCCTCTGTCAGACCCTAGACCATAGGCTTCTGGCTTACACAGGTTATTCTGTGGCCAGAAACCAATTCCCCTTTAGTGCATAGAATAACAAATGAGGTCAGTGCTTTCTCCACCAGTTGCACCCACTAGTGAAGCATCATATCTCCGACATTTGTTAAGGTGGAGGCTGACGATATTGCCTTTGTGATTTGGCTGAGGTCATGGAAGCTCTTGACTGTCTAGAGGTGATTGTGGTTGTCCAGGCAGCAACACAGCCACACTGATTTTGGTCATTAGTTCATCTGCCTACCCTCGCCCCTTTTGTCTGTGTATTTTGGCCCTCACACTTAGTTGAAGTTGCCTCTGAGTATTATTTGATTTCTGTGCGAAATCGTTTTTCTTTCATGCTTGGGTGTGCTTTAGTTTTAATTACATATCAGAACTGGCTTTGTGGGTCTCCTCCTTCTCCTGAACCTACAGGTGATTTCTGAGGTATTGGTGAATTCTTACCAGTTTGTACCTTTGAGAGGGGGCTGGAACAATGCATAAAACTTCCTGACTATTGAGGGAGACCTTTAGTTAACTTTTTGCCTGTGTCACGAATGGATGGGTGCACTGCCTGACTGCCCGCAGCACGCATAGTGCTCCCCACCAGGTGCTTACTGAAATGATGACGGTGCACACTGAGTGATGCAAGGTCTCTAGAAAAATGCCAGCTTTCAGACTCTGTTGAAGCACAGAAATTTACACCAGAGGGTAGTTGAGTGTTCCTGCCTTAATAATAATAATAATAATAATAATGAATACTTATATAGCGCCTATTCTCGGCTAGAGACCAACCTCTAAGCGCTTTACAATCAACACTCGGTTTACACAACGGGCTGCCTACCTGGGTAGTGCTGACTGAAGAGCTGCCAGCTGGCGCTTCATTCAGTCGTTTCCCATGTCATCCAGTCAGTATCGTTCGATATTGATCACTCCTATTCCTTACTTCCTTCATTCTTTCTATTTCTCATGCAGGGTGCATGCTATGTGTAACGTGTCATCCATACCAACGGCCAAACTGGCCTACTCTTCCGAAAGTTGGTGATGGGATTTTACGTGTGTGCAAGATTTGATTTTGATTGATTTGATTGATTTAATTTAACGTCTGTTCACAACAATGGTGATATTAGACTAGAAATAAACCAATCCAAAAAATTAAAACACACACACAAAAAAAAAAACAACCAAAAAATAATTAAAACGGGCTGTGTAAGAGTTTGTGTCTGTGTTTGCGAGCGCGCTCGCGCGCGCGCACGCGTGTTGTGTGTGTGTGTGTGTGTGTGTGTGTGTTGTGTGTGTGTGTGTGTGTAAGATAATGTTGCTCATAGCCCAGCCGACCGCAAAGGGCCACATCAGGGCTGTGTGTGTGTGTGTGTGTGTGTGTGCGTGTGCGTGTGTTTGTGTACTGTGCGTATGCGTGTGTGTGCGTGGTGTGTGTGTGGTGTGTGTGTGTGTGTGTGTGTGTGTGTGTGTGTGTGTGTGTGTGTGTGTGTGAATATGCACTCATGTGTGAAAGGCTACGTATAAACATTCATACAATAACTATAAATGATTTAATGTTTACAATAAATTTGCAAGTATAGTGCTGGATAAAACTGATGCAATTTGTATCATTTCTTCGCTGTAGATTATATCATTTAAAGATCTCATTTTTGCTACATCTATCCCAGATATGTTGTATAACAGGGATAGCAATGGGCAATCAAAAAGAATATGTTCAATTGATATTGAATGACCACAAGCACATTCTACATTTTTTAAAAATTTAGTCTTCCATGAATTTAATCGAATTTTGTAAATGAGACTAGACAAGGATCTCGAACACGGTAATATTTTTGACTTTGACGGAAGCTTTTCTGTCATTATACGACTTTCTAACATCGAATTTATTTCATGTTTTTCTAATTTTAGTGTACTGTCAGGATGTTTTCTAATAGCTCCTTCTTTCACTGATCTATCAGCCATTTCATTCCCCCAAATACTACAGTGAGATGGAATCCAACAAAATTCTACATTAATACCTTTACATATAATTGAATGTATTAAGTATTTTACATGAAATATCAAGTCTTTTCGAACTTTTGCATTCCAGTTTTGCAGACTGTAAAGAACAGATTTTGAGTCAACACAAAGTAAAATGCTATAAATCGCAGTATCAATATCAACTATGAAGGATAAGGCCATAAGAATTGCATATAGTTCTGCAGTAAATACAGAAAAACCTTTTCCTAGACAAAATGACTTTCTTATCTTGAAAGCAGGAATAGCAAATCCAGCCCCTGTGTATGATTCCAAAACTGAACCGTCTGTAAAAATCTTTAAATGATTTGGATACTTATTTTCTAGATGTTCTTTTGCTTCAACGGATATAAGATTGATGTTATCCTCTTTTTTTAGAGTTGTATAATCTGTATCGAATCTAGCAGAAATATGCTCCCATTGAGGAATAATGGGTATTATGGGACTACTTGAGATTGATGTAATATCAATATCACAACTCTTAAAAAGATGTTGTGTGTGCGTTCACACACGGAACCTCGGTCTCATTTGAAGGACTGTATGGGAATTGGAGTCAGAACCAATGTTAACTCTGAGGGAAAAATCCCCCTGTACCGAAACGCCCCGGCGGAGGTTCGAACGCGCAACCCCAGGATCACCAAGATTACGAGTCCAGCGCTCTACCAACTGAGCTATTCCGGGTCCCTTCCTCTGTTGAAGAACAGCAATTTACACCAGAGGGTAGTTGAGTGTTCCTGCCTTCCTCTGTTGAAGCACAGCAATTTACACCAGAGGGTAGTTGTGTTAGGGTTTCTGCCTTCCTCTGTTGAAGCACAGCAATTTACACCAGAGGGTAGTTGTGTTAGGGTTTCTGCCTTCCTCTGTTGAAGCACAGCAATTTACACCAGAGGGTAGTTGTGTTTAGGGTTTTTGCCTTCCTCTGTTGAAGCACAGCAATTTACGCCAGAGGGTAGTTGTGTTAGGGTTTCTGCCTTCCTCTGTTGAAGCAAAGCCATTTACACCAGAGGGTAGTTGAGGGTTTCTGCATTCCTGTCATTGCTGCAGTTATATGTTCAAATTTCATGGTCGGAAGCCGTGTCTGAAACAAAGAGCCCTTGACCAACTTTTCCTATTTTGGTCCACATGTGTGTTTGCGTTTCATCTGCTGCAATTACTGTGTGCAGTGCTGAGTTGCACAAATCATTTCTTTGGAATTAGTTATAGAAATGTGTGTTCAAGGCATTTTCAGTGGTGGAAGAGAGTTAGTTGAAAATGAACATGACTGGGAAGATGAACATTTATTTATTTATTTGTGTGTGTGTGTGTGTGTGTGTTGTGGTGTGTGTGTGTGTGTGTGTGTGTGTGTGTGTGTGTTGTGTATATATATATACATAAGAGAGAGAGAGAGAGAGAGAGAGAGAGAGAGAGAGAGAGAGGGAGAGAGAGAGAGACTGACACACACACACACACACACACACAGAGAGAGAGAGAGAGAGAGAGAGAGAGAGAGAGAGGACAGAGACAGAGACAGAGACTGACAGACAGACAGACAGACAGACAGAGAGAGAGAGAGAGAGAGAGAGAGAGAGAGAGAGAATGTGTGTGTGAGATGGTGTGTGTGTGTGTGTGTGTGTGTGTGTGTGTGTGTGTGTGTGTGGGTGGGTGCATGCATGTGCATGTGTGTGTACACTTGTGTAAGAGTGCATGCATGTGTGTGTATGTGTGTCAATTCTTGAACTTTTTTTTTTACTATTGTGTGTTTTGGTTACTTGATTCAACAGTTTACTGTCCTTTTTCAAAATCTTTAAGCATTTTGAAAGTAAGCACAAATTTATGGTCATGGCTGTCTTCTTTTCAAAACGTTCTAACATGATCACTAAATTAATCAAATACACCGCATAAGATACATTGGAGGAAAAAGAATGGAAATGGCTATTTAGGTTAGGGTTTCAGTGCAGTCTGGTACTTGTGGGAGGGTGGAAAACTCTTGCAGCAGAAGACAGAAACAGTGCCGCTTTTTCAGATGAGCATACTTCCACCATCCTTTTCAATATTCAGGTGGGTTTTTTGTGGCATCAGTTATAGGATCATGGAATATTCAGGTGATTGTTTGGATAAGTAAATATCAGAAAATGGAATTAGTTCTATGATATATGTCCCTGGGTGGTCACTGTTAATTGCGTATCTAGGGATATGAGATGAGATTAATTCCCTGCTTTCCTTTTTTTTTTTTTTTGAGGTTGGGGGTTTGGTGGGGTGGGATGAAGAGGGGGAATGCTTATAATATGGTGATGTTCCTCAGCTAGTGGGTATGAGGCATTTGTTGGACAGGTAAATATATCATAAGCTACTTTCATTAGTAAAATTCTTTTTCATACATTTTCAGAGCCATATGGATACATCTCCATTTGCATTTGATGTGAAACCCTGATATACACAAAGCTATGCCTTTTCATTATTAGCATGCTTGTAGTTAGATTACTTGGAGGAGGATGTCATTTTAAGATCTTGTCTGGTCTGTCTGTACATCTGTGTTCAAGAATGGTGGAGCAGATTATCGTCCAGTTCTTGCAGTGTTATTTACAGGACCAGTATCTACAAATGACTGCATTTTTAAGAGTGGATGCAATACTTGGAAATGCTGAAAGAAATCCTCTTAGCAAGCAAACAAAAACTGTACGATATAGTGATATAACTTTTATTATTTCAGGGGATTTTAAGACTGTGTGGCATAAGAATCACAGAACAGTTTTTCATGTTTCAGGAAGAGTGTAGCAGTCTTTTCCCATGTGTTTCCAGTGTGGTATGTTCTCATTTCACATGCTGTAGGAATGACACATGTTTTAGGACGTTGGCATTGAGAGTTGTTACAGTGTGCTGCTGGTATACGTTTGACTTTGCCTTGCTTGAAAACCAAATCGTAGATTAAACTGGTCAGATAATCTTCAAGATCTTGACATGGGAAATGCTTCATTTTGTTTTTTACTGATTTTTTTTCTCAGGGGCAGGATGTTAGGTTAAGAACTGTAAGAAAGGGGCACCCCAAACCAGGCATGTTATCTCACTGCATGGAGTGCTGGCCACTTGCTTTGACCTGGCAGTTAGCTGCAGGCATTTTACTCTGTGGCTTGCCTTAGTATGAAGAAACTCTGGGAGAGCCTTTAGAAAAGAAACTTGGGGAGAGCCTTTAGAAAAGGAACGTGGGCTTGAATGTCATTTTCACACTTTGGAAGTTGTTTCAGTGGAGACATGTGTGTTGTCTGGGTCTAACTGTTCAAAACGTGTCCTGTCACACTGTTTTTATACATGCTGTACCTGGTGCAGAGCTGGGGCTCATCACTGGACAGCGTGGAGGTGCTGTGATGCAGGCTGTGCGTGCAAAGCTGGATGCCCCATCTGTGCCTTGGCAGACTGCGGAGCTGTACTGGCTAAAGAATCACGACTGTCTCCCTCTTTGCTGGACCTCTATGGACATCATTGACTTGGAGGGTGAGCGTACAGCTGTCAGCAGCATTGATGAAAAAACTGTGTAAGGCTGAAGAACAGTATGGACAGCAAGAGTATAGACAAGCCCAGGAAGTAGGTGCTTCAGCATGTGATATTATGACATTCATGGTGGATTGATATCACATAACACCTGTGGATTATAGGGCACATCTGAATGAAACTCTTATTCCAGATCATTAAAACATATGGCACACTGGACTATAGGGTGCAACATGTGAATCATTGTTAGTGCTTATGCTCCTGAGATTTGCCTTCTCATCTTGAAAGGCTCTTCTGCATTTGGAACAGGTGTGGAGTAGACTCTTTTCCTCCATTCTTGAAAGTTTTTTTAGGGGCAGGGGGAGTGACACAAAAAAGGACAGTGTGTCTTGACATTGTGAAGTGCAGATGATCTAGGACAGTGCAGGGAAAAAGAAAGTTGTCTTACACAGTCTGTGGCTGAAGCCTTGTAGAGCACCTAGGACAGTGCAGGGAAAGAGAATGTTCTCCTGCACAGCCTGCAGCAGAATTCTTGTTGAGGACGTGCAATGATGGTCTTGATGGCATCTGTCAGTCTCAAGAGACAACAGTGTTGCACCGTGGATCAGTCACTTGTGGAGTTGCAGCACTTACTGTGGCTGAAGAGCCCGATCCTTGAGTGGCAGACTCTGAGTTGCTGCAGGTGACGTCTCAGTCATCAGTGTCTGTTGGTGCCGACGCAGTTCTTTGCCGTCTGCAGCGCCTCCATTCTTCCCACGGGGCCTCTCTCCTCTGCTCTGCTTGCTTGATGCCGACAATGATGGTGGACCACCAGCTGACCTGTCTGAAGCTGCTGTGTCCAGGTCTGGGAGGTCAAGGCTGCCCTCAGGTGACGCTTGTCATACATCTTTGTAGCACAAGGCAGGCTGTCCTGTGGGTCTGGAGCCTGTGACCAGCTCACCGTACAGCATTCCGTTGAAATGTGACTGTTGTCCATGCGGCTGATGAATGAAGAAGGCAGTGTAAAAGAATGTTCTTATGCACAGCCTGTGACAGAAGTCTTGTAGAGCACCTGGGGTGTGCACTGTAGGAAAAGAGAATGTTCTCATGGACACTCTGTGGCAGAAGACTTGTAGAGGACCTGGGATGTGCACTGTAGGAAAAGAGAAAGTTCTCATGCTCAGCCTGTGACAGAAGTCTTGTAGAGGACCTGGGATGTGCACTGTAGGAAAAGAGAATGTTCTCATGCACAGCCTGTGACAGAAGACTTGTAGAGCACCTGGGATGTGCACTGTAGGAAAAGAGAATGTTCTCATGGACAGCCTGTGACAGAAGTCTTGTAAAGCACCTGGGATGTGCCTGTAGGAAAAGAGAATGTTCTCATGGACAGCCTGTGACAGAAGACTTGTAAGCACCTGGGATGTGCACTGTAGGAAAAGAGAATGTTCTCATGGACACCTGTGACAGAAGACTGTAGAGCACTGGGATGTGCACTGTAGGAAAAGAGAATGTTCTCATGTACAGCCTGTGACAGAAGACGTTGTAGAGCACCTGGGATGTGCACTGTAGGAAAAGAGAATGTTCTCATGGACACTCTGTGACAGAAGACTGTAGAGCACCTGGGATGTGCACTGTAGGAAAAGAGAATGTTCTCATGGACACTCTGTGACAGAAGACTTGTAGAGCACCTGGGATGTGCACTGTAGGAAAAGAGAATGTTCTCATGGACACTCTGTGACCGAAGTCTTGTAAAGCACCTGGGATGTGCACTGTAGGAAAAGAGAATGTTCTCATGCACAGCCTGTGACAGAAGACGTGTAGAGCACCTGGGATGTGCACTGTAGGAAAAGAGAATGTTCTCATGGACACTCTGTGGCAGAAGACTTGTAGAGCACCTGGGATGTGCACTGTAGGAAAAGGAATGTTCTCATGGACAGCCTATGACAAGAGAATGTTCTCATGGACACTCTGTGACCGAAGTCTTGTAAAGCACCTGGGATGTGCACTGTAGGAAAAGAGAATGTTCTCATGCACAGCCTGTGACAGAAGATGTGTAGAGCACCTGGGATGTGCCTGTAGGAAAAGAGAATGTTCTCATGCACAGCCTGTGACAGAAGACTTGCAGAGCACCTGGGATGTGCACTGTAGGAAAAGAGAATGTTCTCATGGACACTCTGTGGCAGGAGACTTGTAGAGCACCTGGGATGTGCACTGTAGGAAAAGAGAATGTTCTCATGGACACTCTGTGACAGAAGACATGTAGAGCACCTGGGATGTGCACTGTAGGAAAAGAGAATGTTCTCATGGACACTCTGTGACAGAAGACTTGTAGAGCACCTGGGATGTGCACTGTAGGAAAAGAGAATGTTCTCATGGACAGCCTGTGACAGAAGTCTTGTAAAGCACCTGGGATGTGCTCTGTAGGAAAAGAGAATGTTCTCATGGACAGCCTGTGACAGAAGTCTTGTAAAGCACCTGGGATGTGCACTGTAGGAAAAGAGAATGTTCTCATGGACACTCTGTGGCAGAAGACTTGTAGAGCACCTGGGATGTGCTCTGTAGGAAAAGAGAATTTCTCATGGACACTCTATGGCAGAAGACTCATAGAGCATCTGGGATGTGCACTGTAGGAAAAGAGAATGTTCTCATGTACAGCCTGTGACAGAAGACGTGTAGAGCACCTGGGATGTGCACTGTAGGAAAAGAGAATGTTCTTATGCACAGCCTGTGACAGAAGACGTGTAGAGCACCTGGGATGTGCACTGTAGGAAAAGAGAATGTTCTCATGGACACTCTGTGACAGAAGACTTGTAGAGCACCTGGGATGTGCTCTGTAGGAAAAGAGAATGTTCTCATGGACACTCTGTGACAGAAGACTTGTAGAGCACCTGGGATGTGCACTGTAGGAAAAGAGAATGTTCTCATGCACAGCCTGTGGCAGAAGACTTGTAGAGCACCTGGGATGTGCACTGTAGGAAAAGAGAATGTTCTCATGGACAGCCTATGACAAGGAATGTTCTCATGGACACTCTGTGGCAGAAGACTTGAGAGCACTGGGATGTGCACTGTAGGAAAAGAGAATGTTCTCTTGGACACTCTGTGGCAGGAGACTTGTAGAGGACCTGGGATGTGCTCTGAGGATAACAGAGAATGTTCTCATGGACACTCTGTGGCAGAAGACTTGTAGAGGACCTGGATGTGCACTGTAGGAAAAGAGAAGTTCTCTTGGACACTCTGTGGCAGGAGACTCGTAGAGGACCTAAGACAATACAGAGTCCTGATGGGGTCCATGGACACTCTGTGGCAGAAGACTCGTAGAGGACTAAGACAATACAGAGTCCATTTTGGAGTTGTTCCTTATGTTACACTATTTTATTGTTCTTTAGCTCAGTGGAGTACCATACTGTAACTAGCGTAAGGCTTTTAGCTCAGTGGAGTACCGTACTGTAACTAGTGTAAGGCTTTTAGCTCAGTGGTGTACCATGCCTTAAGGCTTTTAGCTCAGTGGTGTACCATACCTTAAGGCTTTTAGCTCAGTGGTGTACCATACCTTAAGGCTTTTAGCTCAGTGGTGTACCATACCTTAAGGATTTTAGCTCAGTGGCGTACCATACCTTAAGGCTTTTAGCTCAGTGGTGTACCATACCTTAAGGCTTTTAGCTCAGTGGTGTACCATACTGTAAGGCTTTTAGCTCAGTGATGTACCATACTGTAAGGCTTTTAGCTCAGTGGTGTACCATACTGTAAGGCTTTTAGCTCGGTGATGTACCATACTGTAAGGCTTTTAGCTCAGTGATGTACCATACTGTAAGGCTTTTAGCTCAGTGATGTACCATCCTGTATGGCTTTTAGCTCAGTGATGTACCATACTGTAAGGCTTTTAGCTCAGTGATGTACCATACTGTAAGGCTTTTAGCTCAGTGATGTACCGTACTGTAAGGCTTTTAGCTCAGTGGTGTACCATACTGTAAGGCTTTTAGCTCAGTGACGTACCATACTGTAAGGCTTTTAGCTCAGTGACGTACCGTACTGTAAGGCTTTTAGCTCAGTGGTGTACCATACCTTAAGGCTTTTAGCTCAGTGGTGTACCATACCTTAAGGCTTTTAGCTCAGTGGCGTACCATACCTTAAGGCTTTTAGCTCAGTGGTGTACCATACCTTAAGGCTTTTAGCTCAGTGGTGTACCATACCTTAAGGCTTTTAGCTCAGTGGTGTACCATACCTTAAGGCTTTTAGCTCAGTGGTGTACCATACCTTAATGATTTTAGCTCAGTGATGTACCATACAGTAAGGCTTTTAGCTCAGTGGTGTACCATACTGTAAGGCTTTTAGCTCAGTGGTGTACCATACTGTAAGGCTTTTAGCTCAGTGATGTACCATACTGTAAGGCTTTTAGCTCAGTGATGTACCATACTGTAAGGCTTTTAGCTCAGTGATGTACCATACTGTAAGGCTTTTAGCTCAGTGGTGTACCATACTGTAAGGCTTTTAGCGCAGTGATGTACCATACTGTAACTTAAAAAGTGTAAGGCTTTTAGCTCAGTGGTGTACCATACTGTAAGGCTTTTAGCTCAGTGATGTAACGTACTGTAAGGCTTTTAGCTCAGTGATGTACCATCCTGTAAGGCTTTTAGCTCAGTGGTGTACCATACTGTAAGGCTTTTAGCTCAGTGATGTACCATCCTGTAAGGCTTTTAGCTCAGTGATGTACCGTACTGTAAGGCTTTTAGCTCAGTGATGTACCATCCTGTATGGCTTTTAGCTCAGTGGTGTACCATACTGTAAGGCTTTTAGCTCACTGATGTACCATACTGTAAGGCTTTTAGCTCAGTGATGTACCATCTGTAAGGCTTTTAGCTCAGTGGTGTACCATACTGTAAGGCTTTTAGCTCAGTGATGTACCATCCTGTAAGGCTTTTAGCTCAGTGATGTACCATCCTGTAAGGCTTTTAGCTCAGTGGTGTACCATACTGTAAGGCTTTTAGCTCAGTGGTGTACTATCCTGTAAGGCTTTTAGCTCAGTGATGTACCACCCTGTAAGGCTTTTAGCTCAGTGGTGTACCATACCTTAAGGCTTTTAGCTCAGTGATGTACCATACAGTACGGCTTTTAGCTCAGTGATGTACCATACTTTAAGCTGATTTGAGACCTTTTGAGACCGGTTGTTTGGGGTTCCCAGCATTACTTAGAGCTGGTTGTTTTCATAGTCACTCTCTTTAAATGTTGTCAGTTTATTTCTGAAGCCATACTTTTGAGCCTTTATGTACAATACACTAAAGTGACTGTGGTCTAAACCCAAAAGTATGTTTTCTCATTTTCATTAAAAAAGAAAAAGGAGTTATCAGTCCTACAGAAAACAAGCATTGTTTGAAGTGATGCAGGTGTGGAACACCAAGCCTTGATGTTGTGTGTGCCACATTGTCACAGGAAAGAGAAAAGAGTCTGTCTATGTTCGTACATCAGTTGAACTTGTGATTTTGCTTAAAACTCACCAAACCTGTTCATGCTGTGAGTTATAGAAAACTGAAAGTGGCAGACTGCCACCAGATCCACCCCAAAAACCACACCAAAGAAAGTCATTGAAAACAAGGGGAAAATGGTCGCTGCATTTATGATGTAAGGGCAGAACTGCTGTGATTGTGAAGGGGCATTGACCTACCAAGAGTGTTATGCACAATAATGTGAATTAACAAACAGATGAATTCACTTGTCACAAAAGTTATGAGAAAAAAGGAAAGAAAAAAAGAAAAAGAAGTCTGCCGATCGACCTTGTATTTTTCTCTCTCATGTTTTGAAAGACTCATCATGTGTCAGTAAGCACATGTTATCAGTAAATGCACCTTTGTTCTTTTGGTCTTATTAAACAATGTTTATCATCTTAACACTTGGACGATGAATGGGCATGCAGGCATCCTGAAAAGGCAATGCTAGCTAATGTTAAGTTGCTGATGCCACCAGCCGCCGTGGCGAAGTGGTTAGCGTCGCGGACTCCCGGCTGGGAGGTCGTGGGTTCAAATCCCATCAGAGTCATGTGGGTTTTTCTGCCCCGACCAGCTCCTACCCAGAGTTGAGTTTGTTGCGGACTCAGTTGGGAAGACTGGGACCACACAGCTGAGATTCATCCACTTAATGGATGCGTTTCTGAGAGTGTTGCTCAAATTTCCTGACCAACACTGCAGGTGCCTGTATCTCTCGGCCTGGTTGACATCGGGATATATTATGAAAGGAAGCGTAGAGTACAGCCCTGTCATGTAGTCTCAGACTGAAATGGAAATCCGTAGCATCATCTTAATCATCCTCATTCTCATCGATCAGCATTAAAAAATTTGTCTCAAGTTCTGTGGCCCTTCATGCCCTGCTCTCATGGTGACCTCAATTTCGATGTCCCTCTCCACGTCTGTGGCCTTGGTTTGGTTCCTTAGGGTCACCGGTATCGGTGGGTCCATGGGGGCTGTCGTTGGACGGATGTGGTGGCGCCCTCCGGAGGGAGAGCTCACTCATGCCGGCTCCGCGACTAAGCAATTATTGTGTCAGTAGGGGGCTTAGTAGGTGGTGTCCTGCGTATGTTAGATCAGAACAGGCGCCACTGAACACCACCAAAGTGACTTGGCAGCAGTGCAGTGTCTCCTCCGGTGGGTTGCCTCTTGACGACTTGACATTGACTGCTCCCTGTGGAGTGTCGGTGCTGGGGCTGCGGTGGGGCCGACCAGGCTGTGGATGTGGACAGGGTGTCGGAATGAGCGGGTGGGTGCACTGCCTCTGAGGTAGCGCAGAGGTTGGGACAGCAACAACAACAACAAAAAAAAGTTGCTGAGTGCCTTTCATTGAAAGAGAGGCTGTGGTGTGTGGTCCTTTTTATCACCCTATTTCACAGGTGGCCACTGTCCATCTTTGGAGAACATCAGAAACATACAATCCCTGGTTCTTTAATGTCTGTATGTGTGTTGTCAGGAACAATGTGGATGACATTGGGCAGCTGGATTATCTGGCGTTGTGCTATAAACTGCAGCATCTGACACTGGAAGGAAATCCTCTGTGCCAGGCTCCACAGCCTGATGGGGTCCAGGTATGGGTGTGTGTGTGTGTGAGAGATTCTGCCTGGTGTGTACATGTGCTCGGTACTATCGCTCATGAGTGCCCGACTTTGCGGCCCCCTCCAAAAGAGATTCAGTCGCTAGATGGTCCTCTCTTCATAGTTTGTTCATGATATTACTCACATGGTCTTTCTTGTACTTTTCCAGGAGAGCTTGAAATGTCGATGTAATGCAAGACTTGTTTTTCTTTGAATTAAGTTCACCATTACCTTTGTTAGATTGATGAATTTCTTCATGTCCCAGTTATTGTAATTTTGCGTTGTGCAGTTAATCTGTAAACTGTTTTAACAATGAAAGATCACACATTGTGTGTCCATGTTGTATCAATGGAAACCAGTGTTACTGAAATGTAAATACGAGTTCGTGAAAGTAAAGTGAGGGGTAGATAACTCAGTCATGTTAAACACTGGAGCTAATGGTTCCCGTCAATTTACGTGTGGAGAGAATCTCCAAGTTTGTTTACATATTTGTGGCAAACGTCAAGATGTGTTGTTTTCATGCTGATGCGATGCCCCAAGTATAGTAATGTTGTCATTGTAGGATGACTATGACTACCGTGGGGCAGTGAAGAGAGTATTGACGAACCTCCGCACTCTGGATGACAAGCCCCTGAACGGCGAGGATTCTGGATCGTCGTCTCCACAGAATGCCTTTGATGCTGACTGGGCCTTCCTGGAAGAGCTCCAGGGGGATGCCTTGCTGATCGAGTCACTGGAGAATGAGAGTGAGGCTGGTGGGTGAAGGGGTTCTTTATTTGGATCCATTTCAGACAAACTGTCAGACTTGTCCGAATGTATGATATCTGTTTTCTTCTTCTCCATAGCACACTGGACTTGCTGCTGTAAACAGCAGACCACTGGTCGCCTTGTGTGGGAGCTGATCTTGCATTTAAAGTCCAGAATTGAATAACTGGTCTGTGTCAAGATGTCATACATTAAGTAAAAATTACTTCTTGAATACATGAAAGAGGAATCTAGTGAGATCTTTAAATGTAAAATTTGCTGTTTAACTAGATAGTTTGACACTCTGGGATATAAATTTGGTAGTTCAGGAATGTTATGCAAAAAAAAAAAAAAAAAAAAGAAATTTTTTTTTTTACAAGGCTGACATGGTAGCAGCCCTGTTATGACCTTGGCCAGCTAGGCTGAACGGATCATGACTTGACATGCGTGCGCTTGTGCGTGTTTGAATACAGAGATAACCTTGGTGTGTTAAGGCTAATACATCAGCTTAGTTCACGTAAGCAATGTCATCACGATTTCCCCTGTGCTGGACACTTTCCCACAGTAAGATGTTGGTCATTTGTAATTCGTGTTGTCTTGCTGTAGATTGGAACATTGCCCTTGATGTTGTTTCGAAAATGACATTTTGACCATGTTTGAAACGTGACCTAGACTAAAGCATGTGGTTTTCTCTGTTTTCTGTCGTATCTGTTGTCTTGTTCCTACTCAGTGCCTGTCCCTCTCATTCTCTTACATCTTGATTGTCACTCCTCAGTTCTTCTTGTCTTGTACTGTCACTTCGTTGTCTTTTTCTCTTTCTTGTCCTTGTGCAGAACTCGTACAGGTTGGCTTTTGTCAGTGCTTGTGTTTTGCATTTTGTCATTTCGTTTGTCAGTGGGACAAAATGTTTGTCTATCAGCCTTTTCCTGTGCGCCCTTTTTTTGTTTAGCTTCCTTTGTGTCTTCTTTAGTTTGCTTCCTTTGTGTTGTTTAGTTTAGCTTCCTTTGTGTTCTTTAGTTTAGCTTCCTCTGTGTTCTTCTTTAGTTTAGCTTCCTTTGTGTTCTTCTTTGCAGTAATTTAAATGAACTGAGTATGAGAAAGGATGTTGATCTTCTGCAATGTGTATAGAAAAAAGAACTAAAGAGTAAAGGTAAATTGTTATTGCTGTATGTATTTGTCTGACTTTATTCAAGTTTAAAAAAGGCTGTGCCAGTCTTGAATAAAAGTTGCTCTGTGTTAGGTTTTCTTATGGGAGCAAACGTTACCCCACTTGTTTACTGTAAATGTTACCACTTTATGGTTGGTACAATAAAGGTAAATTGTTATTGCTGTATGATTGGTACAATAACGGTAAATTGTTATTGCTGTATGGTTGGTACAATAAAGGTACATGTTACGGCTATATGGTTGGTACAATAGAGGTAAATTGTTATTGTTGTATGATTAGTACAATAAAGGTACATGTTACAGCTATATGGTTGGTACAATAGAGGTAAATTGTTATTGCTGTATGATTGGTACAATAACGGTAAATTGTTATTGCTGTATGGTTGGTAGAATAAAGGTACATGTTACCGCTGTATGGTTGGTACAGTAAAGGTTAATTGTTACTGCTAGGGGCCGGATAGCTCAGTTGGTAGAGCGCCGGACTCGTGATCCTGGGGTTGCGGGTTCGAATTTCGGTATAGGGGGATTTTTCCCTCGGAGTTAACATTGGTTCTGACTCCATTCCCCATATAGTCCTTCGAATGAGACTATAAACCGAGGTTCCGTGTGTGAACGCACGCATAACATCTTGCACACATGTAAAAATCCCATCACCAACTTTCGGAAGAGAAGGCCACTTTGGCCGTTGGTATGGATGACACGTGACACATAGCATGCACCTCCCCCGAAGATGGAGTATGGCTGCCTTAATGGCGGGATAAAAAAGGGTCATACACACAAAACTCCACTGCCTGGCTATACAGGGAGTGTCCGCAGGAGTATCAGCCTGCGTACGCAGAAAGAAAGAAAAGAAAAGAAATTGTTACTGCTTTGTGGTTGGTACAATTGAGGTAAATGTTACTGCTTTATGGTTGGTACAAAAAGGTAAAATGTTACTGCTGTATGATTGGTACAATAAAGGTAAATGTTACTGCTGTATGGTTGGTACAGTAGAGGTAAATTGTTACTGCTGTATGATTGGTACAATTAAGGTAAATATTATTGCTTTGTGGTTTGTACAATTGAGGTAAATTGTTACTGCTTTGTGGTTGGTACAATAAAGGTAAACGTTACAGCTGTATGGTTGGTACAATAAAGGTAAACGTTACAGCTGTATGGTTGGTACAATAAAGGTAAACGTTACAGCTGTATGGTTGGTACAATTGAGGTAAATGTTACTGCTGTATGGTTGGTACAATAAAGGTAAATGTTACAGCTGTATGGTTGGTATAATAAATTGTTACTGCTGTATGATTGGTACAATAAAGGTAAATGTTCTTGCTGTATGATTGGTACAATAAAGGTAAATGTTATTGCTGTATGATTGGTACAATAAAGGTAAATGTTCTTGCTGTATGATTGGTACAATAAAGGTAAATGTTATTGCTGTATGATTGGTACAATAAAGGTAAATGTTATTGCTGTATGATTGGTACAATAAAGGTAAATGTTATTGCTGTATGATTGGTACAATAAAGGTAAATGTTATTGCTGTATGATTGGTACAATAAAGGTAAATGTTATTGCTGTATGATTGGTACAATAAAGGTAAATGTTACTGCTGTATGATTGGTACAATAAAGGTAAATGTTATTGCTGTATGATTGGTACAATAAAGGTAAATGTTATTGCTGTATGATTGGTACAATAAAGGTAAATGTTATTGCTGTATGATTGGTACAATAAAGGTAAATGTTATTGCTGTATGATTGGTACAATAAAGGTAAATGTTACAGCTGTATGGTTGGTACAGTAAGGTAAACGTTGCAGCTGTATGGTTGGTACAATTGAGGTAAACGTTACAGCTGTATGGTTGGTAGTTGAGGTAAACGTTACAGCTGTATGGTTGGTACAGTTGAGGTAAACGTTACAGCTGTATGGTTGGTACAGTTGAGGTAAACGTTACAGCTGTATGGTTGGTACAGTGTCAGATGCAGGCAGACCCACAACAGCAGCACTGCTGCCAGCCACCGCCTACAGACCAGGCTCTGCTCTCAAACCAGTGTCGGCCAGTCGACCTTTGACCTCTGCTGCGCGTCGACCAGCATCCATCAGTGGGGGACGACCCAGCTCCGCCTGGACAGAGAGCTCCAAGCCCCGCCCCGCCAGCAGTGGTGTGTCTGGGGTGGTTAGTTTTGATGGGTGGACATAAAAAAATGATTGATAACCGGTTCCAAAGATATGTAATTTATTTCTGGAATGTGCGCGTTAGGAAGACATCATGGGTTACTTTAGTCTTTCACGTCAACATAAATAGAGAATGAGTTTGAGAAAAAGAGGGTTTTGTTTTAGTCTGCTGAAAAAAAAACCAACATCATTCCTGAGAAATGTTTACATTTAGTTACTACAAATTGGTAGCTGATTGTGACAATTATTTGTGGGCTTTTAACTGTTTTTGTAGAGAGAGCCTGATTTTTTTCACCTTTTTTCACCCTACATTTTTTTCACCTTTTTTCACCCTACAGTTGTAACTGGTGGTCGCGTAGGAAGCATGACAGACTTGTGGACAGTTGAATGGGAAGAAAACTCAGGCACCTTGGTAGACTGGGAAACTGCAGTGAAGAAAGTACGTAGAATAAAAGTATGAAAACTGAAATGGTTTCAAATGAGATGATGTAATGGTTTCAAATGAGATGACGCTATAATGTTCAACTTACAAACAGCATCCTTACAAAAGTGAGTGTAACAGACAGTGATGTGTGTACATTTCATGAAAATGAGAAAGAGTCGGCCCAGCATTACTGATGGTGGTGTATATTCTGACAATGTTTTTTGGAGGGAATTAGAAAAGGTACTTAAATTAAAATGTGAAACATGTTCAAGTATAAAATTAAGCACAGAGCTCGTTCAGTTTGCTCAGGATGAGACCATGAAAACAGCTGAAGTATTTGATCACATGAATCTGTTTGCTAGATGTTTTATCAACGTGTAGAAAAAAAATAGTAATAAGCCACATATATCGATTCTTTTTACTGAAGTGATAGAAAGTAGAAAAGTACATACATTCTTTAAAGATTTCTCTTTAGCATTTTCCAGAAAATGGTGTCCTTACTAATAGCTTGTAGAGACAGATTAGGATGTTTTTAAGTTCACCTGTTGATGAGCAAGCCATTCTTATAAAAAACATATATTGAGGTGTATGGTCATGCACTTGCACTCTGTTTTTCCCTTTTTTAATGCCACAAGTCTTGCGTTTTCACTGGTATTTCATGCATATTTTTGGCATTAAAAAGACATTCATGTTCATTTCAAAATCTCTTGGACATTTCCCCTTTGATTTTCTTCTGGTTATTTCTTAAATATTGATACTTCTTGACATTTGTTGTAGTTGTTTGTTATTTACTTTTAATGTATTGATGTGAAATCTTTGCATATATTTTGGAATAGAGACCATAATTGCAAGGGGAGAAAAAAGACTTGTGGACATGGATAAGATCTCTGTTGTCTACTGTGTCCTGCACAGCAGGTTGGAGTTGTTGAATCTGCCTACTCCTTCAACCAGTCTGTCAGATTTTCTGTGCTATCTGCCTACTCCTTCAACCGTCTATCAGGGTTTTCTGTGCTATCTGCCTACTCCTTCACCAGTCTATCAGGTTTCTGTGCTATCTGCCTACTCCTTCCAAACCGTCTATCAGGTTTTCTCTGCTATCTGCCTACTCCTTTTAACAGTCTGTCAGGTTTTCTCTGCTATCTGCCTACTCCTTCAACTAGTCTGTCAGGTTTTCTGTGCTATCTGCCTACTCCTTCAAAACCCGTCTAAACAGTTTTCTCTGCTATCTGCCTGCTCCTTCAACTAGTCTGTCAGGTTTTCTCTGCTGAAAAACGTTGTTCTTGTACAACCAGCAAAAAGTTCTGGCTGCCAATTTTGGTGTACCAGTTTTAAAGACTGTGAAACATTTATTGACAGGGGAGGCGATGGTGGTGCAAACAGTTTTAAAATGAAATTTTAGTTCTTTTCCCAAAACCCTGCTATCCATTTCATGGAACAGAAGGCAGAAGCCGTTTTCCTTTTGCATATGAAGAATGAAACTTATATACACAGAGTCATCGTCTTTTTTGGCATTGCCCGGTGGTGCGCAGTCCAGTTGGATGATCAATAGAGCCGTCTTCTCCAGCTCCAGGTGGCAGCTGTAGCACTCACAGGCTTTTAACAAGGTACATTCCATTTGTAGACAAGGGAAGCAATCCCTGCACTCCCGCCTAGCAGTAGCTTAACATCACGCAAGCCGCGCTATACACAACGCCGAGCGTGTCTTCCGCTTTTACAGCAACAGCTCAGTCTGCCTGAAAATGTGTTAGAAACAGGTTGTTTGGGTTTTAATTCTCTGTAAAAAGTTAGAAACAGGTTGTTTGGGTTAATTCTCTGTAAAAAGTTGCAGCAGGCTGCTCAGTCTGCCTGAAAATGTGTTAGAAACAGGTTGTTTGGGTTAATTCTCTGTAAAAGGTTAGAAACAGGTTGTTTGGGGTAATTCTCTGTAAAAAGTTGCAAGCAGGCTGTGTACTGTGAGTGCGACTGAACAGGTGATTCACAAACAAAAATAACGATATCAAACATGAGGGTTTTTTTTTTGTTCCTACAAACAATATGCAAGCTGCACAAAACATTGGCAATTTCCCTGACACACTACTCTTCATCTCATCATTTGTTAAAGTTTTTATATGCGCATAACTATTCTGTTTTCATTTACAGACGCAAACAAGACTACAAAATATCGTTTTTTTAGCTGTTCATTGGTTTATTGTTGGTTTTATGTTGATGTGTAGAGGTAGGTGAAATTGAGATTTTTTGTGTGGGTAAAAGAAGAAATTTCCACTTTAAGCAGTTTCTATAGTTTTCTGCTGGCAGAATGATTAAAAAAGAAGCCTGATTCAGAATCTTCATTCAATTTCCATACAAAAACATGGGTACTTTCTTTACTGTATCCTTACGTTTGTGTGCTAGAATTTTTTGTATTTATTACCATGGATTCCTCAAAATTTCCCGGCACTGGGGAAACGCATATGTACAATATTTTCTGACAGCAAAAGGGTTTAGTGCTGAAAAGGAAAAAAAAGATGTTAACTTTATCGAAAATAAAAATGGTTACCAGCCAGGCCTCATAGGATGTTTTGATTGCCAGGTTTATCATTATGTTGCAGACAGTGGATGGGCAAGCTCTGTCTTCCCTGCTGTGTGGGGGTGTTTTTTGTGTGTGATAGGATTGGACTGAAGGGGGATTCACATGGTATGGAAGAAGAGGAGGGGACAGTGGTCGGGGAACTGCCGTTGAATAACATGTTGGATGCTGTGATTGGCTGCTTCAGATGGGGCGGAGGGAGTGGAGGCAGCCAGTGAGCTGACTTGTGGGCTAGTCATCTGTGGCAACCCCTCCAAGGCCCTGCGGGCACACCGCCACAGAGAGGCTGCCCAAAGGAGGAGGCCACTCCGTCTGGACTTCCCTGTGATGAATCACATGCTTCAAAGGTAGGCCTCTGCCATACAATGTGCTTGAAGTGCATGGTAGCACCTTCTATTTTTTCATCTGAACTAAGATTTTACGGAGGAAGATTTTCAACAAAATTTACAGTATGTTTTTAAAATATGTATTTTTAAAGGGTTGTGTGAATAAGTTTTTTTTTTCTTTGTTTGTGTGGATTTACTATACACACATACGAAAAAGAAAGGAAAAAAAATAGAAGAAGAAGAAAAAAAGACAACTAGTGTTAGGTAGGTACTCAAGGTCTGACCTGCGCATTGGGCTAATGCAAAGTCATAGCCACGACATCTGCAAAGTCGTAGCCCGAGCCCTCTTCTTCAATTCTCTCATCTTAGTAGTTAATCCATTTACCCATCAGCTTAAAATCCTGCGTAGTGTGGTCTCAAAACTTAGTGGGTGTGGTTTTTGCTATATAGACTAGTCTGCACGCAGTGACGCCTCCTTGATGAAACTGAAAGGTTTTTTTTTTTAATGATTTGTGAGTTGACTTAAACTGTTATGGCCCTTGCAGTCGTCTGGGTTATATGCAACATTACCTTACCTTACAGCCTTCTGTTGCATTTTGATCTAAGCCTGTGAAGAGAGACAAGCAAGCAGGCCACTATATTCTTATCAACTCATGCACTCAGATAGTTATGGTTCCTTGTAGGCTGAACAGTCCACCTCAGAGAACAAGTTCAGCTTGTCTTCAAGAAAGGTGAAACCGCTGTGACTTTTGGTAGTTCTCAGGCTGAGTGTGCATTCCAAGGTCCCTGTTAAAAACAACGTTGTCAGGCAGCCCTTTACTGCTCATGGTTTCTGTTTTATGCAGATCAGACCCTGCTCTTGTTTGAATCTCGCGCTCCACTGGTGCCCAGTAAATGCCACCATACTTTCAAAAAATGTATCCTATCATGCTAGGACTCTTATCTCAAAATAGACTAGGGAAATACCTTTAGGGAGTTATCTGAACGTGCGGCAGCAAACATTGACAGCAGTAATGTCCTTTTCAGGGTTATGTTCCTTTATTTGCTGTATTTGTTGTTTATACAGCTTTGTGCTGCAAATTTTGGTGTGTTGTTTTATATTGAATGGAATTCTGCTTCATTGAGATGTGTTGTTCTACATTGAATGGAATTCTGCTTCATTGAGGTGTGTTGTTCTACATTGAATGGAATCTGCTTCATTGAGGTGTGTTTTCTACATTGAATGGAATTCTGCTTCATTGAGATGTGTTGTTCTACATTGAATGGAATTCTGCTTCATTGAGGTGTGTTGTTCTACATTGAATGGAATTCTGCTTCATTGAGATGTGTTGTTCTACATTGAATGGAATTCTGCTTCATTGAGATGTGTTGTTCTACATTGAATGGAATTCTGCTGCATTGAGGTGTGTTGTTCTACATTGAATAGAATTCTGCTTCATTGAGATGTGTTGTTCTACATTGAATGGAATTCTGCTTCATTGAGATGTGTTGTTCTACATTGAATGGAATTCTGCTTCATTGAGATGTGTTTGTTCTACATTGAATGGAATTCTGCTTCATGGTGGTGTGGTGTTCTACATTGAATAGAATTCTGCTGCATTGAGGTGTGTTGTTCTACATTGAAGGAATTCTGCTGCATTGAGGTGTGTTGTTCTACATTGAATAGAATTCTGCTGCATTGAGGTGTGTTGTTCTACATTGAATAGAATTCTGCTGCATTGAGGTGTGTTGTTCTACATTGAATAGAATTCTGCTGCATTGAGGTGTGTTGTTCTACATTGAATGGAATTCTGCTGCATTGAGGTGTGTTGTTCTACATTGGGAAAAGAATTCTGCTGCATTGAGGTGTGTTGTTCTACATTGAATAGAATTCTGCTGCATTGAGGTGTGTTGTTCTACATTGAATAGAATTCTGCTGCATTGAGGTGTGTTGTTCTACATTGAATGGAATTCTGTTTCATTGAGGTGTGTTGTTCTACATTGAATGGAATTCTGCTTCATTGAGGTGTGTTGTTCTACATTGAATGGAATTCTGTTTCATTGAGGTGTGGTGTTCTACATTGAATGGAATTCTGCTGCATTGTGGTGTGGTGCATCATTCCTTGCCACAACACATGTCTCAGTGTGAAATCTGATCTGCAGTTTCCAGGAAGAAAGTTAGTGATGCACAGTATTTTGACCTTGACTGCTGTTATACTAAAAACTAGAATTACTCGGTTTGCTTTTGTCATGCACCTATATAGCTGTCCCTGCATAGATCTTGTGTCTATGTGCTTTCTGAGGTAAAGGGAGGGAACTACGCAAACAAGTGGAAGAGGAATAGTTCTAAGAGTAGTCTGCTTTGCTTATGCTTTTGAGGTCTGCCATTTGTGGTAATTATTCTTTAGAAAAGTCTTGAATTTTGTATATTGCCAAACTGGCAGCAAGTCAGAACAAGCAGAATGTCTGTATGGACTTTGGTGCACACCAAAACTAAACTGAGTACATGTATTATACTGATAAAAAGTCAAACCCTCCATTTCTTTCTACGCACAATGACAGTGTCTGAGCTATAGGTTGAAGTTAGCTGTTTTTCCAAAAGCCTTCTTTATAGAATTAATGACAGCAAGCTGGTAATCTATTACCAAAAAGAAAACAAAAACCTATTAGTGCAGTAAATGAACACTATTTGTATTTGTTTTGGCATGTGAAATTTGCATTGTTTGCTCCACTGCTAGTACATGTCATCATTCAACCATGAAACTTGCAGGTTCTAGAGCAGACTCAAAATTAGCAAAGAAGATAATTTTTTTTGCATTTCAAAAACAGAAAAGATTATGCATTCTTTGAGAGAAGAAGGATGAGACAAAGTAACTGGACGTGTGATGAGTGCGAGGGCCTGTTTCAGTCTCGTGGTTCCTCAAGGCTGGAGCTCAGACCAGCGTCCGCTGCCAGGAAGCAGCGAGAGGAAAAGGAAGGGAGCAGAGAGGATGGAGGGGGTGAGGAGGAAGAAATGGGGGAGGAGGGAGGTGCCATTGAAGACAAGGATCTCACCCATCTTCTCCAGGAGCTGCAGTCGTGGAAGAAAGAACATGAAAAGTCAGTGTCACCTTTCTTTTCAGTTGCATGGAATATTGTGTCTGTAGGTGAAAAGTCAGTGTCACCTTTCTTTTCAGTTGCATGGAATATTGTGTCTGTAGGTGAAAAGTCAGTGTTACCTTTCTTTTCAGTTGCATGGAATATTGTGTCTGTAGGTGAAAAGTCAGTGGTACCTTTCTTTTCAGTTGCATGGAATATTGTGTCTGTAGGTGGTTTAGCTCTGCATAGAAAACTGTGTTCAATGTTTTTGTTCTCTGGAAGGAATATTATGTTTAATTGTAACCGTTACGTTGTTGGTTTTTTTTTGTTTTTTTTTGTAGCATAAAATGTTTTTCCGCTGCAAGTATACTTGAGTTTGCCTTGTGTTTGTTTGTTCTTTCACGCTTTCTCAACATATAGAGATAGGTAGATTGATTGATTATTTTAAAATGGAGGAAAGTTGAAAGATATATTTCTAAAGAAATTCTCTGAGAAAGCAATCACTTGATACAATTTTCAGATTCTTTAGAAAAAGTTTTTGACATAACTAATTCTTCTTCTTTTTTTTCTTTTGTAAATATGTTCCTCTTCCCAGTCAAGGCAGCTTTGAGGGTCATCGTGACATTGTTTTGCATCCATGAAAATGTGCATGATCAAAAGTTGAAGTGAACCTAAAAGCATGCTAAAAAAATCTGTATATAATTTTGAGAAGAAAAAAAAAGCATTATAAAGCATGGAATTGAATGTACTGTCATCTCATTCGTGATGTCTGTATGTGTTAGGTGTCAATCAATGGCCCCAATGTGTTAGGTGTCAATCAATGGCCCCAATGTGTAAGGTGTCAATCAATGGCCCCAATGTGTTAGGTGTCAATCAATGGCCCAATGTGTTAGGTGTCAATCAATGGCCCCAATGTGTTAGGTGTCAATCAATGGCCCCAATGTGTTAGGTGTCAATCAATGGCCCCAACATATGTAAGTCATTTGACAGGTCCATGAAGAGGAGCAGTTGAAGTTTGAATTGTGCCCAGACTAGACTGGTCTTATGTACGGTTCCTTGCAAGGTGGGAGTGTTTGAGTGCCTGACCTACAAGATGAATGGGGAATGTTAGAAAGACTGCTATCACAAGTATCAGTGCCACGTCTTGTTTGATATTCTCTTCATGTTTTAGGAACTTAGAAAAAAAAAAATGAGGCAAAAAATTGTCCCTCCTTCACTTCATCCCTCCTCCCCACCTTTTTTTTTTTCTTTTCAACATTTGCATCGGCTTAACCCACCACCCTCCTTCCCAGTTTATCATGTTTTCCTAAAGTGCATATGTATATGTGTGTTTGCATTTGTGCATAAATCTCTTTTGACCATATTTTCCTAAAAGTGCACATGTATATGTGTGTTTGCATTTGTGCATAAATCTCTTTTGACCGTATTTCCTAAAAGTGCACATGTATATGTGTGTTTGCATTTGTGCATAAATCTCTTTTGACCGTATTTTCCTAAAAGTGCACATGTATATGTGTGTTTGCATTTGTGCATAAATCTCTTTTGACCGTATTTTCCTAAAAGTGCACATGTATATGTGTGTTTGCATTTGTGCATAAATCTCTTTTGACCGTATTTTCCTAAAAGTGCACATGTATATGTGTGTTTGCATTTGTGCATAAGTTTCTTTTGACCGTATTTTCCTAAAAGTGCACATGTACATGTGTGTTTGCATTTTGTGCATAAATCTCTTTTGACCATATTTTCCTAAAAGTGCACATGTATATGTGTGTTTGCATTTGTGCATAAATCTCTTTTGACCGTATTTTCCTAAAAGTGCACATGTACATGTGTGTTTGCATTTGTGCATAAGTCTCTTTTGACCGTATTTTCCTAAACGTACACATGTGTATGTGTGTTTGCATTTGCACGTGAGTCTCTTTTCAGGTCGTGTTTTCAGTGTCCACCGTTCAGTTCTGATTAATACATAATGTGATCTTGATTCTGTCCATGACAAGACGCTTGGAGAAGATTCGAGAGTCCAAGGCTGCCCAGGTGTTGCGGATAGACGCTGAAGGGGGCAGTGGCTCCGGTGTCTTCCCTGAGGGCGATGCAGACAGTGCTTCAGACACCAGCAGAGTGGGGGGATGCCCCAGCAACCTCCCTCTCCAGCAGCCAACATCCGTCTGCTTGCATGCCGCTTTTCGCTCCAGTGAAAGGGACGAGTCGGTGATCTCGGCTCTCCCTCCAGGCCACAACTGCACAGAAAAACTGGTCACTCGCAGAAGCAGCTCCTCCAGTTTCAGAGACTTGGAGAAATGTGTAGATGAAGACAGTGGACTGTTGAAAGAATACAAGAGACCTTCAGTGCTAGAGAAACCTCTAGAAAGGGAAAGAGAGAGTGAACATGCGTCAGGGATCACAGCTGTCTCAGAGAGCTGCGAGTACCCAGTGGGTCGCATAGGCTTCCCAGCCATCGTCGCATTGTCGTACCTTCTCCCTCTGGCACTAGAATGGCAGAGCCACTGCTGAGCCAAGGGCGAGAGTCTCCGCCCAAAGATCGACAAAGGAAACTCAGGTCAGTGCACATCTTTCAGTTTCTTCAGCTGTTACGCATTTGATGGTGCATGGTTGTGTGATCTTTTTCATTCCATGTTGACAGTTCTTGAGATTTAGTGTCATCATGATTGTGTCATATTTTAGCCCCTTGGTACAGTGTCAAAACCTACTCTGACATAAGTGTGTGCAATGTACAGTGTCAAAACCTACTCTGACATATGTGTGTGCAATGCACAGTGTCAAACCCTACTCTGACATGTGTGTGCAATGACAGTGTCAAAACCTACTCTGACATAGTTGTGTGCAATGTACAGTGTCAAAACCTACTCTAACATATTATTGTGCAATGTACAGTGTCAAAAACCTACTCTGACACATGTGTGTGCAATGTACAGTGTCAAAACCTACTCTGACATAATTGTGTGTGCAATGTACAGTGTCAAAACCTACTCTGACATATGTTGTGCAATGACAGGATCGGACCCACAGGCCTCCCAGGCTCCTCGCACAGTAAACACTCCCCAGTAGGGGAGCTCACACCGGGTGTCACAGATCGGGGAGGAGCCCTGATGCCCCCTTCCGTCCATCGTCCCCCCTTAACCTCCATCAGCCAGTCAACTCAGGGTGCGCCGCTCACTGCCTGAGATCACCCCTTTGCCCTCCCGGCCCACATCACTCTTCAGATCCTAGTGTCATGGGATCTGCGTTTGTGTTCTCCAGTCGTCTTTTTTTTTTCTTTTCCCAAGCATGGTTGTGTGTGTACATGTACGATTGTGTGTCTGTGACGAGAGAGCAGCAAAGAGTATGTAGACAGGCAAGACATATGCGTGTGAAGGATCAGTATTCACGCTGTGCCTTTCTGCAGTGATGTTAAAGAGGGAAACACCACCCCCTAGTTCCATTGCACCTGATTCTGTGGTTGTCCAGTGTGGCGTTGTCAGACCTCCATGTGTCTGCAGGTTTCACCACGGTCGCCCTGTGGACTGTGTGAATGATGCTCCTCTGCCGCCACACAGACCACAGTCAGGAAGCATTTTCCTTTCTTTCCTGAACCAGCATCATTACTTCCGCCGAACAGGTGGTTTTCACACTGGTCTCTTGGGTGGTTGGTTTGTCAGCAAGATTACGCGGAAGTTACAGAACAAACTGCTAGCACAGGTGGTGGGAAGACGGAACGTGGTGCAGGAAAGAAGCCTCCTAACTTTTGTCAAGGATCAGCGTCATACAGGAGACCCAGAATCGGTAAGCAAGATGCGAATTTCCCATTGAGCAGGGACACTGCAGACAGGCTGTTGAGATGATCACTGTTTACAAAGAGATACATTTTCTTGACATATTTGCATTTTCTGTTGATACAAACTTTGGAATGTGGGTTTTTAAGTTAATACAAGAGGCATACTTTCTGTCTGCACAAAGTATTCCTTCCCCAGAGTGAAAAACAGAGTTACGATCAGACTTGCTCCTAAGTATTAAAAGAAAAAAAGACTTTGTTTTCACCCATGTGACAGTATACACACCATATTCAGAGGGAGGGGAGGGGTAGATTACATTTGATACAGATCTGTGTCGAGGTATGTACTCAGTATCCATTTGACCTTTGACATAGGTTGGTACTCTCTCCAGTGTCCTAATTATTTTTGTTATCATGATTATCATCATCATCTGTTCAGGTACCTTTTTTTTCTTATTACCTGTGCATATGGTAAAATTTATAGCTCAACCTTAGCCAGACAGAGCTTTGGCTGCCTTGTCCAGGTGATATTGGTGTTGCAGGACCTGTGTATTGCAGGGCATGTGACAGCATGTCTCTGGGTCAAGAAAGTGGGTCCTGTAGGACCCATCATTTTTAAAGAGCATCCAAGCTGCAAACTTGCAAGTTTACAATGATGCAAACTGGTCTTGGTTGTTCTGTAGATTTGTGACTCCTACAGGATGCATGTAATCTCAACTGTGCAATCAAACCGACTACTGCTTATTGACATTTTTGTGGCTGGCGATTTCAGCAGGACATCGAGTTTCTGGGTGTCCAAAATAAAGTTAAAATTCTCATGAAAAATTCCACGTTCTTCATAAGATGTTAGCAGTTAAGCTGTAAAGGAGCCACATGTCCAGGTGAAGGTAAATCCAGCATACAAATGCTTGGTGTATGAGGGAAGCTATATCTATAGCCCAGCCTTCCTCAGGGACCAGCACACAAGCTTTCTTCCTCTGTAAAGCGTTTGAATTTCCAATAGTTCTGAACATCACACAGCAGCCAACATGTGTGTCAGCAGGATTCTGTGAATGATGGGCGTTCTGTTCGCACACACTGGGTCATGCCAGCATCCTCAGGATAAGGCAGGTTGATATGAGCATCTAAGGGCGTTAATTGGGTAAAGCAGAGCACACATTGGAATAAGTGACAGTATAACTGCCATTGATGTAGATTCCCAGTCACAAGTGGGGACACATCATGCAACATTCCTCATCATGTACAAAGAGGAATGCCTTATACAGAATTCCACATCAGGCACAAATGGGAATACATCAGACAGGAGTTTGGGATTAAAGTGATTCCACCATGAAATTAACAGTTACCATCTTTTTAAAGAGACTGATCACTCAAAGAAGGCATTATCTGCAAATTAACAATGTTGAAAGGCAATCACCAACAAAAAACAGCTTCCATCCTATGACAGCAGTTTGGAAGAAAATATTTGGGGCAATTTTTTGTGATGGTTTGGTGCGTTATTTTGTTCAGGAAGGAGGCACTCGGCATAACCGGGTCCTTCAAGCCTGTTGATCTGTGATATTAAAACTGCTGCAGCAGTTGTACATACCTTTCATAGTGTGTTTGGTTAAGTTATGCACGGGGTGGGAACTGGTAACAGACAAAAAAGAGGAAATCTAGGGGGGTCCGGGGGCATGCCCCCCCCGGAAAATTTTTTTTCTTAAGGATGCATATCTGTGCAATCTGGTGTATTTTGGGCAAATAAATGAAACATTCAGAGAGCATAAAATATGTTTTTTTTTGGGCACGGTATCATCTATAGATCACATGCAAACATTACACAGAGAACAAAAAGCGAGTCCAGGAGCCAGAATTTTTCTTATGAATGTACACAGCCTTTCGTTGTCTGCTGTCTTCTCCATCCACTCCCATCTCCATGGATTTTTTATGTTGCTTTCGTCAAATTTCTGAAGCCCGCGCTTTACGATGTCTCGTCGGTACGCCATTTTTGAATGTATCCCACAGTTCTTAGCGCCGGATATAGGCCTACTGTATCCTGCTAGACAGGCCATCTGATTACCGAAATCGACCGTAACCGAACAAGAGGTAGGCCCTATCTCCGCGAATTTCATTTTCCGAGGAAATAACATTTCAAATCCGAGGAAATCTTTTGCTTCTACCGCGGAATTCCGCGGATCCGAGGAGAATTCCCACCCCTGCTTAATGTTTAGCATTCACTGTCTCTTAAGTCTCTTGTTCGTAATATTTGAGCCATGTGCATGATGAAGGAATGTGTGAAGATACTCTTTTAAAATGATTATATACATAAATCTTTGTTTCATTAATGGTTTTTAAAAAAGGAAAGGAAAAGAAAACCTGACACCGACAGCGTCATCAAAATGAAACGAATGAAAACTGCTACCCTGCGTCAGTGTCATTAGAGTCAAATTTCAGGAACATTCCTGTCTTTGGATTCATCAGTTGTTAACATGCTGATGAAGAGCCCAAGGATCGTGAAAGAAAACCAGATTGATTATGTAACAGGAAATTGCAGTTTTGTGTGTATGCAGCCTAAGACAAGAGAATAGCTTGAATGACATGGGACCTAGTGTAATGCCAGTCTGCATAGGGAGGGGAAAATAGAACAGAAGCAAAACTATCATGTCAGAGTTATGCTGTAATTTGACATTGATGCTGGAGAGATCTTGATGTATGGATCAAAAGACCCAGTGCTCCCCCCCCCCCCCCCCCATCGTGCCTTTTTCATTGGTTGGGTTGACTACTCCACGGTTGAAGCTATGGCAGTTTGCACCTTTTGCTTTTTTTTGTTTTGTTTCAACACCGAAAAACAAACATTACAGACAAAAATCCCTGCAAGTTATGCAAGGTTTTTATATAACATAGAGGGTGAGTGTGTGTGTGTGTGTGTGTGTGTGTGCGCGTGCGCGCAATTTGGCCAATTGCTTATTTTTTGCTTTGAAACATAATTTACAAGAAACGGTTCCTGCGATCAATTCTTTTTTTTTTTTAAAGTGGTTGGAAGGCAGAAATAGTGTGCTGTTGATGTTCATATCCCAGTTATGTTACTGGCATTGCAGTTTGTGTTACTGTGAGAATCTGTGAGACTACTTTGTGCATACACTTTTGTTTTTCTGCTGCACCCATTGTATGTGAAACTTTGTGAGCTGGAGAAAATGGTGTATAGAATGTCTGCAAGCATGTACACCTCCAGAAATGTTGAATGTTCAAAAGTTGCAGAGAAATTTTAAGTGATCTGCAATGACTTGTGTTAAGTTAATTCAAAAGTCTCCATCTATGAATGTTTATGAATGTTCAGGTGATACCTTATAGTACATTGGTGGATTTTGATGCAGAGTGCCTGTGCTTATTTTTAACTTCACAGGTAATTTCTGACTTTGACATTTGAAAATGAGATCAGTGCGAGTACTTTGACATTTGAAAATGAGATCAGTGTGAGGTATGTCATATTATTTGTGGGGCTTGTGTGATTTGACATGACAAAGAACATCTACTGACTGATGTGGGAGGAGCCTTTCTGAGAGCATGTCCCGCTAACTCTACAGACGGGCAGACCCCCACTCCTCCTCCTTAGGAAGATGACAAATGGATCAGCTGTTGCTGTGTTAGCTTCATACTCATCTCTACCTACCTTTCACCTTTACTTCTGAATCCTCACCTTTCACCACAGTCATGAAAAACTGTACATGGAATGTTACTCACATGTCACATCTACGCCATCCACTTGTAACACTGGAAAGCGCACGCGCACACCGATGGTTGTCAGGCTTTAAAATTTTTTTAATTTGGCATCACTCCCATAAGAAAATGAACATGAATAGGATGAATACTAACATATTTAAGTACACACAATCACAACTTGCATTCAGTCACAAATGTTTTTGATAGTGAAATCTATCATGTGATTTCACTTTCCATACAATTTATTTTTAGATCATTTCATATTGTTCACAAGCCTTACGATGGGTCTACTGAATGTTCTGTTCCAGTTTTACTTTATTGCACTTTTTGATGCCCATGAGCCTGATGTTTTAAGAACCAACCATTTGATTTATGACGCTTAAGCCATTGCGCACAAAACACCGCATTTTTTAAGCGGGCAAAGATTCACGTAAAATCATGACAAGCAAAACCTATCGTGCCACATGGGTTAAACCAGGGAACTTAACTCACAGAATCTCTATATTAGAAATCTGGGTGTCCCATCACCGATGGGCATGCATGTATATTGCAATGGCTGTTGTGGAAGGCCGGGAAGGAATATACTGGTGCAAGTGAGTCGACAACAGTTTCCTGGAGATTCAGGTTGCGCCAGATAAACATGATCAGGCAGTGGGAAAAATGTCCTGTTAGTATGGAACACTATTTCACATTATTTCAGCTGATGGTTTTATGAGACCACATGCACTTGTGAAAATAGTTTTAGCATGCTCCACTTATGATGCCTGCGGTCAAAATAGACCCGTGTGAACTGTGCATGTCTGTGTGTACGCTTATTTCATGAATAACAACTATGAATAAGTAAAGAGCAGCATGGTGATCATGGCACTAAAATTCATGGTGTGCATGTATACCAAATATGGAGCCGACATGTGAAGTCCCACTTTGAAGCCCTGCACTCGGCCCTGCTGAAGCTTGCAAATACAAGTTGACTCAAGTTCATCCCACTCCCTGTTCCATGGGCAGTGTACCTAGGGATCTTCTGTAACTACATTAGAATTCCATTCTTGTTTTTGGTATGCTATTTATTGGCAACAATCTTCTGGAAACATTTTCAAACACGTCACACTTATTTCATTTGCAACCTGTTGCTGATGTATTGATAATGTGCTAGTCTTATTTCATCTCATTAAAAAAATGTTTTTTTTAAAATGGAAATGGACCAGAAGTCACTTTGTTGAATTCAAAACGATGCATGCATATTTCCTACAACCGTTCTTTTGGGGGAAAACTGAATTAAAAAAATTCAAGGGTTAAGCCCTGGAATGTTCAACTATAATACAGAGATGACAAATTCTCTGCAATTCCCTTTTTCTTTTTTTCAAATGAAAGTGAAATCAAATACAGCTTAACAGGAAGGAATCTTAAATCACACCAGCTGACAATGGCACCATCTACAGTTGACAATAGCACCATCTACAGTTGACAATGGCACCATCTACAGTTGATAATGGCACCGTCTACAAAGCAAACAGCAGTGATTATGGCATGGAGAGCGCTGTGACTACTCAACATGCACATTCAAACTAGAAGAACAAAACCCTGCTGACAAAAAAACCAACATGTTCATACAAAAAAAAGAAAAATTGAATAGTGAAACAATAGATGTCAAATGGAAAATGTACTTTTTTGCCTGTCTAAAATGGCGTTCCTTTCAATCCTCAATGATTAGCATCATACATAATAATCTCTACTTTTGATCCTAGAGGACAGCTTTGTGCAGCATTTCCCTTTCCAGAATCTGAAAGCTCACTAGCAGTCTTTTACCTGGAGAACACCCTCAATACCAAAGGGTAGTTTAGCATGAACCAACCACTGCACTTTTGTTGTGCGTGTAGCTGAGTGTTAACCTATTCATCATTTCTGCTGCATGTATACAGTCACCCTCCTTGCCACCTGTCCAAAGCATTTTCCAAGGTAAAATTGCCCTCCATACCAACTGTCTCAATCTCATTTGCAAGATCTCGGTCCTCCTCTCCACTGGCCATTCCTCCACATCACTTTCTACTGCAGTTACACCACCACATTCAACCTTTCTATCAGCCATCCCTTTGCGTTATGGTAAATATGCAATCATTCTCCCCAAGACTACAGCATTTTCAACATCACATTCACCCACTTTATCAGACATATACTCCACATTACTTTCCAACGCATTTAGCGACTACACTCGCTCACTTTACCAAACTGCAGCTTCCAGTTCATCCGGATCCACATTTGCTTCTGTACCAATGACGGCTTTCAATCATACATCCAGTTACAAACTGTGATATATGCTAACAACCCATGTTCAAGAATGAAAAAGATCAACCCCCCCCCCACCCCCACTCATGCATTCAAAGCAACAGTACCATCATCTATTCAAGCGTCTTGGTCATGTTTCCCATGATGCCTTGCAGGTTCTGCAAACTTACTGAAGGTGTTCTTTGCCGTAGTCTTCTATGAAACAGCACCAACTAACACAGCATACTGATCCACTTCTTGTTAAACACAATTGTCTGCCCGCATGCTCTATTTCTTTGTTCTCCCTTTCATGCAAGTGTGCGCACATGCACTCGCGTACACACTTGTGCAGCATCTTCCAGCAGCCGAAGTTGACCAAACATGCATAACACAGCTGATGAACATAAAGTGATGCCAACAGGACCTGATCTTGACATGGCACACTGAGAACGACCAACTCTCCCAGTGTCTATGCCCAAACCCAGGTCCCATCCTGAGCACACAACACGCTGGCACTACAGCACCGACAGCATGCGCGAGCGGCATCACCAGTCACGGTGGTGCCACCAAGGTGCTAACACTGGCGCGATGGCAGGCGCCCAGAGTGTGGCACCATCATGGTTCCATCACTTCACCCACCCACCCCCATCCTTGAGAGGCCAGACAGGAGCATGGGAAGTGGGAGGGGGTGGGTCACTAACGCATCTTGTAATCTAGGGAGGCGCAGGCTTCTGACAGTTCTCCATTGTAGTTGACGTCTATGGTGAAGTCCAGATCCCTCTGCACGACAAAACCATGTGTATGTGTGAGCTACTGCCCCCAAGTACAGTGTATCGTTGTTAATTCGCATCAGGAACTTCTGTCTACATGATGGGCTAACCACCACTAGTTCTGTCCACAACATTTCATCAAGTCATAGCCAAGAATATCCACAATATGTACAACAAACCACACACTGTTATATTTCATGTCGACCTACGAGTTGCAGCACACGTCATGTTTGCAGTGTATGTGCCAAGAGTATTTCTACATTATGTATTACAGTTCATGTTCTGTTCAAAATCATCTGCCTACCCTGTATCTGTCCGACACTGATGTACCTGTTACTATCCCCACCCTCTCATCATCTGCCTACCCTGTACCTGTCTGATGTACCTGTTACTATCCCCACCCTCTCACCCTTCCCTTTACAGTCTGCTTTTCCGGAAGTGTTTGTCAAAACAGTGACTCCTTCCAATCAAGTGTCAGCAAACGGCCTTCTCTTTAAGCTTGTGTGTCTGGAACATGTTTGTCTTAATGAGATTTGATTCCCAATAATGACCTCCTCCACTCCCCCAGACGCCATGGGAGTAACTGAGGCATCACTGAAGAACAGTTCTCCAGGTTCCTCTGGTTCTGTGGTTGACAGCCAAGGCTTCAGTATCTGCAAATGCTTTCCCCGTCCAGTCTTCAATGTTGTTAGTTCATCCTTTTCCCCCTCTGCCCCTCCCTCCCCTCCTTCAACAGTTGCCCGGGAGATCGTTTAGCAAGGCATAGATTTGCTTTCTCAACTCTCTACGGTCAGTGGTTCTTCAAATGTTTGATGTGAAGCCTGATGGCTTGGCACACTTGACCCTGGGTAAGAAGATCAATATATCTGAGCAACAGTATCTTGCGAAGATGCCTCGTTTCCATGGCTTGAAAGCTGCTTCTTTCCAGATCCCCTGTGAGGTCCATTACTCACAGGCAAACAGAAAGGAGGAATATACCACTACATACAGTAGCCTCATCTTGTGTTTCATGACAATGTTATTGTCCCTCTACAAAGGTCTTTACTGCCTTAGAGAGGACTTCTAGTTTGGACCTTTCTTCGCTAATGATGGATTCCAGGTCACTGAATTGTTCTACAATGTCTAGCAATGTACAATGCCCATGGACAGTGGTCAGTACTGATGGTGATGTGGCTGGTCATTGATTCCAGGTCACTGAATTGTTCTACATGTCTAACAATGTACAATGTGCATGGACAGTAGTCTGTACTGATGATGATGTGGCTGGTCATTGATTCCAGGTCACCGACTTGTGCAATGTCTAACATCTGTCCACAGACAGTTGTCTGTACTGATAGTGGTGGTGTGACCACCGAAGTGACTCGGCAGCAGTGCAGTGTCTCCTCCGGTGGGTTGCCTCTTGACATTGACTGCTCCCTGTGGATTGCCTGTGCTGGGGCTGCGATGGGGCCGACCGGGCTGTGGCTGTGGACGGGGTGTCGGAATGAGCGGCGTGGGTGCACTGCCTCTGAGGTGGCGCAGAGGTTGGGACAGCAAAAAAAAAAAAAAAAAAAAAAAGACAGTGGTTGTGTGGCTGGTCAGACTTGGTTTTCTCAGCACTCATGTTCTATGTTGTAAGTAATGAACACTGCGCCCCTTCCCCTCCCCCATCATCAACTTAGTTCTCTCTGCACTCATGTTCTATGTTGTAAGTAATGAACACTGCGCCCCTTCCCCTCCCCCATCATCAACTTAAGTTCCTCTGCACCATGTTCTATGTTGTAAGTAATGAACACTGCGCCCCTTCCCCTCCCCCATCATCAACTTAGTTCTCTCAGCACTCATGTTCTATGTTGTAAGTAATGAACACTGCGCCCCTTCCCCTCCCCCATCATCAACTTAGTTCTCTCTGCACTCATGTCTATGTTGTAAATAACCAACACCCCTTCCCCTCCCCTTCTCAACTCTCATACTGAAAGAAATTTTTTCATATGATTTCCTGATTCAGCTATGACATTATAGTATCCAGCATCTGGTTATTGTCTGAAGACGTCTTTTGCTTAGTTTTGCCTTATCCTCTGAAGAAAGAAAGGTTAGAATTACAGGGAATCCTTTCAATAACGGCCTTCAGCACACAACCATCATCGTCGTGTAAGGTTGCAGGTCAGAAGCTAGCGAGTCCCATTCTGAGGCACTGACTTGTGTGATTTTTCATCCCCAGATGGCTAGCTGAATGCGTTATACTGTAGTCTCAAATGGTAAGACTGGCAAGACCAGAGTTTTTCCACTTCATGAATGCCCAAATCTACTGACAAAACACTGCAGGAGTCTGCTTTTCTCAGGCATGTCTGATGACATATAATTTAAGAAAGTGCAGAGCACAACCCTGGCTCAAAAGAATCAGCCCTGACAGGAACCCAAAACGCCTCTTCTACCTCTTCACCAATTGGCATTAACCCACCCCCCCCCTCCCCCCCAACACACACACACAAAAATTCTGTGACCCTCCATACCCTGATTTTGTAGTAACTTCATTTAGATTTCCTCTCCACATCCAAGCCTGTGGTGACTTCATGTCAAAGTTGCTGATCATGTCTAGTTCTCGGGAATCATTGATCTCCAGAAGTTCCCCGCCAATGCTCCCAGAATAAGCCACTGCTGTGGTCAGCAGAGAGCCAGTGTTGTGGTCAGCAGACAGCCAAGCCATTGTTGTGTTCAGCAGAGAGCCATTGATTGTGGTGGTCAGCAGAGAGCCATGTTGTGTTCAGCAGACAGCCAAGCCATTGTTGTGGTCAGCAGACAGCCATTGTTGTGTCAGCAGAGAGCCACTGTTGTGGTCAGCAGAGAGCCATTGTTGTGGTCAGCAGAGCCACTGTTGTGGTCAGCAGAGAGCCTTTATTGTGGTCAGCAGAGAGCCATTGTTGTGGTCAGCAGAGCCATTGTTGTGGTCAGCAGAGAGCCATTGTTGTGGTCAGCAGAGAGCCATTGTTGTGGTCAGCAGAGAGCCATTGTTGTGGTCAGCAGACAGCCACTGTTGTGGTCAGCAGACAGCCATTGTTGTGGTCAGCAGAGAGCCATTGTTGTGGTCAGCAGACAGCCATTGTTGTGGTCAGCAGAAAGCCACTGTTGTGGTCAGCAGACAGCCATTGTTGTGGTCAGCAGAGAGCCATTGTTGTGGTCAGCAGACAGCCATTGTTGTGGTCAGCAGAAAGCCATTGCTGTGGTCAGCAGAAAGCCACTGTTGTGGTCAGCAGAGAGCCATTGTTGTGGTCAGCAGAGACGTTATGGTCAACAGAGCCGTTGTTGTGGTCAGCAGAGAGCCATTGTTGTGGTCAGCAGAGACGTTATGGTCAACAGAGCCATTGTTGTGGTCAGCAGAGAGCCATTGTTGTGGTCAGCAGAGAGCCATTGATTGTTGTGGTCAGCAGAGAGCCATTGTTGTGGTCAGCAGAGAGCCATTGATTGTTGTGGTCAGTAGACAGCCATTGTTGTGGTCAGCAGACAGCCATTGTTGTGGTCAGCAGAGAGCCATTGTTGTGGTCAGCCATTGTTGTGGTCAGCAGAGAGCCATTGATTGTGGTCAGCAGAGAGCCATTGTTGTGGTCAGCCATTGTTGTGGTCAGCAGAGAGCCATTGTTGTGGTCAGCAGAGAGCCATTGATTGTGGTGGTCGGCAGAGAACCATTGTTGTGGTCAGCAGAGAGTCATTGATTGTGGTCAGCAGAGAGCCATTGTTGTGGTCAGCCATTGTTGTGGTCAGCAGAGAGCCATTGTTGTGGTCAGCAGAGAGCCATTGATTGTGGTGGTCGGCAGAGAACCATTGTTGTGGTCAGCAGAGAGTCATTGATTGTTGTGGTCAGCAGAGAGTCATTGATTGTGGTGGTTGGCAGAGAGCCATTGATTGTGGTGGTTGGCAGAGAGCCATTGTTGTGGTCAGCAGAGAGCCATTGATTGTGGTGGTTGGCAGAGAGCCATTGATTGTGGTGGTTGGCAGAGAGTCATTGTTGTGGTCAGCAGAGAGCCATTGTTGTGGTCAGCAGAGAGCCATTGATTGTGGTGGTTGGCAGAGAGCCATTGATTGTTGTGGTCAGCAGAGAGTCAATGATTGTTGTGGTCAGCAGACAGCCATTGTTGTGGTCAGCAGAGAGCCATTGTTGTGGTCAGCCATTGTTGTGGTCAGCAGAGAGTCAATGATTGTTGTGGTCAGCAGACAGCCATTGTTGTGGTCACAGAGAGCCACTGTTGTGGTCAGCAGACAGCCATTGTTGTAGTCAGCAGAGAGCCATTGTTGTGGTCAGCAGAGAGCCATTGTTGTGGTCAGCAGAGAGCCATTGTTGTGGTCAGCAGAGAGTCATTGATTGTTGTGGTCAGCAGAGAGCCATTGTTGTGGTCAGCAGAGAGTCATTGATTGTTGTGGTCAGCAGAGAGCCATTGTTGTGGTCAGCAGAGAGTCATTGATTGTTGTGGTCAGCAGAGAGCCATTGTTGTGGTCAGCAGAGAGTCATTGATTGTTGTGGTCAGCAGAGAGCCATTGTTGTGGTCAGCAGAGAGCCACTGTTGTGGTCAGCAGAGAGCCATTGTTGTGGTCAGCAGAGAGCCACTGTTTGTTGTGGTCAGCAGAGAGCCATTGTTGTGGTCAGCAGAGAGCCATTGTTGTGGTCAGCAGACAGCCACTGTTGTGGTCAGCAGACAGCCATTGTTGTGGTCAGCAGAGAGCCATTGTTGTGGTCAGCAGAGAGCCATTGTTGTGGTCAGCAGAGAGTCACTGTTGTGGTCAGCAGAAAGCCATTGTTGTGGTCAGCAGAGAGCCATTGTTGTGGTCAGCAGAGAGCCATTGTTGTGGTCAGCAGAGAGCCATTGTGTGTTCAGCAGAAAGCCATTGTTGTGTTCAGCAGAGAGCCATTGTTGTGGTCAGCAGAGAGCCATTGTTGTGGTCAGCAGAGAGTCACTGTTGTGGTCAGCAGAGAGCCATTGTTGTGGTCAGCAGAGAGTCATGATTGTTGTGTCAGCAGAGAGCCACTGTTGTGGTCAGCAGAGAGCCATTAGAGAGCCATTGTTGTGGTCAGCAGAGAGCCATTAGAGAGCCATTGTGTGGTCAGCAGAGAGCCACTGTTGTGGTCAGCAGAAAGCCACTGCTGTGGTCAGTTGAGAGCCACTGTTGGTCAGTAGAGAGCCACTGTTGTGAGGTGGCTGCATGAAAGTAATGTAACTAATGAGGCATGGAAGAAAAAAATTAAGGAAAAGGAAAAAAAAGGATTTCAGAAATCTTAATAAAGAGTTTTGATAGGAAGGTAGCGCTTGTCATAAGGCACATGCAAATTCCTTCTCTTTAATGCGTTGTGGTGCTGAGGCAACCAAATTCGTTCTTTTCACGCATTTTGCTGCAGAGCCAACCAAATTCCTTCTCTCGCTTTGTGTTGCTGAGCCAACCAAATTCCTTCTCTTTAACGCATTGTGTTGCTGAGGCAACAAATTCCTTCTCTTTCACGCACTGTGCTGCTGAGCCAACCAAATTCCTTCTCTTTAACGCATTGCGTTACTGAGCCAACCAAATTCCTTCTCTTTCACGCACTGTGCTGCTGAGCCAACCAAATTCCTTCTCTTTAACGCATTGCGTTACTGAGCCAACCAAATTCCTTCTCTTTCAACGCATTTTGCTGCTGAGGCAACCAAATTCTTTAGGAAAGAAGGCAATCTTGATAACGCCGGTGAGGATTTTCATTGGGAGGTGTCCCTGTACAGCACTCACCACATTGGCCTTGTTGGGTTTCATGGTGAACACACCGTCCATCACCTCCCCCTTCTTCACGGTCAAGTCGTGGTCCCCCAGGTAAAACACGGTCTGCTTCCAGTGGGTGTAGGGAGCCTCTGGGGCTGGAACAGGTACAGGCATCATCACCACACAGGCAGGACCCATCACCGCACAGGCACGACCCATCACGACACAGAAAGGACTCGCCACAACACATACAGCACCCATCACAACCAGACCTGGTCACCCTAAAACTGCTATTGGTCTACTTCTTAACTGAAATGAGCATACTTTCCAACACACTGTGTGTGTACACATCTTCAGAATTTTAGTAAAAAGCAAGGGTGTGTGTGGTGTGGGGGGGGGGGGGGGGGGGGGGGGGGGGGGGGGGCATTTTGTTTTGTCCACTGGTATCACACGACAGAGGGTAGACCGTAGATGGATACTGATCTTGCAGTACATGTGAGAAAATGAGGTTTCTACCAATCTCCCAATTCAAATTATTTTCAAAACTCATCCATCAGCATATTCAGGCTCTCTCCCCAGCTTTTTGCTGTTGTTGTAATATTTCAGAGCCTGTAAACCCTCCTATTGTTCTGTCATCCAGATGTGAGTGGGTGCTCATCAGAGTTGTCACTCTTTGGTCGTTGCGCATAAACTCAGTGGTTATAGACCGCTCAAGGACTTCGTCTCCAGAGTCGGATTTTTTTTCCTTCAGTTCGTTGTATTCGTCATATTTTCACCAAACATGTGTGCAAAATACAAACACACTGGATCCATCACAACACACACAGGACCCATCACAACACACACAGGACCCATCACAACACACACAGGACCCATCACAACACACTGGATCCATCACAACACACACAGGATCCATCACAACACACACAGGATCCATCACAACACACACAGGATCCATCACAACACACACAGGACCCATCACAACACACTGGATCCATCACAACACACACAGGATCCATCACAACACACACAGGATCCATCACAACACACACAGGATCCATCACAACACACACAGGACCCATCACAACACACTGGATCCATCACAACACACACAGGATCCATCACAACACACTGGATCCATCACAACACACACAGGACCCATCACAACACACACAGGACCCATCACAACACACACAGGACCCATCACAACACACACAGGACCCATCACAACACACACAGGACCCATCACAACACACACAGGACCCATCACAACACACACAGGACCCATCACAACACACACAGGACCCATCACAACACACACAGGACCCATCACAACACACACAGGATCCATCACAACACACACAGGACCCATCACAACACACAGACCCATCACAACACACACAGGAGCTATCTTGACACAGATGGAAGCCATCCTAATACACATGGGCGCCACACACACACAGAAGCTGTCATAACCACAGATGGACGTCATCCTAACACAGACGGGCACTATCACAACACACACACACACAAGCCACCATAACACAGATGGAAGTCATCATGACACAGTAAGATACACACACAGAGAAGCCATCATAACACAGGCACCCCATCATAACACAGACAGGCACCATCACAACACACACACACACGAGCCACCATAACACAGATGGAAGTCATTATGACACAGTAAGATACACACACAGAGAAGCCATCATAACACAGGCAAGCCATCATAACACAGACACCATCATAACACAGACACGCAGCATCACAACACACACACACGAGCCACCATAACACAGATGGAAGTCATCATGACACAGTAAGATATACACACAGAGAGGTCATCATAACACAGGCACCCCATCAGAACACAGACACCATCATAACACAGACACGCACCATCACAAACACACGAGCCACCATAACACAGATGGAAGTCATCATGACACAGTAAGATATACACACAGAGAAGTCATCATAACATTAGAAGGCATCATAACACAGACTGAAACCTTTACATATACAGAAGCATCATAACACAGACAGAGACTGAAACCTTCACATACATAGAAGCTATCATAACACAGACTGAAACCTTTACATATACAGAAGCATCATAACACAGACAGAGACTGAAACCTTCACATACATAGAAGCTATCATAACACAGACTGAAACCTTTACATATACAGAAGCATCATAACACAGACAGAGACTGAAACCTTTACATACACAAAGGCCATCATAACACAGAGACTGAAACTTTACATACACAGAAGCCATCATAACACAAAGACTGAAACCTTTACATACACAGAAGCCATCATAACACAGACTGAAAGCTTTACATACACAGAAGCCATCATAACACTGACTGAAACCTTTACACACACAGAAGCCATCATAACACAGACTGAAACCTTTACATACACAGAGGCCATCATAACACAGACTGAAACCTTTACATACACAGAAGCCATCATAACACAGAGACTGAAACCTTACATACACAGAGGCCATCATAACACAGAGACTGAAACCTTTACACACACAGAAGCCATCATAACACAGACTGAAATCTTTACATGCACAGAAGCCATCATAACACAGAGACTGAAACCTTTACATGCACAGAAGCCATCATAACACACAGACTGAAACCTTTACATGCACAGAAGCCATCATAACACACAGACTGAAACCTTTACAAACACAGAAGCCATCATAATGCAGAGACAGAGGCATGTACAAACACACTTACAAACCATCACAGAACACAGAGAGAAGCAATCATGACACGCACAGGAGCTATCATAATATACACAAAAAGCACCACAACAAATGATGATTTGATAGAAAAGTATAAGAAGTCATCGTTAATCCATAACTGTTGTCATCAAGATGCAAAAGAAGCCGTCGCTGAGGCCAGATCTATACGACCAGTGGTAAAGTCGACTTGGGCACTAACTGTGTGGCAGATACGACCAGTGGTAAAGTCGACTTGGGGCACTGACTGTGTGGCCAGATACGACCAGTGGTAAAGTCGACTTGGGGCACTGACTGTGCCCTACAGATCCTAACCAGAAGTCTACAACGTGTTCTGTTAGGAATGGGTCATGGCTAATATTCAACACCTTTCCCATGAGCCCGAAAAGTTTGGCAATGGCTGATCTGAACCTTCTATGGCTTTTCCCCTTCTTTCCTTTGCTGAGTAAACCCAAAGAAAAAAAAGCCACTTTTTTAAATTTCCCCACATTTGCCTAATACACTTTTACAAAAGACCTTCCACTGAGCTTATTACTGTTAAAAAACATGAAAAAAATCTGTAGAGAAAAAAAAAAACACTCCCCAACACACACACACAAAAAAAGAAAAAAAAGGCAAAGACAAAAAGGAGAAAAAAGGAAAGATCCCGTACCTGTGGAAAACCCGTGATTTGTGGACTTGGTGAACTCGATGTTGAAGAAGGTGACCGGGCGTGCAGGTAGTCGTTACGACAACGCACGGGGAAAAGGGGGCAGAGAAAAAGGTCCCTCTTTCACTGTGTAATGTCCCCCTCCTGAGGAATCAAACTTACGGGATTGTTTTCCCTTTTTGTTTTTTTTTGTTGTTACTGATGAAAAGTTTTTAAAAAACCCTTTAAAACCCTGCATTCCCTTTCGTCTCCAAAGGCATATCTTGTGATTTGAGGACGTGAGGACTGGATCTTTCCTGACACCCAAAAAGACTTGTGTGTGTGTGTGTGTGTGTGTGTGTGTGTGTGTGTTTGCAGTGTTTGATGTGGTAGGGGGTGTGGAGTTGTTGGTTACGGTGCTTGTGTGTGGTGGTGTGGTGTGTGAGTCGTGTGCGAATTGTTTGGAGCATGCGCGCGATGCGTGTGGGGGTATGTGTTGGTGTGTCTGTGTTTTGTGTCTGTGTTTGTGTTTTGTGTGGAGGTGCTGAAAAGTACATGCCCTTTAAATTTTCTGTGGTTTTAATTTTGGGTTTTCATTTATTTTAAAAACTAGGACCATTTTTTCTTGTTTCCACATGACAATTTTAATTTGTGAAACCCTTTCTCGATTGTATGTCTGTCAGTTTCTTTTCTTCTAAACACTTGTACAGTCTTACACTGTCCTTAGCGAAACAAACTGCCATCTCTCACTAGAGAATAAAAGTCAAAAAAAGCAAGTAGTCTCACACTGCAGACCCCTTTAGTGTTCACTGGCTCCCCTTGTACAAATAAATGCCTACAAAAAACCACACTGTGATGTCTCTTTTGCGTTCCCCTGGCTCCCAAAATTTTACAAATAAATACCATACAAAACCCCACTGCAGACCTCTCTTATAGGTTCCCGGCTCCCAACTGTTTCAAATAAAAAGCATACAAAAACCCCAAGCAACCCCTCTTGTAGTGTTCCACTGGGCCCAATTGTACAATTGCTCAAATATGTTTGGTCCCGGTCATCCCTGGAATTATACCCCAAGTACCTTTCTGAACTTTAAAGCTTTCAGCTTCCATGAGCAAAAACAGAATGACTGCACTGCCAAAAGGACGGAAAAAAAACAAATAACATGTTCTGCCCCTTTGGCTTGGTCATCTTCAGGCAAGACAAATGACACTGACCCTTTGGCTTGGTCATCTTCAGGCAAGACAAATGACACTGACCCTTTGGCTTGGTCATCTTCAGGCAAGACAAATGACATTGACCCTTTGGCTTGGTCATCTTCAGGCAAGACAAATGACACTGACCCTTTGGCTTGGTCATCTTCAGGCAAGACAAATGACATTGACCCTTTGGCTTGGTCATCTTCAGGCAAGACAAATGACATGACCCTTTGGCTTGGTCATCTTCAGGCAAGACAAATGACACTGACCCTTTGGCTTGGTCATCTTCAGGCAAGACAAATGACACTGACCCTTTGGCTTGGTCATCTTCAGGCAAGACAAATGACATGACACTTTGGCTTGGTCATCTTCAGGCAAGACAAATGACATTGACACTTTGGCTTGGTCATCTTCAGGCAAGACAATACATGAAGCAATGAAAACAAGCAGTCTTATCTTTGGTCTAGATTATCAAAAAATAACATGAAAGACAATGAAAACAAAGACAGTCACTTATCTCTCTGGTCTAGATGTAAAATTTGGTCTTAGAACTGAAAGGGGAAGAGCTTGAAGGGCAGAAGATACAGGATAAAGTAAGTGATATTGCTGAAATAGTAATACTATTTAATTGTAGTGGTACTATAATCTTGCACCAACAATACTAACAATAATGATAATAGTAATTGTAATAACAATCGTAATCAGTGGTAATTATTTCATAAAAATTAGGGGGTCAGACTCGGAACGAAAAACTCACTTCCAAATTTTCAGGGGGTCACAAAAATATTTAGGGGGTCACCATTAATAACCGCTAGAAAATGTAGTGAAAACACACACACACACAAACGTACATAACACACACACACACACGAGCGTTCTCTCACTGGCTCATACACATAAACCCACAAAGAAAGAGAAGAAATACACAAGAAAAGAGGTGCTTATATCAAAATTAATAAAACATTCCAGACTGTGCCAAATATTACTTATTCAATTCGTGTTCCTGTTTTTAAAGTGTTATCAACTAACATGAGTAAATGATAGCACCTACACTATCAGGATTTTAACAGTGAAACTTGATTTGTTGGATGTCTTCTTCGATTATTATCACACAATTTCCACTACGCAAGCCATTTCCTTCAATGTTGAAATATTTTATTGTATGACCAAATTCCAACCGCCATGCAATGATCATCAGAAGCCTGGTGGAACCTACAATGAAACTGTAGACTGGCCATTCTTGCTCTGTGAGCAACACATTCGTACCTCCAGAACGGAGCCATTTTCATTATCCAAACTGGTCATGTTGCATAGATCGTTTGACTTCTGTTCCATTTGCTGGATTATCACCACGAGCCACAGCTGAACTGTCGGATTTTTATTCCGAAAAGCCGGAATTCCTACGATTTTCCATGCTTTTCCCACTTTGCTGAATCACATGATTTTGTGGTCCAATCATAGACTGGACAGGTCCTGTCTGTTCTGACTACTCTAGTTGGTTTTCAGTAGAGAAGAGCTCTCAAGCAGACGTTGTTCATCGATTCAGAATGTTCTAAAACGTCGAGGAAATTTACGTTTTTAACTTCAATCGTAGAGGATAGGAGAAAGCCCTTTTGCGTGATGCTCTGCTCAGAGTTGTAATGTGTACAGGAGAAAATCAGTGCGTCAGGTAAATATTCATACATTTGTGTGACGCACTGGCCTGAATTCCAGTGTGTAAGACGGGAAGTTTATGCATCAGAGACGCACATTTGTGCGTAAGAATTATTGCCGATAATAAAAGGAGGATAGGGATGAAAAGAACACTTACATTAACAAGGTTGTGATAGCAATAATAATAAGAGTGTTTCTTTTGCAATTTGGCAGTCCAGTAATTCTGTTTTTTGCTCCGTTCAGTTTCCGCCTGCATACACCCCACTTCGAAACCACTGAGGTTCCATCAAGGTTTCTCTGTTCTTGCTGGTAACAGGATTCTTCTCAAACCTAGTTCAACGGAGAGAGAGAGGTGGGGAAACAGCTTTTAATCTTTCTGCGACATGAAACATTTCTTTTCAAGCAGTTTTGCCCTGCTGCCTCTTTCATCTATAGCAACTATTGAAAAGTAAGAGACTGAGAGCATGAGAAATGATCTAGAATTCTATAAAGTTTGGAAACACAGAGAAAGTATGAAAAAGAACAGAAACAAACACCACTTGTCATCCTACTTACTACACATTGGCTTATGGATTTCTGTCCAGAACAATAAGATTGACTGCTTTAACTTGTACATACTCATTTTGAGCATCCAAATCTTCCTCTGTTTCAGATTATGCAGCACATCTTGTACTGCCATGAGAGGACATAGTGATTACGTTTCACAATTTGAACAAAAAAAGGGAGGGTAATGCATGAATTACCTTCAGCCAATAGGCAAATTCGTGTTTGATCCGCAGAAAATAGCAAAGTGCAAAGAAAATAACTAAAATCACCTCCTGTTTATCTTGTTATCTCACGATGCTGGAACCCAGTCTCTTATATCAACTCCCGAAGAAAGAGAGAAACTGGATTTTGCATTACTTGTGAACAGACTACACACATCTACTGGGTGTCATGTTTTTGCATGTGAAGCCTAAACTGTGCTTTCACTACAGTTGTGTACAAAATACCACTATACAGGTGCACCAAGATGCTCAATACCTTTCTTATACGGCGTCAGAAGTCTTCCTCTATCTCAACAACAATTGTATGCCGCAGATAGGAGACACAAAACATAAATGAAGTTCAATATCTGTAGATGTGCAGAAGTCAGCTGTTGGCTGTGACCTCACTGACCTTAATGAGGCAGGAATTGGTGACCACCTGTTTGGGGTCCACCACATCTACCAGCGGTTCACACACCGCCACCTGGCCGATCACGCTCATGTCAAACCCGTACACGCTGTGCCACCCTGAATGACACAAGAAGGAGCGAAAACAAGGTCAACATTCACATCCCAGGCCAACCAGAATACCATGCACACCTCTAACTATTACTTATGAACTACTTAAGCTTCAGTAATACGCCTGGGGTTCACACTGAGTCAAAAGCTAAAATATTTTCTAGAGGTTTTCATGGAGCACTGATTGACTCTGATTCATGATCATACGTTAACATAATTAGCAAAGTATTTTGGAAATCATAGAAATCAGAATTTGGCTTCTAACAAGATAAATGTTAGGCCCTCTTTGATGGTTGATGATGGAACCCTTTTGCCGTAGTTCCAGTCACATATGGAAATGAAAAGAAAAGCACTCAACGTTGGACTGCTTTAGATCAAATACCACAAAACCACTATCATTGTTTTCTCTCATTATCTATTTATTGCTTCTTTTTTCTCTTTTAAAACAAACAAATAAAAACTGCCTTCCATGGATACCTGCTTTGTGAGACAAGACCTGCGACATGAATTTGATGCCTTACTTAACTTGATTATGTTTTGTTTTTAATGCACATCCTCACTCTTTTATTTTCTGTACATGATTTCCATTTTCAGCGCGCATGTACCCACTGTACATGATAAGAAACTCTGCACAATTTGTGGCAACATTCACACATCTTGAACACATTTGTCCAGGTCACTCCACTGTGCCTCTGAAACGCAGATGAAACAGTAAACGTTCACTCTCTGCACAACACTGACATGCTCACTGTCCATAGTCGTTGTCTCTTCCATCCTGATTACTTGACAGTTGACATTTAACCCTCTTTAGTATGCACTTACCTTAGCTTAGTTACGCCGAAAACCCATCGGCAAGGTAAGTAACTCCGTAATTTGAACATGGTTACCCAATTAAAAAATTAATTTAAAAGAGAGGAAAGGAAATAGTCAAATGAAAATAATTTTTAAAAGTCCTATGAATATATATGTTGCTATATCATAAGTTTGAAGAATATCACATGAGCCATTTACTCGGGAAAAAAAAAAAATCTTCTTCAGAACTTTCTCCGAATCATACCTGGAACCTCATCCAGTCGAAATCTAGGTCACTCTAAGCTTCATTACCCAGCACTTTCACTAAGTCTTATGCCGTAAATCCTACAAATCACAGTATCTTCATCACTAGATCCCGTTATAGAACGGCAGAAATCAATGTTAGCGATGGCGAAAAACAGCATTATCGACCACAAAACTTTAAAAATTCGTAACTCGAGAACTACGGCACGTATCGACTCGCGGTTTTTGCAAACGGAAGTAAATGGCCACAGGAAGAAGGAAGTCACGTTCTCGCGAGACTTCCTTTTCTACGAGAAATATGGCGGCGCCCATTGTTGGCCACGTGTTTTACACCGGGCGCTGGCAGGCGCTCAGCGTTTTGGCTGTGTGATTTCCGGTTGGGCGCTAGCGGGCGCCTCGCCTGTCAAGAGGGTTAAACTACTTCAGAATCAACCTGAACTGGAATGAAACTCGGCAGCAGGAACACAAGTATCTCATAGGTTTCTTTTTTCATAAATCTGGACAGAAATGCTTTTCAGCTACAGTAACAAACTACGGGTACAATTTTCACATAATCTGTAGAACTTAACTCCTACTCACACAATTTTCACACAATCTGTAGAACTTAACACCTATTCACACAATGTTCACACAATCTGTAGAACTTAACACCTATTCACACAATTTTCACATAATCTGTAGAACTTAACACCTATTCACACAATTTTCACACAATCTGTAGAACTTAACTCCTATTCACACAATCTGTAGAACTTAACTCCTATTCACACAATTTTCACACAATCTGTAGAACTTAACACATATTCACACAATTTTCACACAATCTGTAGAACTTGATACCTATTGACACAATTTTCACACAATCTGTAAAACTTGATACCTATTCACACAATTTTTCACACAATCTGTAAAACTTGATACTTATTCACACAATTTTCACACAATCTGTAGAACTTGATACCTATTGACACAATTTTCACACAATCTGTAAAACTTGATACCTATTACACAATTTTCACACAATCTGTAAAACTTGATACCTATTCACACAATTTTCACACTATCTGTAAAACTTGATACCTATTCACACAATTTTCACACAATCTGTAAAACTTGATACCTATTCAGTGTCACTGTAGCCCAGCTGTCTACACAGGGCCCATTCAGAGGCCCACTGTGCCCCTATACCCCAGCCCCACCCCTCTTCTCTAATCCATAGAGGACTATGAGGACATCCCATCATCTATACCCTATGACATACAAAGAACAGGGAATCCCACCATGTACATCTACTCACAGTTGATTTTTTCATCCTTGTACTGTCGGTCTTCAATGGCTGTGATGTACAGTGTAGCTCGGTCTGGGAAAATCACCCTGTTTCTGTTTCTGTGCACACAACACACACACACACACACACACCACACACACAACACACACACACACACACAACCACACCACACATACTCTTTTACACATGGACATACTAATCTTATGGGACATTCCTATCAACCAGGACTTTGACCAGTGCAACTTGGTGTAAGCGCGTGTTCAAACTGTGTCAGAGGCGGACCAAAGCTCCGGAGTGTAGCTGTTCAATGATAGCTTCTACGTCAGCTCACTTGCACTCATCTGTTTAACGGCAGTAAGTAGCTCTGTAATCCATCCTGTGTTTTAACTTTTACGCAGGGCTCCCACTCAGGCAAAGCAAAAATCCCTGAGATTCTAGACTGGGAGGATGGGCCAGGTGGACATGCCCTCCTTCAGCACATAAAAACTTGTTTTCAATATGATGCCATCTGTAGCCAGTCTCAAAAAGAATATGTCGACTTTTCGGTTCAACCACAATCAGGATCATTTGTTCCTGCACGTTTGCAGCGTCCTGCTGAGCATCATGTCGGAAACACATCATCAGCTTGCCTTACTGCAAAGACAAAATGGCACTGGCTGCTCCCATGAAAAAAAAAAGAAGAGATCTTCTTACTTCAGAGTTATCTGCCCGCATACAGAACTTTTTACGTTCCTTGTCCCTGATTTTTTTTTTTCAACCTGGAAGAGCATTTTGTCCCTCATTCCAGCTTCATCTTTGCTGACATCTGCAGGGAAATGGGAGCCCTACTTATGCCGTTATTTTTCAGGACTTTCATTATTTAAAATAAATAGACCAGACTGCTGCTGTTGATGCACACACACACACACACACACACACACACAAATCGATCTATTAAAGCTTTCAGCTGCACTCAACTGCCATACCTGTGGCAAAAAGTCAATACGGTTAAGAAAGTGGTAAAATTGTAGCCATCAAATGAACAGTTTTCTGTATCAAACAGATGCACTCAAGGATGTGTACTGGTGCATACAGCACATACACTTACTAAAAATTTTTTTAAATCATGCGAGAGAAAAAAACAAACCCAAACAGCTTTTTTCATGAAAGCAGAATTAACCCTTATGCTGGTAGTCGCGACATAAGTCGCACCATTACGTCATGGCCGTCACTGGTTGT
>CM031614.1:13137884-13197884 GCA_018398815.1 Conus ventricosus
TACAAAAGCTGCCCCTGTCCTACTGTCTTCTAGCACTGAGCCGTCTGTGAAAATTTTTAAGTGGTTCTTGTACTGATTTTCCAAATGTAAGTATACTGAAATTTTTAGTAATAGTATGTTGGGTGAATCTTTTTTTGACATATCTGAACGAGTCGTATCAAAGCAGGCTTTCGTTTGTTCCCATCTTGGTACTGGTGAAAAGGATGGTTTAACAGCGATTTCATTTCTATTTATGTTGGAATCTCTGATATGGTGAGAAGTATACGAGTAGATTGATTTTGTAGATTGTATTCTTCTAGCTCGCTTTCCAAAATCTTTTTCAGAATTTAAACAAACTTCTTTTGCACAGAAATTTTTCTGTGTAAAACTCTTCAGAACGAACTTTGACGCAGCTACTTTTCGAACCTCGCTGAGAGGTAGCACTCCAATCTCATTGTATGTTCCTAAATTGGATGTATGTATGGGAACACCAAGAGCGAGTTTGTAAGCCTTGCAATCAGTGCTCTGCAATTTATTCAACAGATGTTGTGGTGCGCTGAAAAATACTTCCTGAGCATAGGTTAACCTAGATCGCACAAGAGCGGTTGATAGAGATATTAAAGTTGAAGCATCTTGGCCCCATGGTTGCTTGTTTATAATCTTAAGAAAGTTTAAACTTTTCCGTGCTTTATTTAATATGTGGTCAATATGCTGGTTCCATGACAGTTTAGAAGTTAAGATTATACCTAGGAATTTGACAGATTTAACATATTTTATTTCAATGCCATCTAAAGTGAAAACTGGGAGCTTTTCTGGGTCATACCCTGAATTGAAAAGCATTATATGCGTTTTTTCTAATGAAAGTGCAAGCCCGTTTTCTTGTAAAAATACATTTATTTTATCGAGTTCTCGCTGGTATAAAGCTTTTATGTAGTTCAGCGACCTCGAAGAGGTTATTCGTTTCATGGTTACTCTCATCCATAGGCATATATCATCGGCAAATTGAGCTAACTCTGTGCCTTTAGATAAGCCTTTTGGTAAATCTGCCATTACAACATTGAATAAGATAGGAGATATTACTGAACCTTGTGGCAGTCCCATTTGCAATGTTCTCGGATTTGAATAAGTATGTTCTATTCTTGTTTGAATTGATCTATTTTCTAAGAATTCTTGAACATAATTATACATGTTACCGTTAATTCCAACATTTTTTAATTTGTATAATAGTCTACTATGCCATACTTGATCATAAGCTTTTTTGACATCAAAAAATGTAGCTAGTATGTTCTTTCGTCTTGCAAATTGTTGTTTCACTTGCGTTGTTAGTTTGACTAGGTGTTCTATTGTGGATCTGCCAGTTTGAAATCCAGCTTGGTTAATCGGTATGACATCATGCTTATTACAGTAATAAGATAATCTATTTAGTACGATTCGTTCCATTAATTTACAGGTATGGGATGTTAAGGCAATTGGACGGTAACTGTTTATATCAGCGCGAGGTTTTCCATGTTTATAAATAGGAACGATAATGGAATGTTTCCATAACTGAGGTATTTTACCATCATTCCAACATTTTTGAAAAAATAGATGGAGAAACTGCACAGCGTTTGCTGGTAGGTGGCGTAGCATTTCATTCGAAATACCATCTAGGCCGACTGAAGTTTTCTTGCTGCCTAATTTACTAAGGCATTCTTGAACTTCTTATAGTGTTATAGGAGCGTTTAGGTAGTGGTTATTCTCAGGGTCTTTACTACTACTTATATAATGCTTACCCTCTTGTTCCCGATATGATCTATTTTTTGCTGACAGACTATTCATGCTGCTGTTTTTGGCAAACATGTCAACAAAAGCTTCAGCTTTATCAGTATTTGAAGGGAAGTTAGACTTACCGAGTTTGATAGAGTATTGTGGAAGTTTAATTCCATTTTTCATTGTTTTTAATTTTTTCCATACTTTTTGCATGTCTTTGAAATTAGATACCTCATGTTTGCAAAAAGATGACCAGTATTGTCGCTTTGCCTGTGCTATGATTCTATTCAATTTATTTTTTGCTTTCTTTTTCTCAAGAAGATTTTCAGCGCACTTATTTCGTTTGTATGCTTTTAACTTTAACTTTTTCTCCTTTTTTGCCTCCTCACAAGCCTCATTCCACCAGACATTGCCCAAATGCTTTTTAGAAACCACAGATTTTATCCTTGGAATTGACTGATTTGCGGCAGACAGCAAAGCGTTTTGAAAGAGATAATATAGCTTGTCAACATCTTGAGTGGTAACGTCATCACAGTTTATTTGAAACGTTCTTAATAATTCTGAAAACGTATTCCAGTTGGCGAGCTTATAGTTAAATTTTGGAACTTTTTCTCGAGTCTGATCAGTTGGTTCAGGTCTTGCGCTTTCAAAATTGATGATTATAGGTATGTGATCGCTGTTCAATGTGTCATCAAGGGTATTCCAATCACATACAGTTGCTAGATCTGGAGAGACTAACGTTAGATCTATAGCGCTTGGTTTGTGTTTAGGATTGTCGGGGATGCGCGTTATTCTGCCGTCATTCAACAGATAAAGAGATGAGTCCACCAGGTTCTCAATGAATCGGTTATTTGTTACTAATAGGCAGTCTTTTTCCCAAAAGTGTGTGTGTGTGTGTGTGTGTGTGAGAGTTTGAGAGACAGCGAGTTGCATCAGACAGCATGTGTTTGACTGCTGTACTGTAAATGCCTTGGATGTAATATCATTATCATTACGTCTATTACCGTTATTGTTGTATTTCTATTACGACTACCATCATCAATCTGAAGTGAAGAAAGAGGACTGACCAGCCACTTGTCGCGGGCATACAGCACTGTTTTCAGCATGGACTCGTAGAAGAGGCAGTAGCCCATCCACTCACTGATGATGATGTCCACCTTGTCGATGCCATCAGGCAGGGTCACCTCCTCCACCTTGCCTCGGATCAGGGTGATGGCTGACAACACACGGCCCTGATTATGACGATGATGACCAGAACCACATCATCACAATCACCACTGTTAAGCACTGTGCAAAGTCTGACAATTTGTGAAAAAGAAAAAGAAAACGAGAAGTGTTGACTAACTGCATACTATGACAATTTTTGCTATAATTTTGCCAAAAAATAACAACCATATATGTAGATCATGTACACATACGTTTGTTTAAGCACGCACTGATTTCATTTCTTTATCAGCTAACCGATAAAAATGCACCACTGTTAAATGTTACACTGTCAAAAAAAACCAACACATACACACAAAAAACATGAATACTCGTTTAAAAACAAAAAGCCTAAAACATTAATCCAATTAAAAAATCCACCCTGCCCCGACTGCTGTCCAGTTCCCTTGAAGACTCAACAAGTGTTTAACGACCCATGTGTTCAAAGAGTGGTGTTAAAGCTACGGTTAACGTAGTTCCACTCTTTTTAACAAATGAACAAATAACAAAGTGCAATCCCTGGCTTGCTCGCTTTCTGAAAGCCACTGATCAAAACTGCTCACTTCTGCAGTCTTTTCGGTCCATTCCTATCGCCAACAGTTGACAATTGTGCTGTCCTACCATGACTGCATTGATTAGTTGCATGCAGAAACACCATGATATACCATAACAGTCATGGGCAACTTTGCCTTAAATGTAGCACCATGATATACCATAACAGTCGTAGGCAGCTTGCCTTAAATGCAGCAGAATCATGGAAGCCTGGACTTTAAAAAAAAACATTGGATATGGAATGAAGTTTGGTGTAATTAAACATGTCTCTAGGGTCTTTTTTTTTCCCCGCAGACTTTTTTTTTCTCCATCAGATGTTCGTTTTTCCTGCCTCTAAAACTCTTCCTGCCTCTTAAAGGTTTGTTTTCCTGGAAATCTTCTGATCTGAGCGGTGCCTGCACTTGGCTTGAAATTACACTTGAAAACAAATACTGAATACTGAGTTACAAACATTCAAGATTTTAACATTTCTTTTCATATTTTAACTTCCACCTGCAGTCATTACACTCTGAAATTGAAAACAAAAAATCATATATATAACCAAAAGAGAAAAGTTTAAAACTTTAGTATTGTGCCAAATCTAATCTATTCATGATTTAGAATGTTCCATTGTGGCAGGAAAGAACACAGAGAACGACATGCAGTAAGAAGACTAGGAAAAGAAAAGGAAAAAAAACCTTGGAAGCAAAGAAAATTTTTCATAAAGAAGGAAAATAATCAAAAGATAAAAATATGAGAAAAAAAAACGCTGTGCTTGTTACTGCTAGCATATGCTATCATTCCAGTTTACCACACGCACATACACAAACCCAGAAACTGAGTTCACAAGAACACACACAAAATTTTACTCACTGTCTTCCAGTTTGTTGTCTTTGATTATTTTTTGACTGTAGTCGATAATACTGGAGCATTCCATCTGCACACACAACGCCTTCATACATGTTCATTTACTTTCTCAGCACATGCACATATAACTTGGTATTAAAGTATGGAGTATGGAACATAGCTTTACAAACTACTAATTGAAGTTAACATGAGAACTTTAAGCAAGTTATGGACATTCTTAATATAAAAAATAAAGAAATAAGGGAACAAGTCTTTTTCTCAAGGCCACCTTACCTCCAATACCCACACAGTGCCACATTGCCAAGCTGCTTATTCCTGCTCTCCATCCAGCCACACCCAAGTTGTCTTAGTGGAGCCTCAGCTCCAGCAGTTCACAGACAGCAAGCAATGTCAGGTCCTTATGAGGCAACCTACAGTGGAGTTTCTGCATTCTGCTGAGTCAGGTCCAACATATGCACACCACTGCATCTTACAAAGCTCCATACAGGCAACTGCTTCGTTGTCGAAGAAGCAAAGGGAACATCTTTCAAAGCTCCATACAGACAACTGCTTCGTTGTCGAAGAAGCAAAGTGAACATCTTTCAAAGCTCATACAGACAACTGCATGGTTGTCGAAGAAGCAAAGTGAACATCTTACAAAGCTGCATACAGACAACTGCTTCGTTGTCGAAGAAGCAAAGTGAACATCTTTCAAAGCTCCATACAGACAACTGCTTCGTTGTCGAAGAAGCAAAGTGAACATCTTTCAAAGCTCCATACAGACAACTGCTTCATTGCGAAGAAGCAAAGTGAACATCTTTCAAAGCTCCATACAGACAACTGCTTCGTTGTCGAAGAAGCAAGTGAACATCTTTCAAAGCTCCATACAGACAACTGCTTCGTTGTCGATGAAGCAAAGTGAACATCTTACAAAGCTCAATACAGACAACTGCTTCGTTGTCGAAGAAGCAAAGTGAACATCTTACAAAGCTCCATACAGACAACTGCTTCGTTGTCGAAGAAGCAAAGTGAACATCTTACAAAGCTCCATACAGACAACTGCTTCGTTGTCGAAGAAGCAAAGTGAACATCTTACAAAGCTCCATACAGACAACTGCTTCGTTGTCGAAGAAGCAAAGTGAACATCCCCCTCCAGCAGCCATCACCATATCCACCCATGACAGTCCCATGAACCTGTTGATACTAACCACTTTGACATGAACTCACTACAGGCAACAACATGGAGAGGAAAACTGAAACCAAAATTATTTGGAAAACTGGAACCAAGATTATCAGTGAGGAAGAAGATATGCTCTGGGGATCCATTCTGGTGTGAAAGTACAATGACAGGGCTCCACGTTAAGCTTTCATAATATATCAAGTGAATGTGCCAGTAATTTTCTAAGACAGTTTTGTAACAATGGCAACGGCAAATGGGTCAATCAAAACTGGCAGCGTGTTTCACTGCCATCAGTAAATGTCACATGCTACAGACACACCAGTAAAGCCATCACCTGGTCAGACAGATATAAATCAATACAACACTGGTGGCCTTTGTTCTTGTCAGCACATCCTCAATAGGGACAGGTAAAATACCTGTGATAGTCGGCAGGCACAGACATGTTTACCCATTACAAGACTGTTCACTGTTAATGGCAAAGATTTGAGTATTTTGAAACAACAATCTGTATTTAAGGGGAGAGGTGGCACGAAAATTTGACCATTTTCTTTCAAAAATCATGTTTTGGGTTTTATGTGTTTTTGTGCTCAAGAAAGTCTGTTGAAACCATCTGTAGTGTTCATTTTGTCTATTTTCACATTTTATTTTGAAAAAAAAAAAAAAGAGTACATTTGAAGGAGGTTGTGTGAAATTGCTTAACTTTTCTTTTCGAACGTCGTTTTCTCAAAATCACATTTTTCGACAACAGTTGATGCGCAAGGAACACAATATCTCTGGATCCAGACTAACTAGCTTGCTAATTTTTTTTTCTTTTGATCAGAAATGATTTCTGCATGCAATTACATTGTACTTATAAGTCCAAACAGCACTCATCATTTGCTATTTCTATTTGAAAAATTTAAAAGGAATGAAACGTGAAGCATGATCGCCACCATATAGAAAAAATTATTGAAAAAAAAAGCAGTTTTGATAATTATATAGAAATCCTTTCGCAATTGCATTACTATAGCTCATCAAAACAAGAAAAGTCATGTTTCGAGTGGTTACATGTCTGCTATGATAGAAATACAGTTCTAGTTATGAACCATTTTTTTCATTTTTCATCATTTTGCCCCATTTGTGGTCCCCAATCACACAAGAGCTTTGAAATCACCCAAATATGTTTTCTCCATGTTTTTTTTTTTTTTTAACATAAACAATAGAAAAAAATGAAGTTTTAAAAGAACAACGATTTAATTTTCATGCCACCTCTTGCCTTAAAGTAAACACACAGCATGATACATGGCACATCAACCAGGCCTGGCAGATGCAGATACATGCAGTGCTGCTTAAGAATTCTGAGCAACATTGTCTGCTCTAGACACAACCACTCAATGCATGAAATTCAGTTGTGTGGTTCCAGTCTTCTTTGAGCCCATAATACACACAGTTCTAGGTAGGTCCAGTTGGGGTTAAAAAAAAAAGTCTGTAACTGTGAGCCGAATTTAATACACTATACAGTGAGAAAAATGCGGCATAAAAACAAATCTAAACCTGTGAATGTAATCCAGCCAGTAGCTCAACCAGCCCTACCCCGACCCCCCTCCCTGCTCCCTCCCCGCCTCTGCCCTTTCTTTTCTCCCACCTACACAGTGATACTCACCCCAATGACCTTGGCAGCACCGGCCTTAGCAGCAAACATGCAGAGGATGCCAGTGCCACTGCCCACGTCCAGCACGGTCTTGCCTTTGAACAGGTGTTTGTTGTAGTACATGGAGTTTCTGTACGTTCTGGTCCTCACCTCATCTTTCAGCATCTCCTGAACCACCAACACACCATGTCACACACACCAACATGCTTTCTTTTGCTTCTCACTCTACTGGCAATTCTCATTTCTGTAGTCGAAATGGAAAGAATGAAAGTAACCCCCCCCCCCCCCTTTGAAAAAAAATAATTACAAGTGTGGTTGTGGTTATACTCATGAGTACTATCTAAAGGAATTTAAGACAATGTTAAAGAAAAAAGGGTTTACAGTCTAATATGTTGAATACAAGTTTGGACCCTATCCTAAAGAATTTGGAAAAGACGGAACAATCAGTATCCACAATTTTCAACTTTTTTGAACAGAGAGTATTCTATAGAGGATTTCTTTCTTTCTTTTTCTTTCTGCGTACGCAGGCTGATACTCCTGCGGACACTCCCTGTATAGCCAGGCAGTGGAGTTTCGTGTGTATGACCCTTTTTTATCCGCCATTAAGGCAGCCATACTCCATCTTCGGGGAAGGTGCATGCTATGTGTCACGTGTCATCCATACCAACGGCCAAACTGGCCTTCTCTTCCGAAGTTGGTGATGGGATTTTACGTGTGTGCAAGATGTTATGCGTGCGTTCACACACGGAACCTCGGTTTATAGTCTCATTCGAAGGACTGTATGGGAATGGAGTCAGAACCAATGTTAACTCCGAGGGAAAAATCCCCCTATACCGAAATTCGAACCCGCAACCCCAGGATCACGAGTCCGGCGCTCTACCAACTGAGCTATCCGGCCCCCATAGAGGATTTCATTCTGCGATCTCTCTAAGTAGTCTGCTGTAAGTCATAAAACATATTATATTTACAACCAATTCTTTATTTCTTCTAACATTTTTATTAATTAGAAAATATTCATTTCATAACGTTTACCTTGCCGGTATTTCACTCTATGTCCTTGATTCTATTTTGTAGCAAACTTGTAGCAAAAATGTTTGTAAGCCCGAGTGTGACCACAACAGGTACTTTTCTGCTGTCACCAGGGGTTCCACTGACTTTTTAGTTTTTGCGTCAAGAAACGCATGCCTCCGCAAAAATTGCGTCAGCGCTGAAAAAAATGCGTAACAAAGTAAACTGTACTCACTCCCGTCAAAACAGCTCTGAATCACGCGCCTTAACATCGCTGAAGTGCAGAGCAGCTCGCTGCAGGAAAGCGTTTTCTGTGCCACACGAGTCCGGGCCTTCCATGGCAAGCAGCATGGTATTGTCCACGTATGGTAAAGTTCCCATCAATGGGCGCACTCTGGCATCCAGAATCACGTGGGATGATAGTGTGTGCATGGGAAGTCATAACGTATTCCGATTGGAAGATGGCACCATCGCAGACACGGGAAAGATTCCATTTTATTTCGAGGGGAGAAAGGATGAGGCGTTTTGGAACATTCTTGATCTAGCAAAAAGTCAGCGAGTGCCACAGAGTTAAAATGTGCACGCACTATCACTAATTGGCGGTGTCAAGCAGTCTGCTGTAGGTCTGTGCCGTGTTTTGCCCCTCTGACATAGGCTTGCGGTTGAGAACAGGGTCCTGGGAAAATTGCGTCGCTAAACGCACGGCCGCGAAAAAAATGCGTAGGAAGGCAGAAAAAACGCAATAATTACGCAAAATTTTGCAATAAATGGAACCCCTGTGCCACATTTACAAGCCTGAAGCCTCCATTATTTTCCAAAATGAGCACACAACAGAATCAAAATTACTTTTTGGCCATTTCTTATAGCTATAGTATTTTTGAGCAATGCCAACAGTGCCACAAAGAAAGAGTTGAGAGCAGATTGTCAATCCATTACACTGGTCTGAAACCCCAGGCCCAGGCTTATGCCAAAGACCTCTGGAAACAGGAATGGAACTTGCCACAGATATATCAAACTATGTGAAATCCTCCAAACCTGAGCTTTTACAATGTTCCCAAGACAGCTATAAAGAAACAGTTCTGTGATGCTTGCATACAGGCCACTCGTTTTACACCTATTCTTATCTTTTAAAGGTGAAGAACATCGCTGGTGCATTCTGTCATGTACCACTCACAGTGAAACATATTCTTTTAGAGTGTTGGGACTTGCATGATGTGAGACACAAACACTTTACAGCAGACTTCAACAAAACCTTGTTCAGATATGTCCCACCTGATGTGATCTTTGATTTCTGAAGGTTAACATTTTTCATCTGGTCTATGACTTTATTGAGGTAAGATTTTTAATAACATTTCTGGTGTGTTTTTGGAAGGTGTGTTTTAAAGGGTTGTGTGAATGAATTTTTTTTTTTTTTTTTTTAATGAGTTGACTTCAACATGGTAACAGCCCTGATATGGTCCTTTGCGGTCGGCTTGGCTATAAGCAACATTACCTGTGTAACCTTTAAAGGATACTCAAGGTCTACAACACTGAAGCTGAAATGTTGACTGCATCTTTAAAGAGTATGCAACTTTTGACTTCAAATAAAGCTGCAGAAAAAGGATTGTAACTGCAACTGAAAAAATTGTCTGCCCCGGAATCCTCTAAGCTAAAATCTGTATTAAAGTAATTTAAACAGCAAAACCTGTGCAAAAAGTAGCCCCAGCTGCGCATGATAAAGGACAGTGTCTAGCGATGAAAAAATGCATAGAAAATATAACAACTACAAGACAGAACTGTTACCTACGGCAGGGGGTGGGGTGGGGGGGGGGGGGGGAGCAGTGCGGGAAGGAACCACCATCAGAAGTTCTTGAAGGGAGGTAGCCTAACGGTGGAGTGTCATTTTTGGTGGAGTGCTTTCCTATCAACTAATTATAATAAACTCAACAAAACGAATATAGTTTGTGGCAGAAACTAGTCCTGGAGTAATAGCCACTGACTTAGTCCAGAAAGAGTTAAAAGTTATAAATTTACTTTGGAAAAAAAACACCAACAACAAACAAATTACAAAGAAAAACGCTGAAACTAAAGCGATTTACCTAAAAGACAGACACATATGTAATAATTTGAAAAGATTTTCATGCGCTAAGGAAAATTGTGCATTTTGATGAGGGTAAGAGGATGGAGATGAAGAGAGGAAAATGGGGAGAGCAGAGTGAAACATCTCTAACCAAAGGTCAGAGGAACATTTTTCTTTCTGATTATATAACAATAATTTCTGACCATTTAATACATACACAGGTGCATCTCCCTCCCACTTTTCCAACAAATTTAATGTAATTTCAAGATTCTCACCGCTGAACTGCGAAGTGTTTGACAAACCCTGCTCATGCACTGCCAGTTTTAAAATCGATGGTTTGATTTTAATGATGGCAAAGGGGGCAAGCAGACACTAAGAAAAAGGAGAGACAGACATAATAAAGACAAGACTACATGCAAGCTGGGTGTGAGACCGAACAGGGCGACTATGACAAAAAGTTTAATTAATTTGAGAGGTTCAGATACAATGAAGTCATGACAAGGTGTGGAAGAGAACCCACCTCATGTATACCAAAGTGAGCGTACGAGTCAAAATAGTAGTCCTTGGAGGTCATCTCGTCAGCAGGTATCATGCCATTGGTCTTGCCTTCACCCGATGACGACGTCCCCTCCCCTGCTCTGTCCCGCTGCCGTCAACGCTAGGTACTGCCTGTTTTCGCAATAACACTGATGCTTAATTTGAAACATGCTGCAGTCAAATACTCTGCTGTCAAGCACAACAAATTTATACTTGCTGAGCAACTACCAATGCTCAAAGTGTTGGTAATCACATACAGTGCAGGAATTACTTACAAGCATTAATAAACAAAGTTTATTTTTCTTCCACTTTATGACCAACATCAACGTTTATCATTTAGTTCATTCTGTCATTTTGGAGGTGGCGGCAAATGGGACTACCAGTCAGACCCCTCACAATGCCGAGAGCAGTATATGAAAAAAGAAACCCTCCCCCCTCCCACTGCACACACACACACACACACACACACACACACACACACACAAAACTACCACCACTACAATAATCACCTGGGCCTGTATGCACGTCAAACCCGATTAGCTTATTCGCGTTTAGGGCTTAAACGCGGTTAGCTATTCGGAGCTTAAACGCGGATAGCCCCTCTCCGGTTTTGGTATGCACGACGCCCTATTCGCGATTGAATAGCTCTCCGCGTTTAGAGGGCAGGAAACGGCGCTCTATTTATAGATTCTTGGCAAAACCGGGGTGCAGCAGGCACTGCTTTCGGTTTAGTCATACCCTCCTTCGTGGAACTTCCGCTGGTACGTGCTTCGTCGGTTTTCACGCAAGATTCTTGAATCATGCACACTCCCTGGCCACTTTGCGACACAATTGATGAATACAAGGTCTGCATCGCAGATTACCTGAAACCAAATTGACCCAAAATTCATTTACACTGAATTATAAAAAAAAAATCACACACACACACACACACACACACTCACACACACACACACACACGCACACACACACACACACACACACACACTACTTTTAAACTGTTCACTCTGGGGCGATCTACATAGAGACAAAGAATTTTTTTTCCAAATCAAAAGTGAAAAAAGCCAACCATCTAGAGTGATTAAAAATCTTGATTTCGGGAATAAATCTTCAGTGCCGGAGAAGACTGGCAGTAAGTATGGGAAGCTACAAATGTGCACTATCATTGAAAACAACAAATAATAATTGCGCTTGGAAATGTGCTGGAAAGTGGGGCGATTCACACACACACACACACACACACACACACACACACACACACACACACACACACACTCACACACACACACTCACACACACACTACTTTTAAACTGTTCACTCTGGGGCGATCTACATAGAGACAAAGAATTTTTTTTCCAAATCAAAAGTGAAAAAAAGCCAACCATCTAGAGTGATTAAACATCTTGATTTCGGGAATAAATCTTCAGTGCCGTAGAAGACTGGCAGTAAGTATGGGAAGCTACAAATGTGCACTATCATTGAAAACAACAAATAATAATTGCGCTTGGAAATGTGCTGGAAAGTGGGGCGATTCACACACACACACACACACACACACACACACACACACACACACACACACACACACACACACACACACTCACACACACACACACACACACACACACACCTTTCGGAACAGTTCTAGGTCATCGTACAGGTCAAACGGATTCTTTCTGTCACGAAAGATGCGGTTTCGTCGCAATTGCCGTCGCTGTCTCACTTGGAAAAACATCAATGCAGCCATATTTATCCGCGTTTAGGCTCGCTATCAGACCCCCGAGGCACCGATAACTTTATCCGCATTTAGCCGAGTCGGATAGCTTATGCGGTCTGACGTGCATACCAAAATCTGCTGCCTATCCACCGAATAGGCGCTATTCGCAGACAGCCCTCTATCCGGATCGACGTGCATACAGGCCCTGGTGAGCCGTCAGTTAGGGAGCCGTTCAGTGAGCTCCCACATGATGCTGGCTTCCAAAGTAAACCCTAATCTAATACTAATAGACCCCTACCAGTTTAAGAATCACTGAAAGAGTATTTTTGGGTGTGGGGTTTGGAGATAACAGTGCAAATGTGGATAAACAAATGCCATTTTACAGAACGAGAAGTCAAGAGGGATATCTGTCTGGACTTAAAGTGCTCAGTCCAATGCATCAGCTGTCACAGTCTTTCGTGGCAGCATGTTCAAGCTCAGGATGGTCCAAGGGAAGGACATCTGTGTGTACTGGGTCCTGCAGGATGGGATACCTTATCTTAAATATATCTGCATGTTGTTACTCCAGGACTTCAGCCTGTAGCCTGGTGGTCTCAGCAAATATTTTGAATTTAAAAGATGAATCCACAATGAAACTTATGGAATATTTCCTCGCAAGCTGATTTTCACTGGCCTTGCATTGTGTGCTAGTCCATATGGAGTTGTGGTGGAATTAATGCACATTGAATGGCAGCTGTAGTTGGTGATCCATCTTGCTGATCTGCACTGAATCTGCTTATCGCCAGGATCTTGCCAATGGTGTTAGTGTCCATTATAATTTGCAATGGCTCCATACTCAAGCATAGGATGAATAAGGTCTTTGTACATGTATAGTTTCTTTAAGGCCTTTGTACATGTATAGTTTCTTTTGTCCTCTTGCTGCCTTTCTATCTTGTTCAAGAGCTGATGTTGGATCTCTCACACAGGTCATCTTGAATGCTAACACCAAGGTATCTCACAATGTCAAGATTTCCCTGTGTTTGCTTGAGTAATTCATAATTAGGAACCATCTCTTTTTGCTAATGAGTGTGACTCTGTTCAGCATGCTTGTGGACAGAATTTCAAGGATCACTGCTCAGAGGTGGTGAAGGAGGAAAGATCTTGGAACAAACATTGTTCAACAGCCTCCATCAGTTCTTGATAATACTGCTGCATGTGATGTCATCAGTGAACAATCTGACCTTGGACTTAAGAAGATTATCAAGCTGAGCAAAGAGAGATCTATACCCGTGTACACCATGGTGACATCTGAAGTAATTCTCTCCATGACAACTGCCATGCACTCAAAGTTACCATTAACCAACTTGCACTGCTATTAGTCTAGACTGCTACCACAAGTAACAGTTTACAATGAAAGAAGAGGTTTCATGAGAATTGTGATGTGATTGTGTAGAGGTAGGTAAAACCTAAGTGGAGAGTGTGAGGGAGGGGTGGAGAGAGTGAATGAGAAAGGGAGACTGTATCACTGTCTGGGTGTGTGTGTGTGTGTGTAGGCCTGAGAGTGAGAGAGAGACAGAGAGAGCGAGCGAGAGAGAGAGATGAGAGAGAGAGAGAGAGAGGAGAGAGAGAGAGAGAGAGAGTTGGGTTGATGCTGCCATTGCCACATTATGGCAATCCTACATTTTTGTCAATTGTTTCTTTTTGCTCTCCGACTTCAGATCTACCGATCGGTATTTCACCTTCAGCCACGGTAAATATGTAAGAGAGAGAGAGAGAGAGAGAGAGAGAGAGAGAGAGAGGGACCTACACGATGCACTTTAAACACAAAATATTCCGGTCATTCAGTCAGCGAATCATTGTAAAAAGAGTGTCTGAATGACGTAAAAGTCACTGTCTTTCTGTGATCGTGAGAATCCGATTCCGAGTCTCAATCGAGTTTGTGTCTGAGCGAGTCAGTCACCGCTCGTTCATCATTTGACTCATCCAGCATGCTTGTGGACAGAAGAGCATGGTCAGGCCATTGTTGGAATATGGCCACAGTGTCTGGCAACCACATTCCAAAGGTCTATGTAGTGACATTGAGGATGTGCAACGTCGTGCAACAAAGACACTGAGCCATCTCAAAGACAAACCCTACCCTGATAGATTGAAAATTTTGAAGCTTCCGAGTCTTGAGCACCGCCGTCTTCGGGTGATATGATTGAAACTTATAAGTACCTCATTGGAATGTACAACACCCATGAATTTATGTTTAAAAGGGACAATAAAAGCCAGTTAAGAGGAAATTCAATGAAGCTGAAGAAAAGCAGAAGTAAATTAGCAGTTAGAGCGAATTTTTTCTCGAATAGGATCAACATACTTGGAACAATCTCCCAGAGTCAGTGGTTTCTGCGCCATCAGTGGATGCTTTCAAGAAAAGACTGGATGAACATTGGAAAAATTTACATCATTGTACAACCCTATTTGCCAAAAATTTAACTTCTGGGCAACTGGCTTGCACGCAATGCTAGAAATCAAAGTTAGAATTAGATAGACGATAGGCTCTTTAAAAGTAGAGCCTCAATCGCTCTTATTACTATACTATAACTACTATACATTGTTCGTTGGGCCGAGTCTATTTCAAACTGCTCTGAAACATATCCCGGATTTGTTTGCTTTTCAAACCATCGCCTTGTAACAGGGCTCCAGTAAGATCCAGATTCCTCGGGTAAAATCCCTGTAACAGATTAATCTGTCGACATAATTCATATAATACGCCAACGTTTCGATGCCTTTTTCTTTTTTTCAATGTTACCTCCATTTGTTCAGCCATGTTTTCGGGGCCCTGTACGAATACGTTTCGTTTGCATTTTTTGCGCCCACAAATCAGTGACTTTCGAGACGTCATTTCATTTTTTAAAAGCCCCCCCCACCCCCCACCCCCCTTCCCTCCGTCATCACCCCTCCCACCCACCCCACCCCTATTTATGTTTGTTAGTTCCCAAACTCCCCCTTCTCTTCCAGATTTTGTTGCTGTGGTTATTTTGTTTATGTTGTGTGTTTTATTTGGGTGTTAAATTAATGTTTTTCACCTTTTAGCCTATTCGAATTTATATGCACACAAAACAAACACACACACACACACACACACCCCACGCGCGCGCGGCGCGCGCGCGCGCGCGCACGCGCACGCACGCACATACGCACACCCACACGTACGTACACACGCACGCACGCACGCACACCACACACACACACACACACCACACACACACACACACACACACACCACACACACACACACACAACATTTCAAAGCAAAATGTTGAATTAGAGGACTGCACTGCACTCACCGTGATTGGCATCGGTGACAGATACACAGAAAATTGTAGACTATGTTTTAAAGATATAAAGACGGCGATCAGTTCAGTACTAACGATTGACAATTTCTGCGAAGGATGATAAACATTCTGTACTTCTAAATCAGGTATTTAAAAAAAAAAAAAAAAAAAAAAAAATTACATGAATCTTTTGGCCAGTGAAATTTCCCTTTGTTGTTACTTTTTGTTGGGTGCCATGACGTTATGGAGGTTCTGAATTAGAACGAATAGCAACAAGGCTTGGAGGCTGACATTTTTCAATTTAAAGAGATAAAAATCATCTGTTGTAGAAAGTAGGTCTCATTTCATAGCCGAGTTGGATACTCATGGGCATACGTTTTTACTACATATAATCATACTGTCAAATACTTATAAATACTTTTGAAAACACATAGTTTCTGAAATGCTTATCTACTGATTTTCAAAGCGCTTTACTGAAGGAGAACTGACAGTTTCAACACTCAGACCTTTCCGCATTTTAACAACTCTTTCAGTAAAATGAATGAATAAATAGTTTAAATAAATACATAAATAATTAATCGATATGAATGAATAAATGAATAAACAAACAAACAAATAAAAAAAATGAATGTTTTAAAAGTTATTAATTATCAACAACAACAAAAAAGAAAAAAAAAAAAGAAAGAAAGAAATTGACGTTATTGAGTTCTTTAGACTACTAATCTGAAATTGTATGGACCACAAGCAAGAGTGAGCATAGGAACTGTGAGCCAGGATAAATAAATACTATGAATCATTTTAATAGTTCAGTCAATTCACCTCTCAGCCTACGATATCCATATACGGCAGCTGAACCCGGGCGATCTGTCCACATCAGTTTAAGGTCATCTGCTCCAATAATTCTTTTTGTAAGTTAAGGTTATCCCCTAAATCATAATTATGTGCTTTTTCTCAAGAAATGCACCAAAGCTTTATATAAAAGTAGTATAAAAATCTTAGTTTTTACTTTGTTATAGTTCTAATAAGTATTCCGGATATCTACGTTGTTTTAAAAACAATTTAAAAAAAAACAAAAACTAATGACATGGAAGTTAAATTTCAGTTATAGACCCAAATATTACACTCAAAGCTTCTCAGCAATAGTGGATTTCCAGCTTACTTGCTCAGCCACTTTTATGAAAAACATTCTCTCGTGAAGGATTCTTTTCACCATGATGTAAACTTCATATTTTTTTGCTATTGAATGAAGTAAAACCCTGTATTTGTCTATTCAGTCAATTCCTGTATACATGGACTGTAACTCATCATGTATCTCAAGTATCAGCTCTAAAAAAAAAGGTTTTATAGTATCGTTTTGCTAAAGCCTTGATACTACGATCAGCTTGTTGAGGTAAATCACGTAAATAAGAAATGAACAAGATGGATCCGAGCACACTGCTCTGATTGAGGTACACCACTGGTTACATTGGCTTTTGGGGAGGACATCCCATTTAAAAAAAATACTGAAGCTACCACTTAAAAATCTTAAATCCAAATAAAGCAATTTACCCTGAATGCCATAGCTATATAATTTATTTACTTTGCCTATGATGAGGCACAGTATCAATGCTTTACGTAAATCTAGATATGGGGCATCGGTGGAATGGTATTATTTTTGAGTTAACATCCCACTGGCTGTGATTTAAAGCCGCATCACAGGATTTGCCATTAAGGAAACCAAATCGTTCAACAGATAATTTAAATTTTTCAGGACCATTTAACTGTATAGCACATCTCGGATAAAGACGTAAACAATTTGACTCAACTGAAGTTAAAAGACAGGTCTAGCGTTGCCTGCGTTATTTTCATTATTCTTTTTAAACATGGGTTGTACTAATCCTCTTCCATGCCCTTGGTTATAGTTAAAATTTGTATCGTCTGTCATAAAAACCTTAAGAGCCATGACTTCCTCAAAATCCTGTAAGACCTGGACATGACGCCACCTGAATCAGGGGATTTAAAAGGACGTAACCCCCAAGCGCCCCGCACATTTGTTCTCAGAGGTAACTAGGCCTACGTTCAACACAGAAACCGCTTTATCTCCAGAGGGAATTAAAAAGCATCCCAAAGAACACAGTGGCCAAAAAATCATTCAGTACGGATGCTTTGCCATAATATCCTGAGCCAAAAAACCGTCAACGTTAGGCTAGGGCCCAGGGGGCTTGCTACAGATTCTTTTGGTTTATTCTTTGCTGCGACGTGTTGGTAAAATCTTCCTTTCTCTAGCAGTCTTAGCCCTCTCTTTTTTTGCTGATTTTCCGGAACCCCTCCTCCCCCCCCCCCCCCTCCCTTTCACTCGCTTTCAAGATTACACACAAGCATTGTAATCTAGGCCTACCGTGGTTGGGTTGTTTTCCACACAGAATTCAAAAGCTCTTCTTTAAAGTGAAATCTTGGTCAAACAACGTAAAACAAAACGAAATTGGGAGAATAGATCAAGCCGCAAGGAAAGGGAGCCCGAAGTACCAAAGGTTTTTGTTAGTTCAACCCTATATTCCTTTAGATCTAACAGAATGCTATACCGTTATAAGCAAAGCATCCGATGAAATTCAGAAATTTGTTAATAATCTCAGATATTCAATGTCATCACAACTTGTTACATTTAGAACTAAAAGTAGCCAGAAAGCCTTCGGGAATTAATTGTTTTCTATTGGAGAGATTAGAAATTCAATGCATAGAATGCGCTTTGATTTCCCCTTCGAACGAATTTCAATACACCACACACACACACACACGCACACACAAAACACCGCGCGCGCGCACAAAACAAGCAAAAAACAAAACAAAACAAAACAAAAAAAAGGCTTTTTAACATGTAGCCTACCTGAGGAAAGGGGCCACTGAGCCCACTTAGATCTGCGACGTTATGCATCATGGCAATCATTACAACAATAAACCCGGGATGTTCGCATCCACAGTTTTTTTTAGCAGACTTTTTCCCCCCCCGGAATCCTCTATCGAAATAACGGAGAGGCTAACTGCATCATAGTGTTTCGATCAACCCTACCTTGGACTGGAAGATTATTCCTTTCCTGTCTGGTGCCGGGTAGAACCTCCTGAGGCGCCCGATCTTGGGCAACCCAAATGTGCCGCACTGCCTGCTGTTTGGTCCTCAACCAAACACGGCTCCAGTCCCGTCCATTTTGTTTCCCACTAAAGGGCCCCATATATGGAATGTCACGGTCTTTCCTTTAAAAAAAAATAAAAAAAAAAAAGAAAAAAAAGGGATTGTAAATTTTTTAAAAACGTTTGAGGGGCTTTGGGAAAGAGAACGGATTTGAACAAAAACGATGAATTTGGAAAAAGGGAAACCGAACTTGATTCAAATTTTGGGCGGGGGCAAAAAGGGCGTACCCCCCTTGCCCCCCCCCCCCCCCCCCGTGACCGCAAAACCGGGATTACTCACCGACCTGGGTGGGTTGAAAGTTTTGTTGCCGTGGTTTTTAACCCATTTTGTCAATGGGCCCATACTTCTTTAAGACCCAATTCACCTCACCTCAGGGGCAGGGGGGTTTTAACCCTTTTTGTCATGGGGCTTTACTTTTCTGTTAAAAAATTTCCCCTCCCCCTCAGGGCGGGTATTAACCCATTTTTGCCCACGGGGCCCAAAACTGTCTTTTAAAGATAAATTTCACCTCACCTCAGTGCAGTAGAAATTAACCCTTTTTTGTCATCGTGGTACTGTTTTTAAAGGGATAAATTTCCCCTCAGTGCAGAACTGATCTCTGTTGGGGAGTGGGTTTTTCTAAAAGGGCGTCATTTTACACTTGGAAATACTGAAGCAAAATTCGAGGTAAACTTTCTTTTCAGGTTTTTCCCTTTTCATCGGCCACTTTAAAAACCAATTGGGTTTTTAAAAAGACGAAGCTTCGTGTATAAAAATTACCACCCGTCCCCCCCCCCCCCCCCCCCCCCCCCCCCCCCCACCCCCTGCTTCTTCATTTCCCAAATTTTTTTTCCACCTGCTTCCCCCACCCTTCTTTCCCCTTTCCCCCCAATTTAAATCTCCCTTTCCCCCCCGTCCCCCCTTCCCCCCGATTTGTTGGTTGTTTGTCTTCAATTTAACGTCTTTTCCACATATTTGATATTAGACGGGGGGGGGGGGGGGGAGGAGAGGATCGGGAGGGGGAGGGGGGAGAGGGACCATTTGTGTTGTATTTTATTTATGTATCTTGGCTAAGGAAAAATAAAAGACAAAACAACAATAACAGCCCAATAGTCAATAACAAATGTCCTACGGGAAATATGAAGTAAACTTTTTCCCCAAAAACCCCCCCCCAAACAAAGAAGAAATTTTTAAAAACCCCTTCAATAAAATTTTTCAAAACACTGCCCCCCCCAAAATATTGTTTGCTAAAAATTTGTTCCCCCTTTTTATAAACACCCTAACATTTTTTGGCTGTTTTTTGGGGATGAACGCTTTAAAGTTTACCCTGTAAGATAGCGAACTAATCTTCTAAATTTGTTTACTTTTTTTTTTCCGTATGATTCAAATATAATTTTTTAAACAAAAACCACGAGAATCAATATACATATTCTTGGAGATCAAATCTTTTCTCGGGGTATAGCCTTTAAATTCGGTCCATATTTGCTTTTTTTCCACAAGTAAAACCCTCCTGAATGGAAAAAGGGAACAGGGGAATTTTCATTTGGTTTCTGTGCCTTGCCTTGGGGCCCTTTTTTTTGCGCTTTGTCAGCCCACTCATTTGAAAAAACCCAAGATGTGGGGAAACCCCAGCAAAGGGAAAAACTTTGGGCCCTTTTAAAGTTAAATATGAATTAATCAAACTGATTTTTAACAAAAATTTTGGGTTTTTTTTCTTGTAATTGATGATCTAAAGCATAGAGTCCCGATTGAAAAATTTTACAAAAAATAAAAATTTGAAAAAAATGAAATTAAAAAATCAACTATGAAATTTGGGAAGCCATAAAATTAAAAATTTAAGTTCGGGCAAAAAGATGGATCGATTTTTCCCCTTTGTATAGGGATTTTTCCCCTTTTTTAACGCTGGTATTACAAAAGCGGGAACCCCCCGGGTGATCTTCGGGGAGTAAAACCATCTGTATAAATTTTTTAAAATAAAATTTGGGGTTAAGTTTCGGTATAGAAATTTGGGGCTCAGTTTCATAATTTTGGGAAATTCTCTTTTTCTTTGTGTCGAAAAATTTAAATATCAAATTTCGGCTTTTTTCTCCCCAAGCAGGAAAAAGGGGAGGTCGCTTGTTTTTGGTCAATATTGCTTGGATTTATTCAGATTTTACGAAGCTGATGCGTGATTTGGAAATTTTGGTTTCATGAGGATACTGTTTAAATCTTTTGGGGAAAAGAATTTTCAAAAGGGAAAATTTTCAGTTCCTCAGATGCAAATTTTTTACTTTTTTCCGAACTTCTAAGAACGTTTTAGGCATGCAAGACTTCGATTCGCCAAAAGGAAATTCCCCAAATTTTCTTTAAAAGTTCCAAAGTTAAACGTGAAAAGGCCACCAAGACAACCATAAAACCCTTGCAATCTATCTTTGAATTTTTTCTTAATAAAAAATTAGGGGCGCAAAAATACCTCTTGTCCTTAGGAAAATTTTTGATCTAAACACGCGTAAGAAAATTTTAAAAAATTTTGCAATTTGTCCCCGGGCTTGTTTGTTTATAATTTTTAATAGTTTTAAAAACATTTCCTTCCCTTTTGTAACGTTTGTATTTTGTTTAAAGCGTTCCAAGAAAATTTTGGGTGTAAAAGTTCCCGGGAATTTCACGATACTTTATATGAAAAGCCCGTTTTTTCAATTTTAAAACACGGCACCTTGTTTGGATTTTTGCCATTATTAAGAGAAAAAATTTTTGGGGTTTTTTCTCTTTTGATAATGTCAACCTTTTTCGTCCATATAAGTAGTTTATATTGAGCTCTCTTTGTTTAGATTTTTCCCTTGATGTATTTCCCAAACCCTTTTTTTTGTGTTTTTCCCCTTTTCTTTGTAGCTTTAAATCCAGATGCATAGATCATCAGCATATTGAAACTAATACAACTTTATTTTGGGACAAGAGCGAGGGAAAAATTCGTAAAATTAAAAATGTTAAATAATATGGGGGCGATAACAAAACCTTGGGGAACAATCCCATATGTAAAGACCTAAAATTTGGAGTATGCTTTCCCCTCTCGAAACACTATGTTTTTTTATTCAAAAAAATTTTAAAGTAGTGTATAAATGTCCCAAATCCCCCTTTGTTTCAATTTATAAAGGAGCTTGGGGATGCCAGGGCCCTTTGGGCATAGGCTTTTTTGATATCAAAAAAGGGCGTAGAACATTTTTTCTTTTTGCAAAATTTTTGTTTTACAATTTTTTGTGGTTTCACTAAATGGGCAATAGCAGACCTGCCGTTTTGGAACCTTTCTTGAAAAAACTGGAATAATTTATTTTTTTGACAATACATCGTCAAATTCTCAAAACTAAATTTTCTTAAAAAGTTTTCAGGTATGTGAGGGTTAAAAGCTTTGGTCTTAACTTTGGGAATCTTTTTGGAGGGTTTTCCTTGCTTTAAAAAAATGGGACAAAGAAGATGTTTCCCTTTTCGGGAAATTTCCCCCATCAAAACCAAAAATTTTTGAAACAGGTTTTTTGTAGTAAAAAGATAAAAATTTTCAGGGGAGGGTGTTTAAGATATCATTGGGAAAGTATCTATACCCCGGGAAATTTTTTTATTAGGAAGAGATAGAAAAAGCTTTTTTCACCCCTCAAAGTAACGGGCATGATGAAAGGGCTATTTTCCCAACTAGATTTTAACGGCTTTATTTTTTTCTACTGTTCTGGAAGGGTTTTTTCTTTAAAGGGTAGACCCCCTTCCCCAAAAAAACCCCCAAAAATTCGGGAAACATATCGGCGAATGATTCTGTTTTTTTTTTTGAATTTGAAAGGAAAATTTTTTGTTTTTTCAGGCCTTTAAAACCCCGGGGGGGCCCCAAGATGGCAAGTTTTTTAAAACCCCTTTTTATTTCATTTTAAAAAATTTTTCCCAAAATTTTTTTTAAATCTTTTGGGTTCGAAAAATTTTCATTAACAAAAGAGGGCCCAATTTTTTGCCTTTTTGCCCGGCAATTTTCCATTTACTGTAGTGATTCGTCTGTTCTTGGCTATTAGGGTTTTCTGGGGTTTTTTCTTTTTAAAAAATTTTAAAAAACATTTTTGGGTTTTTAACGGGTGAGTCACAAGCAGGGGTCCCCAGAATTTCCCCCATGTTGTTTGACTTTTCCCGGGCGAAATTTTGGAAAAGGGTACATCTGCCGCAAATAAAAGGGTAGCAAACAGTGAAATACGAATATAAACTGATCAATTTCTATCAAAATTATAACAACAGGGTTTTTTAAAGTAGCAGTTTGTTTTGGGGAAATTTCCCAGTCAGGGTGATTCAAAATCAATTTTGGGTTTTTGGCTTCTTGAAAATTTACAAGAAACAGCTAATTTTTTTTAAAAATTTACAAGTTTTTTGGGAGGGGGGGCCCCTTTTGAGTATCGGTTTGGGGTGGAAAACCAACCCCCATTCCGGGGTTGGGAGGGGGTTCCCGGATTTCTTTTTTGGGGGGAGGGGCCCAAGGTTGGGGTTTTGGTTTTGGGGTTTTTGGGGGCCCCAAACTTTGCTAATCCTTTTTTGTGTGGGGGGGGTGTGGGGGTGTGTGGGGGGGGGGTGGGGGGGTTTTGGGGGTGTGTGGTGGGGGGGGGGGGGGGGGGTGGGGGACCCCGGGGGGGGTTTTTCCCTCGGGTCTTGGAGGGGGGGTGGGGGGGAAAACTTTCCAAGTTGGGGGGTTTGTCTTTTTTTTAAACAATTCTCCCACACCACATCACCCCACACAAAACCCCACCCACCCAACCCCCCCACCCACAAAACCACCCAAACAACTCCCCACGCAAAGCCCCCAACCCCCGCAAAAGAAAGGGCCACGCACGCACCACGCACGCCCGCAACAACCCCCCCGCCGCCCCGCCACGCCGCGGGGGCCGGATATACTCCAAGGGGGGGGGTTTGGTTCCCGGCCCTTTAAAGGGCGGGCGCGCCCCCAAACCCCCCACAAACACACACAAAACACACACACACAACACACACAACCCCAAACCACACACACACACACACACACACACCCCAAAACCAAACACCCCCACCCCCCCCCCCACCCCAAAACCCCCCCCCCCCACACACCCCCCCCCCACCACCCCACCACCAGCATTATCCAACAACCAAAAATAACAAAAAAAAGCAACCATACAAAATACACACAAACTCTTCACGTAGCCCCTTTAAGCCCCCCCCCCCCCCCCCCCCCCCCTTTTCACCCCCCCCCCCACACACACACACCACCACACACACACCACACACACACACACAAAACACACACACACCCCCAAAAACACACACCCAAAACAACACACCCCACACACCCCACACCCACACACCCACACCCCACACACAACGCTTTCCTGGACGAACTCACCTGGGAAAAAGCACAAACCCAAAATTACAAGTCGGTTCTGCAATGCATACACACCCCTCACCGCCCCCATACCAGTGTCTATCCATCATCTGTGTTGTTCTATCAACAATGCCAACAGCCCTGTTATATATCCTTCCCAGCACTCCCACCTACTTCAACAATAGACACACACACTCTTTCTCTCTCTCTCTCTTGTAAATTATCTGGTTAGTCCCGTCATACATTACTGGTCATCTAAACCTACTTGTTCCTCTTACCTTTCTCAAATAAATAGCAAAGAGCACATCACGCCCCTTCAAATGCCGCCCACGAAGGGGATGAGGCTTTCATAGCAAGGTCTTGATGTGGTAGTGTAGATAACAGCAGGTTTTAGCTGAAAGTGTCGTGTTCACGGTTCTATTATCATCAAGTCACAGACGGTCACTGAAATGTGAATTGCAAAGACTGGACTGTCCAGATAAGCAGCTTAATGCAGACGAAAATGACCACATCGTGACTTACAAGAGACACTGAGCAGGCAGTTTTGCTCTATCAATCACTTCTGAAAGAACAAATTAACCCCGAGTGAATCCGCACCTACTCAGTATTTGAGAAAAAAAAAGGTCGGCCCAATTAACATTAGGTGAATCTGCCCCTACTCAGCATTAAGAAAAAAAAAAAAAAAGGTCGGCCCAGTTAACATTAGGTGAATCTGACCTACTCAGTATTTGAGAAAAAAAAAAGGTCGGCCCAATTAACCCCGGGTGAATCTGCACCTACTCAGTATTTGCGAAAAAAAAAAGGTCGGCCCAACGTCACCGATCCAGTCAACAATAGAGATTTTTGATTAGTTACGGAAAATACCTGGTTAGTTTTTAAAAAAATCGGGACAGTTCGTGGGTTTAGTTACAGACCTAACAGAAGACAGTATCTCAGCTGCAAGAATAAGCATCAGATTTTAGGTATATAAGATACCCGCTCAGTCATGAAGGACACATACTTGTCACAGAAGGGGATCTGATCGGTCACGATAAAGAGTATGAATTAAGCCTTAGAAGATGACTATTACAGTCATAGAAGGACGTGTTCAATCACAGAAAGAACAGCTCTATCACAGAACATACATTATGTGTTTTGTCTTTCTCAAGGTATCTGCTTAGTGGCAAAAGATTATCAATTCGTCAAGCGTTATAACAAAACAATTGTTCTGTCACAAAACACCTCCTCAATCAGGAACAATATTCTCTCGGTTCCAGAAAATACCTAGTCGGTTGCAGACGATTGTGCTTGGTTTGCAGGTTCTTGCGTAGCAAAGAACACAATCTGCTCGATCGTTCAGGACGTTACTTGATTACAGAAAACACAGACTTCAATCGTGGAAGACTTGTAGTTTCTAAAGGAGATTTTTTTTTCCTACGGAAGGCGTGTTGGGAGAAGTTTCTTGTCAGTCCTTGGAGAACGCAGACTCTTTTGAGTTCCCAACTTGAATTATACATCGATAATTTGTTCCAGATGGGCGCAGCTTCCGTTTCAGCCACATAACTGGGAATTTTGTCCTCCACATTCAGAGACATCAACATCTCTGCCCAGTCATCAGACATGACAGGAATTTCTGCCCAGATCCCAGAGACAGGACTTTGGGCACCGAAGACCCCGGAGGAAGAAAGTTCCACCCAGATCTCGCAGACTGTGCAGTGCATTCGGAAGACCCCGAAGACAGACATTCCTGCTCAGATGATCCCAGACACACGAGAACATTCTCTCCGGGAGATCCAACAGACAGGGTTTTCCTCTCAGTCCCAGACCAAGAAGGGAAAACCATATGCGCGGCTTCTCGAGGAAGAACATGATGGCACCTCCCAAGTAAGGAGAGAACTTGCTATGAGTCTCCACAGGATAGTAAGCCATCATCACCCCGCGATCCTCATTTTGCCTCTCTTCCCCAACTGACAACGGTCAGGGTGGACCGAGGAAGGGGTCCAAGCGAGTGTCCATCCATGTCTCTGACAACAAGGGCATGGATGCTGACGCGGTGGAATCAGCCGGGGTGAGAGGGCTCCAGATGACAGCAGGGTCACAGGTGTGGTGGACTATTCACCTTCAGGGAACGGGTCCTGTTTGTCCCTCCCGTCACGCCCATGAAAAAGACCAGACTGAGAAGGTACTGGGACTGTTTGGCATGTGCATCTGTTTCTATGCCTCTGTCATTTTTTCTCTTTCTCTCTCAGTCTGCATCTGTGTGTCAGTGTGTTCGTCTGTCTCTGTCTATCTGTCCGTCTGTGGTGTGTGTGTGTGTGTGTGTGTGTGTGTGTGTGTGTGTGTGTGTGTTGATGTGTGTGTGTGTGTGTGTACGCGCGCGCACGTGCACGCGTCGTTCGTGTGTGTGTGTGTGTGTGTGTGTGTGTGTGTGTGTGTGTGTGTGTGTGTGTGTGTGTGATGGTGGGGTGTGTGTGTGCGCGCGCGTCCGTCCGTCGTCCGTAGTGTTGCGTCCGTGCGTGCGTGCGTGTGTTATATATCTGTGCTGTGAATGTGATGTGTTGAATTAATCGACTTTTTCAATGGTTGTAAATACTGTTTAATGTTAGATGCGAAGTAACTCCCTGGCAATTCTATGACAAATGCTGTCTTTAAATGGTTAATTTCGCTTCTGCTGTATGTTGGTGTCATTCTCTGTTTAAAGTGAAGAATTTGAAGAGATTCTGTTTTCTTAAATTTCCCAGACCTAAGGGAATTCAACAGCATCTCTTCTCACATCGTCCTGACCGACGAGCACGTACCCTCTCTTCTTCTCTCTCTCCTCTCTCTCTCTCTCTCTCTTTCTCTCTCTCTTCTCTCTCTTCTCTTCTCTCTCTTCTCTCTTCTCTCTCCTCATTCTCTCTCTCTCTCTCACTCTCCCCTGCATGTATGTATCTCTCTTCTTCTTCTGTCTTTTTATGTATGTACTGTATGTATGTAGTTGTATGTATGTATGTATGTTTATGTATGTCATGCATTGCATGTATGTATGTATGTGTATGTATGTATGTATGTATGTATGTAGTATGTATGTATGTATGTATGTATGTATGCATGTATGTAGGGTCTTTTTTATTATTATGGTAGGCATGAGATGAGATGAGAGAGAGAAGAGAGAGAGAAGAGAAGAATGAGATGATGAGTGATGAGAGAGCGAGGAGAGAGAGAGAATGTCTCATCTTGTGGCCTTTATCATGTTCTAACGGTGACCTAGTGTCCACTCCCTCGGCTTGTGCCATTGGTGAATCCATCACGAGGCCTCTGTGCATTGGGAATCATCACGGGGCTCTGTGCCATTGGTGAATCCATAGAGGCCTCTGTGCCATTGGTGAATTCTCATCGAGGCCTCTGTGCCTTTGGGTGATTCATCACGAGGCCTCTGTGCCATTGATGAATCCATCACGAGGCCCTGTGCCATGATGAAATCATCACGAGGCCCTGTGCCATTGTCGAATCCATCACGAGGCCTCTGTGCCATTGGTGAATTCATCACGAGGCCTCTGTGCCATTGGTGAATCCATCACGAGGCCCCTGTGCCATTGGTGAATCATCACGAGGCCCTGTGCCATTGGTGAACCCATCACGAGGCCTCTGTGCCATTGGTAAATTTCATCACGAGGCCTCTGTGCCATTGGTGAATCCATCACGAGGCCTCTGTTGCCATTGGTGAAATCGATCACGAGGCCCCTGTGCCATGGTGAATCCATCACGAGGCCCTGTGCCATTGGTGAATCCATCACGAGGCCTCTGTGCCATTGGTGAATCCATCACGAGGCCTCTGTGCCATTGGTGAATCGATCACGAGGCCCTGTGCCACTGGTGAATCCATCACGAGGCCCCTGTGCCATGGTGAATCCATCACGAGGCCCCTGTGCCATGGTGAATCCATCACGAGGCCCCTGTGCCATTGGTGAATCCATCACGAGGCGTCTGGTACTGGCAAGTTCATGGGGGCTGTTGTTGAACGGACGAGGTGGCGCCCTCTGGAGCGGAACGCTCCCTCCGCGCTGACTCCGTGGCTGAACCATATTGTCGTCAGTAGTAGGTGATGTCCTGCGTTTGGTGGATCAGAACAGGTATCACTGAACACCACCGAAGTAATTCGGCAGGATGCAGTGTCTTCTCCGGTGGGTTGCCTCATGACGACTTGACATTAACTGCCCCATGTGGATTGCCGGTGCGGGGCTGCGTCGGGACAAGCTGGGGTATGACTGTGGACGGAGTGTGTGGTGTGTGTGTGTGTGTGTGTGTGTTTTGGGGAGGGGGGGGGGGGGGGCGCTAAATGGGTGGCGTCAGAATAGTGCCATTGAGTTGGCACATAAAGTTGGACAGAAGAAAAAAAAAAAAGAAAGAAAATGTGCTTCGGTTCTGTATTGTAGGACTCAGGTGGTTGTCATATTCAGCCATACATGGTCAGGTGTACTGTTCGTCTTCCATCCCGGACACCGGGCCGCTTAAGTTCCTCTGATATTTTTCCGTGGATTTGAAGAGTTGATGAGGTACCTCATTACAAAGCGTGCTGTCGGGCGTTGAAGAGCTTCTCACTGTTTTACATTACGCTGCAAGCGAGGACCCCAAACTACGCTTTCGTACTCGGGGGCAGGCAGCACATACAATGTACAGGCTGTCTCTTTCGATCTTTCCGCTCCATTCAAGAAAATAGTGGGTGTTGTTAGCCTTTGTGTATACGTTGTTAATGTGCTCACCCTGGCTGAACCCTTTCGTGGCCATCTGTACAGAGAGTCAGCAGTTTCCACCCTCATCTGTTTTCCCCAGTTTCGTCATTCACATATCTGTAATTTCACAAATCTGTAATTTCACATATCTGTTTAAATTTCATATCTGTAATTTCACATATCTGTAATTTCCTAATTTTTTTTTTCAGGGAGGGGAGGGAGGGTGATGGGGATTATATACTAAGTTGAGCCAATAAATCAAGCCGGTTGAATTTCTATTTATCCACATCGTTAGATTTAAGTCTTAAGTATCTCTTGAATTGGTGTAAAGTAAATCGACATGGGTTTGTCTGTTTCATTTGCTATGTTTAACGTTAACAGGATTAAACAGGAAAGCCACTGAGCCCTTTCATGAAGAAGAACACACACACACACACACACACACACACACCACACACACACACACACACACACACCACACCACACACACCACACACACACACACAACATCACACATCACACAACCACACACACACCACACAACACACACCACACACACCACACACACACACACGCACGCACGCACGCACGCACGCACGCACGCACGCACGCACACACACACACACACACAACCACACACACACACCTTTACATACAACTACATAACAATTCATTACATGATAACACTTTTACGGCGAATGAAACAGACCGTACTACAAAAAAAAAAAAAATGTGCTCGAACTAAATTCATTTTTTCCTCTCTCCTGGCCTCCAGATTTTAGAGATAAACTTAATCCGTTTGTATCAAGGATGACTCAGGGAGCAGAAACAGAGATACAGAAACAACCCTCTATGATTGTCTTCCACAGGAACAGAATTACAGAAACGCCCCTATATAAAAGCCTTCCACAGGACGGAGATACAGAAAGCAACCCTATATGACAGTCTTTTACAGAAACAGAGAGATATAGAAAGCAACCCTATGTGACAGTCTTCCACAGAAACAGAGAGATACAGAAAGCAACCCTATGTGACAGTCTTCCACAGAACAGAGAGATACAGAAAGCAACCCTATATGACAGTCTTCCACAGAAACAGAGAGATACAGAAAGCAACCCTATGTGACAGTCTTCCACAGAAACAGAGATACAGAAAGCAACCCTATATGACAATGCTCACAGGAACAGAGAGAACAGAAAGCAAACCTATATGACAATCTTCCACAGGAACAGAGAGATACAGAAAGCAACCTATATGACAATCTTCCACAGGAACAGAGAGATACAGAAAGCAAACCTATATGACATCTTTACAGGAACAGAGAGATACAGAAAGCAAACCTATATGGCAGTCTTTTACAGGAACAGAGAGATACAGAAAGCAAACCTATATGACAGTCTTCTACAGGAACAGAGATACAGAAAGCAAACCTATATGACAGTCTTCTACAGGAACAGAGAGATACAGAAAGCAAACCTATATGACAGTCTTCTACAGGAACAGAGATACAGAAAGCAAACCGTATTGACAGTCTTCCACAGAAACAGAGAGATACAGAAAGCAACCCTATATGACAATGCTCCACAGGAACAGAGAGATATAGAAAGCAACCCTATTGACAGTCTTCCACAGGAACAGAGATACAGAAAGCAACCCTATATGACAATGCTCCACAGAAACAGAGAGATACAGAAAGCAACCCTACATGACAATCTTCCACAGGAACAGAGAGATACAGAAAGCAACCATATATGACAATGCTCCACAGGAACAGAGAGATACAGAAAGCAAACCTATATGACAACTTCTCAGGAACAAGAGATACAGAAAGCAACCCTATATGACAGTCTTCTACAGGAACAGAGAGATACAGAAAGCAACCCTATATGACAACCTTCTGCAGGAACAGAGGATACAGCAAGCAACCTATATGACAGTCTTCTACAGGAACAAGAGATACAGAAAGCAAACCTATATGACAGTCTTCTACAGGAACAGAGATACAGAAAGCAAACCTATATGACAGTCTTCTACAGGAACAGAGAGATACAGAAAGCAACCTATATGACAGTCTTCTACAGAACAGAGAAATACAGAAGCAACCCTATGTGACAGTCTTCCACAGGAACAGAGATACAGAACCCTATATGACAGTTTTTCATAGGAACAGAGATACAAACCCTATATGACAGTTTTTGGGAATCCCAAACAGACTGAGAAGAAAACCTTCATTTCTCTCAATAGCCCCGATCTGTAAACAGCTTTAACAGCGATTTTGGTGATCTCTACGTTCTGATCACCAAGTGCAATCAAACAGAGTTAGAAGTACAATGGGGAGAAACGCAGACCCTGCCGAAGTAGAACAGGCCCTTGTTCACTGGTTCCCAGTTATGATTTAGATACACATCAAATCTTGCCAGTTCGAATATATCAATTTATGGAACAAGATCGATTTTTTTCTCTCTGATGCATTGTTATGTCTTAGCTGGTAACGAGACTGATTTCGTACACCGGCCGCCGTGGCGAAGACTTCCGGCTGGGAGGGCGTGGGTTCAATTCCCAGAAGTTATTCATATTTGTGGGATTTTCTGCCCCGAATGGCTGTTGTCCAGGCTTGAGTTTGCTATGGGATCATTTGGGAAGATTGGAACAACATAGTCGACTTTCAGCTAAATAATGGATGCATCTCTGAGAATGTTCCTCAAATGTCCTGACCAACACTGCAGATGTCTGTTTCTCTCAGGCCTGGTTGACGCCGTGATATATGAGAAAAGTAAGCGTAGAGTACAGTCCTGTCATGTAGTCTTAAACCAGAATGGAAATCGTACCATTTTCATCCTCAACCTCACCTTCATCGATCAGCATAGAAAGGTCAAATTCTGTGCCCCAACCTCACCTTCATCGATCAGCATAGAAAGGTCAAATTCTGTGCCCCAACCTCACTTCATCGATCAGCATAGAAAGGTCAAATTCTGTGCCCCAACCTCACCTTCATCGATCAGCATAGAAAGGTCAAATTCTGTGCCCCAACCTCACCTTCATCGATCAGCATAGAAAGGTCAAATTCTGTGCCCCAACCTCACCTTCATCGATCAGCATAGAAAGGTCAAATTCTGTGCCCCAACCTCACCTTCATCGATCAGCATAGAAAGGTCAAATTCTGTGCCCCAACCTCACCTTCATCGATCAGCATAGAAAGGTCAAATTCTGTGCCCCAACCTCACCTTCATCGATCAGCATAGAAAGGTCAAATTGTGTGCCCCTCCATGCCTCACTGTCATGGTGACTCCAACCTGAAGAGGATTATTTTTAGACCGCAGTAGAAGTCGCATTTTGGAACTGCTGGCCGTTGGTATTAACAACTGTGAATAGCCACTCCATTGCCTTTAGCGGTTCGAGTGAGAAGTTAATATATATTTGTGTCTCCTTCTGACTCGCCATGCACTTGTAAGTGAGAGAACCGCTGTAATCTATCTTGGACAGAGTGTACATTGAGTGTCGTCCTCCGGTAGAATGGCACTCGATGACTATTTATGAAGTGGGCTACTTTCTGCACTCGTGTTGTTTACAATGCCAGGCGCGTGCTCGACCCGTGTGTGTCTCTTTCTTTCTCTGTGTCCGTTTGTCTGTCAGTCCATCTGGTTGTCTCCCTCCATCACCCCCCCCCCCACCTCCACCACCACCACCACCCCTTCCCTCTGTCTGTCGTCTCTCTTGATCTTGTCACAATAAACTCTCCATCCCTGTGGACAGAGACGAGGAAACGATCCATCTCCAACCACAGATTGAAATTCACTTTAAACCATTGTTCAAACTAGCTCCATGAACAAGAACAAAAGAAAAAAAAGCAGCAAACAACAACAACAACAACAACAACAACAACAACAACAACAACACACAGACACAACAGCAGCAGCAGCAGCAGCAGCAGCACAACAACAACAACAGCAGCAGCAACAACAACAACAAAACAAAAACTATTAATGAATTGTTTTCACTCAAAATTGAAAATTAAGATCCGAAAACCAGCACAATTCTATTCCATCCCTGGGAATGCGTAGTCCTAGTCTTCCCCATCTGACACCCGATCTTTTTTCTTCTTTTTTTTTTCTTTTCTTTTTTTTAATTCTTTTCTTTTTTTCTTTTTTCTTTTCTTTCTTTCTTTCTTTCTTTTTATATTTATTTATTTTTTTTTTTTTTTATGCTATGGCGAATAATGCGTCTTTTCATGGGAAATCTTTCAGGTGTGATGGAGAAGACCTCTTCGTCCCACTTGGTGTAAACTTTCCATCTTTTCGAAGATTATGTCATGGCAGTTTCAAATGTGGAGGAGGCGCCTACTGCTCAACTGCTCCTGCTCAAGAATGTTCAAAACACATAGCAACCGACATCTCCATCCAGCCTTGGTCCTGGCACAATGTTCAAAACACATAGCAACCGACATCTCCATTCAGTCTTGTCCTGGCACAATGTTCAAAACACATAGCAACCGACATCTCCATTCAGTCTTGGTCCTGGCACAATGTTCAAAACACATAGCACCGACATCTCCATTCAGCCATGTCTGGCACAATGTTCAAAACACTTGAATCCACATTTCATTCATTTATGTTCCTGCACAATGTTTCAAAACATGCAACCGACATCTCCATTCAGTCTTGTCCTGGAAATGTTCAGATACACAGAGAAGCACTCCTTCGCCTTGTCCTGGCACATGTTCAAAACTACCCATACATTCTTCCATTCACTGTCTGGTACATGTTCAAAATGCAACCACCGTCATCTCCTCAAGCTGGTCCTGCTCAAAATGTTCAAAACACATCCAACGTATCTCCATTCAGCCTTGGTCCTGGCACAATGTTCAAAACACACCCAACCGTATCTCCATTCAGCCTTGGTCCTGGACAATGTTCAAAAACACTCCAACCGATCTCCATTCAGCCTTGGTTCTGGCACAATGTTCAAAAACACCCAACCGTATCTCCATTCAGCCTTGGTCCTGGCACAATGTTCAAAACACATCCAACCGACATCTCTATCCAGCCTTGGTCCCGGCACAATGTTCAAAACACATACAACCGACATCTCCTTTCAGCCTTGGTCCTGGCACAATGTTCAAAACACATAGCAACCGACATCTCCTTCAGCCTTGGTCCTGGCACAATGTTCAAAACACAACGCCAGCCGACATCTATTCAGCCTTGGTCCTGGACAATGTTCAAAACACATAGCAACCGACATCTCCGTTCAGCCTTGGTCCTGGCACAATGTTCAAAACACATAGCCCAACCGACATCTCATTCAGCCTTGGTCCTGGTACAATGTCAAAACACATAGCAACCGACATCTCCATTAAGCCTTGGTCCTGACACTCATGCTGCGTTTTCAGTCTGGACAAAAGGAGTCTCTCAATGACTCTCTTTCTGCTCTGGAAGCCTTATTTTTTGTTTCACGTTGATCGACTAAAATCGGTGGCAACTTAGTTCTTGCATGGGTCACTGGGCATGTCGGCTATCGAGGCAGTGATAAAGGCCGATATCTTGACACACACACACACACACACACACACGACTACACCATACAGAACACCCACACACACCACACACACACACACACACACACACACACACACACACACACACACACACGTCGCCGCGCGCCGCGCGCGCGGATGCACAACACACACACACACACACACACACACACAACACACACACACACACACAACACCACACACACACACACACACCACACACACACACCACGCACGCACGCACGCACGCACGCACCACCACACACACACACACACACACACACACACACACCACACACCACACACATGCACACACACATGCACACACACATACAAGCACACACAGAGAGAGAAGAGAGAGAGAGAGAGAGAGAGAAAAGAAGAGAGAGAGAGAGAGAGAGAGAGAGAGGAGAGAGAGAGAGAGAGAGTGACAGCTCATCAGTCATATTCGTCACCAGTCAAAATACGAGAGGACGTCATCGGCAGGGTACTTCGTCATAACGGTGCGACAATCCCTACCTTTCTTCTCCCCCTCCCTCCATCTCACTCCTTCCCGCCTCCCTCCCCCCCCCCCCTTTTTAGCCCCCATCGAAGCCCATCCTGCACAATGTTATTGACAACTTTCTTCCTTGCGCACTTTCACGGAGCATGATAATATAAGACAGAAAAATGCGAACAGAGAGAGAGAGAGAGAAGAGAGAGAGAGGAGAGAGAGAGAGTGGGGGGGGGGAGGGGGAGAGGGAGGGGGGGAATAGAGGTGAATCTGAGGAGATATGACACCGCGGTTCATTGAAAACTTTCTTTCTTCTCTTTCTTTCTTTCTTTTCTTCTCATCTTTTCTCTCTTCTTCCTTCTTCTTCTTCTTCTTCTTCTTCTTCTTCTTCTTCTTCTTCTTCTTTCTTCTTCTCTTTCTCTCTGTCTTTTCTTTGAGTCTCGAAGAAGTTTTGATGCATGAAAAAATAGGAACACCTAATGATTGAGTCAATGATGAACGATATATTCCCAGCTTTTGCGGGCAAATTAGTTCCCTTCCGGTTGACTGCAATGCTTATAAGGACAACAAAAATGGCGAACAAATTGCTACACGGTTGTAATACCAATGGACAACAAAAATGGCGAACAAACTGCTACACGGTTGCAATACTATGGACAACAAAGATGGCGAACAAATTGCTACACGGTTGTAATACTATGGACAACAAAGATGGCGAACAAACTGCTACACAATCGTAAATACCTATGGACAACAAAAATGGCGAACAAACTGCTACACGATTGTAATACCTATGGACAACAAAGATGGCGAACAAATTGCTACACGGTTTGTAATACCAATGGACAACAAAAATGGCGAACAAACTGCTACACGATTGTAATACCAATGGACAACAAAAATGGCGAACAAACTGCTACACGATTGTAATACCTATGGGCAACAAAAATGGCGAACAAACTGCTACACGGTTTGTAATACCTATGGGCAACAAAAATGGCGAACAAACTGTTACACGGGGTAAAACAAGCTGGACATCGAAAGTGAGAGTTTATGAACAAGAGTTTGCTCAAATGTGAATAAAATCAAGTTGAAGATAGCGGGGCCTTCCATAAATGATGCTTGTTGCGAACTGAACTGGTTGTCCGCTGGTGACAAGAATAGGTTCAATATGAAACGAGGCAGGAACAGTAAACAATAAGCAACAAACAAGTGGGGTAACTCTTGCTCCCACAAGAAAACAAATACACGCCCAAAACTCCAAAGGAATGCTGCTTACGACACCGAACCGCCTGGCAGACATGACAGCACAGAGCACACAGAACAAAGCAGAAATGACAGCACAGAGCACACAGAACAAAGCAGACATGACAGCACAGAGCACACAAACAAAGCAGATATGACAGCACAGAGCACACAGAACAAAGCAGAAATGACAGCACAGAGCACACAGAACAAAGCAGACATGACAGCACAGGCACACAGAACAAAGCAGAAATGACAGCACAGAGCACACAGAACAAAGCAGATATGACAGCACAGAGCACACAGAACAAAGCAGAAATTACAGCACAGAACACACAGAACAAAGGTGATATGACAGCACAGAGCACACAGAACAAAGCAGAAATGACAGCACAGAGCACACAGAACAAAGCAGATATGACAGCACAGAGCACACAGAACAAAGCAGAAATGACAGCACAGAACACACAGAACAAAGGTGATATGACAGCACAGAGCACACAGAACAAAGCAGACATGACAGCACAGAGCACACAGAACAAAGCAGATATGACAGCACAGAGCACACAGAACAAAGCAGATATGACAGCACAGAGCACACAGAACAAAGCAGACATGACAGCACAGAGCACACAGAACAAAGCAGATATGACAGCACAGAGCACACAGAACAAAGCAGAAATGACAGCACAGAACACACAGAACAAAGCAATATGACAGCACAGAGCACACAGAACAAAGCAGAAATGACAGCACAGAGCACACAGAACAAAGCAGATATGACAGCACAGAGCACACAGAACAAAGCAGATAGACAGCACAGAGCACACAGAACAAAGCAGATATGACAGCACAGAACACACAGAACAAAGCAGATATGACAGCACAGAGCACACAGAACAAAGTAGATATGACAGCACAGAGCACACAGAACAAAGCAGATATGACAGCACAGAGCACACAGAACAAAGCAGAAATTACAGCACAGAGCACACAGAACAAAGCAGATATGACAGCACAGAGCACACAGAACAAAGCAGATATGGACAGCACAGAGCACACAGAACAAAGCAGAAATGACAGCACAGAGCACACAGAACAAAGGTGATATGACAGCACAGAGCACACAGAACAAAGCAGATATGACAGCACAGAGCACACAGACCAAAGCAGATATGACAACACAGAGCACACACAACAAAGGTGATATGACAGCATAGAGCACACAGAACAAAGCAGAAATGACAGCACAGAGCACACAGAACAAAGCAGAAATGACAGCACAGAGCTCACAGAACAAAGCAGAAATGACAGCACAGAGCACACAGAACAAAGCAGACGTGACAGCACAGAGCACACAGAACAAAGGTGATATGACAGCACAGAGCACACAGAACAAAGCAGAAATGACAGCACAGAGCACACAGAACAAAGCAGATATGACAGCACAGAGCACACAGAACAAACAAAGAAACATGCAGTGTTCGTTTGAAGTAATGGGCGTGTATTTGTTTTCTTGTGGGAGCAAGAGTTAGCGTACTTGTTTGTTGTTTAAGAATAGTTTATGAACGAGTAGGACTGCTAAGGTTTTCTGCTTGCAGGCACTTCTCTTTATTTTCCCCTCTACCTCTCCTCCCTCCCCCTCTTCCCTTTGCAACAAGGCATAGGACATAAGACAGTTCAATTCATCCAACATTACAGGACACGAGACATTCGTCCGACATTACCTATACATTATAAATGGAAAATGTTTCTCACTATGTATAAAGGTGCATAAAACAAAACAAAATATCAGAACAGAAAGGTCAGCAGTTGCTATTGTGCAGTACAGTACGAGAGTGGCCAAAATGCTGTACAGAAACAGCATCTTTTCACCCACACACCACCATCTCTATAAACATCGACTCTCTCCAACAGTCAATGTGTTACATATCATAGAGATCAACCAAGTATGAGATCATAGCAAAATAGCAAGGGATTTGTAAAAGAATCAATTTGGGTTCATTCAGTATCTTTGTAAAAACATGCGGTGAACGACAGAAAACGAACACATATATTTATATATAGATAAACTGCATTTTAACATTCAAATACATTTATATATAGATAAACTGCATTTAACATTCAAATACATTTATATACAGATAAACTGCATCTAACATTGATTCAACACCACCTATATAGATAAACTGCATTTCACATTGATTCAACAGCACCTCTGGAGATAAACTGCATTTAACATTGATTCAACAGCACCTCTGTTGATAAACTGCATTTAACATTGATTCAACAGCACCTATAAGTCACCTCCATCCACACACTAACATATATATATAAACTGCATTTAATATTTAAATACATTTTATATATATATAGATAAACTGCATTTAACATTCAAACAACACACACACACACACACACACACACAAATATATATTATATATATATATATATTATATATAAACTGCACTTAATAATTCAAACACACTTATATATATAGATAAACTGCATTTAACATTCAAATACATTTACATACAGATAAACTGCATATAACATTCAAATACATTTATATATATTGATAAACTGCATGTAACATTCAAATACATTTAACATTCAAATACATTTATATATATAGATAAACTGCATTTAACATTCAAATACATTTATATGTAGATGAACTGCATTTAACATTCAAATACATTTATATATAGATAAACTGCATTTAACATTCAAATACATTTATATATAGATAAACTGCATTTAACATTCACACACATTTATATATATAGATAAAACTGCATTTAACATTCAAGTACATTTATATATAGATAAACTGCATTTAACATTGATTCAACAGCACCTCTATAGATAAACTGCATTTAACATTGATTCAACAACACCTATAGGTCACCTCCACCCACACACTAGGAGATTAAAGTATAAAATGGTAAGTAAATCAATGAATTAATCAGTCAGCAAATAATGAATAAATGAATAATTGATTGAATGAATAAACAGGCAGGTTCTCTTTTGACCACCACATGAACTTTACAGCTAGTGGGACATCTAGAGGAACGCAGACCCCAGCCAGTGTTCAGACAGTTCCCGGGACCACCCCTTTGAGTTAGTTCGTGAGTAGAAACTAAATTATTTTCTTGTCGCTAGGGGAAGTAATAGTAAGAACTGAAGGAGTTGTTTCCCATGTACTTAAACTTATGACAGGCAAATATGAAATGTAAACGTTGTCATTAAAAATGTTGATATTTGATTATCTCATATCAATTCGTAGATGGTTATGAATTCGAAATAGTAATTTTACAGCGTTCACGTTAAGTTAAATACAGTTGTACAATTGGTGATTAGTAATTTTCAGAAAAATCTGGACTCATACATACTCATTAGAAACAACCCCGACAGTCATAAAATTTGTTTTTAAAGGTTGAAGAGGTTGAAAATAGATTTGCAACTGATGGATGATGAAAAAAAAAAAAATTCAGAGAATAGAAACATGTCCATAATACCAAACCCGTAAGAAGAAAAGTGAGAGGCCTTTCGGGGTATGTTGAGTGAAATGATCTCTAGGACTCGTAGTACCTTTCGTTTGGTAGGTTTTCTGACCTGTTGGCAGATCATTATCAGAAATGATGACACATGAACAGAGGTCTTATTTGTCATTTGGATGAAAGCATTACAGGAGAAGACACCCACTTTGAGCTTATCTGTCCGGAATTATGTGACCTGAAACGCTCGTTGGTGTCCGCCAAGGCTCCTGGGCAACCTTGCGTACTTGGACTGTTGGCATTGATGTCATCGGTAATGAGCACGTCACTAAACGAATAGCGAATCACTTGAACAGAACCTTCCAAAATCTTAAATACCATTATGCATCCGATTTCTATCACAAATCTTATTACTATTTTATTGGTCAGTAATATTATAGTATAAATGAATGTTCACAGGACAATTTCCTAAGGGGGGTATGTGCGACCTGAATTCGCATCTCAGAAATGGGTCGATGGTCTTTCTAAATAAACTATCTATACACTGTCTGTCTGTCGATCTGTCTGTCTGTTTGTCTGTCTCTGTCTTCTCTGTCTCTCTGTCTCTCTCTCTCCCTCCTCGATGAAAACGCATAAACAAAGTCACTTCTTTTGTTATTCACTGCATTTTACAGTACAGGAATTACTATGTTCAACAGTAGCAATAGAACAGTAACCGTTAAATATTTGCACGGTTGTTCTGAATGAACAGACGCCAACAGCGTGAGTAACGATGGTATTTTGGATGGTATACACAAATGTTTGTCCCGGCATGACAATTTTAGTTTTCGACAGTGAACATTTGATGTTGTGTCTTTGTGTCTCTGTCTGTCTGTTTCTGTCTCTGTCTGTCTGTCTGTCTATTGCTCCCCCCCCCCTCCTCTCTCTGAACTTATCTTTAAGATTCTTATGACATTCATTAGGGTAATAACAACAGAATAGAATTCTAAAAGTCTAAATGTTGAACGCTTTAAACGAACGAACGTCTTATGAGTTAATAAAGGATCTACCCAACCAACAAATATTAGTTGCTGAGTCGTTGGTATCTTTTGTTAAGGCATTTGGACATTTGCCAGGACAAGAAGGTTAGATGACTCCCAGGAATATACATCAACTGATGACATGTCGTGCGTTTCCATCTCCCCCCCCCACATCCCTACCCATCCCCTACCCATCCAACTCCCCCACCTCACCGCCTTTTGCCAGTACACAGAGACTCGACATGATGGATGCACACGCACCTGTTACGATTGCTGTGCGACCATCTGTCTTCATGATCAGTAAGCAAACGCTGGAATGTTCTACGACTGGAACAGACGCGTGGGACAGAAAGATCGGAGGGGAACTGGGAAATCATCGAAACAAACTGGAAGCCAAGTTGTACGGCACCCTGGAGGAGCTGCGGTGGACGGCAGCCTTCATTGAGGACACCGGGCTGCTCATCTAATGGGAAGCGATCGAGGAAGAAGAAGAAGAAGATCGAAACAAACATAATGGAGCACCCCCCACCCCACCCCCACACACAGAGAAAGCTAAGGATTTTTGCCCCTCTAATACACAAAGGTATTATGTTTGTCTGTTTCTGTCTGTCTGTCTCTCTCTCATTATTTCCCAGTTGAATTTTTTTTTTTTAGCTTGGAGACTAAAATGCCGCTCACAACTGCGGGCGCATTCACGGCCGGAAAGACGCGCATACCTTTTGATAAATCAACGAAAAGATGTACCCGCAATTGTGCCCGCATTTGGGTATTCTGGCGTTTCATAAGAAACATCTGAGCCCCCCCCCCCCCCCCCCCCCCCCGAAAAAAGAAGAAGAAAAAAGTTGGGCCCAGGAAGGAAAAAAAAAAGGTGCAAACTACCATAAAGACAGCTTCACCAGAGATATACAAATTACCATAAAGACAGCTTCACCAGTGATAAACAAACTACCATAAAGACAGCTTCACCAGTGATATACAAACTACCATAAAGACAGCTTCACCAGTGATATACAAACTACCATAAAGACAGCTTCACCAGTGATATACAAACTACCATAAAGACAGCTTCACCAGGGATATACAAACTACCATAAAGACAGCTTCACCAGTGATATACAAACTACCATAAAGACAGCTTCACCAGTGATATACAAACTACCATAAAGACAGCTTCACCAGAGATATACAAACTACCATAAAGACAGCTTCACCAGTGATATACAAACTACCATGAAGACAGCTTCACCAGAGATATACAAACTACCATAAAGACAGCTTCACCAGTGATATACAAACTACCATGAAGACAGCTTCACCAGAGATATACAAACTACCATAAAGACAGCTTCACCAGTGATATACAAACTACCATAAAGACAGCTTCACCAGAGATATACAAACTACCATAAAGACAGCTTCACCAGAGATATACAAACTACCATAAAGACAGCTTCACCAGTGATATACAAACTACCATAAAGACAGCTTCACCAGTGATATACAAACTACCATAAAGACAGCTTCACCGGTGATATACTGTCACGGTCAAAAATAAGCACAACCAAATTCGTGTCAATCGCCACCAGCCCAGTCGGACTTAAGCCGAACTCAAATATTCTAGGCGTCAGGCAGACGGGCCCATGGTTCGGATCCAGCCAATTAAGCATAGGGGAGAGGCTCCACAGAGACGGTCTGTCCACGCAGACGGACTAAGTAGTTGACCGACGCCTCGATGTCTGCCCAGACGGATCTTGGTGCCTGGGCCAGACTCATCCAGCCAATTTTGTAGGACCAGTGTCCACAATTAAATCGGACGTCGCCAGTTAAGTAGGAAAGGGGGGAAGGTAGTGTGTGGTGGGGGTGAAATCTAGCTAATCAATTAAATGACCAATTGACCACCACAGAGAGTAAGGCGTGTAGGCGTGACTGTCATGATTTGAATATCCAATGGAATTAGAGGGAGATAACTTCGGGTACGAGGTGGTAAAAAATACTGACCAATGGTACTCCCTTGGACACGGAGTTTAGGGCATAAAGTAATGCGTGAGTGAACGAGGAGGTAGAACGAACAGAGAAACGAACAGATAGAGAGAGAGAGGAAGAAGTTCGAGGAGTAGGCTCTCGCCTACAGGAAGGCAGGGAGATGGGAAGAACGAACAGAGAGAGTAGAGAGAGAGGGGTTCGGAATGTAAGCTCTGACGAGAGAAGAGCAGGGAGATGAGAGGAGAGAAGGAACCAAGTTGAAGATTAGCACGAGTAGTCTGCAGAGGAAGGACTAAAGAGAGATGTGGAGGAGAGAGTTGCTAACTAATGAAGAGAAAAAGAAAGAAAAGAAAGGGAAAGAAAGCAACCATGTCCATTTGATAGGGCAGACTAGAAGAGAGAGAGAGAGAGTGCAATGCGTTAATGCAGGAAGAAGAAAGGAGAACAGATCGATGTTGATAGTCACTGTTCCATCTTAACCGGGGTTCGACCTCATACCTGGCAGCGTCACTTCGTCAAGCAGAACCACAGACCAACGCCAGTGCCAGCAGACCAATACCAGTGCCAGCAGTTGTGTCGTGCTTGTGAAAGTGACAGTGAAAAGAAAAAAAAAAAAAAAAGAAAAAGACAGTGATTCGTGAATAGTTAAGATCACCTGGCCAGGTAAAGTAGAAATCTATTTATACCCGGGTTTAGTTAATGATGTTTTAGATAAATGATTTTGTGAAGTTCAGGAAAGAGAGAATGTTTTATTTTGTTTGATTCCATATGCATTGATGTTTCGTTCTATTGATCATGTGTAGTAAGTTATAGACTTTACTAGTGGTTTGATGTGACGAATGCATGATATATGAATGAGATTGTAAGCAAGCTGTGAGTGTGTTTGGGCTGTGCGCTAGTCCTTCCTCCACTGAAACACCCCGAGGTGACAATTTATTGGCGAGCCTGCCAGGATATTCTGGCCCATTTATTATAATTGTTCAACTTCTCAGAGAGGAAGCTGGGTGGGATTCAAGTATTGTAATCCTAAGACAAGGGGTTGTCTTACTGTATGTTCCAAGATAGTTAAATACTAGGCTTGGCATTGCTTCCAAGATAGTTAATACTAGGCTTGGCATTTCAGCCCCAGAGTACTTATTTCGCACAGATTGCCTATAATTCGCTCTCATAGTTGGGTCAGGCGCTGGGCGTCTTATAAAAACTAATTACGTTGTCCCAAGCTAATATTGTCATTCATAGGATTGTGCTATTACGTCACTCGTGTCGGTAACCACCAGTTTGGCTGTCGTAGAAATAAAATCTTGTTCAAAAAAAAAAAGAGATATAATGGCGGAAGAAAAGAACACCCCTATTGAACAACTTGTGAGCGTCGCTCGTGATTTAGGTTACTCGGGAGAAGAGCTGCGAGCATTCGTTGAAAACCAACAGAAGATGGAAAGAGATGAGCGAGCAGAAAGACGTCGTGTCGCTGTAGAAATAGCTGAGCAGGAAAGGATTAAAGCTAGCGAAACGCAGGAGACAGAAAGATTAAAGATTCAGGCTAATCAGGCTAGCGAAACGCAAGAAACAGAAAGATTAAGGATTCAATTAGAGTTAGAAAAGGTGAGAATACAAAGGAGACCACCGATGAGGGTAGTTCAGTCTCCAGTGACTCTGTGCGCAGTTACGCCCCCGACCAAAGTTGCCAAAGTTCTCTGAAGGAACAGATTCGATTGATGCATACATCAGTCGTTTCGAAACGTTTGCTACCAGTCATGGGTTGGCCTGCAGAAGAGTGGGCAGTCATTTTGTCAGCGCTATTGACTGGTAAGGCATTACAGATTTTCACTGCGTTACCAGCAGACACCCAATCTGATTTGGTGCCGTGAAGGAGTCGTTGATGAAGGGATTTGAACCTCACAGAGGAAGGATTCAGAAAGAAATTTCGTTCAGCTAGATTGCAAGCAGGTGAAACGTACACTCAGTTTGGTGCACGTTTAGATCACTATTTTGATAAATGGTTAGAGTTGAGTGGAACGAAGAAGGAGTTCACTGAATTGAAAGACCTGGTTATGAAAGAACAGATTTTGTCAGGTTGTAGTCCAGAGTTAAACCATACATTTGAAAGAGAGACAGCCAGAGACAGCAGGGGAGTTGTTGAAGTTCGCAGAGGTGTATAGGGAGGCACGTTTGGGCACTAAGGTGCAGGAGAAACAGGCCTAGGCACAGGTGAGAAGAGTGCAAGAAGAACTAGAGGAGTTTTCTGCAAAGTCTGCAAACCCAGTGGTGGGGCAGAAAGGAGGACAAAGGGACAATAGGTGTTTCATTTGTCACAAGAAGGGACATGTGGCGAGGGTTGTCGCATGAGGTTCAGAAGGCAGCAGCCTTGCGAGAGGTGGATAAAGGGTCGTCAAGGAGAGACGACCTGCAGTGGAACCAAAAGGGATCCAATCGGAAGAGGGTGGAGTGCAGCCTATGGCTAGCACTGGACAGCAGTCAGTGTCAGGGATGGAGGGCACTAGGCTGAGTGGTTCGTTACCAGTGGAAGAAGGGTGGATTGGCCAGCAGAGGGTGAAAGTGTTACGAGACACTGGTTGTTCATACGGTGTGGTGAGAACAACGCTGGTCGAGAAAGGGGATTTGACAGGGCAAATCCAGACCTGTACTCTAATCGATGGCACTGTGAGGGAGTTTCCAGTTGCTAAGATAGAAGTACGTACCCCTTACTTCTCAGGCGAGTTGTCTGCGTTGGTGATGGAGAAAACCCTTCATGATTTGATCATTGGAAATATTCCAGGGGCAAGGGATCCAGGAGATCCTGAGTTGTTGACTGCTACAGGGGCAGCAGTTCAAACAAGGAGCAAGAAGGAGGAAAAGGTTGATAAACCGTTAGTCGTTCCAGCAAGGAAGTCGGGCATAGATGTGTCGCCTGATGAGTTTAGGGCAGCGCAGGAACAAGACCTTCGCTCGTGAAGTCGTGGGAGTTAGCAAGAGGTGGAGAGAAACAGGTGGTTAGAGGAGGTGAGACAGAATTTCTTGTGAAAGGCGGGCTGTTGTACCGAGTGTTCACCAAGGGGAAGACAGGTAAGGTGACCACTCAGTTAGAGGTACCAGCAGGTTATCGTGACACTGTCATGTCAGTAGGTCACGAGTCGCTCATGGCGGGTCATCTCGGCACCAGCAAAACAGCTGACCGAATCTTTGATGACTTTCATTGGCCAGGAGCAATGGCAGACATCAAGCGTTTCTGCATGTCATGTGACGTGTGTCAAAGGTCAGCCACAGAGGGGTGAAGAGGAAGGCACCTCTTAAACAGCCTCCTTTAATTGACACACCATTCAGGAGGGTGGCTGTTGATCTGATTGGCCCAATCGCGCCCTGTTCCAAAGGGTGGGCACAGGTATGTGTTGACGCTCGTGGACTACGTGACCAGATACCCAGAAGCAGTTGCATTGAAAGGCGTAGATACGCAACAGGTCGCTGAAGGGCTGGTAGACATCTTCTCTCGCGTGGGTGTGCCAGCACAAATTCTCAGTGACAGGGGTCACAGTTCACCTCAGGCGTGATGAAGGAGGTCAACAGGCTGCTAGGGATCACACAGCTTCTCACTACCCCATACCACCCACAATGCAATGGCTTGGTGGAGAGATTCAATGGTGTGCTGAAGGGCATCTTAAAGAAGCTCTGTGAGGAAAGGCCAGCAGATTGGGACCGCTACATTCCAGCGGCACTGTTTGCCTACAGGGAAGCCCCTCAGGAAAGCACAGGCTTTTCGCCATTTGAGCTGCTGTATGGGCGGACAGTTCGGGGACAGTGTGCATTCTCAAAGAGCTGTGGTCCGGAGAACAGGAGTCAGAAGAAGTCAAAACCACTTATCAGTATGTGGTGGATTTACGCAATAGGCTAGAGAGACATGTAAGGTCGCAAGGGAGAGTTTGCAGGAGGCTAGGGTCGTTCAGAAGAAGCAATATGACAGGAAGGTGAGGAAGCAATTCCTCAAGGTGGGAGATCAAGTCCTGTTACTGCTTCCCACGGATCACAACAAGCTGCTGATGCATTGGAAAGGACCATTCACCATCATTGAAAAGGTAGATCAGGACTACCGAATCGATGTGAATGGGAAATCAAAACTTTTCCATGCAAACTTGCTCCCAAATATATTCAGCGTGAGACTCAGCACATAGGCGCAGCAGCAATCATTGATGGAGGTGAAGGAGACCCAGCAGAAGAAGGGGAGATTTTTGTTGCCTGAGTTTCCAGGAGAAGAGTCATACAGGGATGTGTCACTGTATGAAGGGCTAGACAGTAGGAGACAGGAGGAAGTTAGGGGGCTCCTAGAACAGTATAGGGCGTCCCTGACTGATAAACCAGGCAGGACAACTCTAGAGACATGTACGGTGGAGTTAACATCGCCAAAAACCGTACATGTGAAAGCTACCGATCCCATATGCCACCAAGCAAGTGATCGAGGAGGAGGTAGAAAAAAATGTTGGACCTTGGGTGATTGAACCGTCCAAATCATCGTATAGTGCACCCGTCGTCTTAGTGAGGAAAAAGTCAGGTGAGCATCGATTCTGTGTTGACTATAGACGTCTGAACAGTGTCACCAAGGTCGATGCAGAGGTCATACCGAACATGGAAGACCTGTTCGCTCAGATCGCCACAAGCAAGAAGCCAGTATTTCACCAGGATAGATTGGCAAGGGTTACTGGCAAATAGCTTGAGTGAGGACTCAAAGGAAGTCACAGCATTCTCACTCCTATGGGGCTTAACCAGTGGCGAGTACTCCCTTTTGGGATGGTCAACGCACCTGCAGTCTTCTCTCGGATGATGAGGAAGTTATTGACGGGATTGGAAGGTGTTGTGAATTTCATGGATGACATTCTGATAGCATCTGAGACATGGGAGGAGCATATGAGGCAGCTAAGAGCAGTTTTAGAGAGGTTGAGACGAGCCAATCTCACAGCCAGACCAACAAAGTGCCAGATTGGTTTTCCAAGCCTGGAGTTCCTAGGTTTTGTTGTCGGAGGCGACACAAAGCAGCCAGAAAGGGAAAGGTTGGAGAAGATGATGAATTCAGAGAGACCAAAGACCAAAACAGAAGTCAGGAGTCTGCTAGGTTTTATTGGCTTCTACAGGGAGTTTGTTCCAAATTTTGCTGCAATCACAGAGTCCTCTCAGTGATTTGGTCAAGGCAGGGAAACCGGCAGTGGTCGAGTGGTCAGACGGTGCAGAGCAAGCACTGCAGACGGTGTTGGAAAGACTAGGTTCCCGTCCCATCTTGAAGCTACCAGATATGTCAAAACCATTTTTGTTGCGGACAGATGCATCAGGCGTGTGGATAGGTGCAGTATTGTTGCAGGAGCCTGAAGGGGTCGAGTTCCCTGTGAGGTATGCTAGCAGGAAGTTGACAAAGTGTGAAGAAGGGTACGCAACAGTAGAGAAGGAGTGTTTAGCTGTCGTGTGGGCCGTGCAGAAGTTCCACAAATACTTGTATGGGAAAGAGTTCGTGATAGAGACAGATCATCAACCACTCAAATTCCTACAGGAGGCGCAGCTGAAAAACAGCAGGGTTCTGCGTTGGGCAATGGCACTGCAGCCCTACAGGTATCGAGTGCAGTACATTCCAGGTCGACAGAATGTCGGAGCTGACTATTTAAGCCGTGTAGTCTAGCAAGCTGCAACTCAGAGGAAGTCAGTCATATCCAGGGTGCTTTGTTGATAATATGTGTTGATTACAGTTATGTTGATTGGATATGGGTTCATTCCCAGTTGGCTATGGTTCATATTTTTGTGTGAGACTTGTTCATATTTTCTTTGTTAGACTTGTTCATGTGAATGTAGTTATGCTTGGAGCATACAGTCGCTTGTGTAGTGATGCATTATTTGCAATAAGTGAGGATGGAGATTCCGCAGTGAAGTGTCATGGATCGTGATCATATTATATTGTGCTTTTCATAAGAATTGTGAAGAGAAGATATGGCAAATCCGCAGGTAGGGGAATTGCATAAGTGCGCACAGAGGTCGTTATAAAATGAGTTGAAATAACGCAAGAGCGCACGTCAATGATAACTCATTGGAGTGGTATTCACTAATGATATATTTTATAATTTATAAACTGTTGGTTGTAAAGTAATTTTCAAGCTTTGCACGTGTAGCTGTGTGTCAGCAAATTCGGTTGTTGTCTTTTTTGTACCGTTGTTTTGAGACAATGCGGTGCATAGTCTTTTGCAAGGGGAAATTGTCACGGTCAAAAATAAGCACAACCAAATTCGTGTCAATCGCCACCAGCCCAGTCGGACTTAAGCCGAACTCAAATATTTCTAGGCGTCAGGCAGACGGGCCCATGGTTCGGATCCAGCCAATTAAGCATAGGGGAGAGGCTCCACAGAGACGTCTGTCCACGCAGACGGACTAAGTAGTTGACCGACGCCTCGATGTCTGCCCAGACGGATCTTGGTGCCTAGGCCAGACTCATCCAGCCAATTTTGTAGGACCAGTGTCCACAATTAAATCGGACGTCGCCAGTTAAGTAGGAAAGGGGGGAAGGTAGTGTGTGGTGGGGGTGAAATCTAGCTAATCAATTAAATGACAATTGACCACCACAGAGAGTAAGGCGTGTAGGCGTGACTGTCATGATTTGAATATCCAATGGAATTAGAGGGAGATAACTTCGGGTACGAGGTGGTAAAAATATGACCAATGGTACTCGCCCTTGGACACGGAGTTAGGGCATAAAGTAATGCGTGAGTGAACGAGGAGGGAGAACGAACAGAGAAACGAACAGACAGAGAGAGAGAGAAAGAAGTTCGGGGAGTAGGCTCTCGCCTACAGGAAGGCAGGGAGATGGGAAGAACGAACAGAGAGAGAGAGAGAGAGAGAGGGGTTCGGAATGTAAGCTCTGACGAGAGAAGAGCAGGGAGATGAGAGGAGAGAAGAGAACCAAGTTGAGAGATTAGCACGAGATAGTCTGCAGAGGAAGGACTAAAGAGAGATGTGGAGAGAGAGAGTTGCTAACTAATGAAGAGAAAAAGAAAGAAAAGAAAGGGAAAAGAAAAGCAACCATGTCCATTTGATAGGGCAGACTAGAAGAGAGAGAGAGAGTGCAATGCGTTAATGCAGGAAGAAGAAAGGAGAACAGATCGATGTTGATAGTCACTGTTCCATCTTAACCGGGGTTCGACCTCATACCTGGCAGCGTCACTTCGTCAAGCAGAACCACAGACCAACGCCAGTGCCAGCAGACCAATACCAGTGCCAGCAGTTGTGTCGTGCTTGTGAAAGTGACAGTGAAAGAGAAAAAAAAAAGAAAAGAAAAAGGCAGTGATTCGTGAATAGTTAAGATCACCTGGCCAGGTAAAGTAGAAATCTATTTATACCCGGGTTAGTTAATGATGTTTTAGATAAATGATTTTGTGAAGTTCAGGAAAGAGAGAATGTTTTATTTTGTTTGATTCCATATGCATTGATGTTTCTTTCTATGATCATGTGTAGTAAAGTTATAGACTTTACTAGTGGTTTGATGTGACGAATGCATGATATATGAATGAGATTGTAAGCAAGCTGTGAGTGTGTTTGGGCTGTGCGCTAGTCCTTCCTCCACTGAAACACCCCGAGGTTGACATATACAAACTACCATAAAGACAGCTTCACCAGAGATATACAAATTACCATAAAGACAGCTTCACCAGTGATACACAAACTACCATAAAGACAGCTTCAACAGTGATATACAAACTACAATAAAGACAGCTTCACCAGTGATATACAAACTACCATAAAGACAGCTTCACCAGAGATATACAAACTACCATAAAGACAGCTTCACCAGTGATATACAAACTACCATAAAGACAGCTTCACCAGAGATATACAAACTACCATAAAGACAGCTTCACAATTGATATACAAACTACCATAAAGACAGCTTCACCAGTGATATACAAACTACCATAAAGACAGCTTCACCAGAGATATACAAACTACCATAAAGACAGCTTCACCAGTGATATACAAACTACCATAAAGACAGCTTCACCAGTGATATACAAACTACCATAAAGACAGCTTCACCGGTGATATACAAACTACCATAAAGACAGCTTCACCAGTGATATACAAACTACCATAAAGACAGCTTCACCAGTGATAAACAAACTACCATAAAAACAGCTTCACCAGTGATATACAAACTACCATAAAGACAGCTTCACCGGTGATATACAAACCACTATAAAGACAGCTTCACCAGTGATATACAAAACTACCTTAAAGACAGCTTCACCGTGATATACAAACCACTATAAAGACAGCTTCACCAGAGATATACAAACTACCATAAAGACAGCTTCACCGTGATATACAAACTACTATAAAGACAGCTTCACCAGTGATATACAAACTACCATAAAGACAGCTTCACCAGTGATATACAAACTACCACAAAGATAGCTTCACCAGTGATATAAAAACTACCATAAAGACAGCTTCACCAGTGATATACAAACTACCATAAAGACAGCTTCACCAAAGATAACAAACTACCATAAAGACAGCTTCACCAGAGATACACAAACTACCATAAAGACAGCTTCACCAGGGATATAAACTGAACAATGGGAAGACGGAAGGAAGGAAAGGAAGGGAAGGGGAAGGGCAGGAAAAGAAGGGAAGGACATGGAATGATGATGCACAAAGATACACCCCCCTCCACCCCCCCCCCCCCCCCCTCCCCCCCCTCCCCCCCGAGTGATCTAAGAGCACGATGATCATCACCCACTGACTATGATGGATCAGCTTTGCAACGTTTCTGTCAGAGGAGACCAAAGAGCTTCGCTGTCCAGGCGCCATTCATTCGCCCACAGCGCCCCCCCCCCCTCCCCCCTCTCCCGCCCCTCCTCCCCTCCCGCCCCAGCTTTGCGGCCAGCCAGTCAGCGCTTCTCTTCTTCTCGCTGGGTGCTCGCCCCTTCCACTCTGTCCATCTTTTTTTTTTTTCTTCGTTACGCTCTGAGCGTCAATTTCTGCCGTGCTGCGAAGGAGGACTTTTCGCTTCTGTAATTCTTCCGGTGGGAAAAAAAAAAGAACAGAAATCATTGTTCATTAGGGAATTTTCATTCTGGTCAAAGGCTAATTTTCCTTCCTTTTTTTTTTTTTCTTAGTAAGTCATCAACTCAATTTGCAGTTGACTGTTTGGATCTACACATGCACGTGTGCCTCTGTACGGTTTTCCTTTTGAACTTCAAAGGCTTTAGTGACTTGGGCGCGGGATGTAAACAGAATTTTGACGTAGCTCAGCGGGTCCCTGGGCATGTGTTTTGTTTCTACATGTTCAAAGCATTTGTAACTCTCTCGCTTGACAACATGTTGAAGGCAAACCATGTGGTCAGTTCTGTGCCTGCGGCTAGGAAGACGCTGTCTATACATGCTTCAGGTTTTAAGTGGAAACTTCCGTAGCAGTGGATGTGTTGGAAGGAAAAAAAAATTATCGGGAAGACTTTGGCCGAGGAATTTGTTTCCACGTTTCAAGTGACCAGCACCTAGATTTCCCACCACAATGAACAGAATGCACAAGTGCAGCAAGACACGGAGAAAAAAGTCGGTATAAACATTGAAAAAGCAACCAACCAACCAACCAACCAAACAAAAAATCGTCAACGCGCCAAACGTGCTGACTCAGCGAGTGGGAAAACGAAGCGGTGACCTTTTTCTTTTTCTCCTTTTTGTGTGTGTTTATTTTACTGGCCACGAGGGAAGGGGGGGACAAGGGCAGACAACCATGGTGCGGTACACCGCGGAAGGCCTGTCTCTGGCCCGGTCCATGTGGCCCAGTGGGCAGGCAGGGAAGAGGAAGGTCGTGTTCTGCCCCCACTCCGCCACCCTCGCTCTCTGCAGACGACAACGACCTTGTACCAGGTAACAGCACCTTGTCTTCAATGTGTCTTGACGCCCGCCGACACTCTTTCAGGTTTCTAGACACAACACTGTCCAGGCCTTGTCGTGCGTTGTGATGTCAAGGTGTCTTCTGAAAAAAACAACAACCCACTCAAACAAAACCACCCACACTCTTTGAAGACAGTTGATGGGCTTTGAATGTATAAGCTATCTATCTATCTATCTATCTATCTATCTATCTATCTATCTATCTGTCTATCTCTCTCTCTCTCTCTCTCTCTCTCTCTCTCTCTCTCTCTCTCCATCTATCTGTCCGTCCGTCCGTCTATCTATTTATGTATCTATCCATCCATCCATCCATTCATCTATCTATCTATCTATCTATCTATTTATCTATCTATCTATCTGTCTGTCTGTCTGTCTGTCTGTCTGTCTGTCTGTCGTCTGTCTGTCTGTCTGTCTGTCCGTCCGTCCGTCCGTCCTCGTCCGTCCGTCCGTCCGTTCGTCCGTCCGTCCGCCCACCCGCCCGCCCGCCCGCCCGCCGCCCGCCCGTCTGTCTGTCTGTCTATCTATCTATCTATCTATGCATATATTGCTGTAATATTTGAGAGTAAAATACATTGCATTTCGAACAGTAAGCTTACTGATATCACTACAGTCAGACAGTTGAAAACATTCAGAAAATTTCGAACATACCGAATGATCATTAAGGGACATTTCGGTTTACAGAATGTATGAACATGTTTGCAGTACAAAGTCGTTTCTCTGACTGTTTGCAGTACAAAGTCGTTTCTCTGACTTGTTTGCAGTACAAAGTCGTTTCTCTGACTGTTTGCAGTACAAAGTCGTTTCTCTGACTTGTTTGCAGTACAAAGTCGTTTCTCTGACTTTGTCGTTGGAAGCTGGCTCGTTTCAAGACAGACGAGTACCACTCGTCCATATACATGACACGAGATTGGGTCACATGGTGATCTGCAAACACATTACAAGTTAGATACCTGTTCCAACCTTTACTCCTTGTCAGCCTTGCCAAGAATGCACCAGGGAAAAGTTGATCAGGTTTGCTGTTCTTCACACTGGTCTGAAACCCAAAACACAGGCCTATGTCAAAGACCTCTGGCAAGAGGAATGGACATTGCAGACGGATAACACACTATTTAAAATCCGTCCAAACCTGAACGAGTTTCTACCATGTTCCAGAGGCGGCTGTAAAGAAGAGACAGTCGTGTGCCGCTTGCACACAGGCCACTCGTTTTATACCCATTCTTATCTTTTTAAAAGGTGAAGAAGCTCCGTGGTGTATTCCATGTCATGTACCACTCACAGTGAAACACATTCCTTTTAGATTGTTGGGACTTGCACGATGTGAGACATAAACACTTTACAGCAGAGTCCATGAAAACCCTGTTCAGAGATGTCCCACCTGACGTGATCTTTGAGTTTCTGAGAGAGATTTTTCATCTGATTTAAAGATTTTACAGAAGAAAAGTTTTTTAACGAAGTTTCTGGTGCGTTTTTAGATGCATTTTAAAGAATTGTGTGAAAGTTTTTTTTTAATTTTTTTTATATAGATGACTTGTGAGTTGATTTTAACGTGGTGACAGCTCTGATATGGCCCTTTGCGGTCGGCTGGGCTATAAGCAACATTACCTTACCTTACCTTACCTTACCTTACCTTACCTTACCTTATATAGAACTATTGAGCGCTCCATTATAGTGATTCTCTTTTACATACTTACAAATGACAAACCTTATGTGCCGCACAGTACAAGCTATTTACGCTTTGTTTGTAAACTAACAACAACTTGACACATCTGAAATGAATTGATGTACAATCAACTCAGCACCAATCTTTTCCATCAATGTTGATGTTTGAATCAATGACAAATTAGGAGGACAAGGAAACGAACAGGAGAACAAACATTTCATCGCACGTCTTCGTGGGTGTACTTTACAAAATCAGTAAATTCAAATTCCCCTTGTCATTTTGCTTTTACATCGTCGTAGAGAGTTTAAAAAAAAAAAAAAGAAAATGCTTAACTTTCGTTGTTATTTTGATAGAAAATGATAACAACTATTCTGAAAAAAAAACCCAACAACTAATGAAAGCCTTTCTGAAATCAACCAAAGAAGTGCAGAATTCATGACTGAAAAAGTAGCCGATGAATAAAGGTATTCATTGTATTACTTGAGGATGGCTTGTCATTCCTCTGTTACACAATGGATAATCAGTATACGTGCAGTGTCTGGCATCGTGAGCAGTGGGTTGGAAGGATGAGAGAGGCATTTGTCTGTGACTTTACGTGTCCAGTTCTGGTGGTGACCATAGCGTCGGTTTCAATTCCTAGTTCACCATGGTGAGTGTGTATCGAAGTCGTAGGTGTCGGCATGATCATAGGGACAGTGGTCAGATGGTCGTAATTGTTCCCTCTGGTGGTGGTGGTGGTGGTGGTGGTGGTGGTGTGTGTGTGTGTGGTGTGTGTGTGTGTGTGTGTGTGTGTGTGAGGGGGGGGGGGTTCTCTCACACATGTGCTCCGCTACAAAGTACTTATTGTAGGCAGTAGATGGCACAGGAGCTGTTGTCCTGATATGTTGGTTAGAACAAGCACCATAGAGCACCACCAAAATGACTTGGCAGTGTCTTTGCTAGGGTATGTGTGTGTGCGTGTGTGTGTATGTGTGTGTGTGTGTGGTGTGTGTGTGTGTGTGTGTGTGTGTGTGTGTGTGTATGCGTGCGTGCGTGCGTGCGTTGCATGCGTGCTGTGCGTGCGTGCGCGCGCGCGCGCGTGTGTGTGTGTGTGTGTGTGTGTGTGTGTGTGTGTGTGTGTGTGTGTGTGTGTGTGTGCGGCGCGGCGTGCGTGCGTGGTTGTCAGTACAACACTATGTTAATCTGACAGTAATGGTTCAGTCAGTCAGTCAGTCAGTCAGTGTGTGTGTGTGTGTGGTGTGTGTGTGTGTGTGTGTGTGTGTGTGTGTGTGTGTGTGTTCTTTGTGGCTACATTATTTTCATTGCTCCCTGTTGACTACCGACACTGCGGCTGTGCCGGATGAGCCTGAATGTAGCTGAGTAGGGAGGGTGTGTAATGCTTACGACCACAAAGACACACTGCATGAATTGATCCAATCATTTCTACACACAGGAGGAGTCATTGATTCTGATTCCCTTGTAAATCACCGTATAGAATAACCAGTTAATAATTTTGGAAGAATAACATCGCCCTCCGACAAACGAAAATCGCTTATCAGTTCATAATTCCTTGTCTTTTTAGCTTTCGCATAATTCGATTCCCTTTTTTCTTCCATATTCTGCCTGCTTGAATCACCAGATAACTGCCATTCTGTCGTATTCCGCCCAGGTGCATTACCAGTTAACTGCCATCTGCCGTATTCCGCCCAGGTGCATTACCAGTTAACTGCCATTCTGCCGTATTCCGCCCAGGTGCATTACCATTTAACTGCCAATCTGCCGTATTCCGCCCAGGTGCATTACCAGTTAACTGCCATTCTGCCGTATTCCGCCGAGGTGCATTACCATTTAACTGCCATTCTGCGTATCCGCCAGGTGCATTACCATTATTTAACTGCCTTCTCCGTATCCCCAGGTGCATTACCATTAACTGCCATTCTGCCGTATTCCGCCCAGGTGCATTACCATTATTTAACTGCCATTCTGCCATATTCCGCCCAGGTGCATTACCAGTTAACTGCCATTCTGCCGTATTCCGCCCGGTGCATTACCATTATTTAACTGCCATTCTGCCGTATTCCGCCGAGGTGCATTACCATTTAACTGCCATTCTGCCGTATTCCGCCCAGGTGCATTACCATTTAACTGCCATTCTGCCGTATTCCGCCCAGGTGCATTACCATTTAACTGCCATTCTGCCGTATTCCGCCCAGGTGCATTACCATTTAACTGCCATTCTGCCGTATTCCGCCCAGGTGCATTACCATTTAACTGCCATTCTGCCCCATTCCGCCCAAGCGTCTTACCAGTTAACTGTCATTCTGCTCTATTCCGCCCAGGTGCATCGCCAGTTTATTCCACCCTATTCCGCCCAAGTGTATCACCTGGTAACTATCATACCGCCCGGTTCCGCCCAGGTGCATTACCAGTCAACCGTCCATTCCACCTTATTCCGTCCAAGTACATCACCAGTTCGCGGTTCTTTTGCCCTATTGCGTCCAGGTGCATCATAAGGCGACTGTCACTCCGCTGTATTCTCCGGAGTACATTACCGGCTAATTGTCATATCGCTCTATTCCGCCCAGGCGTATCACTAGTCAATTATTGTTCGTCCAACTTCTGCCCGTCGAGGGCGATCCTACATTTTGATTCCACACGAGTTATTATTTGGGAACTTTTCGGCCGTAAGATGCGGCCTTCTTTGATTGGAATTGTTAGAAAGAAAATGGCCGCTGTTTGCAAAATACTTCACGAGTTATATTTGGGAACTTTTCGGCCGTAAGATGCGGCCCCCTTTGATTGAAATTGTTAAAAAAAGAAAATGGCCGCTGTTTGCAAAATACTTCACGAGTTATTATTTGGGAACTTTTCGGCCGTAAGATGCGGCCTTCTTTGATTGGAATTGTTAAAAAGAAAATGGCCGCTGTTTGCAAAATACTTCACGAGTTATTATTTTCGGCCGTAAGATGCGGCCTTCTTTGATTGGAATTGTTAAGAAGAAAATGGCCGCTATTTGCAAAATACTTCCGAGTCAAGCCTAAACAGTATTACAAAACTACTTTTCGTTTCATGCAGTCTGTGACTATGAGTCATTGGGTAGAGAACTGTTTATCTGACATAGTTTGACATGATTATAAGCAATACAACCAAGTTTTAACTGCAGCGTGTGACGTGATCCAGAAATGAGGAGTTGGCGGTAACGTTCGGAGTTTATGGAAATGAGGTGAATGCGCACAATGATCAATAATAAACATCAATAACAAACAAACACATTAACGGAAAACTGCCTGTCATAGATTTTTCATTCAAAATTGGTTGTGAGTTGAGCTTGCAGTTTATTTTTGTGTGTGTGTTTTTCAAAACTATACCGGAGTTCCACAAGTTAGGTGTTTAAAAAAACAACTTGGAAGTACATTTTCGTAGCTGTTGGAAGTTTATGGATCATGAAAGTCATCACTCCGTGCCGTTCTGGCATTATTACCAATTCTCTCCAGTTTTTCACTCAAAGGACACAGAATGAATCAATGAAATCAATGAGATCACGCACTATGAAAAGTTAGCCAGACGCGCTAATCAGTCTTCATCAGCATGCTGACGGTTTTAGCTGTCCGATATATGAATCAAAGAAGAAGAAGAAGAAGAAGCAAGACGAAGAAGCGGAAGAAGAAGACGACGACGAAGAAGCGGAAGAAGACGACGAAGAAGCGGAAGAAGAAGAAGAAGAAGAAGAAGAAGAAGAAGAAGAAGAAGAAGAAGAACAACAACAACAACAACAACAACAACAACAACAACAAAAACGAAGACAAAGACGAAGACGAAGGAGAAGCAGGAGAAGAAAAAAAGCTGGCGTGGAGTGATAACGGGTAACACACAGACACCGATCAATCCATGGCAATGCCTGGTGGATTAAGGAGAGCGAAACCGGAGTCAAGATATGACATGCTGTAAGTCAAGACGTGACATGTTGTAACGTGACATGTTGTCAGTCAAGACGTGACATGTTGTAACGTGACATGTTGTCAGTCAAGACGTGACATGTTGTAACGTGACATGTTGTCAGTCAAGACGTGACATGTTGTAACGTGACATGTTGTCAGTCAAGACGTGACATGTTGTAACGTGACATGTTGTCAGTCAAGACGTGACATGTTGTAACGTGACATGTTGTCAGTCAAGACGTGACATGTTGTCAGTCAAGACGTGACATGTTGTGAGTCAAGACGTGTCATGTTGTTTATAGCCCAGCCGACCACAAGCACCACATCAGGGCTGCAAGCGAATACAAAACAGACGTTCAATGCACAACTGAAAAATCCAAGACGAGAACTCATGTCAAGTCATCAATGAAAAGACCAACCTGAAAACGAGCTCCGTTTTTCTCCGTCTCCGTTGGTTATCACTCCTCTATGGAATATCAATTATCTGCACACTATCTCCTCTATGGAATATCAATTATCTGCACACTATCTCCTCTATGGAATATCAATTATCTGCACACTATCTCCTCTATGGAATATCAATTATCAGCACACTATCTCCTCTATGGAATATCAATTATCAGCACACTATCTCCTCTATGGAATATCAATTATCAGCACACTATCTCCTCTATGGAATATCAATTATCAGCACACTATCTCCTCCATGGAATATCAATTATCTGCACACTATCTTCTCTATGGGATATCAATTATCAGCACACTATCTCATCCATAGGATATCAATTTTCAGCTCACTATCCCGTCTATGGGATATCAATTATCAGCACACTATCTCATCTATGGGATATCAATTATCAGCACATTATCTTATCCATGGGATATCAGTTATCAGCACACTAATTCATCCATGGGATATCAATTATCAGCACATTATCTCATCCATAGGATATAAATTATCAGCACACTATCTCATCCATAGGATATTAATGATCTCACTGCTTTCCTTTGTTTTTGCGGGACGCTTTCAAATTGGGACGTTGTTTGTGCGCATAGCACGCGAGACATATATACAAATGTGGTGGTGAGGGGGGGTAGACTGCTGGGGGAGAGGGGAAGAAGAGGGGTGGATGGGGTGGGGGCTGGAGTGGGGCGGGAGGGGGGGGGGTGGTGGTGGCCAGGGGGAGTCACACTTCTTGCACAGATCTCGATCTGGGAAAAAAAGCATGACCTGGAGAGCCTCGGCCGAAACATCTCCACTCCTTACAGATCCAGCGTAAGGATAGACGGGTACTGAGGTCAGGGAGGATTCGTTCCTGTGATGGCGATAGCTGTCTGGAAAACGTTTGGCTGACGCCGGAGAGGTTTGAAGAAGGTCTGCTTGGGAGCAGTAACAATAGATGTAGAAGTAGTAGCAGCAGTAGCAGTAGCAGCAGCAACAGCAGCAGCAGCAGCAGCAGCAGTAGCAACAGCAGCATTGGTAATCGTAAGAAGCAGTAATAATTGTGATTGCAGCTGGGGCGCTTCCATGGAGGTTTTTGTTGAGTCGCGTCTGGTGGTCACACCAAGGCATCTGCCAAGGAGCAGTTTTGTCCGTTGACGTCATATTGGAATGCCTTGTGAGTGCCTGCACCCTATATGAACACAGCGCAGACTTCCAAGGTTGGTGCGGGACTGCTTTCGGCTGATTGGTTCAGGGACAGTACCTGTCTGAGTCCCACTGGCATCTTCGGCTGTTTGGTTCAGGGGCGTTACCTCTCTGTGTCCCACTGACATATCAGCTGATTGGTTCAGGGCGTTACCTCTC
>CM031614.1:13207884-13210884 GCA_018398815.1 Conus ventricosus
AGAGATCGAGGACAGAAAAGGGGAAAACAGAGACAGAGTGAGAGGGGGGACAGAGACGAGGGGAAAGAGACAAGGAAAAGAGGACTGAGAGAGGGAAAAAGAGAGGGAGACAAATGGAGAGAGAGAGAGGGGAGGGGGGGAGAGAGAGAGGGGAGAGAGGGGGAGAGAGAGACTGAGGGGAGAAAAGAGAGACGAAAGAGAGAGGGCAGAGACGAGAGGGAGAGAGAGAGACAGAGAGAGGGGGAGGGCTGAGGAGGGGGAGAGAGACCAAAGAGAGAGAGAGAAAAGAAGAGAGAGAGAGAGGGGGGGGAGGAGAGAGAGAGAGAGAGAGAGAGGGGGAAAGAGAGAGAGAAGGGCCAACCCCCCCCCCTCCCCCAAACTCAGTTATCTCCCTCTCATCCTCCCCTCTTTTTTCCCCTTACTGTACAATTTTAGTGAGCCCCCACCCCCCCCACACACAGCACCCCCCCCTCCCTCAATTTGCACGTTTGCGCATCCACACCCCCACACCCCCACACACCCCACACCACACACACAAAACCCCCACACACACCACACCACACACACCACACACACAAAATACAACACACACACACACACACACCCACACACACACACCACAAAACACACACACAACACACACACACACAAAATACATACACACACACACCACACACACACACACACACACCCCCACACACTACATACACACACACACACACACACACACACACAAAACACATAAACAACCCCCACAACACACACACGCACACGCAAAACACACAACAGCACGCCGCACGAAACCCCGCACACAACACACACACCACACAAACACACACACACACAACCCAACCCACACACCACGCCGCACGCCCCACATACAAAACCCCCACGCACCCCCCGCACACACACGCACCCACCACGGGAACAACACACCCCACACACCCACACACCCCACACCACAAAACACACACACCCCCCACACACACACACACCCACACCACAAAACACCCCACACACACAACCCACCAACACCACCACAACACACAACCCCCACACAGGGGTGGGGGTCGCTTTCGGTCCCCGAATGCCGGCAGTTTGAAGTAATTTTTAGGGAGGGGGCCCGTTTGTCTGCAGAAAACGCTTAGAAGATTCCACCCCCACAAAAAATTCTTTTGCGTGGCCGGGCTTGCTTCAAAAGGTCCCCTTTATCTTTGAAATGGGCCCTCTTTGGCAAAGTGTCTGAACCATACCAACTCCCAGACGGTCAAACAGAGTTTTGCAGAGAGGTCAGGTCTAACTGGGTCGACGACAATGACGACGACGTGGATGACGAAGACGATGGGACACGTGGAGTTGCCCACAGAGCGGGTTGTGTTCGCTTGTTACCTGTCGTGTCACTGTGGACTTCAAATGCATCAACCGTGGTTTAGAAAGAAAAGGAGAGAGAGGAGAGAAGAGAGAGGATAGTGAGAGAGAGAGAGAGAGAGAGAGAGAGAGGAGGGAGAGAGAGAGAGAGAGAGAGAGAAGGGGGTGGATGGAGACAGAGAGAGAGAGAGGGAGGAGGGAGAGAGAGAGAGAGAGAGAGAGAGAGAGAGAGAGAGAGAGAGAGAGAGAGAGAGAGAGAGACTCAAGACTCAAGACTCAAAAACTTTATTACTCAAGGATAGAGATTTTAGGCAGTGCCTATTCTTCCAATCTGTCCTTGCTATTCTACAGCATTCAACTAAACAGACTGCACATAATAATAATGACAGAAACAATGAAGAATATATCAACATTATAATATTAACAATAACAATAGTAATAAGAATAATACTTATTAAAAAAAATCCATTACAAAATTACACAAACACAATCAGACACGTACGCGCGCGCGCTCACATGCATGCACACGCCCACATATACACGCACGCATGCGCATACCCACATCCACACCCATACCACATACATACACACACACACACACACACACACACACACATACACACACACACACACACACACACACACACACACACACACACACACACACACACACACACACACACACACACACACACCACACATTTTCATTAGCTAATATAGAGGCAAGCATAAAAGTAGGGCGTTGAGACCATGATCAAAAGGTTAGATTTATTGTTCAAGTAAATGTTTAAGTACTGCTGATTTGAAGGATGGCAGTGATTGACATGTTTTGGCAGACGGAGGAAGAGAGTTCCACACAGATGGACCAAATATGCAAAACTAGATTTGAACAAATCAATGCGGACACGTGGTAAAATGTAATTATTTGAATCATATCGCGTTGTTGCCATTTGGATAAACTCAGCAAGATATGTTGGCGCCATGTTTGCATGGACTTTAAACATTAGTACTGCCTTATTATAGGTCAGTTGGCTCTGCAGTGGTAACATCATTAGTTTTGCGAATTTGCCCGTGGTTGATAGAGACTTGTCGGGAAGAATCAGCTTAATTCCCCGTCTATGCATAGAGTTGATCTTTTTTATGTGATTTTCACCGGCACCACTCCAGACAGTGGACGCATAGTTGATGTGAGAAAGGCAATGGGCTTCAAAAATAATTTCCGGATATGTGGTTCAACATAATAACTGAGTTTATTGAGTAAAAACAAATTGCGAGCCAACTGTTTGCAAACATGATTTATATGTGATTGCCATTTAAAGTTCTCATCAATGATCACGCCTAAGACACGGTGTTCGGTAACCGTTCGATCAAGGTTTCACTCATTTTTAGGCTCAACATAAGATGCTGTCGTTGATGTTTCTGTCTCGATGCTAGGACCATACATTTGTTTTGTGCGGATTAAGGACCATTCGGTTTTGGTTGCACCATTCTAAGACATCAGTGATACTTTGTTGTAACGATATTTGTACAGACATGATGTTTTATCCTACAGTGAGAGAACTATCGTACGAAAGATCACAGCTGACTCATTGTGAGTAGTGCATCGGTAGGTCATTTATAAAAATACAGAAG
>CM031614.1:13212691-13260191 GCA_018398815.1 Conus ventricosus
ATACCGAAACGACCTGGCAGAGATTCGAACCCGCAATCCCAGGATCACCAAGATTACGAGTCCGGCGCTCTACCAACCGAGCTGTTCCGGCCCCAGAATTCACGCTAACGAAAAATATGAGCGAGTTCGGGTGAGCCTCTTGCGGGACGGAGAGATGAGGTGCCTTACGACATACACATACATCAAGACAAGATAAAAGAGGATCTGATTAACTTCAATCGTCTTTTTTTTCCAGTTTTCTTTCATATTAGACTTACACGAGGCATTATAGGTGTTGGTTCTCGTCCATTTTTCAATTGATCGAAGAACAGATTGAAGATAACCTGTACTATATCCGTCAGCGCCCGTGGGGATGTAAACAATTTTGCGTACATTTGCGAAGAGGTCAGGTTTTCCTTTTCAAAGCTTCCACCACTTTCTAACAAAATAAAAAGAACTTTTAGTCCGTAAAATCTTGCCTGGAAAGAATCTCAGTTTTTGGAGTTTCATCGCATAATAACTATTACGTCATTTTGAATGCGTCACGACAGGCAAACAAAACCAAAATTGCGTTGTTCTTTCACATGCATCTGACCTGCTCTTTACTCTCAACTGGTTAACTTAGTCATTGTTTCAAGATAGTACTGAAATATTTGCCCGTGTTCAAATTGTTCTTCACTGAGGGCAAGATGGTTTTGCATTATTTACAACGCCGAACGATAAAGATAATTCTTCTCAGTATTGTGGCCGTAAAAGGTGAGTTATTCTTATTGATTATTGTGAAACCCAACCACTTAGTCTTACTCAGAGAATCATATCTTGGTTAGGCTAAGTCCTCAGAGTTTACATCTTCTTCTTCTTCCTTTGACTTTGAGTGTCCACAATCAACAGTTTGATTTTTTGACACCTTTCAGGTTGGTGCTCGCCCGGCGAAGAAGGGGGAAAAAAAGAATCAGAGCAGAAGTTGCACCCTTGACAGGAAGGTGTCAAGATCTATCAATGATACAGAGTTAGACCTAGAAGTCCTCAGAGTTGAAATCTATCGATGATACAGAGTTAGACCTAGATTGCAGTTCAAAGATTCCAGATGTAAAAAGACGGCTTTTACTAGTTTTAGTCAGTGTATCAAATTATTTGACAGTAAAGAGCGCGTTTTGATCCAAAAACGCTGTCTTCCCCCAATCTATCTGGTCAGCCAGTTTATGAGTTATGGGAACATCATTTGGTAGGCCTAGCCATTGTTGAAGAGAAAAAAATCAGTGGCGAGGGGAAATTGCAGAGTGTAGAATGACGGGCTATAAATCTGGTTATGAGTTGACTGACCTAGCATGCCTGAATGACCTAGCATGCCCTGAATGACCTAGCATGCCCTGAATGTCTGAAAATGAAACGTGCCGACGTTGAAACGGACGGTTTTGGTATGATCCAAGCCAACATATACACTGGCCAGTTAAGTGTAATGAGACTTGGAAAGCGAAAATTAATGTGGAAATATATCATGAAATTTGAATCTTTTGTCTTTCTTATTTCAGTTCATTCTCTCTCTCTCTCTCTCTCTCTCTCTCTCTCTCTCTCTCTCTCTCTCTCTCTTTATTTTTTTTTTATACCCTAACAAGATTTCTGGAGGGGGAGGGGGGGGGGGGGGCTTAGCAACTTACTGACCTTTAATTATATCAGCTGTTACTGAATAGACACACAGATACACAGACACACAGATACACAGACACACACGCACAGGAACAACAGCAACAACATAAATTTAAGTGTCGTCTTCATGACGGTAGTCCAACTGATTTTGCTGAATGGTGATTGAAATAGTACATTTTGAAATTATAGGCAATCCCCGAAAGTAGTTTTGGACAAGGTGTGTTCAGGTGGAGAAGGTGGTGGGGGGGGGGGGGGGTGGGGAGAAGAGAAGTGGTGATTGGATGGCCATCCATTCAGACGTCGATGTCTCGCTATCGTGCTGCAGTCGATTTACTGACTGAAAAAGACACAGTTAGTTGAGAGTAGAAGTGGACTGATTTCAACAACTGCTCTGACTACCACAGGATCTTTTCGCTTTTGTCGGCCGTGGTAGGAACGCCATTTTCACCCGAAAGCGAGTATGCGCACGCAGACGGGAAACAACCCAGTGTGGTTTTTTTTCTCTCTGTCTGTCGTCTGCTGTGCTTATTGCAGTCACTTGGCTATAGCAGAGCAATATGGCATCGTCTGCTGTGCTTATTGCAGTCACTTGGCTATAGCAGACAATATGGCATCGTCTGCCGTGCTTATTGCAGTCACTTGGCTATAGCAGACAATATAGCATCGTCTGCCGTGCTTATTGCAGTCACTTGGCTATAGCGGACAATATAGCATCGTCTGCCGTGCTTATTGCAGTCACTTGGCTATAGCAGACAATATGGCAGAGAACGTGCTGATGAGACCGAAGAACGTGGATGGAACTTCTTCCCATATTCTGTGCTACACTTTACATCTGCTTGTTGCGATATGACATGGGTCAGCTCATCCGATTTGAAGAAAAAAAAAAAAAAAAAAAAAAACCTTGGGTCACAATGACGCACAGAATGATATTTCTTATGCGTCAGGCTTGAACTTCTGCGCAGCTTTTTCTCAAATGCGTGCGTCTGTGGGAACCCTGCGTGGAACGGCGACCCAAGGACGAAGCCATGGACATTTTGGAGCGGACCTTGGGTATGGATCTGGACCAAGAGTGGATCCAAGACCCACTTCGGCCGAAGCACCACACACACACACACACACACACACACACACACACACACACACACACACACACACACACACAAAACATAAACATACACACACTTGCGCAGACACTTCATTGACAAACAGCATTTACAGTGAGCGGAGTATTGAAGATTGAGAGGAAAAAAAACCAGGAAGATACGTTATCTGGATGCAGCTCAAACGGACGTTATCACTCCGTCTTGCACAAACAATACCGATGATGTGTTGACTCCGTTACTGCCATATCCACAGTCTGGAACAAACAATACCGATGATGTGTTGACTCCATCACTGTCATATCACAGTCTGGAACAAACAATACCGATGATGTGTTGACTCCATTACTGTCATATACACAGTCTGGCACAAACAATACCGATGATGTGTTGACTCCATTACTGTCAATTTCACAGTCTGGACAAACAATACCGATGATGTGTTGACTCCATTACTGTCATATACACAGTCTGGCACAAACAATACCGATGATGTGTTGACTCCATTACTGTCATATACACAGTCTGGAACAAACAATACCGATGATGTGTTGACTCCATCACTGTCATATCCACAGTCTGGAACAAACAATACCGATGATGTGTTGACTCCATCACTGTCATATCCACAGTCTGGAACAAACAATACCGATGATGTGTTGACTCCATCACTGTCATATCCACAGTCTGGAACAAACAATACCGATGATGTGTTGACTCCATCACTGTCATATCCACAGTCTGGAACAAACATACCGATGATGTGTTGACTCCATCACTGTCATATTCACAGTCTGGAACAAACAATACCGATGATGTGTTGACTCCATCACTGTCATATCCACAGTCTGGAACAAACAATACCGATGATGTGTTGACTCCATCACTGTCATATCCACAGTCTGGCACAAACAATACCGATGATGTGTTGACTCCATTACTGTCATATCCACAGTCTGGAACAAACAATACCGATGATGTGTTGATTCCATTGCTGTCATATCCACAGAAACTGCGGACTATTAGATTTGTGTACTGACATTCCTCGTTTCAACTTAATAGCCAACATTATTTCATTCAAGTCAGAAAACGCGTTTTGAAAATAGTCAGATGCATAACACACGCAACGCAGGCAAAAAAAAATCGCATAGTGAGAGCGTGTTCTTTTTTTATATATTTACCAAGACAATCCATGGCCGGTGGGGGTGTGTGTGTGTGTGTGTGTGTGTGTGTGTGTGTGTGTGTGTGGTGTGTGTGTGTGTGAGAGAGAGAGAGAGGGGGGGGGGGGAGAGAGAATATTCTTCAACTTCCGTTCTGCAAGGAAGGAATGCATCAGATGGGAGGACAGCCTGAATTCTTGTCTTTTGAGACATAATCTTGGTTTGCATTCTGACTGAAATAGAGTTTGAATGATATAAATAGAGTTTGAATGATATGTAGATGTAAGTGCATCCAACTGTTAGCAGTCTCTTGATATTGCCCTGTATTTAAATCCCAAAGGTCCTCTCGAGACAGATCCCCTATCAATTGCATCTATTCCTAACCATGTATTAAAGGTATTAAACAGGGAGCCTTCTCTGCAAACAAAAAAGAGTGGTTTAAAAGCCGAGTGTTTAAATCAAGAAAGTGCTAATATTCACAAGTATTTCATGTTAGTTTGTTGTTGTTTTTGTTGTTGTTGTTTTTACTATCATTCAGGCGAAGTATGTGAACTAGCGGTTCCATTAACTTCCACAAATCGGTAAGAAAAGGTAAAAATCATAATTACTTTGAACTTTCTACCGAAGGTCATCACCTTAAACAGCAGTGGCAGATACTGCAGCAGAAGCAAATCCAGGAACAACAGGGGCACTGGGAAAAAAACAATCCACAGACTTAATATATTGAAACTATCCTTAATATCTATCACTGACATTCGTCTGAAAATAAAGTGTATTCATTCCAACCATGGGAACACGGTTGTAATCACATGCTGTTTGAACTGCATTCTTTTCAGTCTGAGTTATTTTCTTTTATCCGCTCGTTTAGGGGCGCATGATTGCCATGTTATACCATCTCCAGATGAAATGAAATCATTCCACTGTATGAAAGCAGTTCAAAAAATACTTTAAAACTCACATTTAGAATGCATATATGTATATCGACAATTTTAAAAGGAAGTGTCCAATTGCATTCATGTCTTTCAGGAAAGAGTTCTCTAAGCAACTCACATTACATTACATTACACTACACTCCATTACATTACATTACACTACACTCATTACACTACATTACATTACATTACATTACATTACACTACTTACACCATTACACTCATTACATTACATTACATTACATTACATTACACTTACTTACAACACTACACTCCATTACACTACATTACATTACATTACAATACACTACATTACACATACATTACATTACATTACACTACATTACACTACACTCCATTACACTACATTACATTACATTACATTACACTACACTCCATTACACTACATTACATTACATTACACTACTTACACTACACTCCATTACACTACATTACATTACATTACATTACACTACATTACACTACATTACACATTACACTACATTACACTACACTCCATTACACTACATTACATTACATTACACTACATTACATTACATTACACTACATTACACTACACTCCATTACACTACATTACATTACATTACACTACATTAACTACATTACATTACATTACATTACATTACATTACATTACACTACATTACATTACATTGCACTACATTTCAGGAAAGAGTCACACAGATTGCTGTCAATAACTCACAAACCTTTTCAACATTATTCATCACTAGTACGATGACACATGTCGGTTTCTTTGTAGTTGTTGTTGTTGTTGTTGTTGTTGTTTTCCAGTCCTGGAAGTTGACAGTCAAACCACCCGCTTAGAGTGCGACGGCTTCCGAGACATGGAGAACACGACCTGCAACTGCTCTGTAGCGGTAGGGTCGGACCACACTGCCAACAACTGTGACCTTGCCTGGAATACCGCCTACGTCACGGCAGGGGACAAGCTGGACGATATCGATGAGAGTTCCTTCCCCGAGTGGGAAGAGGACGCCCTCTGCCTGTGCTGTTACCGGGACATGCTGACCGGCCAGCTGCTGGACATGACTCACCGCATGTCGGGCACCACGTGCCGAAGTCTGACCCATAACCAGGGAAATCAGGTGCTGGAGGCCAGGTTCGTGGCCAACAAAAGCCTCCTTATCGGCACCACCATCTCCTGTGTCGTGCCATGTCTTTCGGGAAAAGACTATGTTCTCGTCAGTTTTATTGGTGAGTGGTCAGTCAGTTTTATTGGTGAGTTGTCAGCTTTTGGTTCGGACACGTTTATTTCACAAAGACAGGAAACCGTTTATTTTTATTTTTATTTTTTTAACAACACACAACTCAGAACTGCTTGAACTAATCGAAACTCTGACAACACTGTGGTTTCTGCCCTTCAACAATAAAGCAGTGAACATTTTAACACACACACACACACACACACACACAAACACCTCTCGCTACCTCCCTCGTACGTTCACGGCTGACGTATGGCCAGGAGGGTTTGGGTTTTTTTCAGCGCTCCAGCGCACTTGTTAAAGAAACTGCAGAGCATAGATTCCAAAGCTTACAAACGTGCTCTGGGTGTACCAATACACGCGTCAATTTTAGGAACTTACACAGAAGCAGGTGTTCTACCCTCGATGAACAAAGAAAAGCCTCAGGTGCGAAATTTATCCTTAAAACGTCTGCTTATGAAACATTTCACAAAAAGAAACAAATCTTAATTCAGAAACTGACTTCGCGAAAAAGAGCTAGAACAATACAGTCATTGAAGTCCATCAATACATTTGCCTCAGATATTATCTGTAATACAGAGCTGAACGGGAAAAATGTTGCAATTAAACCTTTTTCTTCACTTCCAGAATGGGAACAAAATCGACCAATATTTGACATTGATCACACAAATTTATCCAAAAACCATTCCCCTAACCTATTAAAATGTTTAGTTGATTCCCGCTTGGAAAGTAAGTATACAGACTATCTAAAGATATACACCGATGGATCAGTTCTTGATGATGGAAATACTGGTGCAGCTTTTGTAATACCCTCATTAAAAACAGAAAAACGATACTACATTGGTAAACATTATTCCATTTTTACTGCTGAACTTGTAGCCATACGTATGGCATTAAATTACATTGTAGATCTTTCGACGGATACATCCAAAATCTTATTCTGTGTTGACCAAAGTCTGTTTTACAAGCCATTAAATCCCGAGGCATAAAAAACGACTAGAAATGACTATTGAAATAAAACATATTATTCATGAGTTGTCTCTAAAGGGTACCAGTATTACCTTTTGCTGGATTCCTTTTCACTCCGGAATCGCCCCCAAACGAGTGGGCAGATCATGCGGCTAAAAGGGCAGCAGAAAATATAGAAGGATCACAGCATCTAGACATTCGACTAGATCTGCATGAATTTAACCAGCGCATAGAAAAAGTGTCTCAAAATCAGGTTGTTGAACTGCACAGAAAACAAATAGTCAGTATTACCAGCACTGTGTACAAGTAAAACGAATGCAGCGAATCCGAAATCCTTTTTAAACAATTTATGTGTAATGCATTCCAGACATGTTACCAGTTTGATGTATAGGTTCCGATTAAATGCTTTTAGAACAAAGTACTCTAAAATATTATTGCATATGTGGCAAACAAATGACTGTAAACCACCTGCTTCTTCACTGCCCAGGAGTTAGGCACTTTGTTCCTAAGATAAAGTTAGCAGATCAGTTGTCAGCCAGTGCACCATTATCCACTGAAAATATTTTAAATAATCACTCATTACTTTGCGTGTTCTCTGACATTTTTAATTCCGGTAAAACTTGGTATCTATCTCTGACGTACTTTAAACTAAAATTGTTGTGTTGTACGACATTGATACAAAAGAGTTACGATTATACGATATATATGGTTAGGCCCACCCCCACCCTACCACTCCCTTCCTCTATTCCGTCCTCCTTTCCACCCTGATGCCCCCCATCCCACCCGCAAAGTTTCTCCTCCCCACCCATCCCCCTGCATTATGCTCCAATTCTACTAAACTTGTTTCGCTGAACCAAGACTTCACCCAGGCATCACTATTTATCATACAGTAATGAGGGGGGGGGGGGGGGGAGGGGGTTAATGACGTAAAAACGCACATTACGTCAACTAGTTTTGACGCCGACTTCCATGGTTAGCTGAGGAAGGTTTACAAAAACCGAAAGCGCTTCTTTAAAATGCTTTGGGTGTTTGTTGTTTTTTTTAATTTGAAACTTGTTTCATTTGATATACTTTAATTCCCCGATCAACATACGCTAAAGGCTAGACAAACCACCTTGACTTACTTGACTTAGTCCTCTGAATTCCCTGGGGAACATAGGGCCACAACCACACTCTTCCAGCGGACACGGTTTTGGGAGATCTTCTTCAGCTCGGCCCACGTCATTCCGGCGGCCTTCACTTCCACGTCAGTACTCCTTCGCCATGTCTGTCTTGGTCTTCCCACTTTTCTGTTGTCCGAGGGTTCCATTCAAGGGCTTGTCCTGTGATGTTGGATGGAGACTTTCTGAGGGTGTGGCCAATCCATCCCATTTCCGTTTTCTGATTTCTAATTCTGTTGGAACTTGCTTGGTCTGGTTCCACTGTTCTGTGTTGGCAATAACATCTGAAGATTTTGATCTTGTTTTGGAGTGAGAGGGCAGAGGAATTCCAGATAGGCCGTAGCGTAGTAAAGGTGTTCCTGGCTTTATTGATGCGGCTCTTGATATCCTCATCTGTACCTCCATCTTTGCTGACCACACTGTCGAGGTAGACAAACTTGTCAACTTCAACGATGTCTTCCTGTTGCAGTCGTAGTGGGTCTCGTTGCTGGTTGTTGATTCTCATGGCTTCTGTTTTCTTTGTGTTGATTTGGAGGCCTGTCTTTCCTGCTTCTTCTGCTACCCGGCACAGCTTCTCTTGTGCGTCTTGCTGTTTGTGGGAGAATGCTGATGTCGTCGGCGAAGTCCAGGTCTTCCAGTTGCTTGGTGAAAGTCCACTGGATTCCTGTCCTCTTGCCGTCTGTAGACTTCCGCATTATCCAGTCAACGACCATCAGGAAAATTGTTGGCGATAGTAGACACCCCTGACGGACGCGGTTTGTACAGTGAAGGGCTTCGTTAGCTTCCCATCGTGGACGACCTGGCATGTGGCATCCTCGTAGAGTTGTTGGATGATAGCAACAAACTTGGGTGGGAAGCCATAGTGGTGCATGAGTTTCCAGATGGTATCTCTGTCGATGCTGTCAAACGCCTTCTGGAAATCCACAAATACTGCGTACAAGGGGGTCTGCCACTCCAGAGACTGCTCAATGATAATTCTCATGGTGGCAATTTGGTCCGTGCATGAAGATAAACCACCAGGATAAGTAAATATCTACCTATCTTACCACCCATCCCAACCTTCCCCTCTTGTCCCTAACAGTCCTCTCTCTTTATCTTGCACCCCTCCCCCCACACACACACACACAGGCACACACACACACACACACACACACACACACACACACACACACACACACAAACACACACACACACACACACACACACACACAACACACACACACAATCATATGTTGGTTTTTAGTTGTTAATACACTTATACTGATAGCACGTAAAACTAAAACACACACACACACACACACACACACACACACACGCCAAACAATATTGTATTTATTGAAGTTGTCTCAAGCATCATTATATATATGGTGTAAACTAAAAAACTAAACAACAACATGGGAAACGTGGAACACACATACAAAATTGTTAACGCTGTCCACGCCTGTAAAAACTAGTATGAAATGCAAGTTAGTTTGTTGGGGGGGGGGGGGTCTGATCCTTACCACAACGTAAAGTGTTAAGTCAGAAAACAAACCAGAAGACAACATGTAGATGTGTTAAAGTATCCCCGCCAACATAACACACTGTAAATTGTTAATCAGATTGCCCACGCCTGAGATACGCTGAAACTGTAAGTTGTTAGTTAGATATGCAGCGCCGAGAGAGGAGTAGTTGTTGTCATTACCAACCACTGTAAAGTGGTGTTAGTTCAGATTATACCACCGCCCGAGACAGACCACACTGTAAGATTGTTAGTTCAGATATGCCCACCGCCCAGAGATAGACCACACTGTAAGATTGTTAGTTCAGATATGCCCACCGCCCAGAGATAGACCACACTGTAAGTTAGTTCAGATATGCCCACCGCCAGAGATAGACCACACTGTAAGATTGTTAGTTCAGATATACCCACCGCCCAGATATATCACACTGTAAGATTGTTAGTTCAGATATACCCACCGCCCAGATACATACCACACTGTAAGATTGTTAGTTCAGATAATACCACCGCCCAGAGATAGACCACACAGTAACATTGTTAGTTCAGATATACCCACCGCCCAAAGATATACGACACTGTAACATTGTTAGTTCAGATATACCCACCGCCCAGAGATAGACCTCACTGTAACATTGTTAGTTCAGATATACCCACCGCCCAGAGATAGACAATGCCAGTGCAGACGATCTTTTTGCCCTCCTCTCCTTTTCAGTCCTACCCCCGCCCCATCCCCCACTCAGGTTTTGTTTCTTTCTTCTTTTGTTTGTTGGCTTGTTCTTTCTCAATAGGGACAAGGCGGGGTGTGTGTTGTACTGTTTGTATGGTGGAAGGTGGGCTGTTGGTTGTACTGTGTGCATGGTGGAAGGTGGGCTGTTGTACTGTGTGTATGGTGGAAGGTGGGTTGTTGTACTGTGTGTATGGTGGAAGGTGGGCTGTTGTACTGTGTGTATGGTGGAAGGTGGGCTGTTGTACTGTGTGTATGGTGGGAGATGGGCTGTTTGTTGTACTGTGTGTATGGTGGGAGGTGGGCTGTTGGTTGTACGTGTGTATGATGGAACGTGGGATGTTGGTTGTACTGTGTGTATGGTGGAAGGTGGGCTGTTAGATGTGCTGTGTGTATGGTGGAAGGCGGGCTGTTAGATGTGCTGTGTGTAAGGTGGAAGGTGGGCTGTTGGTTGTATGTGTGTATGGTGGAAGGTGGGCTGTTGGTTGTACTGTGTGTATGGTGGAAGGTGGGCTGTGGTTGTACTGTGTGTATGGTGGAAGGTGGGCTGTTAGATGTGCTGTGTGTATGGTGGAAGGTGAGCTTTGGTTGTACTGTGTGTATGGTGGAAGGGGGCTGTTAGTTGTGCTGTGTATGGTGGAAGAGCAGAGGAGAGGTTAGGGGCTGAGAACAGCATAGAGATTGTAACATGTAATTTTCTTTAGAATGTGTGGATGCTGTTAGCAAGACGATTTAATTCTTATATTCTTTTTGTTAAGACACACACTACACACACACCACACACCACACACACACAAACCAACACAACACAACACATCAACACAAACAACAACACAACACAACACCTCATCACACACAGGCACGCAGCACGCACAAACGCTGTTACAATCTGCTCAAATGGTGGTAATGTTTCAAGATCAGGAAGTCGACAAACTTTGTTTGCTTGACCTTATCAAGAAATCATCCGCCGAAAAGAACAGAGAGTGTCAGAGCCTGAACTTGACTTCAACAGACAGTTTTGTGCTGAGGTTGTTGATTACGGTGTGTGGTGGTAGTGGTACAGTGTTGTTACTGTGTGTGGTGGTAGTGGCACAATGTTGTCACGTGTGTGTGGTGGTGTTGGCACGGTGTTGTCACTGTGTGTGGTGGTAGTGGCACAATGTTGTCACTGTGTGTGGTGGTAGTGGCACGGTGTTGTCATGTGTTGTGGTGGTAGTGGCACAATGTTGTACATGTGTGTGGTGGTAGTGGCACAATGTTGTACGTGTGTGTGGTGGTAGTTGCACAATGTTGTCATGTGTGTGGTGGTAGTGGCCGGTGTTGTCAGTGTGTGTGGTGTGGCACAATGTTGTCACTGTGTGTGGTGGTAGTGGCACAGTGTTGTCACTGTGTGTGGTGGTAGTGGCACGGTGTTGTCACTGTGTGTGGTGGTAGTGGCACAGTGTTGTCACTGTGTGTGGTGGTAGTGGCACGGTGTTGTCACTGTGTGTGGTGGTAGTGGCACGGTGTTGTCACTTTGTTTGGTGGTGACAGTTTTGTCACTTTGTGTGGTGGTCACAGTTTTGTCACTTTGTGTGGTGGTGACGATTTTGTCGCTTTGTGTGGTGGTGGTGGTGGTGGTGGTGGTGACAGTTTTGTCACTTTGTGTGATGGTGACAGTTTTGTCACTTTGTGTGGTGGTGACAGTTTTGTCACTGTATGGTGGTGACAATTTTGTCGCTTTGTGTGGTGGTCACAATTTTGTCACTTTGTATGGTGGTGGTGACAACTTTGTCACTTTGTGTGGTGGTGACACTTTTGTCACTATGTGTGTGGTGGTGACAGTTTTGTCACTTTGTATGGTGGTGGTGACAGTTTTGTCACTTTGTGTGGTGGTGATAGTGACAGTTTTGTGACTTTGTGTGGTGGTGGTGACAGTTTTATTATTTGTGTGGTGGTGGTGGTGACAGTTTTGTCACTTTTCATGGTGGTGGTGACAGTTTTGTTATTTTGTGTGGTGGTGGTGACACTTTTGTTATTTTTGTGTGGTGGTAGTAACCATTTTCTCTCCTTGTGTGGTTATGGTGACTGTGTTGTGACTTTCTGTGCTGGTGATGACTTTGTTTTTAAAACTGCGTATGGTGATGGTGACCGTTTTGTCACCTTGTATGACAGTGGTCACGATTGTGTGCACTTCAAACGGTGGTAGTGACACTTTTGTTAATCTGTACGATGGTAGTGACACTTTTGTTAATCTGTACGATGGTAGTGGCAGTTTTGTGTCTTTGTATGGTGGTAGTGATAGCTTGATCTTTTTGTATGTTGTCGGTGACAGTTTTATGTTGTTGGCGGTTTTTTTTTGTGTGTGTGTGTTTTTGGTATGATGGCTGTGACGGTTTTGCTGCTTTGTATGGTGGTGTTTTTTTTTTCTCTCTCTCTTCTTTCTCACAATCTGCTGTGTTTGTGTTATTTCTGCTTTTCCTCTTCTTTCTCTCCTTAGCGTTGTCATCACACATCATCATCATCATCAGAATCATCACAGTCATTCTCTGGATCATTGTCCATCCTCGTTATGATCATCGTTCTCACTGTCACCTATCATCGTTGTCGTCATGATCACTGTCTGGCACCAAATTCTGCTCCACAGAAGACGGGAACGGCATCAGAATGGCCAAAGCAGGTTTGTCCATCATGATGATAGTAGCGGTGGTGGCCAGCATCGGCGTGGTCATTCTGCTGGTGCCGCCGCTGACCTTGCTGTTCATCAAGTATCAGCGGAAATGGGCCTGGATCATGTCGGAGAACAAGCCCATGCATCCTCCCCCCTTGCCCACCGTGCAGAACTCCGGGCTGATCTACATCGTCGATCCAAGGGACTGATCTTGCCCCTTGGCGATGTGGTGGATGAGAGGCCTGAGGCGTCGGGGAGGCAAGAATTCACTGTCCATCCCATGAGCACACCTAAACCTCCCAACGTTTCAGCCACGGAAAACGTCGCCACCAACCAGAAGTCAAAGGTTGGCACCGTCAACATCAAGACGCCAGCGTCGAACCCAGCAGCCCAAGAGACAAAGCCAAAAGCCCAAGGAACAAAGCCAGAAGCCCAAGAGACAAAGCCAGCAGCTCAAAGTCTCAAACCCAACCCCAAAAATGTTACAGAAAAAACTGGTGAGGACCATACGGACGTGGATTTCAAGGATATTGGTCTTTTACCTACGGTGCTAAACAGCATGAGAAAATACAGTGTTGATCCTTCGGAGAAATACGATACATCAACTATGGAATCCACAGGATCCTAAACTGGCAGTTATTCTTTTCTAGCGTTCTGATGTCAACAAATAGGAAGCCATCGTGGAGAGACTCGATACGTCAACTACGGACTCTGCAGAATCCTAAACTGGCAGTCATTCTTTTCTAGCGTTCTGATGTCAACAAATGGGAAGCCATCGTGGAGAGACTTAATACATCAACTACGGACTCTACAGAATCCTAAACTGGCAGTTATTCTTTTCTAGCGTTCTGATGTTAACAAGTGGGAAGCTCTGGTTGTGGGAAAATGCGCGGACGTTTTCTTCAGAAACATGACCGTGGAATTACAGCCAAAACAATTGTTTTGCAAGGTGCCAAGAACCACTACCCATGGAAATTGTGTATGAATGAAATATTTAATTGTCTTTGTTGTTGGAGATTATGTATGAATGAAATATTAATTGTCTTTGTTGTTGGAAAAAGATTTAGTTAATAAACTTGTACTTTGATTAGAGATGACAGTTCACGTGACAAACAACTGCATAACCGTCTTCGTTTTTTCAACAGGCATATATTCAAGCAAACGTCCATGTCAGTGATTTTCTCCATGACAAGAAACCAGTACGAACTATGCACACATGGGCATGTGGTTTGAGTGTGAATACACTGAATGCGTAGCTGTCGTGTGTACCATTTTTCAGCCACTCGTCTTCTCAATTCAGTCTCACATCGGAGGATGTCGTACAAAGGATAGTCGTCAAACAACTCCAAAGTCCTGTAAACTAGAATGTATGTCAACCAGCTAAACTTCTTCTTTTTTTATCATTCTGACCTTTTGTTACCACATTATTACAAACATTATCAAAAACTTCCCGTTTCTAACTTTTTTTAACGATAGAAAAATGTCTGAATTTTTACATACAGTTTATCTTCTTCTTTTTTTTAAAATCTTTTATAGTTTTGAGACATAGCGATCCAAAGCGGGTATCTGCTGTCAGAGTTGGACTTCAGGTGACCGATTTCTCAAAGTACTCGCCTCCGTTTACACCTTTGTAGGCCTAGAATAAGCTCTTTTCGATCAGTCGTAGTTAAAAGACATTACAGCTACGAGCGATAACTCTTCCTGATCTGTGTTGCAGATGTTGTGGCTAACCCTTGGAAAATGTTTAGCTTATATTTGATCAACATCAACAATGGTATTGTGAGAATGCCCAGGCTACTAATCGGGAAACGCGTACGAAAAATGCTACAAAGAGGCGATTTTACTGCAGCCCGAGTGTAAAGAAAGCACGTGTCAAGTCAACTTTGACACGAGTGGCTGCTGTATCATGCTAACAGAAGAACAAAGTGTTGAATGTTCGATAACTGAAAGTAAGAAATGTAACACGCCCACTTCTTAAAAAAAAAATGCAATGGCTGTGGAGTGTGATGAAAGAGGATGAAGATATAAAATTAAACAGGGATGATGATGACAGTGAGAAACACGTAGGCATGCCTGTTAAGAAATAGGAGTATGGAACGACACTACTGAATGATAGCGTTTCATCACACTTGCAATGTAAACATTGTGGACACAGTGTCACGCTGATGGAAACTGAAAATCAAGGCTTAGATCGTGTTCTTGTATTTCATCGTAGCAACAACAACAACAAAATGTAATGAATTAAAAAGACTTCCACACTTCAACGCAAACAGAGTTTAGAAACTTGAAAATGAGTTCAATTAATCGTCGTTCTGTACTGGCCATGAGAACAGTTGGTGGCGATCGCTCAGAACTGTCCCTGCTTTGTAGTGTGATGGATCTGAGTTCTCCTGTGAAGAAAATTTCATTCAATGAAATTACCAAAGCAATAGACAATGCAGCTCTTAAAGTTCAGAAAGATTCGACAAAATTACAGCAAAACTAGAACCTGAATCAGCAGACAAGAAGGAAGACACCATCCTGCGTTGGTGTGACATTGATGTGTCATTAGATGGAACTTGGATGACAGTTGGACATTCCCCCAATGTTGGTGTAGCATCCACACACAACAGGTTGTGTGACAGACACGTGCTCGGTGCTGGCACTGGGCGCAAAGTGTGCAAGTCATGTGATGTAGGGGGAAAGAGGGATAAGGACAACAGGCCTTATCGACGCTGGGCATGTTTGGGCACTGAATCATGCTGGGTCATCGGGTTCCATGGAGGGAGAGGTTATTTCAGAAATGTTCCCTCAGTCCGTTCAGAATAATTTGAGATTTATAGGTGATGGTGATACCAGTACATTTAAATTCGTCAGTCAGTCAAAACCTTATGGAGATGTAGTTGCAAAGCGAGACGACTGCAGGCGGAAATCTAAACAAATCTTAAATAAATGTTAGCGAACCGCCCAGAGAACGTGGACAAACGAGTCACAAGACAAAACACACCGCGTTGTGCGACTATTTCCCTTCCAACAGCCTCGTTCTCATTCAACGCCTTCTTCCTTGCGCTGAACTCTGTGAAGCTGATCTGAAGCGATCAAAGCTAAGTGAATTTTCGTTGTTTTATTCGTTTGTGTCTCACCTGAAGAAGACCTAAGAGGTCGAAACGCGTTGTGTTTTGTCTTGTGACTCGTTTGTCCACGTTCTCTGGGCGGTTCGCTAGCATTTGTTTAAGATTTCTTATGAAGATGATGTTGATGGAAACAAAATTGAATGGGTAGTGCATGTTCAGAAGCGCACTGGCACACGACTCCCATAAACGGAAGGCAAGAATGGAAAAGACAATCGTTTTCTGACGGAAAACCAGCAACCGAAATGAAGGACTGACAAACTGATTGATAAAATGCAAACATGAATAGCTATCCCTGCAAACAAACATAATCTGATCAAGATGCGCGAACATGTGTGGACAGTGTATTTCCACCATCTTTTCTTAACCCATTGCATCCTTTCTGTACCCTAAATTGCCCCTTTCAAAACACTGAAGCAAAAAAAAAAATGAAAACACTTTTTCAAACACAAAACCAACATGCCCAATGTTACAATAGAGACCATCAAGCCAGTTTTCAAAGACCTGGCCAGCACTGAACTGTTAAAGACGTCTGTTGATTGTTATTCTTAAAATCCTAAAGGAATCTCTCAAGAGTATAATTTGGAAGTACTGCCCTAAAAGAAAAAAGAGTCATGAACTAACAGCAGTAAATACAGCTGTTTGGACTGACAGCAGTTAACTACAGCTGTTTGGACTGACAGCAGTAAATACAGCTGTTTGGACTGACAGCAGTAAATACAGCTGTTTGGACTGACGGCAGTAAATACAGCTGTTTGGACTGACAGTAGTAAATACGGCTGTTTGGATGACAGCAGTTAATACAGCTGTTTGGACTGACAGCAGTTAATACGGCTGTTTGGACTGAGAGCAGTAAATACAGCTGTTTGGACTGACAGCAGTAAATACGGCTGTTTGGACTGACAGCAGTAAATACAGCTGTCTGGACTGACAGCAGTAAATACGGCTGTTTGGACTGACAGCAGTAAATACAGCTGTTTGGACTGACGGCAGTTAATACGGCTGTTTGGACTGACAGCAGTAAATATAGCTGTTTGGACTGACAGCAGTAAATACAGCTGTTTGGACTGACAGCAGTTAATACGGCTGTTTGGACTGATGGCAGTTAATACAGCTGTTTCATCAGCAGTATGTGTTTTTAATGATGGAGCGAAACATTTTATGCAAAAGTGATGAAGAAATTAAACATTGAGGTGGGGCTTCATGCTCAGACATGCTTTGAGGACATTGACTGTGCACGCATGTAGACTCTGAGGGCATTGACTGTGCACGCATTGTAGACTCTGAGGGCATGACTGTGCACGCATTGTAGACTCTGAGGATATTGACTGTGCACGCATTGTAGACTCTGAGGGCATTGACTGTGCACGCATTGTAGACTCTGAGGGCATGACTGTGCACGCATTGTAGACTCTGAGGATATTGACTGTGCACGCATTGTAGACTCTGAGGGCATTGACTGTGCACGCATTGTAGACTCTGAGGGCATTGACTGTGCACGCATTGTAGACTCTGAGGATATTGACTGTGCACGCATTGTAGACTCTGAGGGCATTGACTGTGCACGCATTGTAGACTCTGAGGGCATTGACTGTGTACGCATTGTAGACTCTGAGGGCATTGACTGTGCACGCATTGTAGACTCTGAGGACATTGACTGTGCACGCATTGTAGACTCTGAGGGCATTGACTGTGCACGCATTGTAGACTCTGAGGAATTTGGCTGTGTACGCATTGTAGACTCTGAGGACATTGGCTGTGTACGCATTGTAGACTCTGAGGATATTGACTGTGCACGCATTGTAGACTCTGAGGATATTGACTGTGCACGCATTGTAGACTCTGAGGACATTGACTGTGCACGCATTGTAGACTCTGAGGACATTGACTGTGCACGCATTGTAGACTCTGAGGAATTGACTGTGCACGCATTGTAGACGCTAGGACATTGACTGTGCACGCATTGTAGACTCTGAGGACATTGATTGTGCACGCATTGTAGACTCTTGGCGCCAAGTCAAAACAGCATCACAAGAAGTCAGAATTTCTCAGGGGAGGAACAGAAAATCTGCAGACGAGCAGCAGACTGTGAAAAAGAGTATCCTTATCAACCTGGTGCAGACTAGGGCTTCATCTGTCAGAGAAAGACACAGAATTATTTGCCTTTTGACGGTTAAAAAGTTCGCGAAATTTGAATCTTTTTCGTATATTTCCAAAGATATCTCAAAAGCTACCAAAGATATCTCTCTGAAATTTTGCACACGTACTTGCCATAAACTGTGTGGTTAGCTGAACTGAGGTCCTAGTCTCTATGAGTTGATGGACAAAATCTCTCGGAATACGAAATTCCATTTTTTGTTAGTTTATTTTATTGATCATCGGACGGGCTTGGAGAACTACTTTTTTTCAGCAAAACAGTTTGGTTAAGCTTCCAGAACAACTAGTTGAATTTGTATGTGCTGCATGCCTAATACTTCAGGTGAATAGTTTAGTAAGAATGTTTGGAAACCCAGACAATGTGATTTTGAACCGGACCGTACTTTATAATTCAAGAATTTATTTTTGTGGGTGTACTCGTGACTGTAATGTCAGTGTAATACATTTTCTGTAAAAGTTCAGGGTCTTAGCTAATTTTAGGCCCCAAAAAATGTAAACATAACCATATTTAAATGATATATCACCACAAATTTATGATAATTACCACTACCTACTACTGCTAACCATTTTGCATGCTTTTAAGTATGTTCCTTTACTTCATTTGGTATTAATGAACATGCCTAGGGCGTGGCCTGGATGAAAAAAAAACATCAGGCATCAATATTACACTCGTAAACAAAGAATTCGTCCTTCTCTCTCTCTCTCTCTCTTCCTCTCTCTCTCTCTCTCTCTCTCTTCTCTCTCTCTCTCTCTTCTCTGTGTACGAATTTTATTCTTTTTCTTACTAGCTTTTCTATTCTTTTTATTCTGTTCTTCTCCGTCTATATGTTACCTTCCACCACCCACCCACCCCCCTCTTACATGCCCGCCTACTAGCTATGCAAAGCGAGTTAGTGCGTGATGGTTCTTGTATTTCTGAGGCTTAAAGTGATGGATCACTGATTGGTGTAGTAGATGTTCAATCCGTCATCACCGTCACGCGGACTGTCAACACACAAAAGGATGATGGAAGTAGGGGTAGATGGGAGGGGGGAAAGGAAGAGAAGTGGTGGTGGGGGTGGAGGGGGGGGAAATGGGGGGGGGGGGGAGGTGACAAAAAAGCGGTCAGTGGGTCGTAGGAAAGAAGTCGTTGAGGGACAATGGAAGGTTGTGGGGGACGATGCATCAATGGAGAAGATAGGAAAGGAAAACTAAAGGTTAGAGACGTACTCGCGGGCGCGCATTCTTTTCTCTCTCTCTCTCTCTCTCTCTCTCTCTTCTTCTCTCTCTCTTTTCTCTCTCACACACACACACACACACACAAACACACACTCGCAAACCAACGCACACACACACGATACACGCATTCACACAAAACACACACACACAACACACCCCACACCACAACACACACACACACACACACACATAATATATTGAAGATTGCGATAAGGCAGTTAAAGAGAAAAAAACGGTTATTCAAGGAATACGTGCACTCTAAGAAAAGCCCAAGAAAGAAAATGGTAGATGAAAAAAAATTTAAAAAAAATGAAACACTCAAATATACATAGTAATAGAGGGTTTTGGAACAAGCCAAACGGATTATTTGGGATGATTTTTGCGAAAGATCATAAAGATTGGAGATGGTATGGAAGAGATAAAAACGATTAATTATGGAATCAAAAATCCCAGAATATCCCATTATTTTGATAATTAAAGCTACCATATCCGCATTATATACCATCATCATGATATTTTATATATATATATATTATATATTATATTATATATATATTATATATTGTTGAATTGTTAAACTTGTAAATAATAAGTAACCTCTTCCGCATATATACCATCTATCATCATATATATATATATATATATAGTTAAAAGAAGTTAAAAGAGGAATCTTTTAATTGTTTTTTAACTAATGTTGCTCCCCAAGGGTTGAGCACTTAAAAAAAATGTTTTAGGCATTTTAAATATTTCTGATCTATATACATATATATTTATATAGAGAGAGAGAGAGAGAGGGGGAGGAGAGAGAGAGAGGAGGAGAGAGAGAGAGTTGAATTGTTAAACTTGTAAAGCGCCCTGTAGCCTGGGTTGTTTTGGATGGGCGCTATAGAAAATTGTCCTCATTAATATTATTATCATAGTAACATAAGTTCTCACATTTATGTAATATTATTTACTGTTATTTACATGGAAGGGAGATTTGTACGTGGCGTAGACCTGTGGGCCCAAAACCCCATCCACATCAAAAATTTAAATTTTTTCACCACTTTTCTCCTCTCGAACACAACAATTGGAGAAGACATGGTACACATATACGCTCTCTCTCTCTTCTCTCTCTCTCTTCTCTCTTCTCTCTCTCTCTCTCTCTCTCTCTCTCTCTCTCACACACAAAACACACATACTTGCAGAAGACATGGTACACACATACGTTTCTCTCCTCTCTCCCCTCCTCTCTCTCTCTCTCTTTCTCTCTCTCTCTCTCTCTTCTCTCTCTTTACAATACTTGGAGAAGACATGGTGCACACATACGCTCTCTCTCTCTCTCTCTCTCTCTCTCTCTCTCTCTCTCCTCTCTCTCTCTCTCTTCTCTCTCTCTCTCTCTCTCTCTCGAACACAATACTTGGAGAAGACATGGTACACACATACGCCGCAAGCGCGCGTGCACGCGCACACACACACACACACAACACTACCATCACACACACACACACACCACACACACCACATCTTCACACATGCTGCAGCACCAGCACCAGCGACGCGCCAAGAGAGAGAGAGAGGGAGAGCAGAAATGATGGATGTGGTAGGTAAGACTGGCGTCAGCTGTGATGACAAATTACCGACTTGTTTTTTGCTGACCGTCATTGTTGTCACCTACACCCAGCAACTTCTTCCCAGACCCCTTCAGCCCACTCCCTTCTTCCTGTCTTCAGACACCACACACACACACACACACACACACACACACAGACACCACACACACACACACACACACACAACATCATCACTCACTACACACACACACACACACTATCACACACACATCAACACACACAAACACACACCACACACAACCACACAACACACAACACACACACACACACACACACACACACACACACACACACACACACACACACACACACCACAACACACACACTCACACACCACACACACACACACACACAACACACCACACACACACACACCACACACACACACACACACACACACACACACACACACACACACTCACAACACACACCACAACACACACACACACACACAACACAACACCACACACACACACACACAACACACGCACACACACACACACACACACACACACACACACACACACCCACAACACACACACACACACACACACACACACACACACACACACCACACACACACACAGATACTCCCCCCTCACCTTTTCCTCCCCGTCGCCCTTCCTCTATCCGCTTGCATTTTTTTCTTTTTTGTTTGTTGTAGTTTTTGTTTTGTTTTTGTGGTTTGGAGGGGGGGGGGGGGGGGGCGAGGGGCTACAACCCCACCTTTGTGTGTACCCATGCCCTCAGGCTAACTTGCATTGTGTTGGCTTTCTCGAATTCAGCTTCATGACAATGTGAATATGTAACATTAGCGACCTGAAACAGTACCATTGAACTGTCTTCCAGCTGTATCATTAGCGGCCTGAAACAGTACCACTGAACTGTCTTCCAGCTGTAACATTAGCGGCCTGAACAGTAGCCATTGAACTGTCTTCCAGCTGTAACATTAGCGGACTGAAACCAGTGCCATTGAACTGTCTTCCGCTGTCTTAGCTCTGATCCATCTTAGCGACTTAGCGCCTGAACCAGTGCCATTGAATTTCTTCCAGCTGTACCATTAGCGGCCTGAAACAGTGCCATTGAACTGTCTTCCAGCTGTACCATTAGCGGCCTGAAACAGTGCCATTGAACTGTCTTCCAGCTGTACCATTAGCGGCCTGAAACAGTGCCATTGAACTGTCTTCCAGCTTGTACCATTAGCGGCCTGAACCAGCGCATTGAAACTGTCTTCCAGCTGTACCATTAGCGGCTTGAAACAATGCCATTGAACTGTCTTCCAGCTGTACCATTAGCGGCCTGAAACAGTCCATTGAACTGTCTTCCACTGTACCATTAGGGTGTTAAAAGCATAAAGTTATACCTCAGGACTTGTGGCATCGTTTGCATCTTACATACGAACCTGAAACAGTAACATGTAAGTTCACATGGTAAAGATGATAGAGCACAAAATTCACCAGAGAGTTTGGAACTGACACGTAATGTGGTTATTTAGTTGAAACTCATGACAGAGGTTTGGAAATGAGCGCGTAACGTGGTTATTCGTTGAAACAACTGTTGAAAGGACGGTCAGTTGAAAAGGCAAGAGATGCTGCAGACAGAGCAGCTGGGCAGAAAGCAAAACGTGAATGAAGCAGGGCACAGAGTGAACCGTAAATCACAAAAAGAACAAAGGTCACTCTTGCTCCCATGATGAGAGAATGACACGCCTACAACGTGAAATGAGTGCTGCGTACAGCACCCATTCGCCTAGCACCAATGCCAGAACAAAGAAAGTGACATCTCTCCAACGATAGTCCAATTATGGCCACATAGCCTGCGCCTGACACAGATGCACAACGACATGTGAAGAAATGAGCGAACACAAACTGACTCGTATTCAGGACTGGAATAGCCTTATGATATTCGACCTTTTCAAATAGGACAGACAGCAGAACAGGGGCAAGTAACTCAATCGACACTCGGTAGGCACTAAGTGGGCAGACAGCAGAACAGGGGCAAGTAACTCGATCGACACTCTGTAGGCACTGATTGGGCAGACAGCAGAACAGGGGCAAGTAACTCGATCGACATTCGGTAGGCACTAAGTGGGCAGACAGCAGAACAGGGGCAAGTAACTCAGTCGACACTCGGTAGGCGCTAAGTGGGCAAACAGCAGAACAGGGGCAAGTAACTCAATCGACACTCTGTAGGCACTAAGTGGGCAGACAGCAGAACAGGGGCAAGTAACTCAATCGACATTCGGTAGGCACCAAGAACAACAAACCAGGAAGATACATGAGAGAGCACAGACCTCCGGCCGCCAGGGTCGTACAACTTGTACATCCAGCCTTTGAGTCAGCCGTACAACTTGTACATCCAGCCTTTGAGTCAGCCGTACAACTTGTACATCCAGCCTGTGAGTCAGTTTACGGTTCTCCTCAGAACAAGTCATGTCCGCATGCTGCTCATGATGTAAAGACGTAGCTATGGTCTGGAGGCCTCACACAAACATTGAAAAACCTTCATGCACAGCACAGGATGCGATTTAAAACGATACCACTAACATCCAGGGCGATGGTCACTATTCTGACAGACTCGGAGTACGATACTTGTGCAGGTTTGCTCCTGCAGAAAGAAAACAAACCATCCTCATCTCACCATTCTGACAGACTCAGAGTACGGTACTAATGCAGATTTGCTCCTGCAAAGAGAAGACAAATCATAATCTTCTCATTATTCTGACAGACTCAGAGTACGGTACTAATGCAGATTTGCTCCTGCAAAAGAGAAGACAAATCATAATCTTCTCATTATTCTGACAGACTCAGAGTACGGTACTTATGCAGATTTGCTCCTGCAAAAGACAAGACAAATCATCATCTTTCCTCTCCTCCTCTGCAGAAGTCCTCCCGCCCAAGCCGTGATGGCATGTATAGTTGTACAGCCCAGTTCAGTCTAAGTCGCTTATAGCCCAGTGGCCCCTCAAAGGCTGTCACCCCGTTAAAGTTAACTCTCTTTGTACATTTTTACAACAACAACAAAACGTACATCTCATAAAAACATTTTTTTTTTAAAAGCAGGCTAGAATTGCTTTGAAATCTTTCGTTCATAAACCCTAGATGCTTTTCTCTTTCGGAAACTGAAAAATTACATCATTTGAAACATTTCCGATCAGGGTTTTCATGGAGTCTGCTGTAATGTGTTTATGTCTGACATCGTGAAATTCTCAACACTCCATAGAAAATCATGTTTGTAGTGCATGGTACATATGAAATGCATTAGAGAGCTTTTTCACCTTTTAAAAGATAGGAGTGAGTGTAAGAGGAGTGGCCGGTGTGCAAACGGCACCAGACTGTTTCTTCTTCACGGCCAGGTGTGGCCACGGTAACAACTGTTTCCAGTTGGAAGGATTTGGAAGAATTAGTCATCCGTCTGCGACTTCCATTCCTCCTGCCAGAGGTCTATGACTTAAGTCTGGGCTTTAGGTTTCAGATCGGTATGAGGCATAGGAAATCTGCTCAACTCTTTATTTCTTGGATTCTTGGCAAGTTGATCAACCATCTCGTTGCTCGAATGCCAACATGACCAGAAACTTATATTAAAAAAAAAAGAAAACTTTGTTGTAGCCATCAGACTTTAGAGAGGTTTACAGTACAAACACATTTCAGCAGTTAAAGGTGCTTGAACTTAGGACCAGCAATGGCCTCCAAAGCAGAAAGGGAAAGGATCAACGCTGTGAGCCCAGTGGTGCAGATGGAGCCGTCTGTGGGAATGTGTTTAGCGCGTCTCTCTGAGCGGGAACTGCTCCTCTGAAGATTTGGAGCCATCAGTAAACATTCTCTGAAAGCTTAAAAATTTGGAGCAAAAATTAGCAAACAACTAGCGTTTGTATGCCAGAGAACTGGTGGAGTCTTTTGTGATAGGAAGCCAGGTCAACGCGGATCTCAGGGTCGAGGAGAGTTCATGGTGGGTCATCATGAAATTTGAACGAATCACAAACGACTGCAACATCAATGTCTGTGGTCCTCAAACGGAGAAGAATTCGAATACTCAAGGGTGAAATAGAACAGGAGTTTATTCATATTTGTCAAGAAAGATCGGATTGAAAACACAGCCGGAAGCAGGGTTTAGGGTTCGGAGAAGAGGTTTAATCAGTAGTTCAAAGAAAGTCCGACGGTTGGAGAGGGTAGTTTCCCGGCCTCTCTATACAGACGAAACATGGGTGGTCCGAAATGCCCCGAGACAAAGCCAATGCACCTGGTAGTGGATGGAATCCAGATTTTTGAGGCAGGAAGGTCTTTCAGAATCGTAGACAACACAGCCGTCTTTCAGGCTAGAGCGGTTGAGAATCAGGCAAAGATGGAGAAGAGCTTTCTTATCAGCGCCCAATCTATATGTGTCACTATTCTCAGGATGTGCCACAATTCTCAGGATGCTCATTGCTTTCTGACAAGAAATTTTGAAGTGTTGGATGTGGCTTCTTGAAGATGATTCCGGAAATTGGCTACCTTCATATCTAACCTCACTGCAACTGCTGCAGTCGAATTCTAACGTTCGTCTGTGGCAGTGAAGATGCCGTTCTCTGGAATCAACGCTGGTATCTTTCGGCCATTGCTGTCTGTGGTCGCTCCTGTCAGTGCCAGCCCTGATGGCCTGATTCTGCTGCGGTCAGCCTCCAAGACCGGCTGGACTAGTGCCATGAGCCACTGAAGACTCGTTTCCACGAGCAATGACTGCAGGCGGGAAAGGAAGCAAGAGAGCGAAAGCTGGGTTACTAGACCGCCAAAAGAATGGGGCAAAAAGTGTATGAAACGACACAAGACATTTCCACTGTTCGTCTTTTCGGAAAGAACAAATAGATGATAGATTCGGAATAGCTCAGTTGGTCGAGCGCCTGACTCGTAATCTTGGTGATCCTGGGGTTGCGGGTTCGAACCTCCGCCGGGGTGTTTCGGTACAGGGGGATTTTTCCCTCGGAGTTAACATTGGTTCTGACTCCTTTTCCCATACAGTCCTTCGAATGAGACTATAAACCGAGGTTCCGTGTGTGAACGCACGCATAACATCTTGCACACACGTAAAATCCCATCACCAACTTTCGGAAGAGTAGGCCAGTTTGGCCGTTGGTATGGATGACACGTTACACATAGCATGCACCCTGCGTGAGAAATGGAAAGAATGAAGGAAGTAAGGAAAATGAGTGATCGATATTGAACGATACTGACTCACGGGAAACGACTGAATGAAGCGCCAGCTGGCAGCTCTTCAGTCGGCACTACCCAGGTAGGCAGCCCGTTGTGTAAACGAGTGTTGATTGTAAAGCGCTTAGAGCTTGGCCTCTAGCCGAGAATAGGCGCTATATAAGTATTCATTATTATTATTATGATGATGAAAAAGCGAGAAAGCAATTAAAAGAATGATCCAGCATTTTGCAGTTCAGTGGGAGAGAGCCATGTGCTCTTGGGTTGACATCAAATAGAGTGCGGACCTGTACAGAACTGGGAGTGGGGGAGAGAATATTTTGAAGATAAGTGTGTGTGTTTTTTCACTATGATAATGATAACAACAATAATAATAATAATAAACTAAAGATACTAATCAGGAACTACAGAAATAAAGTGAAAAAAAATCAAAAGATTTCAAAGAAAAAGAACACTTTAAAATCATTTGTAGGAAATATGAATAAAATCATGGTACTAATGATGATAGTGACGATGATAATGATAATGATTTAATGATCATCATATAAGTAATATACAAGCAAATAGCTTAAAGTACATTTTAGAAAAAAAATGTACATAACACAAAATAGCAGAAAAAAATAGATGGAATAAAAAGTAAGAAAGGAAAAGGTGAGGGGTGGGTGATACATAAATAAGTAGCCAATAAACTGATTGGTCTATACAGAAATAGGTAAACGAGTTTAAAACTTAAAAGAGGCAGGCTACTCACAGTCGAATACACAAAGCTTGTTCTTTCAGTCTGTGTGTTTGTAATCAATGCAGTCTGTCTTTGCTGTTGGCTGAACACATCTACAGTTTTCGCTGGATCTTCTCAGAATTTATTCTGGTGACTCGCTACTAGCCTGTTAGGCACATCAAGAGCCAGTCACGTTTGTGGTGGAAAGTCGCTTCAGTCGCATGTGGCGACCGTATGGCGAAGCGAAGTAACGTTAAGATTCCAAGCGAGTCGAACGGCTCATCGTGAGGAGGGGGGGGGGGAGGGGGGGGGGGGGGGGGGGGTGGGGGGGGGGGGGGGAGTGCGGAGAAGGAATGACGTATGGGTTGATAGCTATAAAACAAATAAAGCGAAAAGGAAAAATAAGAGCAAATAAATAATCAGACGTATGGGTTGATAGCTATAAAACAAATAAAGCTAAAAGGAAAAAATAAGAACATTTAAATAATCAAAATCAAAATCATACACGGATGTGAAGACAGCAGTGATATGGTGTGGGGCTGGGTTGTGGGAATGTGCGTCGGCACTGTAGGGATGATCGGGTCGGCTATTACGGGATGTTGACGCCTTGTGGATAAAGGATCCCCAGTCTGGCAAGGAGCTGAGATTCCTGCATGACGCGTCGGCACTGTAGGGATGATCGGGTCGGCGATTACGGGATGTTGACGCCTTGTGGATAAAGGATCCCCAGTCTGGCAAGGAGCTGAGATTCCTGCATGACGCGTACAAAGTTGTCACTCTGCTTCTGCCAGAGTGTCCTTAGTCTGACATGGTTGATGGAGTGTTGGAAATGGCTGAAATCCAAAGCCACTGAAGTGGTTCTATAGTAGGGGATGTCGGCCAGATGTTCACATATGAGCGTGTCAGGTGTTTTGGGATGTTTCACCAACACAGATCTTACCACACCATGGATGGCGTAAACAATGATGTGACTCTGACAGGAGAAAGTGCGTTTAATGTTGCATGATTCTTTGGGGGCCACAAAGGACATCGTCCGTCTTGGTGAGAGGGCAAGTTCTGCATTTAGATACAGGGCAGAGAAAGGTGCTGGACGGTTCTATGTGGTAGCTGGGCTCAGTCTGGGGTGGATGAGTAGGTCTTAAAAGTTTCTGTCCTGTGTGAAGACGATCATGCATTAAGTCTGAAAAGCGTCGTTGTGATCTTCTACTTTGTACCAGTTGGACCTGCGGATCCTGCGCACTAAAAGCGCCCGTGGATGGAAGAGAAAGCTAGCGGTTGATCTCTTTATTTCCTTAGGGGCTGGGCTTCAAGACCAAAGAACCTGGACACAGCTCTGATATGGCAGAGAGCTTCACTAGTGGCGGTGCCGGGTATCCATGGATTGTGTAGACGTCATACATTCTGGCTTCTTTTAGTTTGAAATCTTCTTCATTGGAACAGTGTCTGCACTGGCGAAGAAATTTGGAGTGGAAAATGCTGTGTTTTTGTGGATGAGTGGCGAGAAGATGGGTTGTCCAGGTATGACTGTGATTCTGTCCATCTGCAGAAACATGGAAGTTGTCTAGGTATGACTGTGAGTCTGTCAATCTGCAGAAACATGAAGTTGTCTAGGTATGACTGTGATTCTGTCAATCTGCAGAAATAGGAAGTTGTCTAGGTATGACTGTGAGTCTGTCAATCTGCAGAAACATGGAAGTTGTATAGGTACGACTGTGAGTCTGTCAATCTGCAGAAACATGGAAGTTGTCTAGGTACGACTGTGATTCTGTCAATCTGCAGAAACATGGAAGTTGTCTAGGTACGACTGTGAGTCTGTCAATCTGCAGAAACATGGAAGTTGTCTAGGTATGACTGTGATTCTGTCCATCTGCAGAAACATGAAGTAGCGAGTTGTCCTTTTTAATGAGAGTGCCCTGCAAGTTGACTGGCCGTGAGATTCAGTGTGTAAATTCAATGGAAGGCTGCAAGTTCCGGACAGAGTCAATACACTGCCAGAGAGCTTGACCTGGATGTGGCGGTCAGCCCATCATCAATGCACCCCGTCATCAATGCACCCCTTGTATCGCTCTGGACCTTCACCATTTGAGTTGCCGGGCCTTCGACCGCTTGTATCGCTCTGGACCTTCACCATTTGAGTTGTGGGGCCTTCTACCGCTTGTATCGCTCTGGACCTTCACCATTTGAGTTGTGGGGCCTTCTACCGCTTGTATCGCTCTGGACCTTCACCATTTGAGTTGTGGGGCCTTCTACCGCTTGTATCGCTCTGGACCTTCACCATTTGAGTTGTGGGGCCTTCTACCGCATGTATCGCTCTGGACCTTCACCATTTGAGTTGCGGGGCCTTCTACCGCTTTTCATGAAATGAAAATTTCTGCCAGATTGAGAATTTCAAGTTTATGTAGCTACCACATTCTGTGCACACTTCAGTATTAAGATTAATTACTTAGTTAAAGAAGTAAACCGGGCTTCGACGCTTCTATGGTCATGATGACTTTTCACTCTTTAGAGCTGGAGCCACTCATGCAGGCGTACAATGCCGGCTCCAGTTCTGCGTTGATAAGATCCGGACATGGTTTTCCTCTTCATCTACAGAAAAAAAAAGTCTCATCACTTTTACAGTTTTCGATCTCTGCTGACTCTGACATTTTCCTGGACAAGGCCATCATAGCTATGGAAAAAAACCAACTTTCACGGATTTTTTTTTCCGATCAAAATCTCAGCTTGAAAAAGTCAACTCCTGTGCTTAAACACATTCTAAAGAAAAGCTGTGAACATTCTTCATAGTTTCGTGTGGAATACACAAACGTATCATAGATTCTTTCAAAAACCCCTGAACCTCTGAAGAATGTTGTCTTAACCATGTGCCACTGGTGGCTGCAATGATCCAAGGTCAATGCCGATTGTACACAGACCAATCGTTTTACGTACACTCGTATCTTTTTTTTAAAGGTAAGGAAGCTCTATTGTGCACACCATATAAAGAGCCACTCGCTCATAAAACATGCTCTTACAGAAGGTTGGAACTGCTTAGCTTTAGATATCAGCAAGACTCCATGAAGACCTCGTTCAGGAATAGTGTACAGATGTGATTTTTTTAAAGTTCATACAAACCATAAATATTTTTTCAATTATTCTTTGGGTGGGAGAGAGGGGGGGGGGGGTGAAAATTTTTGTCGTTTTTGGCATGTTTGAACGAAACCATTTGTATGTATGGTTTATCACCATCTTGAACGCATGTTCAGAGTCGATATTGACAAAGTAATAAACCTAACATTGTGAGCTCTGGTCGGCATGACACTAAGCAACATGAATGAAATGTGTCCATTAAATAAAACACGTCAGAAGGAAAAGACTTTCGTTTCGTTTCGTTTTCCGTTGCCAACGACTGGAAGAAAGAGGAAAAAAGATCTCCACGGAGAACTTTGTTGATCTAAACTAAGCTTATTCAAATCATGCACTAAACGTGATCTTATACACAATTTCACCTCGTTTATATGTAAGGCTTTTAGACACAGAGAAATAGCTTCTTCCTTCTTTTGCATAGTATGATTGTTTCAGACAGTTCATTATGTTTGGTATTATGAAGCATTACATATTGCTTACGTGTCCCTTCATGTGGGGACACGGCCTAGAAGAAACCATCATTCATTCGTGCATTCATTCATTCGTGCATTCATTCATTCATTCATTCATTCATTCATTCATTCTCTCTCTCTCTCTCTCTCTCTCTCTCTCTCTCTCTCTCTCTCTCTCTCTCTCTCTCTCTCTCTCTCTCTCTTTCTCCCTCCCCCCTCTCCCCCTCTCTTCTCTCTCCCCCCTCATTCTCATTCTCTCTCTCTCTCTCTCTCTCTCTCTCTCTCTCTCTCTCTCTCTCTCTCTCTCTCTCTCTCACCCTCCCCTCAGAGACACTTAGACAGTGTCTTCACAAAACAAACATGGCGGCTTGTGGTTTGTTGGACGTTCGATACCTCAGCGTCCTTTTATTTCGTTATTGGTTTCAGTCCAAAAGAAAAGAACAGAAAAACACAATCATCTGGATCACAGTCTATTATAACACCACCATTTGCTTAGTCACTCCTAATGCATGCCTACTGGATTTACATTACATTACTCTCTCCACACACGCGCGCGCGCGCGCGCGTTCTTTCACTCACTCGCTCATTCACGCCACATCCGATCGGATTTACATTGCGACACATACTAATGGTTTGGGGAGTAACTATTTACAGAACAATATCACAAAGACATTATTTACAGTGTATATTTCTATCGATGTTACATCCACCAGCTAATTTCTGATTACTGTGGGCAAGAACATGGCTTCAGACAGACACAAACGCAAGCACACGTGCTCTCTCTCTCTCTCTCTCTCTCTCTCTCTCTCTCTCTCTCTCTCTCTCTCTCTCTCTCTCTCTCTCACACACACACACACATACACACACACACACACACACACACACACACACACACACACACACACACACACACGCGCGCGCGTGCATGCATGCACACACACACACACACACACACACACACACACACACACACACACACACACACACTTGCACGCACGCACGCACGCACGCACGCACACGCACGCACACACACACACACACACACACACACACACACACACACACACACACACACACACACACACACACACACACACACGTCACGTCACGTTTTTACATTGATCATCTACATCAAAATGAAGAAAACGCACCCAAAAAAAAAAAAAAAACTCACCCTCTCTCTTCTTCTAAACAGAATGCATATTTCATGACTATTCCCGGGCAGGTAGAATGGAGGGCGGAGGAAGCGGGTGGGGGGGGGGGGAAGAATGAGGGAGGTGGGTGTGGGGGAGAGGTACTAGAAAGGAGAGGGAAGTAAGATATTTCTCAACACATCAATTTGTTGGGTCTTTTTTCACCATTTGTGGCATCCTCTGTTGTTGTTGTTGTTGTTGTTGTTGTTTTTGGTAGTGATTTGTTGTTCTCTCTTTCGTGACAGTTCTGTTCTTGTGTCATCTTTCGCAGCTCTTCCGGTGTAACGAGAACATATTCGGGTAATAAGATACTGTGCACCAGTCTTAAGATATTTCATGATGTCGAAATGTTTTGATCATGGCCGTTCTCGGGGGGGGGGGGGGGGGGGGGGGGAGGGGGGGGGAGAGGGAGAGGGTGAATGTGGAGGGGGGGGGGGGGGGCAGCTTTAACGTTTTCCGCTGTGGGTGAAGCTCCCTCCCTCACAGGAGACCGGCCTTCCTGTCTGTTGCTGTGATGACGTCACTGGCGCTGTCGTTGTCTCGTCTTCTGATGGTGGCACCGCATGGTTGTGTGTGTCATCATCGTTCTTCTGGGAAGATCGGGGCGTTGGCTCCTCCATGCTGCCTCCAGCTACTTGGAAGATGGGTGCTGCAGGTGTCGTCATTCACAGACGGGTGTTGCTGTCCTGTTACAAACAGACACAAGTAGCCACGGTCAGCATCGCCAGTTCTGCAGGACGCATACCAACCAATCAACCAACCAACCAACCAAAGAAACCAATGAACAAAGCATAGCTTGATTATGGCGACACAATGATGTTTCCTCTGTATTTTTCAACTCGTATATAAACTGAGAAGTAGGGAAACTCTTGCTCCCATGATGAAATGAATACACGTCCATCACTCCAAACGAATGCTGCTTACGACACCGAACCGCGTAGCAGAAATGACAGCACACAGCACACAGAACAAACAGCAGAAATGACAGCACAGAGCACACAGAACAAACAGCAGACATGACAGCACACAGCACACAGAACAAACAGCAGACATCACAGCACACAGAACAAACAGCAGAAATGACAGCACACAGCACACAGAACAAACAGCAAAAATGACAGCACACAGCACACAGAACAAACAGCAGACATGACAGCACAGAGCACACAGAACAAACAGCAGAAATGACAGCACACAGCACACAGAACAAACAGCAGAAATGAGAGCACACAGCACACAGAACAAACAGCAGAAATGACAGCACACAGCACACAGAACAAACAGCAGAAATGACAGCACACAGCACACAGAACAAACAGCAGACATCACAGCACACAGCACACAGAACAAACAGCAGAAATGACAGCACAGAGCACACAGAACAAACAGCAGATAATAATAAATTAACTGCCAGAACCCAGTATCGCATATATATATATGATTTTATGATTTTCTTTTGCTTCTTAGATGGTACCTTTGGTTGGTTTTTTGAAAACTCAACAAACATACTACGGTATTGCACACCAACCTTTTCTGGGATTGCATTCTTCTTAAAACTGAAAAGGCAGAGGAGTCAAATTACCACTTTCCGCGGTCACTGAGGAGAAACCACCAAGTTTCGAAATATCGGTATATGACCAGGAGTTATATGTTAGTGAGTTTCCCTCCCTATTGGAGGATGTCTCCCCTTGGAGAATATAAGCCTGCTGAAGGCTCATTTTGAGAAGCATTTATTTTATTTTTCCCCATTCACCCACTCAAGCACATACTGTTAGTTAGGCAGAATCATCTACCACTGCAGATATGAATGCTTATCTCCCCCTATTTCTTCAATCTAAGACATAAGAGCAAGCTTTGTTTATAATTCAATATTTCTTGCAGTCATTGCAACACCAAGCTGCTCTGTAAGTTGCTGGAACGGTACGGTACTTATCCTTGGAATTTATTAGTTTGTTATATATATATATATATATATATATATATATATATATATATATATATATATATATATATAGTTAGTTAGAATAGGATTTTAAAATAGAGTAAAAACACCCTACAAACTTGTTTCGAGCAAGTGCTCTCCTCAGGGTATGTATAATCTGGGCCCGCCACCAGTGTTATATAGATTCGTGTGTGGGTTATATTGTAATTTGTAGTTGTAGCCACTTTTATTCAGCGCCTCTTGGTATTCGGCTGCTGCACTGTTAAAAAAAAAAGTAAATTATTTAGACATAACATTAGACCTTGAGGACCACACATACAAACCATACAAAAAACCAATGACACACCTGTCTACGTAGACATCAAAAGTAACCATCCACCCTCTGTTTTAAAAACCATACCTAATGGCATAAACAAAAGATTATCTAAACTGTCATGCAATGAGAAAGAATTTAACAGTGCAGCAGCCGAATACCAAGAGGCGCTGAATAAAAGTGGCTACAACTACAAATTACAATATAACCCAGATAATAACATGAACAGCAATAAGAAAAACAGGAAAAGAAAAATTATATGGTATAACCCTCCATATGATGGAAGAACAAAAACCAACGTAGGAAAAGAATTCCTCAGAATCCTTAAAACATCATTCCCAAAAGAACATGTACTATCTAAAATATTCAATAAAAACACCGTCAAGCTATCGTACTCGTGTATGCCCAACCTTAAAAACATATTGATTCTTCCAACAAAACCAAAAACAATACAACCAAAGAGGGTGACGAAAGGATATCTTGTAATTGCACAAAAAAAAAAGACCAGTGCCCTCTGAATAACAAATGTCTCTACAGCAACATTGTGTACCAAGCTACGGTAACAACAGACAGTGATAAAGAAACATACATAGGGATCACGGCAAACCATTTTAAAACCAGATATGCAAACCATAAACAGTCTTTCAAAAATGAAAAATATAAAAACCAAACAGAACTAAGTAAATATATTTGGAAGCTTAAAGATAAGAAAATAGATTACAACATATCATGGAAAATTATTTTTTAAAAAAGAGCAGCACCATACAACAACATTTCTAAAAAATGCAACTTATGTACTACAGAAAAGTGGCTGATATTATGTAAACCCCATCTAGCATCCCTGAACTCTAAAGTAGAAATGATTAATAATTGCAGGCACAAATGGAAATCTTTGTCAATGCACCATTCCCTGGCACGTCCCCCCTGAAAGCGCCCCCAAAAAGAAACAAATCTACAGGCCACGTGCCACACGCGCAGAGCTCACACGCCCACACACGAATCTATATAACACTGGTGGCGTGCCCAGATTATACATACCCTGAGGAGAGCACTTGCTCGAAACAAGTTTGCAGGGTGTTTTTACTCTATTTTAAAATCCTATTTTAAACTGTTATGTCGCTCCCTATTTGGTTGAGCATTTTTAGACTTCTGAGTGGTCTTTTAACTCTAATTATATATATATATATATGTGTGTGTGTGTGTGTGTGTGTGTGTGTGTGTGTGTTAAAAATATTTTTTAAAAATGAAGTGTATAAAAATAAAGTATAAATATTTTAACAGATGTTGCTCCCCAAGGGGTTGAGCACCTTCAGATTTTTTAAGGACACTTTTATATTGTTAATAATATATTATATATATATATATATATATATATATATATATATATATATATATATATATATATATATATATATGTGTGTATGTATGTATGTATGTATGTATGTGTGTGTGTGTGTGTGTGTGTGTGTGTGTGTGTGTGTGTGTGTGTGTGTGTGTAAGAGAGAGAGATACTGGGTTCTGGCAGTCAACCCTAGCATGACAGCACAGAGCACACACAGAACAACCCGCACGTTTCCTTGTTTGTTCTGTGAGGCGATTCGGTGTCAGTCACAAGCAGCATTCATTCAGAGTTATGGGAGCAAGAGTTATCCTCCTTGTGCGTTATTTACTGTTCCCTGCCTCGTTTTAGACGCCTTTCATAGAAATATACTGATCAATATCAAACTTCTTTTTTTTTTTTTGGTTAACTAAGTAAAAAAAAATATGCAGCATTTCGTCACAGTGAATGTCATACAATGGAGTGAAGCTGTGCTATGCAGTAAAATACCATGGGGTACTATGTGGTGTGACTCTACGGAGTACAGCACTGTGTAGTGTAATGAAATGTCGTGCTATGATGTTGAGCACCTTTCGATGTGATGAGGTTGATGAGTGTAGCACAATGCCATTTACGGTAATGCGGCGTGATGGTGTACAGTGCAGTACCAGACTCTGAAACGTTTTGTGATGCCGTGGATCGTAGTGCCATGCAGTGTGACGGGGTGTGCTGTTATACAGCGCTGTGCTATACAGTATAGCCATGTGAACGCTATACAGCACAGTACTATGCAGTATAACAAGGTGTGATGCTGTACAGCATAGTACCATACAGTATAACAAGGTGTGATGCTGTACAGCATAGTACCATACAGTATAACAAGGTGTGATGCTGTACAGCATAGTACCATACCGTATAACAAGGTGTGATGCTGTACAGCATAGTACCATACAGTATAACAAGGTCTGATGCTGTACAGCATAGTACCATACAGTATAACAAGGTCTGATGCTGTCCAGCATAGTACCATACAGTATAACAAGGTCTGATGCTGTACAGCATAGTACCATACAGTATAACAAGGTGTGATGCTGTACAGCATAGTACCATACAGTAAAACAAGGTCTGATGCTGTACAGCATAGTACCATACAGTATAACAAGGTCTGATGCTGTACAGCATAGTACCATACAGTATAACAAGGTCTGATGCTGTACAGCATAGTACCATACAGTATAACAAGGTCTGATGCTGTACAGCATAGTACCATACAGTATAACAAGGTCTGATGCTGTACAGCATAGTACCATACAGTATAACAAGGTCTGATGCTGTCCAGCATAGTACCATACAGTATAACAAGGTGTGATGCTGTACAGCATAATACCACACCGTATAACAAGGTGTAATGCTGTACAGCATAGTACCATACAGTATAACAAGGTGTGATGCTGTACAGCATAGTACCATACAGTATAACAAGGTGTGATGCTGTACAGCATAGTACCATACAGTATAACAAGGTGTGATGCTGTACAGCATAGCACCATACAGTATAACAAGGTCTGATGCTGTACAGCATAGTACCATACAGTATAACAAGGTGAGATGCTGTACAGCATAGTACCATACAGTATAACAAGGTGTGATGCTGTACAGCATAGTACCATACAGTATAACAAGGTGGGATGCTGTACAGCATAGTACCATACAGTATAACAAGGTGTGATGCTGTACAGCATAGTACCATACAGTATAACAAGGTGGGATGCTGTACAGCATAGTACCATACAGTATAACAAGGTCTGATGCTGTACAGCATAGTACCATACAGTATAACAAGGTCTGATGCTGTACAGCATAGTACCATACAGTATAACAAGGTCTGATGCTGTACAGCATAGTACCATACAGTATAACAAGGTCTGATGCTGTACAGCATAGTACCATACAGTATAACAAGGTGTGATGCTGTACAGCATAGTACCATACAGTATAACAAGGTCTGATGCTGTACAGCATAGTACCATACAGTATAACAAGGTCTGATGCTGTACAGCATAGTACCATACAGTATAACAAGGTCTGATGCTGTACAGCATAGTACCATACAGTATAACAAGGTCTGATGCTGTCCAGCATAGTACCATACAGTATAACAAGGTGTGATGCTGTACAGCATAATACCACACGTATAACAAGGTGTAATGCTGTACAGCATAGTACCATACAGTATAACAAAGTGTGATGCTGTACAGCATAGTACCATACAGTATAACAAGGTGTGATGCTGTACAGCATAGTACCATACAGTATAACAAGGTGTGATGCTGTACAGCATAGCACCATACAGTATAACAAGGTCTGATGCTGTACAGCATAGTACCATACAGTATAACAAGGTGAGATGCTGTACAGCATAGTACCATACAGTATAACAAGGTGTGATGCTGTACAGCATAGTACCATACAGTATAACAAGGTGGGATGCTGTACAGCATAGTACCATACAGTATAACAAGGTGTGGATGCTGTACAGCATAGTACCATACAGTATAACAAGGTGGGATGCTGTACAGCATAGTACCATACAGTATAACAAGGTCTGATGCTGTACAGCATAGCACCATACAGTATAACAAGGTCTGATGCTGTACAGCATAGTACCATACAGTATAACAAGGTCTGATGCTGTACAGCATAGTACCATACAGTATAACAAGGTCTGATGCTGTCCAGCATAGTACCATACAGTATAACAAGGTGTGATGCTGTACAGCATAGCACCATACAGTATAACAAGGTCTGATGCTGTACAGCATAGTACCATACAGTATAACAAGGTGTGATGCTGTACAGCATAGTACCATACAGTATAACAAGGTCTGATGCTGTACAGCATAGCACCATACAGTATAACAAGGTGTGATGCTGTACAGCATAGCACCATACAGTATAACAAGGTGTGATGCTGTCCAGCATAGTACCATACAGTATAACAAGGTGTGATGCTGTACAGCGTAGTACCATACAGTATAACAAGGTGTGATGCTGTACAGCATAGTACCATACAGTATAACAAGGTGTGATGCTAAACAGCGGAGAACTGTGCAGTATAACAAAGTGATGCTCTGCAGCACAGCATCGTATTGCATGACGAGGTGTGACGCTGCGCAACGTAGCACACCATGCAGTATAAGGAGGTGTGATGCCCTGCAGCATATAGTACCATAATGCTTGACGCAGTATGATGCTACGCAATGCAGTACCATGCAGTATAACGAGGTTGATGCTACGCGGTGCAGTTCAGCACCATACAGTGAGACGGGGGTACTGTGTATAGTCCCGTTCAGCGCGGTGCCACAGAATAGACCGTATCTAGGCGCTGTGCTTGGGTTTCAGGATCAACTAGCACAGTGACAATGACTCACAAAGGTTACAACCAATCAATCACACAGTTGTGTTTGTTCGCCATCAAACGGCAAGGAAACCCCGTCACACACACACACACACACACACACACAACACACACACACAACGGTTCATGAAATGTCATGGCGACTTGTCGGTGAACATCTCTGTGCGCTGCTGTCCCAAGGTACAGAGGACAGGGGGCTCGGATATTGTCAGGGGATGGGCGGGGTGGGGGGGGGGGTGAGAAAGGTCAAGGTGTATACGTGGGTGGAATTCCTGGCGCTTTTTTTTCTTCTCATGTTTTATTCATGGGCATGCTAAGGGCGAGGCAGCACAAACGGCTCCAGCTTGTAACGTGTATGAGTCAGGCTGGTTTTTGTTGTTGTTTTGTTGGCTTTTGTGTGTGTGTGTGTGTGTGTGTGTGTGTGTGTGTGTGTGTGTGTGTGTGTGTGTGCGTGTGTGGGGGGTGGGTGGGGTGGGGGGGTTGTTTGTTTGTTTGTCTTTACCATGGGAATATAAGTTACTGTGACTATCGCAATCACTTCATCTGCACAGTGTAGCCCTGTTCAGTAGGAAACCCCGACACACACACACACACACACACACACACACACACACACACACACACACACAAACACACACACACACACACACACACCACACACACACACACACACGCACGCACGCACCTGTTTGGACACGGCTTCATGGTAGCGGGGGGGCACCTCCTGGGCGCTGGGATCCGCCCCACTGACCCCGCTGTCCTCACTGCGAGAGCTGGTCTCGCTGACCGTGCTGACCGTGCTGACCATGCTGGGCTGCTCCGTCAGTCGCTGGTGGAGATTCTCCCAGACGCTCAGAGCCAGACTCCACATCTGCAGGAGAGCCTTCGGTCTTCTCCTCCGCGGGCTCCACGCTGTACCCGGGGTGTTCGCCGGCGTCGTCGGGGGCGGGCAGGTTGTCCCCGTCGCAGGTGATGAAGACCGGGGAGTCGAGACCCTCGGCCGACGTGTCGTGATCCAGCTCGTTGTCGCTGGTGAAGTCGTCCTCGGCGTGGCTCTTGCCGTCGATGGTGAAGACGGAGTCCAGGGTGCTGATGGACAGGGCCGAGCGCAGGGTGGGGTCGTGGCTGACGGAGCGGGTCAGGTCACGTGAGGTCACGTCCTCCTCCTCGGAGCTGGAGCCCATGGTGTACAGGCTGGGGTGCGAGCCCAGCGCGCTGATCAAGGTCAAGGACGCCGCGCGCTCCATGGCGGGCATCAGGCTGCTGCGGCGACGTCCTGTGCGACCTGCCAGAGGGGACAGAAGACATCAGGGGGGGTGGGGGTGGACATCAGCTGACCTTCACAGCTCACCTCACACTTCTAACGTCTACATCCACCTCAAGCGACAAATATGGCCGATAGAGATCACCACTACTGGACAGTCGAAATGTAGAACGTTTCAAACACGACAGATATCACCAGAATGACAACATATTATTAGGGTGGTCAACAACACGGTTTGTGTTTGGGTTGTCATGTTTTTTGTTTCGTTTTCGCTCCGTTCCCAGAGGAGGGTCGACCTTATAACTCCTGAATGCCTAGGGTTTCCTATGACTGTCCATTTGATTTGCAGCTCTAAAAAAAAAACGGACTCACATATTTTTTAGTATTATTTTGACACTCTTGAATAAACAGATACCTTAGACATGAAATCGTCTACTGACCATGCTGTTTGAGATGTTTAATGTTTCTTAGTTTCGAAAAAAAAAAAAAAAAAAAAAAAAACCGGAGACGCAGGCAGAGCAACAAGAAATGCCCACAGAATCATGCTCTCAACTGACAAACGACGCTCACAGCTTAGAATTTTAATGGCAACTCTCTCTCTCTCTCTCTCTCTCTCTCTCTCTCTGATGTTAAAGTGTGTTTACCAGTGGGGCCACAGGCGTTGATCTCATTCTCCGTGGCTCCATATTCCCTCTCTCTCTCTCTCTCTCTCTCTCTCTCTCTCTCTCTCTCTCTCTCTCTCTCTCTCCTCTCTCTGATGTGAAGGTGTGTCTACCTGTGGGGCCACAGACGTTGATCTCATTCTCCGTGGCTCCATATTCTCTCTCTCTCTCTCTCTCTCTCTCTCTCTCTCCCCTCTCTCTCTCTCTCTCTCTCTCTCTCTCTCTCTCTCTCTGATGTCAAGGTGTGTCTACCTGTGGGGCCACAGGCGTTGATCTCAGTCTCCGTGGCTCCATACTTTCTGCACAGACCCTGCAGCTGTTTCACCTCCGTCTGTCGGACACAAGAAAAAAACACGTTACACAGTTGATATATATTCGTGCACGTGTGTGTGTGCGTGTGCGTGCGTGCGTGTGTGCGTGCGTGTGTGCGTGAGTGTGTGTGTATGTGTGTGTGTGTGTGTGTGTGTGTGTGTGTGTGTGTGTGTGTGTGTGTGTGTGTGTGTGCTATATTTTGGTGACTATAGGGAGGACTGTGGAGGAAGGAATTCGAGGCTGGGGGTAAAACCAAAAGCATAGGGGACTATGGAGCGTGCGTGTCCATGTGTATTTTACGTGTTTGTGTGTATGTATGCTTTCGAAATATGCTTTGAGCAAATGAGGTACAAAGTCCGATTCGAAGACATTCTCAATAAGTGTATTCTAAAGAACCACTTGAAACCAAAATTGCTTTATTAAAACCTTTCATTAACGAATTCATCCGTTTAGTGTAATGTATTCAGAGTCGGAAGGATTGTATATTTTGAAATGAAGCAAACTGATTAATATGGAAACGTCATGATTAACTGCTGGTTGTCTCTATTCATCACTGGAAAAAAAAACACTTGTGATCACAGTAGAACGTGGCTTGTTCAATCTCCAAACGAACAAATTGGACTGTCTTTGAAGATGTGAGTGTTGCTCAGATTTCCTGACCAACACTGCAGGTGCCTGTATCTCTCGGGCCTGGTTGACGCCGGGATATATTATGAAAGGAAGCGGAGAGTACAGCCCTGTCATGTACTCTCAGACCGAAATGGAAATCCGTAGCATCATCTTAATCATCCTCATTCCCATTGATCAGCATAAAAAAATGTCTCAAATTCTGTGGCCCTTCATGCCCTGCTCTCATGGTGACCTTAGTTTCGATGTCCTCTCCACGTCTGTGGCCTTGGTTTGGTTCCGTCGGGGTCACCGGTATCGGCGAGTCCATGGGGGCTGTGGTTGGACGGACGTGGTGGCGCCCTCCGGAGGGAGAGCTCACTTGCGCCGGCTCCGCGACTTAGTAATTATTGTCGTCAGTAGGGGGCTTAGTAGGTGGTGTTCTGCGTATGTCGGATCAGAACAGGCGCCACTGAACACCACCAAAGTGACTCGGCAGCAGTGCAGTGTCTCCTCCGGTGGATTGCCTCTTGACGACTTGACATTGACTGCTCCTTGTGGATTGCCGATGCCGAGGCTGCGGCGGGGCTGACCGGGCTGTGGCTGTGGACGGGGTGTCGGAATGAGCGGCGTGGGTGCACTGCCTCTGAGATGGCGCAGAGGTTGGGACAGCAGAAAAAAAAAATAAATGAATAAAAAATGAATAAATAAATAGATTTTTCGTCTATGTGACTCTAATTTTGTCGTTCGAGCTCACAGCACGCAGCCAGAATGTAGGAAGGAAAGGGACGTGGCTGGAAAGTTCAGCATTTCCTCTAGCCTTTCGTCCAGTTTGTTTTTGTCTGCACTCTTTCTCCATTCGTCCCTGACAGGGACTGAAGGATGCCTGCCCTCTTTATTGTACGTTTGCTGATGAACTGACCCGGTAGCTGGAGGCTTTGCGCGTGCTCTCCTTGCTCTTCTTGACAGACAGCCGCAGTCTCTGCTTGACGATCTTCAGCTGCACGTGGTCCTTCTCCTGGATCACCAGCACGAAACCTGCACGTCATGCACGTCATCTGTGGTCACCACGCCATCTGTCACCACGTCATCTGTGGTCACCACGCCATCTGTCACCACGTCATCTGTCACCACGCCATCTGTCACCACGCCATCTGTCACCACGTCATCTGTCACCACGTCATCTGTGGTCACCACGTCATCTGTGGTTACCACGTCATCTGTGTTCACCATGTCATCTGTCATCTGTGTTCACCACGTCATCTGTGTTCACCACGTCATCTGTCATCTGTGTTCACCACGTCATCTGTGTTCACCATGTCATCTGTGTTCACCACGTCATCTGTCATCTGTGTTCACCACGTCATCTGTGTTCACCACGTCATCTGTCATCTGTGTTCACCACGTCATCTGTGTTCACCATGTCATCTATCATCTGTGTTCACCACGTCCTCTGTGTTCACCACGTCATCTGTGTTCACCACGTCATCTGTCATCTGTGTTCACCATGTCATCTGTCATCTTTGTTCACCACGTCATCTGTCATCTGTGTTCACCACGTCATCTTTGTTCACCACGTCATCTGTCATCTGTGTTCACCACGTTATCTGTATTCACCACGTCATCTGTGTTCACCACGTCATCTGTATTCACCACGTCATCTGTCATCATTGTTCACCACGGCATCATTGTTCACCACGTCATCGTTGTTCACCACGTCATCATTGTTCACCACGTCATCTTTTTTCACCACTTCGCAACGTCCTTCCAAGCTTGCAAGAAGAAAGGACGTCTCTATAAGCGGAAGTTTACACTCTCTCCCCCCTACCCTTGCACACACACACACACACACACACACACACACACACACACACACACACACACACACACACACCACTCCTCATCCCCGAAAAAGGAGCCAGCTTTCTTGTCAGGCTTATCTTCCCATGGACTCGCGACGTGTATACACTTTTATTGGTACTATATTATTTCAGGTGCGGTTTAGCAGCCACTTTACGATATCCCAATCCAAACTGAAAAAGACCGAACCTCTCGCATGTCTTACCCTTGAGGCTCTGTTCTCGACTCTTTCCTAGTTTATTTACTTTTCACATGAGTCAGCTGTAACCTCTGTGCGCTGTGGCTTTAAGACTTAGCGTACGGGGTGTAGTGTATATGGACTAGTCGACACACGGTGACGACCCTTTCATAAAACTGCGTCTGACATTTACGACCGAATTAATTTGGTGGACACATATGGGCGTTATATTCGACGGGGTGGGGGGGGGGGGGGGGGGGTGGGCTTGATTTTAATGCACGTATCACATGCCTGTCGTTTTGTGCAGCAAATGTGGTTGGCACGCAGGCCGCATTATTTCAACACTATTAAATAATTACCATACGCATCAAAGTGGATCAAGTTTTCGATGGACTAGCTTTTGTTTAGATGGTGCCATATGTACAAAAGCAGTGTAAAACTGACATCAGGAAAAACAACACACACACACACACACACACACACACACACACACACACACACACACACAAGAAATACACAAAGAGATTTTTCGGAGCACCGTTGAAATTCAGTCTAGTCTGATCAACAATGCAGAGAAAAAAAAGAAAGGAGAAGAAAAAAAGAAGGTTTTGGTGATATCCGTTAATCCGTTCAGAAACGTAACGTTACTCAAATGTTGAATGGGCTTTTTTTTTTAGAACAGGACGCTCCAGTAGCTGACGGACAGGCCTATATTCAAGGTCAGTGAGTCGAACATGGGTATTTGATAATTCACCAATCAATCGCATATATTCATTGTTGAGTGTATCAACATGTAGTCTGTGTAATTATCGCTGTAACTGGGATGAGCAATGAGCTCATGTTTTCCAGTAGAACGTGTTCTGTTGTTTGTTAAAAAAGGATATGAAAAATCATTCACCACCAGATTTCTACCATCTCGAAAATCACAATCAAGATGTTAAGAGTAACACTAGGCTATATAGGTTTTGACCATCTTGAGCAACGCAAAAAACATGAGAAGAACCAAAATGAAAATAATCATAATCCACTTACTGTTGACAATCCTGACCACTCTCCAAGGCAAAATAAAGATCAAAATGGTCGCCGCCTCAGTACCCGGATGTGCCCAAATTCCTTCCCAAAATGCCACGTCCAGTGCCCAGGACACTGACACCACGAAAGCGTCGAAAATCTGAAGAGCAAAATATAACTTGATTATTAAGCTTTGTGCTAGAAGATTTTGACGTTTGCAAGATGATTCTAAGAACATCCAGTGGATTGGTGATGTTTGCAATGGAGTTTGTCACAGGACAAAGGCATTACTTAAAGTATGAAGTGAGGATCTATGTGACATGATCTCTATACACAGGTTTTTGCAAACATGTCTCTCTTAGTTAATGTTGAAAATGCATGTCATGCTCTCACACACACATACATACATATTCTCTCTATATATAACATAGGTAACTGTAGCAGTGAACCTCATTAACATTTGCACTGTAGCTTATCATGCCTTTATTCTGGTCACATATGTATAATGTTCACGATCGCATACTCTCTCATAAGCGACCAAGGCCTAGAAATGTGTAAACCACCCGAATATCTCTCTCTCTCTCTCTCTCTCTCTCTCTCTCTCTCTCTCTCTCTCTCTCTCTCTCTCTCTCTCTCTCTCTCTCTCTCCCCTCTCTCTCTCTCTCTCTCTCTCTCTCTCTCTCCTCTCTCTCTCTCTCTCTCTCTCTCTCCTCTCTCTCTCCTCTCCTCCTCCCCCCCCTCTCTTTCTCTCTCTCTCTCTGACTTCAAGTAAAACAAGAAAAAAAAAACAGAACTACCACGTGTTGGGATATACATACCTCCAGTTTATGGTGAAGGATCTTCTTGCCCATAGCAAATACCTTCAGCAGTGTCTGCACACAAACAAGCCATCAACACCATCCAGAATAAACAGAAAAAGCAGTGTATCTGTTGACGTTGTGCTCAGCAACAACCAGGCGGCCGAATGTACAAAGCAACAGTATCAGCTGAAATATTAGGAAAGTAAACGCGCGTGCGTGTGTGTGTGTGTGTGTGTGTGTGTGTGTGTGTGTGTGTGTGTGTGTGTGTGTGTGTGTGTGCGTGCGTGCGTGCGTGCGTGCGTGCGTGCGTGCGTGTGCGTGCGTGCGTGCGTGCGTGCGTGCGTGCGTGCGTGCGTGCGTGGTTGGTGTGTGTGTGTGTGTGTGTGTGTGTGTGTGTTTGAGGGAGAGGAAGAGAGAGGAGAAAGGCTTAGGGTGTCCGAAACCTCCCATCTGGTCTAATTCCGTTTGAGAGAGAGAGAGAGAGAGAGAAGAGAGAGAGAGAGAGAGAGAGAGAGAGGAGAGAGAGAGAGAGGGAGAGAGAGAGCATCCAAAAGAATGCATACCGATCAACAACATACTGGCGAGAGTATCCGATTCGCAACATAGAAATACAATCTGCAAACTGCCTTCCCCTCTTCCCCCCAAAACTCCTCTGTCCTTCCATCTAAACTCCACCACCTCTCTCACACCCCATCCAACCCCTCCCCAATTCCCTAACTCCAAGGGGGGGGGAAAAAAACTCTTCCCCTTCCCCTCCCCCTCCTCTCCTCCCGACCCAAACCTCAAGCCTGAGGTACCTCCAGCAGCAGCAGCGACAACAGGATCATGGACCCCAGGTGAAAGGAGTGAGTGAGGTCGTACAGGACGTCGCGCTCCGCCGTCTTCCCCTCCGCCGATCTCCGCCGCCGGCTGTGGCCGGAAGTCGCCGGGATCTTGAAGAAGCCGATGATCATCTGGCCGGCCGTGGTGGGCGCGGCGGCGCTGCCGTTGTTGCCCGTCCCGGGCACGCTGACGTTGAGGGTGCCCGAGGCGCCGGGGCTGCCCGCGGGCACGTTGATGGCGCTGGCTGCCGCGGACTGCAGAGCCTGGAGCCACTGCTCGCTCAGTCCTGGTGAGGAAGGGGAGGGGGGGGGGCACAAGTGGTGGGAGGTGGGGAGGTGAGGAAGGGTGGGTGAGGGTGAGGGTGTGGGTTAAGGGTTTGCTGGTTGTAAATTGTTTGGTTTTCTGGTGAGAGAGAGAGAGAGAGAGAGAAGAGAGAGAGAGAGAGAACAGACAGACAGACAGACAGACAGACAGACGGACAGACAGACAGAGAGAGAGAGAGAGACAGACAGACAGACAGACAGACAGACAGACGACAGACAGACAGACAGACAGACAGACAGACAGACAGAGCACTGTGTGCATATGTGGTGTGCGCATGCTATGTCTTTATGCTTCGGTGTGTGTGTGTGTGTGTGTGTGTGTGTGTGTGTGTGTGTGTGTTGTGTGTGTGTGTGTATGTGTGTGTGTGTGTGTGTGTGCGTGTGCGAGTGTGTGTGTGGTGTGTGTGTGTGTGTGTGTGTGTGTGTTGTGTGTGTGTGTGTGTGTGTGTGTGTGTGTGAAAGTGCGTAGCGAGCTAGCATCTGCATAGTTCCATACACAAAAAGACATGCCACCTGACGGAAGCTCAACAGATGCTGCTCACTATGGGGATTCTATATACAAACTATGGGAAACAAAACGCACCCACCATGGTTTTTCCACGCTTGCTAGCACCCACCATATTTACTGCAGTGCACCTTTTCCACCCCACCGTACAATTCATTCAGCCCTATTGCTAACACATGCACGTAGGATGGTGTACCTTTCCCACGCCACCTAACAATTCATTCAGCCCTATTGCTAACACATGCACGTAGGATGGTGTACCTTTCCCACGCCACCTAACAATTCATTCAGCCCTATTGCTAACACATGCACGTAGGATGGTGTACCTTTTCAC
>CM031614.1:13265191-13272691 GCA_018398815.1 Conus ventricosus
GCTTTAGTGTGTTGTACTGTACTGTGCTGTGCTTTTGTGTTGTACTGTACTGTGCTTTAGTGTGTTGTACTGTTTCTGTGCTGTGCTTTATTGTGTTGTGCTCTACTGTACTGTGCTATATTGTGTTGTACTGTACGTACTGTTTCGTTAAATGTTTGTACGTACTGTACTGTGCGTTACTGTGTTGTACTGTACTGTAATGTACTGTACTGTGCTTTACTGTGTTTTTACTGTACTGTACTGTGCTTTAACTGTGTTGTACAGTACTGTGCTTTACTGGGGTTTTTACTGTACTGTACTTTACTGTGTTGTACTGTGCTTTACTGTGTTTTTACTGTACTGTACTGTGCTTTACTGTGTTTGTAAATGTGCTGTACTGTGCTTTACGTGTCGTTTCTGTACTGCACTGTCTTTACTGTGTTGTACTGTGCTGAACTGTGCTTAACTGTGTTGCACTCTACTGCATTTTATTGTGTTTACTGTGCTGTACTGTGCTTTACTGTGTTGTACTGTCTGTACTGTGTTGTACTATGTTGCACTGTGCTGTACTGTCTTTGCTGTGTTGCATTGTGCTGTACTGTGCTTTACTGTGTTGTACTGTACAGTACTGAGCTTTACTGGGTTTTTACTGTACTGTACTGTGCTTTACGTGTTGTACTGTACTGTGCTTTACTGTGTTTGTACTGTACTGTACTGTGCTTTACTGTGTTGTACCCGTAAATGTACTGTTCTTACTCTGTTGTACTGTACTGAAATGTGCTTTACTCTGTTGTACTGTACTGTACTGTGCTTTACTGTGTTTTACTGTACTGTACTGTGCTTTACTGTGTTGTACTGTACTGTTTCTTTACTGTGTTGTACTGTACGTACTGTGCTTTACTGTGTTGTACTGTACTGTACTGTGCTTTACTCTGTTGTACTGTACTGTACTGTGCTTTACGTGTTGTACTGTAATATACTGTGCTTTACTGTGTTTACTGTAAAAGTACTGTGCTTTACTGTGCTGTACTGTACTGTGCTTTACTCTGTTGTACTGTAAATGTACTGGCTTTACGGTTGTTGTACTGTAATGTACTGTGCTTTACTGTGTTGTACTGTAATGTACTGTTCTTTACTGTGTTGTACTGTACTGTACTTTGTTGCACTGTACTGTACTGTGCTGTACTGTGCTTTACTGTGTTGTATTGTACTGTGCTTACTGTGTTGTACTGTTCTGTACTGTGCTTTACTGGTTGTACTGTACTGTGCTTTACTCTGTTGTACGTATGTACTGTGCTTTACTGTGTTGTACTGTACTGTACTGTGCTTTACTCTGTTGTACTGTACTGTACTGTGCTTTACTGTGTTGTACTGTACGTGCTTTACTCTGTTGTACTGTACTGTGCTTTACTGGTTGTACTGGGACTGTACTGTACTTTGTTGCACTGTACTGTACTGTGCTGTACTGTGCTTTACTGTACTGTGTTTTTACTGTGTTGTACTGTACTGTACTGTGCTTTACTGTGTTGTAATGTACTGTACTGTGCTTTACTCTGTGTACTGTACTGTACTGTGCTTTACTGTTTTGTACTGTACTGTACTGTACTGTGCTTTACCTGTGTTGTACTGTACTGAATCAACGTGTTGTGCCCATGTGTGCTGAATTTTGTTCTTTTGCACTGTTTTCTACTATAAAGGACTGTTTTGTACTGTAGCGTCCTGGGGGTATAATGCTGCATCTTTTGATTGTATGTGGTAATAACGTTCTACTGTATTGTTTTGTGATGTATTGCACTGAACTGTATTGTATTAGGGGTATCATTACATTGTGCTGTACTGTCTTGTACTGAGCAGTTGCAGAGTAATTGTTTTGTGTCTGATTGTGTTGCATCGTGATTTGTATTATTGTATTTGAGTGTATTGGTTTGTACTCTGTTTCGTTGTATTCAACGTAATTGTTTTATTTTGCATTGCATTATATTTGACGTTTTGCAATGCATTGTATTATGATATTGTATTCTGTTATATTGTATTGATCGTGTCGTATTGCTTTGTGTGGCATTGTTAATGTTTTTGTGTTGCATTGTTTGGCGTTGAATTACGTTGCAGTTTATGTCTTAAAGAGCTTAGGTATGCATTAGAGTGTAGTGTACTGTATTTAAAGTGTTTTTGCACTGCATCGTACCACGCTGCGTTGCATTGCATTGTAATACATTATATTGCCTTGTAATGTGATGTAATTCATTGCATTATATTGCATTGTATTGTGATGTATTTCATTGCACTGCATATATTGCATTGTATGTGATGTAATTATTGCAATGCATTATATTGCATTGTATTGTGATGTAATTTCATTGCACAGCATTATATTGCATTATATTGTGATGTAATTTATTGCATTGCATTATATTGCATTGTATTGTGATGTATTTCATTGCATTGTATTATATTGCATTGTATTGTGATGTAATTCCTTGCACTGCGTTATATTGCATTGTATTGTGATGTAATTCATTGCATTGCGTTATATTGCATTGTATTGTGATGTAATTTATTGCATTGCGTTATATTGCATTGTATTATGATGTATTTCATTGCACTGCATTATATTGCATTGTCTTGTGATGCAATTCATGGCATTGCATTATATTGCATTGTATTGTGATGTAATTCATGGCATTGCATTATATTGCATTGTATTGTGATGCAATTCATTGCATTGCATTATATTGCATTATATTGTGATGCAATTCATGGCATTGCATTATATTGCATTGTATTATGATGTATTTCATTGCACTGCATTATATTGCATTGTCTTGTGATGCAATTCATGGCATTGCATTATATTGCATTGTATTGTGATGTAATTCATTGCATTGCGTTATATTGCATTGTATTGTGATGTATTTCATTGCACTGAATTATATTGCATTGTATTGTGATGTAATTCATTGCATTGCGTTATATTGCATTGTATTGTGATGTAATTCATGGCATTGCGTTATATTGCATTGTCTTGTGATGCAATTCATGGCATTGGATTGCATAGCATTATCACGTCAGGTTGTGAGAATCTGGACGCTCACCATAGCAACCTTCTGGACGCTCACCATAGCAACCTTCTTTCTTTATAACACAAACAAACAAGCAAAATAAAGTTCATTCATTCATAGCAGCGGGCTTACCTGCAAAGAAAAAATCCCAGTATTGTTTGCGTTGGTTAATTTGACATATGCAAAACTCAGTAGACAACAGGAACGAAAATGGAAATTAAAGCAACACACACACACACACACACACACCACACACACACACACACACACACACACGCGCGCGCGCGCGCGCGCGCGCGCGCGCACGCACACACACACACACACACACACACACACACACACACACACACACACAACTGACAGACAGACAAAACAGACAGAGAGAGAGAGAGAGAGAGAGAGAGAGAAGAGAGAGAGAGAAGAGAGAGAGAGACAGAGAGACAGAGAGACAGAGAGACAGACAGACAGACAGACAGACAGACAGGCAGACAGAGAGAGAGACACACACACACACACACACACAGACAGAGGTAGGCACAGACAGAGAAAGAGACAGAGAAAGCGGCAGAGACAGAGACAGAGAGAGACAGACAGACAGACAGACAGACAAACAGACAGACAGAGAGAAAGAGAGACCACCCCTACTCTCTTAACGTGGTTGAGGAGAGTTACCTTTCATGATGAGGATGTCACAGATGATCTGGCCGATGACGCAGGCGGAATCTAGGGCGGCCAGGGTGCACACCACGATGAGGGCCACGTGAGTGTGCAGCAGGTGGACAGCCGCTTCCGGCATCTGCACACACACACGGACACACACCTACATTTACTGCTGTCCCGCGCCAGTGGCCATCACACAATGGCATCTGCCAGGGAGCACTTATAGTCCCTTCACGTGTTCATTAAAATGCCCTGTGCGTGCCTGCACCCTAGGTGAACACAGCGCAGGCTTCCAAGGGTGGTGCAGGATTGCTCCCAGCTGGTTTGTTCGGCAGTTGAGGACAGTACGTCTCTGGGTCCTATCCGCACCTTCGAGAGTATCTTTTTTCTGTTCTTCACTTGTACATTCAAAGATGGTAATTGTTTTCTGTAAAGTTTCGTGCCCTCAGAATAGCATTTCTCGCACGCCGCTCTTTCCTGGCTGGCTCTACTCACCAAATCATAGATACACCCGATGATCGTTCTGCAAACAGTCTCATCACTAAAAGTCCACTAAAAGGAGCTGTCAATGTCAAGTCGTGGCCATCAGGCGACTTACCAGAGGAGACGCTGCGTTGCTTTTGAGTCACGTCTGTGGTGTTTTAAAGTGAGATTCCGTTATTTTGCTTTGTTTTTCGTGTGTGTGTGTGTGTGAGTGTGTGTGTGTGTGTGTGTGTGTGTGTGTGTGTGTGTGTGTGTGTGTGTGTGTGTGTGTGTGTGTGTGTGTGTGTGTTGGGTGTGTGTGTGTGTGCGTGCGCGCGTTTGTGTGTATGTGTGTGTGTGTGTGCGCGCGCGCGTGCGGGCGTGTGTGTGTTCATGTGTGTACGTTTATTTCTGAATATGTGTCTGTCTTTCTGTCTGTCTGCTCGTCTGTATATATATATATATATATATATATATATATATATATATATATATATATATAATATATATATATATATATGTGTGTGTGTGTGTGTGTGTGTGTGTGTGTGTGTGTGTGTGTGTGTGTGTGTGTGTGTGGTGTGTGTACTGCTCTTCTTCTTCTTCTTCTTCTTCTCTTTCTTCTTTCTTTCTTCTTTCTTTCTTTCTTCTTTTTTTTGTTTTGTTTCTGTTTATTTTTTTTTTTTTGTCTGTCTGTCTTATTCTCTGTGCGGTCTGCCTACAGCGTGGACTTTTTTTCTCCCCCACGCCTTTTTTACACACAATCCGTCACAGTCTTCCAGCGCTAAGTGTTCGGCTGGAGCTGTCGATGTCTGTGTCGTCACGATCCGAACTTGGTTTTGATTGGTTGCAAGATGAGGCGACTGCAGGTACAAATCTAAAACCTTTTTTTTTTTTCACTGTCTATGATGACAACGCCAAAGAACGTGGTCAAAGGAATCACAAGGCAAAACACGACGCGTTTCGACCTCTTAGGTCTTCTTCAGGAGAGATAAACAACACTCAGGGAACGAAAATGACCAAGATAAGTGATTGCTCGTTCTAAATTTTCGTTGTCCTGAGTGTTGTTTATCTTGTCTGAGGAAGACCTACGAGGTCGAAACGCGTCGCGTTTTGCCTTGTGGTTCGTTTGTCCTCGTTGTTCGGTGCACTTTTAAAAAAAAATAGATATTCTTAATTGGTTTTATTTGATTGTTTAATCCTGGAGAACTTCCTCTCGTTTTTATTTACGCAAATGTGTGGGTTTTCCCGCATATTTTTTATTTGTTTTACTTTCTATATACATACTTTGTGGCAATTGGAATCAATAATTATATTGTTTATCTTGTTTGTTTGATTTTGAAAAAGCCTGCTTGTAAAGACATTTTTTGTTTGTTTGTTTGTTTGTTTGTTTGGCGATACACATACATTTTAGTCTGGCGATGTTATGTACGTTTTCACGTCACTCGTATGTTGAAGCGTCAGCGTTGCTGGCTTTTTGTTTTGTTTAGCTTGTTTATTTATTTCTTTTTTAGGTTGGCACCGAGTAAGCTATAGCTTAGATGCTTTTTCTGTGCCTCCTCCATGTTAAATTGACACGCTGTCATTTCTTTCTAGAACAGTGCGTCAGAGACACAGTTGATGGCAGTGGAAACTAGACCCCCCCTCCCCTCCCCCCACCTACCACCACCCCACCCGACACTGCCCCAACCCCGAGCAATTGTAAAGACGGTTTCAGTTTTTGTGATCATGCGAAATAAGAAGAGAGAGAGAGAGAGAGAGAGAGAGAGAGAGAGAGAGAGAGAGAGAGAGAGAGAGAGAGAGAGAGAGAGAGAGAGAGGAAAATTTTTATTCATGATAGGCTGTGGCCCCTTTTGAAGAGGTGTGTGAACAACATATAAGTGATCGTAATCTAAAGAGTAAAAATACAAATTCCTCAACAAGTGCTGATAATCAAACACAGAAGAAAAACAAAAACAGATATAGAGAGAGAGTGAGAAACAGACAGACAGACAGACAGACTGGCAGGCAGGCAGTCAGGCAAGCAGACAGACAGACATACAGACAACGGACAGCAGAAAAGCAGAAACAGCTAGCCAGACAGATTGACAGACAGACAAACAGACAGACAGATAGACAGACAGACAGACAGAGAGACAGACAGAAGCTTGACGGACACATACACAACAGACAAACACGAGATCTTAAAGGGAGCTCACTGAGTATGAAAACTAATACGATTGTTCGATACACCGTTGAACTGAGCTTTTTTTCCAGTTTTATAGCATCCATTGACTAAAGAATGTTGAAAAAGACCTAAAGACAAAACGTGTTTGACTGAGGAAAACTTTCAGCGGTTTATCAGGATTCTAAAGGATCATACAACAAGAATAATGAAGACATTGAATACTAAACACCAATCCTTGAATTATTCTTTGCGTGCAAATTATTATCCTAGGCGTACGTGTTATTCATTTTAACTCTCTCACTTAACGTATGTAGACTAAAAAAAAATCCTGCTTTACTTTACACTCTCTCTCTCCTCTCTCTCTCTCTCTCTCTCTCCTCTCTCTCTCTCTCTCTGAACGTGCACGCGCCTGCACGCCAGCATAAATTGGCTTTATGTGGGCATTACAGTAAATGTTTATATCAAAACAGATATATGGAGATGGTTGGTACTATTTATTCATGCGCTTATCTATCCATCCATCTGTCTATATATCTGTCAATCTGTCTGTACATCTGTCTATGTAGTTTCGTCGTCTATTAGTCCATTTTCAATTCGTTCTTCATTTGCTTACAAATTTTCCTTTCGTTGAGTAAAACTTCAGTACTCGAAAGTATTTATTCATTTGTCTATTTGACTCATTTATTTGTCTATTTGACATGTATTAAAGTATTCATTCATTTGTCTCTTTAACATGTATTAAACTATTCATTTATTTGTCTATTTGACATGTATTAGAGTATTGATCTATTTGTCTGTTTAACATGTATGTACTCAACAAAGACTCCCCCAAGCAGTGGACGTGACCTCTGACCTTCGTTTTCCCCTTTGTCTGTTGGTTTCGTCTGTTCCCGTCGTCTCTCTGCACGTATTCCTTGGTGGACGTCATGGTGCCCGCGCTGTCTGGAACCGCTTCTGTTGCAGGCTAGGCTGTTGCCCGGTCACCAAGTAGTTAGGTTCCTCTGTCTTTGGCGGCAACACGGGAGACAGAGACAACAGTCGTAGACAGCAAGTACCGATGCCTGGTCTGGAATACTCTGGCGGTTTTTCCCCTCTTTTTCCTTTTCTTTTTTTTTTTTTTTGTTTTTTGTTTGTTTTTTGTTGTAAATTCAAAATGTTCTCTCTTTCCTGTGT
>CM031614.1:13280497-13287997 GCA_018398815.1 Conus ventricosus
GGCAAAGGGGAAAAGCAAACAATCAAAATTTAAACAATTAGGGGGAAACTTTTGTTTCCCATTTTGAAAACCTAACACGAGTAAAATTTTATTCAAAACTGGCCCGCCTTTTAAAAATTTAAAAAAAAGGCAGACAAATTTTAAAAACGAAAAAATCTAATAGTGGGGGAAAAAAAAAGCGTGGGGCCCAAAAACCCTCCGTCCCTCCAGTAATGACTTGGGAAAGTTTTGAAAATTGGGGGGGGGGGGGGGGGGGGGGGGGGGGGGGGGGGGGTGAAGATGAAGAAAAAAGGGGCATAAAAAAGACCATTTTTTTTGAATTGAAAAAAATCTTCACTAAACTGCATGAGGGAAACCCTCGTTAAACCCTCTTGAAGGGGAGTTTATTTGTTTTTGCCCGCCCCTAGGCACTTTCGTCCGCCCGGACGGATAATTTAGGGAGCACGGTGGTTTGTGTCTGTGCTCCTGGTGTCCCAAAAAAAAGACAACCCCAGTTCATAAAATTTTGTTTATGTTCTCAACCCCCAAAGGTTATGTTCATTTGGGTCACAGATGTTTCCCCATGTTTTAGTTTACCCCGTTGTAGCCGTTACTAACGGCTTGTTAAAGGCCCTTTTTTTTTATTTTTTTCCCTTTTTTGGAATATCTAGAAAGTTTTTGGCCCATCTTTTTTGTTTAAAAATTTTTTGGGATGTTATTAATTTTTCACGGGATGATGCCCCCGGGTGTTTTAATTTTCCCGTTATAGCCGTTACCCAAAGGCTGTAAGGCCCTGGAAAGGTTTTTTTTCTTTTGGGAAAATCTCAGAAAGGGGGCCCCGGGGCCCTTTTTTTCTGGAAAATTTGGGTTGTTTTGTTCATTTGGGGGACGGTTGAGCGGTGTTTTTTTACCGTTTTAAACCCTTTCCATACGGCTTTTTAACGGCCTTTTTTTACGGGGTTTTTTTTCTTTTGGCATATTCAGAAAAAAAAAACTTTGGGCCCATCTTTGTGAAAAATAGCAGGTATGTTCATTATGGGTCCGGATGATGCCTGATGTTTTAAAATTTTCCCCCCCTTTGCCCGTTACTAACGGCTTAAAAGGCCCCTGTAACAGTTTTTCTTCTTTATGAATTTTTCGAAAGTCTTGGCCCATTTTTCTGAAAATTTTAGGTAGTTCATTTTTGGGTTTACGAATAATTTCCCGATGTTTTGGTTTTTCCCTTGTAGCCTTCTAACGGCCCGAACGGTTTTTTTTTCTTTTTGGGAAAATCTCAGGGAAAATAATTGGCCGATCTTTGTGAAAATTAAACCCGGTTTGTTCAAATAAGGGTTACGGTTTTATGCCCGTTTTTTTTATTTACGGTTTTTGCCGTTTTCTAACGGTTTTATCGGCCCCAAAATGGTTTTTTTTCTTTATGGAATATCTCAAAAGTTAATTTTGGGCCCAACTTTCTGAAAATTTTTAGGTATGTCCCCTTAGGGCGACGGATGATGCCCGACGTTTTATTTTTCCGTTGGGGGGGGGGGCCCTTACTTTACGGCTTTTTAAAGGGATAATTGTTTTTTTTTTTTTGGAAAGTTCGAAAGTACTTTTGGGCCCATTTTTTCTGAAAAATTTATTTGGATGTTCATTAGGGGGCACGGTTATGCCCGGGGCGTTTTTTTTCCGTTATGGCCCAAATAACGGGTTTTAACGATCCTAAAGGTTTTTTTTTTTATGGAAAATTCAGAAAGTAAGTGGGGGAAACTTTTGAAAATTTTTTTAGGCATGGTCATTAAAGGGTCACAGAGATGCCCGTTTTTCTAAGTTTACGTTATACCGTTACTAACGGCCCCTTAAAGGGTTTTTTTTTTTTGAGGAAAAAAAATTTAGAAAAGTTTTTGGCAGATATTTCGAAAATTTTAAGGGATGTATGTTTATTTAGGTAAAGATGATGGCCGGGTGTTTACCAGAATTGCCATTAAAAAAGGTTACACCCGCCAAGAAAGGTTTTTCCCCCTTTTTGGAATATATTCGCGATTTAGGATAAAAATGGGAAATACGTTTATAGCCCTTTTCATCTTGTTTTACTTTAATTTTCTATCACAGTTCCGATGGGTACTATTGCTCTGCTTCTCAAAATTCGTCCTATAAACCTTTTTTTAAACCTCATCCCCCTTTTTACCCCCCCCGCCCCCTTTTTACTTTTATGGTATTTACTACGGGGTAAACTGGGGTACTTTATACTTTCTCCCTTTAAAAACCAATAACCCCCACAGCTTCCATGCTCTATTGCTGCTGCCAAAAAAAGGCCCCATTTTCCCCTACCCTCTCCACTTTCCTTTCCTCCTCTCCCCTCCCCCCCTTTCCCCCTCCCCCTCCCTCCCCTCCTTTCCCCCCTCCACCCCTCCTCTCTCCTCTTTTTCTCTTTTCTCTACTGGATTAAAAAAATTTTTTCTTAAAACTAGATTTTTCGGGGAAAATTTTTGGGAACCCCCCAAAAAAACCCCCCAATTTTTTTAAAAGTTTTTGTTTAAATGGTTTTTCTTTTTTCTTTTGTTTTTTTTTTCTGTTTGATGGTTTTTTTTTTTGGTTGTTTTTTGGGGGGAAAATTTTTAAACCCAAAAAGCCGACAATTTTTAAAAATTTATTAATAATTTTTTTTTTTATCTTTTTTTATTTTTTTTTTTTTTTTTTTTTTTCCCCCCCCCTTAAAAACAACCCCACAAAACAAAAATAAAACCCCGCGTTAAATATTTGTTTGGGGGGGGGGGGGGGGGAAAGGGGGGTTGGGGTGGGGAGGGGTGGGGGAAAAAAGAATTCAAAAAAACAAAAAAAAACAAAGGAAGGGAAGGAAGCGGGGGGTGGTTTTGTTCCCCAAGGCCCCCTTTTTTAGGGGCAAAAACCCCGGAACGGGGGGAAAATTTCCCCGTTTTTGGGGGGTCCAAAACCAGGCGGGGAAATTTTGGGGTTTTTTTAAAAACAAAACCAACTAATTTGGGCGGAAGGGGAGGGAAGGGGAAAGGGGGGAGAGAGGGTTGGGGAAGGGCGGAATTTTTGGGGGAAGGCCCTTACCGGTCCCCGGGTTGTGAGAGGGGAATTTTTAGGTTTGGGAAGCGGAGGAGGATGCCCAAGGAAGAGGAGGAGGGGTTTTTGGGGTTTTTGGTGTGGGGTTTTTGTGTTTTGGGGGGTTTGCCGTTGGTGGGGTGGGGTTTGGGGTTTTTTGTGGTTTTGGGGTTTGTTTTTTTGTTTTTCTTCTTTTTTTTCCCTTTTTTCAATTAAAGTTTTTTCAATTTTTTTAAAATGTATTTGTTTGTTGGTATTACCGGGGTTTTCTGGTTTGTGTGTTTGGTTTGTGTTTTTTTGTGGGTTTTGTTGGTTCCTTTTTTGTTTGTGTGTGGGTTGGGTTTGGTGTTTGTTGTGTGTTTGGTGGGTGGTGTTCATTAAAAAGTGTTTTGGGTGTGTGGTGTTTTGGGGTTTTGTTTGTTTGTTTCCAGGGGGGGGTTTTGGGTTCAGGAGTTTTGTTTGGGGGCTTTTGTGGTGGTGCGTGTTGGGGGTTTCCCCTGCGTGGGTTGTGTTTTGTGTGGTTAAAAATTTTTCGTGGGGGAAAAAAAATTTTTGGGGGACGACCAAATTCCTTTGGGCTAAAAAAATGCTTGGGGAAGGAAAGATATTGGGAGGGTTTTTTGGGGAAGGGGGAATTTTTAAGGTGAAGACGAGTTAGGTTTGGGGGGGTGGGGAGAAAGTAGGTTTTGGAGGGGCGTTGGCATTTTGGTTGGGTGTTGTTGGGGTTTTGGTTTTTTTGTCCTGCGTCGTCCCCGCGGGGGCGTGGTGCCGGGTGGGCGGACTTGGGGGGGCCGCCTTTGTTTTTAGTTGTCCCCCCCGGTTGGGGTGTTGGTAAGTTTGGGGGGGTGTGAGTGTGGTGGGGGTTTTGGTGTTTTGGTGGTATGGTTTTGTTGGTGGTTCCCGGGGTTTCCTGCGGTGCTGGGTGGGGGCCCCTTTTCCCGGTGGGAAATTTTTTGGGGCCCCCCGTTTTGTTTTTTGTTTTTGTTTCGGGGGGTGTGGGTTTTGGGTGCGAGGGTTTTTGTTTGTTGTGAAAAGTGAAACCCTTTTGGGGGAAATTTTTTTTTTTTTTTTTTTTGTTTTTTGTTGTTGTTTTTTGGTGTGTTTTCTCGTTCCGGGGGAAAAATTTTGTAGTTTCCTTTCCTGTTATTTTTTATTTTGGGGGCCCCGGTGTTTTAGGGTTGTTTTTGGTTTTTTGTTGGTTTTGGGGGGTTTTTTTAATTTTCGGGGGTGTTGGCCAGGTTTGTTTTTGCGTTGGGGGGGGGGCGGGTGGTTGTTAAAATTGGGTTGGGGGGGGGTGTTGTTGGGGTTTATGGGTGGGAAATGGGGGGTTGGGGTTGCTTTCCCGTGCCTTTTGGTTGTGCGGGAAGGGGCCGGGGGCTGTTTTGTGTGGGGTTTGTTGTCCTTTCGTGGGGCCCCCCTTTTGGTGTTTTTCCCCTTGGGTGGTGGGGGGTTTTGTGTTGTTTTTGGGAGAGGGGATGGGGGGGAGGAGAGGGAGGGGTTTTGGGGGGGGAAGAGAGGAGGCAGTTTAGAGGGGGGTGAAAGGAAGGGGGGGGGGTTTTGAGGAGGGGGGTAGGCCCCATTTCCCGGGGGTGTTTGGGGTTGGGGGAGGGGGTTTGGGGTCCGTTTTTCGCAAAGGGAAAAGGGGTGTCAATCCTCAAGCCCCTCCCCGGGGGGGGTCAAAAACCCCCTTTGGGACCCCCCCCCCCACCCCCCCCCCCCCCCCAACCCCCCCCCCCCCCCCCCACCCATTTTTTAAACCCTTTTTGGGGAGAATTTGTTCTTGGGTAGGGGAGGGGGTTTCCCAAGGTCCTTTTGGGGGGAGGACCCAGTGAAGGGGACTTTTCTTCCCCCCTTTTGGGGCAGCCCTTTGGGAAACCTTGGAAGGGGGCCTGGGGGGGGGTTTGGTTTTAGGGAAAAGTGGTTTAAAGGCCCGGGAGGTCCCCCTTTTAAACCCCGGGGGCATTCCCGGTCCTGGCGAGGTAATTTCCCCCAACCTTTCCAGGATGGAACTCATTAAAGGGGGATTAAAATGGGGGCCCCCCGGGTTTTTTGTAAAACCAGGGGGGCCCCAAATTTTTGGGGTTTTGAAGGGGCCCCAGGGCGGTTTTTAAAAACCCTCCAGTGGAAACCCAAGGGGGGCCCAACAAAATTTTCCCACGGGAAAAATTTTGGAAGAAGGTTTTTTTGGGCCCGGCCAAAATTTTTGCCTTTTGGGTTTTGTGCCCCCCCAAAAGGAATTTAAAATTGAGCCTTACCCCTTCTCCTTTCCTTTCCTTTTCTTTCCTCACCTCCTTCCTTTTTTCCCGGGGACCCAAAAGGCAAAAAAAAAAGAAACCCCCCGAAGGGGGGGGGGGGGAAAAGGGCCCAGGGACGGCAAAAAAAGCTTCCCGCCGTTAAAAAAAGAAAAAAAGGGAAAAATTTTTGGGGGCCCGCCTTTTTGACGATGGCGTTTTTCAGGGGAACGCCAGGAACCCCAAAAACAAGGGAAAATAACTCTTACCCAAAGGGGGAAAACAGAAGGGAGAAACTTTTTGAAAGGGGGGTTTTTGCTCCCCCTTTTGGGTTTTGTAACCGCCATGGGGTTCCTTGCTGCGGCCAGGGGTTTTTAAAATTTGGGGGTGCCCGGGGGGGGGGGTTTTTTCCCCGGCGTAAGCGTGGCCCCCGGCCCGCCGCTTTTTGGCCTCGGTTTTGTGTGGGTTGTTGGGGGTTTTTAAATTTTCCTAATGCTTTTGTGGTGTGGGTCTTTCCTTTTAGTCCACCGGACCTTTTTTCCGGGGCAGCCTATTAAAAACAAAAAGGAAAAAGTAAAAGAAAGGGGGGTGGGGAAGGGGACCGGGGGAAGGGCTTTTTTCTGCTTTTGCCTTTGGCTTGCCCTGTAACCCCCTTTTGGGGCCCGGGGGCCTGGGTTTTTGGGTTTTTGGGTCAGGAGCCCTGGGCCTTCCCTTTTAGGGGGTTTTCAAAGGGGCTTTTACTGCTCCTTTTCTGGGTTTTGACTGGGTGGGGTTTAAAAACGGGGGGGGGAAAAAAGAACCCCCGGGGAAGGGGGAACCCTTATTTAAGGGGGGAGAGGACCCGGGGGAGAATTTCCACCCTTTGGGGGAGGGTTTAAAACCCCAGACCAATTTACAAATTTCCCTCACAGTCCCCCCCCCACCCCGGCCCCCCTCCCTCTCGCTCCAACCCCCCCCCCCCCCCCCCACCCCTCCCCAAACCCCCCCTTCGTCCACACCCCTGTCAAGGGGTTAAACTAACCCTGGGGAGAAAACCCACACGGAATTTCCCTGACAGTTCCTGTGTAATTTGTCAATACAATGAATGGGGACCCAAAGCCCCCCGCCCCAAAATGCTCACTTCCCAACAACTGATGTGCCCTTGTTTTTTAGCTGCTCGTCACCCGTGGGGCTGTGGTCGGTGTTGATGGGGAAAGATTGTCTACTGTGGTGTTCGAACCCCCGGGCCCCACATATTTTTCAAATTTAGATTCATTGTTTTTTTTGGGGGGCCCGGTTTGCCCCGGTTTTAGAGCGCCCGGGTGTGTCCCGGGGTTTTCGGGTTTCGGAATTTTGGTATAGGGGGATTTTTTTCGGGGGTTAACATTGGTTCTACTCCATTTTCCCCAAAAGGCCCTTTTTAAAGAGACTATAAACCGAGGGGGTTTGTGTTAAACCGAACGCCCATTAAAAACTTGAACCCCCGTAAAAAACCCTCACCAAATTTTGGAAGGAAAAAAGGGAAAGGGCCGTTTGGCCGTTGGTAGGGGTGACACGTGAACAAAAGCATGCCCTTCCCGAAGTGGAGTATGGCCCCGCCTTAAAAGGCGGGATGAAAAAAGGGGCCCTACACACAAAAAAACCCCCTGCTTGGTTTTACAGGGGGTTTTCCCCAAGGGGTATTTTTAGCCTTTCGAAAGCAGAAAGAAAGAAAAAAAAAAATTTTATTTTTTTGTAGTTCCCTCATTCCTTCATAGGTGGTTTTACCGATTGAATGAAAAATTCAGGCGTAATTAAAAAAATGGGCACACATGCACACGCCCCAAAAAAAGAGGGGAGAGAGAGAGAGGGGGAAAAAGGTAGGGAGAGAGGGGTGAGAGGGGAGGGGAAAGAGATAGTCATGTGTTGAAAAGAAGAGGAGGGGGGAGAGGGAGAAAAGGGAGGGAGAGGGAGAGAGAAGAAAGAGTGAAAAGGGGAAATTTTTTTCTGTGTGTGTTGTTGGGTTTTTGTGTTTTGTTTTGTTTGTTTTTTTAAATTTGGGTTTTTTTTTTTTTTTTAGCCATTGGAAATTTTTAATTTTTTGAAAGTTTAAAATCCAATTTTTTTTTTTTTTTTTAATTTTTTCTTCCCACTGTAAACAGGACTTTCCCTGTGGTCAGTGGGTTTTTCCTCACCGTCAGGGCCCTTTTTCCCAGGGTCAGCCTATTAAGGCAAAGAAAAAAAAGAAACCCGAAGGTGCGGGGAGGACCCAGAGAAGCACGTC
>CM031614.1:13302997-13305965 GCA_018398815.1 Conus ventricosus
AAAGGAGATGGAGCGGGTGGAACAGAAAGCATGAAAAGAACATACAACATTTTGTTTTTCAGCGAAAAAAAGAAAAAGGAACGAAAATGAAGAAGAAACAGAAGATGAAGAACAAGGAGGACAGCAAACTGCGAAGGATATCAAACACAACAAAAAACAACAACGAGACTTCGATTCCCCGAGAAGCGAAGGATAACCACGTCAACAACTATCAACACCAATAACCAGCATAGCGCAACAAGCCATTTCAGTCATAGCTGTGGCCCATAAAACGTCCACCATTTCTTTCTTTCTTTTTTTTTTTTTTCTTTTTTTTTTTTTCGCCCTTTCATCTCTGTCCTCGGTGTCATGAAATCAACTGGATCTTTCTTGGGTCAAGCCTTCATCGGGTAGAGTCTGCAAAAATGCACCTCCTGTGATTGGTCTTGGCGTCAATGCCAGAAACATAGACAAGAGAATCAAGAGAAGAAGTTGACAGTTCTCTCCCTTTTTTCTCTCTCTTTGAATGAGTGAAAGTAGATGCATTGCCCAACAGAGCCAAAGCCCCCAGCGTACATTGCCCTAAAGGTTTCGCTTCATCGGCGTTGCCTCGTCGGACATCGCCCCGTTGGAGGTTGCCTGAGCAGACACGTTTTATATTCTGCTGACTATAATTAATCAATTCCTTTTTTTTTTTTTTTTTTTTTGACATCATTTTTGTCTTTCAGGGTCAATAAACCAGGGGTGGGGGGCGGGGTGGGGGGGGGTGATTTGCTTATTGCATGTGTGTTTATTTGTGTTTGTTTGGTTGGTTTTTACCACAGAAATCGTTTAAACACGTATTCTGCTTTCGTATGTGTTTGTTTTGACCACTGAAGTCGTTTAAAACACATATTCTCCTTTCCTGTTTGTTTGTTTTAAACCACTGTAATCGTTTAAACACATGTTCTCCTTTCTTACTACATTTTAGATAGCAAAATCGAATACGTAAATTTTGAATGCGTCTGATTCGTAATTGATTATCTAACTTTCTGTTGTTTGACAATAAACATTTAAAAATATGAATCTTTAATCCTACGCGATTTCCCCAGATAAAACCAGCTGATCAAGTACTTTACTGCTTGATACCAAAAGAAAACATTCAGTACATCAAGTGTTACACTACCCGATGCCGAAAGGAGAAATGTAGCACTTCGAATGTGCATTGCCTAATGCCGAAAGGAGAAATGTAGCATTTCGAATGTGCATTGTCTAATACCGAAAGGAGAAATGTAGCACTTCGAATATGCATTGTCTAATGCCGAAAGGAGAAATGTAGCACTTCGAATGTGCATTGCCTAATACCAAAAGGAGAAATGTAGCACTTTGAATGCGCATTGCCTAATACCGAAAGGAGAAATGTAGCACTTCGAATGTGCATTGCCTAATACTAAAAGGAGAAATGTAGCACTTCGAATGTGCATTGCCTAATACAGAAAGGAGAAATGTAGCACTTCGAATGTGCATTGCCTAATACAGAAAGGAGAAATGTAGCACTTCAAATGTGCATTGCCTAATGCCGAAAGGAGAAATGTAGCACTTCGAATGTGTATTGCCTAATACCGAAAGGAGAAATGTAGCACTTCGAATGTGTATTGCCTAATACCGAAAGGAGAAATGTAGCACTTCGAATGTGTATTGCCTAATACCGAAAGGAGAAATGTAGCACTTCGAATGTGCATTGCCTAATACCGAAAGGAGAAATGTAGCACTTCGAATGTGTATTGCCTAATACCGAAAGGAGAAATGTAGCACTTCGAATGTGTATTGCCTAATACCGAAAGGAGAAATGTAGCACTTCGAATGTGTATTGCCTAATACCGAAAGGAGAAATGTAGCACTTCGAATGTGTATTGCCTAATACCGAAAGGAGAAATGTAGCACTTCGAATGTGTATGCCTAATGCCGGAAGAAATAGAGTGTAAACTGGTACATTACTTGATGATATAAAAGCAATATAGTTTATCAAAGTGGATTTTACCAGATGCCCACTGAAGAAATAAGTGTATCAAAGTGGTATTCTACCAGATGCCCAATGAAGAAATAAGTGTATCAAAGTGTGTATTTACCTGATGACTGAAAAAGAAAGTAGTATAAATGTCATTACTGAATGCATGAAAGAAATAAAGTGTATCAAAGTGGTATATACTACCTGATGCGAAAGAAGACATATAGTATATCAAGTGGTACATTATCTGATGCTGAAAGAAGACATATAGTATATCAAGTGGTACATTATCTGATGCGAAAGAAGACATTAGTATATCAAGTGGTATATTATCTGATGCTGAAAGAAGACATTAGTATATCAAGTGGTACATTATCTGATGCGAAAGAAGACATTAGTATATCAAGTGGTACACTATCTGATGCTGAAAGAAGACATTAGTATATCAAGTGGTACATTATCTGATGCTGAAAGAAGACATGTAGTATATCAAGTGGTACACTATCTGATGCTGAAAGAAGACATAGTAGTATATCAAGTGGTATATTATCTGATGCTGAAAGAAGACATATAGTATATCAAGTGGTACACTATCTGATGCTGAAAGAAGACATTAGTATATCAAGTGGTAATTATCTGATGCTGAAAGAAGACATATATATCAAGTGGTAACTACTGATGCTGAAAGAAGACATTAGTATATCAAGTGGTATATTATCTGATGCTGAAAGAAGACATTAGTATATCAAGTGGTAATATCTGATGCTGAAAGAAGACATGTAGTATATCAAGTGGTACACTATCTGATGCTGAAAGAAGACATGTAGTATATCAAGTGGTACACTATCTGATGCTGAAAGAAGACATATAGTATATCAAGTGGTACACTATCTGATGCTGAAAGAAGACATATAGTATATCAAGTGGTACATATCTGATGCTGAAAGAAGACATTAGTATATCAAGTGGTAATTATCTGATGCTGAAAGAAGACATGTAGTA
>CM031614.1:13312349-13327349 GCA_018398815.1 Conus ventricosus
CCCCCTCCCCCTCGGGGTGGCAGTGCTGTCCTAAAGAGGCTGCCCAGTCGCCCACGGGTGCTGCGACTCTCCTGCAGCACACATACAACATACATACATACATATATACATGCATACATACACGCATACATACACAATGCATACGTACGTACGTATATAATACATACGCACATTGATACATACATACATACATACATACATACATACATACATACATACATACATACATACATACAACCGCATACATGCACCATGCACAATTATACGTACGTACGCACATACGTAACAATAACACATACATGCATAGATACATACATTCACAAATACACACATGCACACATACACACATACGTACAAACGTACATACATACACACATCCATCCATCCATCCACGCATAATGCATACATACATACATCATACAACATACATACATACATACATACACACACATACATACATACATACATACATACATACATACATACATACATACATACATACAAACATGCATACATACAAACATACATGCATACATACATACATACATACATACATACATACATACATACATACATACATACACACATACATACTGGTAAAAAAAAAAAAAAAGACAAACGTATACCGAATCCACAAGTCGCCCTCATTCGAGTTCAGTCCCCTGATGTCGATGTTGCCTGCCCCTGGAAGCGCTGTACATGACATTTGCTGTATCATTAGAGTTCAGTCCCCTGATGTCGATGTTGCCTGCCCTTGGAAACGCTGTACATGACATTTGCTGTATAATGATGGCGGCAGCTGCTTGGTTATCGACAGGCACGGGGACTCTGCAACCTGCGCACTTCACACTAGGTGCACGAGCAGGTCGGATTGTCGTGTAGAAACGACCGAGGGGGCGGGGGAGGGGAGGGGGGGGGGGAAAATGGGGAGGGGGGGGAGAGGGAGGAGGAGGAGAAATGATCGGAAGGGAAGAAGGTGGTGTGTTTGTTTTTTTTTTTTTTTTTAGGGGTCCAAACACAAAAATCACTGGCCACAGGATGATGGGGTGGGGACGAGGGAGGGGGGGGGGGGGAGAGTGGGGAGGGGGGGGGGGTGGGGATAAAAGGGCGGGGTTAAAGGGGGGGATTGACCATCCGTTTCAAAACCCTTTAAATAATTAAGTCTGATGGTGGAAAAGGGGGCCGAAGGGGCTGGTGGGGGGGGGGGGGGGGGGGGGGGGGGGGGGGGGGGGGGGGGGGGGGGGGGGGGGGGGGGGGTTGGGGGGGAGCCCGCGAACTTCCCGGGGCCCTCGCCCCCGGGGGCATGGTGTCACAAAGGCGGGGCCACCCAAATCTTCCTCTTCCGCCGCCCTTCACCCCCCCTGACTGAGCGGGTCCCTTTCTTTTCACTGCTGGATAGACGGAGGGGGACGGCGGGAAAGGGGGGGGGGGGGGGGGGGGGGGGGGGGGGGGGGGGGGGGGGGGGGGGGGGGGTTTGGGGGGGGGGAGGGGTTGGTGGGGGGGTGCAACAATGAAAATCCGACCCACACACCCCCCCAACAATAAAAATCAAATAAAATTTGCCCTGCATCGGGAAGAAAGACCTCCTCCCCCCCCCCCCCCCCCCCCCCCCCTTGGCTCCCCAAACCCCTTTTACCTTTTAAATCCAAACCTTACAACCCCCGGAAAAAAATGTATCCCAGAAACGGGAAAGGGCGGAAACAAAACAAACAAACAAACAAACGAATAAAAAAACCCAACAAACAAACAAACAACGAATAAACAAAAAAACAAAAAAAACAAACAAAATAAACAAAAAAACAAACAAACAAACAAACGAAAAAACAAACAAACAAACAAAAAAACAAAGGAATTTAAACAAAACAACAAACAAAAAAACAAAAAAGGCGGGGGGTCAAAGGACTTTAAAAAATGGGCTTTTGTATTTTGGGGAAATGCTTTTGTATGTAGTATGTGTATATACATAAAATGTAATATATATATAAAATATATTAAAATATATTTTATATAAATAAATAAAATATATAAAAATAAATATATAAAATATTATTTTAAATATTTTAATATATAAAATATAATATAATAGAAGATAGAAAAGTTTATATAGATAGATATTTTAATATATATATATATATAAACCATTTTAAAAAAAAAAATTTTTAAAATGTCTCTTTTAAAACCCCATTTTAAACTGATATTCGCCCCCCTACAGGGTTTTGAGAAAACTTTTAAGGGTCTGATGGCTTTTTAAAACTCTGATTGTATATATATATATATATAATTATATATAATTAAATACGTGTGTGTGTTTTTGTGTGGTGTGTGTGTGTGTGTGTTGTGTGTTTGTGTTGTGTTGTAGGGTTTTTTTGGGGTTGTTTGTTATTCTTTTTTGAACCCTTTGGTGAGAAAAAACCCCGAAATTTTGGGACTGTGGTGTGTCTCTATTTGACCCCAAAGGGGCACAACCCCAATCGCCTTTTCCCCTGATGAGCCCCGATCCAGGGGACGAAAGGCCTAGCGCGGGAAAACAAATAATCTGTCTTCAAAGGGGAAATTACGATGGTTCCCTCACAGCTAGTAAAGGGGTTTTCTCATATTTATAAAAAATTTTCCCCCCCTTTTTCTTCATCTTCATTTTTTTTTTCTCTAAAAGTTAAAATTTTTGCCAAGTCTTTAAACTATGATGACTGACGAATTGTTAGCCTGCACTTTTTTTCCCCCCCCCACAACTTAATTTTTTCAGAAATTAAATATAAATATAATAATTTATATTTTTTTTTTTTTTTCCCCCTCCCTCTGAAACCCAGCCCCCAGTGTTTTTTTTTTAAAACAAAATCCTCCTTGCAAATAATCACACTTAAAAAAAATTTTGTATACAGATAAAGAAAAAAAAATTTAAAAAACCCCCCCAACTGTCCATGGGAATACAGAAATTTTTTTCTTTAAAAAAACCCCTTTGTGTGTAAAAGGGATCTAAAACTTGATTTTTTCTTTTTTTTTTATGTCTTTTCGTTTGAATTATCCCTCTCCAAAACCAAACAAAATAAACGCAATTTTTGCCACTTCCTTTTTTGGCGAAATTTGAAAAACTATAAATATTTTTTTAATTTTAAAAAATTTTAAAAAAAAAAGAAAAAAAGGGGCTTTTTGAAAATCCGGGGCCGGACGAGGTAGGGGGCCCCCCCTCTCCCCCCCCCCAAAACCTCCTTTTCCCCCCTTCTTCTGACTAGCAGAAATTGGCACTCTTTTGCCCCCCCCCCCCCCCCCCCAAACCCTCCCCGTGCAAAAACCCTTTGAAACATTTTGGAAAAAATTTAAAAAAACCTCCCCCCAAACCCCCCCCCCCACCCTGTCCTCTTTCTCCCCCCTTTCCTGTCGTTTTGTCCTGTCTGTCTGTCTCGTTGTTTTGTCTCTTTTCTGTAAAAACCTCGGGTGATGTCGAGGGAGGAAGGCCAAGCGCACACCCCAAACCCATTTCACAGCTTGCTTCCCGATCCATTAATTCATGCATTCGTCAAAAATCAAACCACTATAAAGTCTATAACTTTACTACACATGTTAAATAAACGAAACACAAGGGCAAAAGGAATCAAAGAAAAAAAAAATTCTCCTTTCCTAAATTTCAAAATCATTTATCTAAAACACCCTTAACAAACCCCCCGGGTATAAAAAAATTTTCTATTTTAAACCGGGCCCGGGTGATTTTAACTATTCACGAATCACTGTTTTTTCCCTTTTCTTTTCTTTTTCTTTTCACTTAAACCTTTCCAACACCCCAACTGCTGGCACGGGGTTTTGGTCCTGGAAACCGGGTCAAGCTGGACTGCTGGCACCGGTCCAGGCTGGACTGTTTGAGAAAGGGCACGGGCCAAGTATGGGGTCAAACCCCATGGGGAATAAACAGGACTATCAACATCGATCTTTTCCCCCCTTTTTTTTTCTTCCTGCATTAACGCATTGCACTCCCCCTTCCCCTCTCCCCTTCTATCCCTTATCAAATGGACATTTTGGGTTTTCCCTTTTTTTTTTCCCTTTTCTTTTTTTTTCTTCTTCTTTATTAGCAACCTCTCTCTCCCCACACTCCCTCACCCTTCCTCTCAGACAAACTCAGCAATTTCTCCAATTTGGTTTTTCTTCCCCCCCTCCTCCCCTCATCTCTTTTTGCTTTTCTCCCACAGAGATTACATTTCAGACCTCTCCTCTCCTCTCTTTCTTTTCTCCCCCCTTCTGTCCTTCATCCCCTGCCTTTTCCTCCTGCGGGAAGACAAAACCCCCCAAAACCCCCTCATTTCTCTCCCCTTTCGTTCTCATCTCCCTCCCCCTTCCTGTAGGCGAGAGCCTACTTCCCCCGAACTTCCCCCCCTCTCTCTCTTCTGTTCGTTTTCCCCCTTTTCCCCCCTTTTCTCCACTCTCCATCCTTCTTTTTTGTGTTCCGTCGCCCAAAAAGGGCGATCCCTTTTGGTCAGTTTTTTTAAAACCCAAGTTACTCCCTCTAATTCCTTTGGATTTTTCAAATCAGGGCCAGTCATGCCTACACCCTTACTCTCTGTGGTTAAATTGGGTCTTTTTAATTTGATTAAAAAATTTTTCACCCCCCCACCACACACTCCCCTTCCCCCCCTTTCCCAACTTAACGGGCCCGGTGGCTTAAGCGGGGGAAAGGGTCATTTAAAATTTGGGGCCAGATGACCCTGAGCCGGGGCGCACGATTTGTCTCGCAAAAACATCGGGGCCCGGGGGTTCAAAGCTGCTTGGGCCCATAGCCGACAGACAGTTTTTTCCGAACCTCCCCGCAAAAGTTTAAATTTTGCCCGGCCCCGCCCCCTTTGGGCCCGTCAATCTGACCCTAAAAATTGAGTTGAAGCTTATGTCCAACAAATTTGGCCCGGGCAACCCCCCAAGTTGGTTTTTTCTTTTTTTTTGTCCGTGACAATTTCCCCCCCTTGCAAAAGCCCAAAGCTCCGAAATTGTCTCAAAACAAGGGTACAAAAAAACAACAACCAAAATTTGCTGACACACAGCTAAAACGTAAAAATTTTTTAAAAATATTTTACAACCAACGTTTAAAAAGTTAAAAAAATACTAAATTGTGAATCCCACTCCAAGATTTTTATCATTGAAGTGCGCTCTTGCTTTTATTTCAACTCATTTTATAAAAACCTCTGTGGCACTTATGCTTTCCCCTACCTCGGATTTCCCCAAAATTTTCTTTTCAAAAATTCTTATGAAAACAAAAAATATAATATAAACACGACCAAACATTTCACGAGGAACTCCATCCTAAACTTATTGCAAATAATCATCACTACACAAGCGACGTATGCTCCAACCAAACTACATTCACATAACAAGTCTAAACCAAAAAAAAATAAAAACGAGCTCAACCAAAAAATATAAACCATACCCAAAACGGGAATAACCCCCAAATCAAATAAAACATAACTGTAATCAACAAAAATATTATCAACAAAGCACCCCGGATAGGGACTGACTTCCCTCTGAGTTGCAGTTTTGCTAAAACTACACCTTAAATAGTCAGTTTCCAAATTTCTGTCGCCCGGGAAAAGTACTGCACCGTACCTGGGGGCGCAGGGGCCTTTTCCCCAAACGAAAACCCTGCCTTTTTTTTCATTTGCCCCCTTTCGGGAAATTTTTGAGGGGGTTGGGTGTCTTTTCCCTATCAGGGAACCTTTCCCATACAAGATTTGGGGAAACTTTTTCAGGGCCCACACGACACTAAACACCCCCTTTCCCCCACCGTTGCTCCCCTTCTTCACACTTTTCAATTTCCCCTGCTAGCATATCTCACGGGAAACTCGCCCTCTTCATGCCCCTTCAACAATACGCCCCAATCCCACCACCGATGCATCTGTCCCAAAAAAAGGGTTTTGGACAAACCCGGTACCCTTAAAAGATGGGGGGAACCTATTTTTTCCAACACCGTCTGCAGTGCTTCCCTCTGCAGCGTCAAAACCACTCGACCACTGCCGTTTCCCTGCCCTAAACCCAAAAATCACTAAAAGGACCCCGTGATTGCGGGCAAAATTTTGGGAACAAACTCCCTATAGAACCCAAAACAAAACCCACAGACCCCTGGGTTCTGGTTTTTGGGCCTTTTGGGCTCTCTGAATTCATCATCTTCCCCCCTTTTTCCCCCTTTCCCGCGCTTTTGTCGCCTCCGAAAAACAAAACCTAAAGGACCCTACGTCTTTGCCCTTCATACAGTGACCCATCCCGTAAACCTTCTGGGAAAATTAGGGAACAAAATCCCCCCCTTCCCTTTTGCTGGGCTCTTTTACCTCATAAAAATTGCTGCTGCGCCTATGTGCTTTAGTCTCACCTAGTATTTTTGGGGGAGGAAATTTGCATGGAAAAGTTTTGGTTTCCCATTCACATCAAATTTGTAATCCCGATCTACCTTTTTTAGTGAGTGAATGGTTTCCCCTTTCCCAATTTCATCAGCACTTTTGGATCCGTGGGAAGCTTTAAAAGGACTTATCCCCCCCCCTTGGGGGGTTTTCTTCCCCCACCTTCCTGTCATAAATTTCTTTTTCTTTTTTAAAAAAAAAGGGAAAAAAAACCCCAGCCCCCTTTTTTAAAATTTTCCCCCCAACCCTTTCATGTCCCATAAACCCGTGCCCACCTTTGGGAAAAGGGGCCCATTGGGCCAATCAATTTAACCCCCCACCCTCCTGAATGGTGGTCAATTAAAAGGGGGGTTTTAAAAAGGTGGCCCCCTCTTCAAACCCCCCTTGTGGTTTATTTTTTGAAAAACACATCTCATAAAATCAAAAAAGTTTTTTTTCTGCCATTTCCCCTGGCCAATAAAGTCATCAAAAAATTCCGGGCAGCTGTTTTTTCTGGGCCGAATGAACCCCCATGAGCGACTCGTGACCCACTGACATTTACATGTCAAAAAAAAACCTCTGGGACCAAACTAACTGAGTGGTCACCTTACCTTTTTTCCCCTTTGGGGAGGGACTCGGTAACAACAGCCCGCCTTTTTACAAGAAATTCCGTCTCACCTCCTCAAAACCCCGTTTTTTCTCCACCTCCTTGCCAACTTTCCCAAAACCCTTTAGACGAAGGGGTTGGTTTTTTTCGCTGCCCAAACCATCAGGCGACACAAATGCCTTTACTTCCTTTCTGGGAAAGACCAACGGTTTAAACAAACCTTTTTTTTTTTTTTCCCCTTTTTTGCTCCGTTTTAACTCTGCCCCTGTAGCAGTCAACAAAATCAGGGAAACCCCTTTATCCCTTTTAACCCCGGAATAATTTTCCCCCGACAAATCATTAAAGGGGGTTTTTTCCCTTTTATCCAACCCCAGACAACTCGCCTGAGAAGTAAGGGTACGTCCCTCTATTTACAACTGGAAAAATCCCTCACAGTGCCATCGATTTGATCCCGGTCTGGATTTTGCCCTGTCCCAAAACCCCTTTCCCCGACCAGCGTTGTTCGTACTTAAAACCACCCCCCAAAGAACAACCATGTCTCGTAACACTTTTACCCCGCTGCCCCAAACCACCCTTCTTTCCCCTGAACGAACCACTCAGCCTAGTGCCCTCCATCCCTGACACTGACGCTGTCCAGTCTACCATAGGCGGGACTCCACCCTCTTTTAGACTGAATCCCCCTTTTGGGCCCCTCAGGTCGTTTCCCTTGACAACCCCTTAAACCACCCTTTCAAGGCCCGCTGCCCTTTTGGAACCCCATGCGACAATCCCCCGCCACATTCCCTTCTTGTGACAAATGAAACACCTAAAATTCTTTGCCCTTCCTCTGCCCCCCCACTGGGGGTTTTCCCAAAATTTTCAGAAAAATCCCCTATCCCCCTTCAAATCCCTTTTCACCTGTGCCAGCACCTGTTTTTCCTGCACCTTAGTGCCCAAACGTGCCTCTCAAAAACACCTTTTGCGAACTTCAACCAAATCCCCTGCTGCCTCTGGCGTCCCCCTTTCAAATGTATGGTTTTAAATCAGGGGGGCAACCGACAAAATCGTTTTCCCTTTATAACTATCTTTTCAAATTTAGCGAACCCTTTTTTTGTCCCACTCAACTCAAAACCCCTTTTTCAAATATTTATCTAAAACCCGGGACCAAACTGGTGTACTCTCACCCTTTAAATTTTCTGAACGAAATTTTTCTGAATCCTTTCCCCGTGAGGTCAAATCCCTTCATCAAAGATTCCTTTACAGCGCCGAAAACCGGGCTGTTGTTTTTGCTGGGGGCGCAGGGAAAAATTTTTAAATGCCTTACCCGTCCCAAAAAGCTGACAAAATGACTGGGCCCCCCTTCGGGAAGGGCCCAAACCCGACTGGGTTCCCAAAAGTTTTCCCAAACGACTGAATTTTGCATCAATCGAATCGGGTTTCCCTTTAGAGAATTTTGGCAACTTGGGGCGGGGGGCCCTAGCTGCGCACAGGGGGCACTGGAAAGTGACACCATCCTCGGGGGGCTCCCTTTTTTATTTTTCACTTTTTCTAATTCCCAACTGAATCCCTTTTAAAATTTTTTGTTTCCTGCTTTGCCCTTAAACTTTTTGTTTCCTTCGCTTTTTCCCTTTTCTTTCTGTCTCCTGCTTCATTCTTTCTGTTTTTCCTGCGCTTCCCTTATTTTTTTCCCTTTCCGCTTCATTTTCCCCTTTTCCTCTTTCCCTAACCCTTTTCCCCTTCCCCGGCATTTCGACGCCCATACGGCGCCTTTTTTCCGGCCCTTCATCCCTTTCCATCTTTTTTGTTTTTCAAAAAATGCACGCAACTCATCTCCGATAACCTAGATCACAGCGACGCCACAAGTTGTTCAATAGGGGGTCTTTTTTCTTTTCCCCCATTATATCTCTTTCTTTTTTTTTTTTTTTGAAACAAGTTTTTTTAACACGACAAACCAAACGGTGGTTACCGAAACATTTTTGTAATACACAAAACCTATGAATGATAAAATTAGTTTTTTGGGCAACGTAATTAGTTTTTTTTAAACGCCCAGCGCCTGAAACCCCAAATATAGAGCGGGAAATTTTAGGCAATCCCGTGGAAATAAGACTCTGGGCTGAAAAGCAACCTAGTATTAACTATCTTGGAAGCAATGCCAACCCAGTATTTAAAATATCTTGGGGCCCCAGAAACAAAAAACCCTTGTCTTAGGGTTTCAATACTTGAATCCCACCCCGCTTCCCCTTTTCCCGAAAGTTGAAAAAAATTAAAATAAATTGGGGCCCAAAAACCTGGAAAAATCGCCAAAAAATTTTTTTAACCCGGGTATGTCAAAAAAAAAAAGGGGAAAGGGCTAGGCCCCAGCCCCAAAAACACTCACGCTTCTTACGATCCATTCAAAATCATGGGATTCGTCACATCAAACCACTTTGTAAAGTCTATAACTTTTCTACAAAATTTCAAAAAACGAAACCCTCAATGCATAGGAATCAAATTTAAAAAAAACAATTTTCTCTTTTCCTAACTTCCAAAATCATTTATCAAAAAAACAAAAACAACCCGGTAAAAAAAAGGGTTCAAATTTACCGGCCATTATCTTAACTAAATTTTACGAATCACTGTCCTTTTTTTTTTCTTTTCTTTTTCTTTTCACTTCACTTTCCAAAAACACGGCACAACGCTGGGGAAAGGTTTTTTGGGCCCGCTGGCACCGGGCAACGGACTGCTGGCACCGGGCAGGGTGGGCTGCTGGAAAGGGCACTGGCCAAGTAAAAAAGGTTTAACCCCATGAGGATAGAAAGGGGATACAACATCGGGTCTGTTCCCTTTCTTTCTTTCCTGCAAATTTAAACCCTTGCCAAACCCCTCTCCCTCTCTCTCCTTTTAGCTGCTCTATCAAATGGAATGGTTCTTTTCTTTCTTTTTTTTTTTTCTTTTTTTTTCTTCTTCATTAGTTACAACCCCTCTCTCTTCCCCCACATCTCTCCTCAGTCCCTTTCCCCTGCAGACTATCTCATGCTAATCTCTCAACTTGTTCCCCTCTCTCCTCCCCTCATCCTCCTTTTTTCTCCCTCCGAGATTACACTCAGAAACCCCTCTCTCTCTGTCTCTCTGTTTGTTCTCCTACCCCCCTTCGTCCTTCATCCCTGCCTTTTCTCTCCTGCAGAGACTAACCCAAAACCCCCTCAACCTTTTCCCCCTCCCCTTTTTGTTCCCCATCTCCCTTTCCTTCCTTTTTGGCGAACCTACCCCCCCGAACCCCCTTTTCCCCCCTATCTCTCTGTCTTTTCGTTTTTCCCCCCCTTTTTTCCCCCCCTTCCTTTCCCCCTCTCACATCCTTCCTTTTTGTGTTTTCCCATCTTTTCCAAAAAGGGCAGTCCCCTTGGTCATTTTTTTTTACCCAAAAGTTTTCTCCCTCTAAATTTCCCTTGGGGTTCCCAAAACATGCCAAATCATGCCCACAAACCCCACTCCCTGTGGGGGGTCCAAAAGGTCCCCTTTAAATTTATTTGCTAATTTCAAACCCCCCCCACACACTAAACCCTTTCCCCCCTTTCCCCACTTAACTGGCGCCGTGTGGCAAAGTTTGTGGGGACGGGCAGTGTAAATTTGGGCCCAAAAGTCTGACCAGGCCAAAGACCGTCTCGCCCAGAAAATCGAGGCGTCGGTCAAAGCTGCTTTAACCCGATACCGGGCAGACAGCCCCCCTAAACCTCTCCCCCCTAAACTTTTAATTTGGGCCGGGCCCCAAACCCCTGGGGCCCTCTATCCCGCCGCCTAGAATGTTTGAGTTTAAACTTTTTTCCGAACAAATTGGCTGGCGACTCCCCAAGTTGGGTTGTTTCATTTTTTTGTCCGTGACACTGTCTTTCTCTGTCTGTCTCTCTCTCTCTTTCCCTCTGTCTCTCACTCTCTCTTTCTCTGTCTGTCTCTTTCTCTCTCTTCCTCTCTCTCTCTCTCTCTGTCTCTGTCTGTCTGTCTCTCTCCGTCTCTGTTTGTCTGTCTCTCTGTCTCTGTCCTCTCCCTCTCTCTCTTCCTCTCTCTCTCTTCCTCTCTCTCTCTCTCTCTCCCCTCTCTCTCTCCCTCTCTCCCTCCCCCTCTCTCTCTCTCTCCCTCCCTCTATCTCTCTCTCCCTCTCCCTCTCTCCCTCCCTCCCTCTCTCTCTCTTCCTCTCTCTCCCCGTCCCTCTCTCTCTCCGTCCCCCTCTCTCTCCCTCTCTCTCCCTCCCTCCCTCTCTCTCCCTCTCTCTCCCTCCCTCCCTCTCTCCTCTCTCTCTCTCTCTCTCTCTCTCTCTCTCCCTCTCTCTGCCTCTCCTCTATCTCTTTCCCTCTCTCTCCCCCTCTCTCTCTCTCTCACCCTCTCTCTCTCTCATCCTCTCTCCCCCCTCCCTCCCTCCCCCCCTCTCTCTCTCTCTCCTCCTCTCTCCTCTCTTCCTCTCTCTCTCCCTCTCTCTCCTCTCCTCTATCTCTTTCCTCCCTCTCTCTCCCCCCCTCTCTCTCCTCTCTCCACCCCTCTCCTCTCTCTCATCCTCTCTCCCCCCTCCCTCTCCCCCCCCCCTCTCTCTCTCTCTCCTCTCTCCTCTCTCTCTCTCTCTCTCTCTCTCTCCTCTCTCTCAAATCACTGATCGCACCCGGGTTTCAATCCTCGTCCATTGTGCTTAAACGGGTTAAAACGACCGAGAAGAGAGAGACATAAACTGAAAAAAAGACCTCCACATACGACCGTCCAACCTTGTCAACGACACTGACTGAGGTGAGAGGTGCAGAAAAGCCTTCCCTGTCGACTGCCCATCTAGGTCAAGTTGTATCAACCGACACGTCGTTGGCAAACGAGAGCTCAACCCGTCACCAATTTGTCAGCATGTGCTCTAAACGTCCCTGTCTTTCAGAAAATGGGAAGAAAGAAAGAAAGAAAGAAAGAAAGAAAGGAAGGAAGAAAGAAAGAAAGGAAGAAAGAAAGAAAGAAAGAAAGAAAGAAAGGAAGAAAGAAAGAAAGAAAGAAAGGAAGAAAGAAAGAAAGAAAGAAAGAAAGAAAGGAAGAAAGAAAGAAAGGAAGAAAGAAAGAAAGAAAGAAAGAAAGAAAGAAAGGAAGAAAGAAAGAAAGAAAGAAAGAAAGAAAGAAAGAAAGAAAGAAAGAAAGAACGAACGAAAAAGACATCGGTGTCACTTTTGCATTCCTGCGGACATCCTACTGGACCGCATTCCGGAGCAGAGAATTTGTGGAATCTCCAGGTTGCATTCCATTTATGTATTCTTTTTTTTGTTGTTGTTTTTAACATACAAATTCATTCCAAGGCCCGCGCGCATGACAGAACAGGCAACGAGCAAAGTAGGTCTGTAATTCATGAGTGGATATGAATGCCGAGAGAAAGAATTAGGAGTCACAGAAGTAGAGGAAGGAACAGTAGGGGGGGGGGGGGAGGGGGGAGGGGGGAGGGGGGAAAGATGGTGTGGGAGAGGTAGAAAGACAAGGACAACGTGTGATCCTCCTACTGTTGTGTTAAACATGTTTCTATCGAAATGTGGGGAGACATTCAGGTTTTTTTCTTGTTTTGTTTTGTTTTTAATTTTATTTTCTCTCTTTTTCTTTCTTTCTTTGGGTTTTCTTTTTTTCTTTCTTTTTCTTTCTTTTTTTTTTTGAAAGAATATCTATACTGTTGATAAGTTGCTTTTTGTTGTTGTTGTTGTTGTTGTTGAAAGGTAATTCCATAGGAAGCATTGTCTCAAAGTTCGATGAGTGAAATACATTTGTAGTATATACTTATTTGTGTATATTCTCTGTATACGTGTCTAAATATGTCCTCGCCTGTAAATGTGTCCATGCGCAATATCATGTATATGCTGACATTAACATGTGCTTGCCGACTGAAAACTGAAATCATTTAAAAAAGGTATGCATGCATAACGCGACCTATTTATTGATGGATAATGTATAAAGGTATGCATGCATAACGCGACCTATTTATTGATGGATAATGTATAAAGGTACGCATGCATAACGCGACCTATTTGTTGATGGATAATGTGATCTTGACACTGAAATTAAAAGACAGGCGGGGGGGGGGGGGGGGGGGGGGGGGGGGGGGGGGGGGGGGGGGGGGGGGGGAATAGCATGTGTGACATTGACCTCATGCGTTCTGTTCGAATGTCGTCAAATGTTAGAGTCCTAGAGAAAATACTTCATTTGCTTTGCCAACGGATCGACAGTGTGAATTATGAATAACGAAAAAGACGAGCTACTAAGAGGACGCTGCTACGTCTGAATGAGGAAGAGAAAAGGGATGATGGCGACACATAAACAAACAAGTCTTTTCTGAGGTCACCCCCCCCCCCCCCCTTCAAAACAATACCAATCTTGTTTGTCTCGAAGATGTAGTGAATTTAAAATGGTTCCAAGCTGAATAAAAGACTAGTGTTGTTTTAAAAATTCATCTTGCATCTCAACTTGCTCTCTCTCTCTCTCTCTCTCTCTCTCTCTCTCCTCTCTCTCTCTCTCCTCTCTCTCCCCTCTCTCCTCTCTCTCTCTCTCTCTCCTCTCTTCTCTCTCTCTCTCTCTCTCTCTCTTCTCTCTCTCTCTCTCTCTCTCTCTCTCTCGATAGAGAGAGAGAGAGAGAGAGAGAGAGAGAGAGAGAGAGAGATCGACAGATAGACAGATAGACTGACAGAAAGATATGTTGACCAATTTCATAGTGGGGGTGGGGGGGGGGGGGGGGATACAGGCCAACAATTCCTCCGTCATCATTATTATCATTGCTTGGCAATAATAATAATAATAATAATAATAGTAATAATGTAATGATAAAATAATAATATAAAGAAAAAGAAGGAAAAAAACGTGGAGGCGGAGGAGGGTGGTGTGGTGGGGGGGGGGGGGGGGGAAGAAAAAAGAAAAAAAAAATGAGGGAACTGTGTATTATCAATATAAACTCTTTGACTAGAAGCATATGGGAACCCATCTTGAAGACAGATCAATTCCCATTGCCTGCTCCTAGGCCTTTCGTTCGCTGGATCGGACTCGTCAGGGAGACACGGCTGATTGTGTCTGTGCTCCCTTGGCATTAAACAGAGATAGCACAATCTACAATTCTGTGGCGTACTCACTACCAACGGTCCAACAAAAGAATCCAGCAGCATCCTAATGCAGTTCAACAAAGGAATCTAGCAGAATCCCAATGCAGTCCAACAAAGAACCCAGCAGAATCCCAATGCAGTCCAACAAAGGAACCCAGCAGAATCCCAATGCAGTCCAACAAAGGAATCCAACAGCATCCCATTGCAGTTCAACAAAGGAATATAGCAGCATCCCAATGCAGTCCAACAAAGGAATCCAGCAGCATCCTAATGCAGTCCAACAAAGGAATCCAACAGCATCCCAATGCAGTTCAACAAAGGAATCCAACAGCATCCCAATGCACTTCAACAAAGGAATCCAACAGCATCCCAATGCAGTCCAACAAAGGAATCCAGCAGCATCCTAATGCAGTCCAACAAAGGAATCCAACAGCATCCCAATGCAGTTCAACAAAGGAATCCAACAGCATCCCAATGCACTTCAACAAAGGAATCCAACAGCATCCCAATGCACTTCAACAAAGGAATCCAACAGCATCCCAATGCAGTTCAACAAAGGAATCCAACAGCATCCCAATGCACTTCAACAAAGGAATCCAACAGCACCCCAATGCAGTTCAACAAAGGAATCCAACAGCATCCCAATGCACTTCAACAAAGGAATCCAACAGCATCCCAATGCACTTCAACAAAGGAATCCAACAGCATCCCAATGCACTTCAACAAAGGAATCCAACAGCATCCCAATGCACTTCAACAAAGGAATCCAACATCATCCCAATGCACTTCAACAAAGGAATCCAACAGCACCCCAATGCAGTTCAACAAAGGAATCCAACAGCACCCCAATGCAGTTCAACAAAGGAATCCAACAGCATCCCAATGCAGTTCAACACAACAGCATCCTAATGCACTTCAACACAACAGCATCCCAATGCACTTCAACAAAGGAATCCAACAGCATCCTAATGCAGTTGAACGTTTCACGTCAATAAATACT
>CM031614.1:13332349-13344849 GCA_018398815.1 Conus ventricosus
GGACTCATCAGGGAGACACGGCTGATATAGTGTCTGTGCTCTTGGTGTCAAATAGAGACACACCACAGTCCATAATTCTGTGGTGTTCTCACCACCAAGGGTTCAAAAATAATCCAACAGCACCCGCGAAGCAGCCAGCGAAGGGTAGTAAAATGGAATATATATGTATATATAGACAGACAAGAGAGAATGAGAGAGAGAGAGAGACTCACAGACTCGCACAATATGGTAGTCCATCAGACAGGCTATCAGGCAATAATACTGTGGGTTAGGCAGACTGGTTGGCCGTCAGTGAGGTAATGAGCTGGTACGTTTCTTTGTTCTTTCCAGCCAGTGAACTATTTCATCAGTCACTCAGTCAGTGGTTTAGTCCGCTGTCTGGCTGGTCTGCCCATTCTCCTGTTGTTAGCTGCTGTGTCGGCTCTCATTGCTCAGTTTGTGTCTGTTCGCTTTGTTGGTCAGTCTTTTCATGTAGTCAGTGTGGTCCCTATATCTTTGTTCTTTTCTTTTTAGCAGGAACCCACCATCGTATCTAGGAACAGTTTGCAGGCCCCCTAGGATCGATGGCTCTCACTGGATGCATGCCTGGTCAACTTCGCTCATCTGGAACCACGCTTACGTCGCAGTTATGTGTAAGGAGTTCAAATTCCCAATCGTCCCATCTTGTAAGCACTGATTTTTTTGTTTTATCGCTGCCCGTCCTTTTAACGCATTGTGGTCCTGTTAATATTAGTATACCATATATCAGTCTATCAGTTAGATAAAATTCCGCACCCAACAAGCCATTTCGTACCCCCCCCCCCCCCCCCCAACCTCCACACACCATCACCACCACCACCACCCACCACCACAAGTCGTTTCGCTGGTTAACGCGCCTTCTTTCCCATCACCAGCCGTCTGTTCCTCTCATGACTCGAACCCTCCCTGTGTTGTGGGGAAGGTTAGTTCCCCGTATCACCAGCCGTCTGTTCCCATCATGACTCGAACCAAAGTACAGTCTTTGCTCGAACCCTCCCTGTGTTGTGGGGAAGGTTAGTTCCACGGTATCACCAGCCGTCTGTTCCCATCATGACTCGAACCCTCCTGTGTTGTGGGGAAGGTTATTAGTTCCACGGCATCACCAGCCGTCTGTTCCTCTCATGACTCGAACCCTCCCTGTGTTGTGGGGAAGGTTAGTTCCCCGGTAGGGCCTGTCAGTCACTGAACTAGAGCGGTGATACGACGCTTCTTTTTGGGAATGTGAAAGAGGAAGTCGCCAATACTCCTAGCCAGAATGTATATTTATGTCAAATATGGCCAGTTTCTCTCTCTCTCTCTCTCTCTCTCTCTCTCTCTCTCTCTCACACACACACACACACACACACACACACACACACGCACGCACGCACGCACGCACGCACGCACGCACGCACACACACACACACACACACACACACACACACACACACACACACACACAAACACGCGCGCGCGCACGCACACACTTTGTCTCTGTCTCTGTTTCTCTATTTCTCTCTCTCTCTCTCTCTCTCTCTCTCTCTCTCTCTCTCTCTCTCTCTCTCTCTCTCTCTCTCTCCTTACGGACTTTGGTGAATCAGCTATCTGTTCTCATAGAGCTGATGTTAAACAAACACACAAAATCAAAATCAAAATGGATTTGGCGATTTATCATCGACTCACCGCTACGAAGGCTACACACCATCAGACAAGAGGTTGGAGACAACCATGACGTCATGATGCTGTGGACGAGGCACCAGGAGATTTGGGGGTTTCGTTGTCCTCGCCTGGCGGTCATGAATACCTGGGTGTGCCCATGGATCGGGAATGAGAGCATCAGCATCTTTGCCTTTCGTTAGTCACAGATCCGTCACGTCTGGTAAAGGCATTCACCACTTCTTGTTGATCTGATTTTGTCCTTCGCTGGTTCGCGCCCCAGGCAAAAATGGCTGTGTGCTGGTATAGTGCCTGGCCGACCTTGCTTGATTTAAAGGCGGACAACAGCAAGACAGCAGGCGTGATGTCATGAACGGACAGCTCAACAATGGAACATTAGGCCTGTTTCGGGAAACAAAACCAAAAAAACAAAACAAAAAACAAAAAAAACAAAAAAACAAAAATCAGGGGAAGTAACAGCTGCCTTTTCATTGCAAACAGAGTTACTTTCTCTCAGTGTACGGGTCAAGCTAATAGGTTGTAGAGAGACAACTGTCTGATTTGAGTCGCACACAGGGATGACGATGGGGATATTGACCGTCTGCATCGCAGAGCGGCTTTCAACACCCACATGTTGACATGCTCTCTGCCTGTGCCGTTCCACTGACTGACGGGCATCTTGCCGGGGTCGGTCTCAGCGAACGCCAGCTCCAACACAGATTACTTCCCTTGCAGATTTCCCAACATGGTCTATTCTCTCGCAGCGCGCAGTAATTCGTTGTGCCTGGAGGTACTTGCTGATGTGAGCGAGTGGACGAGACTCCAGCAAAAGGGGGACAGTGGGAAAACCAAGCAAGACGCTTGTCCTCTTCCCTCATGATGCCCAGGGCAGGGAAACCCGTATGCGCTCGCCGCCATCACAACTGATTTGTCAAGGAACCAGTGTATTGAGGACAACGCAGGGAACATTAGACAAAGGAGGAGGATGAAGCGGAGGGAAGGAGGGGAGGGGGGGAGGGGGGGGGGGGCAAGGGTTAAGCATTACCACTGCGTGCGAGAGAAGGAAAAGCAAGCAACGTTTGGAACGTTGGCGAAGGCTTTAATCACCACACTCTCACATTCTCAAAGTGATGACCGCGACCATTCTGTCAGACCCTGTGTCCTGGAAGTCCACCACGGCCAACACACCGATAGCTGACCCCCTCACCTGACTCCTCTCACCACCCACCCTCCCCCTCTCCTCCCCCCCCCCCCCCCCCCCCCCCCCCCCCCTCTCCTCTCCTCCTTCCAGCACAAACTTTCCCTTCGTCTTCATGACCTTCATCGCCTTGTCTTTTCCGTAAGTGAGATCTAGTTTCAAAGTGAGGCGGCTGCAGGATGAACTCTAAACAAATGTTAAACAGTATTTATCCTGTCGTATATAATACTGTCGCCGTGGAATTGTATCGCAGCGATAGCATTTCACGTGAAATATTGTTGCAGCGACAATATTTGCTGGAAAAAATTGTCGCGCGACAACGTTTCACGAAAAATGTCCCATAGAATATTGTAGCTGTCCATAAAATACTGTCGCTCGAAATTTTGCGACAGTTTTTTTGCGACAGGACACTGTGAAATATTTTAGTCAGTGAATACTGTCGCTTGCGACACATTTTCACGTGAAATCTTACTGCTAGAGTTAACATTTCCTGTGAAATATGGTCGCAGCGTAATTTTGCGACAGCTTTTTGCGACAGGACACTGTGAAATATTGTAGTCAGTGAATACTGTCGCTTGCGACACATTTTCACGTAAAATCTTACTGCTAGAGTTAACATTTCCTGTGAAATATGGTCGCAGCGATAATTTTCATGAACCAGCTGCAGTATTTCCCGGGAAATACTGTCGCTGCGACACGATTTAATGAGCGACAGTATTATATACGACACCGGCTCCGCCGAAAAAAACGTAGACTACAGCATTTGTTCCAACGAAGCCTGACCTCAATTATTCCACATCAAGAGGCGAAAACCCGAACACCAACTGAATGACGAGATTATTAAAGTCCTATCATGGTTTTCATTCGAAGATTCCATAAGTGTTTTTTTTTCTTCTTCAGAATATGTTGATCACAGAAATAACGTCTACGTACATGAGCTGCTGTGATATATTTATTCAAATGAGAGGCGTTGTCTGTGTGCGTGTCACACATTTCAGCCATCTGCGTCATAAAAACCAGTGATCGTGTGACATATTTTACACACACCTCCTCCTCCTCATACCCCGTACCCAACAAGTTGCCCGGATTAAAAGCGAAGATGATTTTTTTGATTGGACGTAGCAAGCCGTGGCAATGGCGCCCTGTGAACATAATGGTCAGATAACATTGACATGAATCTCACCAACATGAAAGATTTATTTGGACATTTCGGCAATGCAACGGTCCTAGGAATTATGATCGTCGTGTAGAAACGAATCTATCGCTGAAAACGTGTCTGGAGAACGGGGATCTTGTCAAGGCTGGTGACGAATCCCGGATCGGCTATCAATTGCCAGGATGAACGTCAAACCGCTGACTGATACACGATTTATTGGAGAAGGCAGGTCAACCATCGCTGGAAAGCAAACGCAAAGTGTTTCTTTCACAACAGACGCTGCGATCAGCCGCAAACAAAAGTGACTGTCGGGGTCCTAGACATGTTGCTGTGTTGATGGCAAGGTCGACCGGTGGAAGGAATGAAAGGTCAAGTACTTTCTTACAGATAAACAGGCGGCCGTTCTATACAGCTTTATCGTGGATTCCACTGACAGGTGAACTACTGTCTGCTTCGCCTTATGGGTTCTCCCCACTCTCTCCACCCCCTCCCCCACCCCCGCTACCTCCCTGGGATGGGAACCTCCTCTCTCCCTTATCACCTTGAGTAGGCGAAGGTGAACGTTAACCCTGAGTGTGACGTCACGGAAAAACGCATCCCGATACACGTTCCACACTTCACCGACAAGACACTATCAAGGTTTGAACTCACCACCCTCAACTCAGGAGTCCAGTATGGGACCTCGTTGGTCTGGTGGGGAAAAAATTGTTCTCTTGTTCTAAGGATGGTAGTTCAATCCTCGCCTCAGACAGCCAGGTGAAAAGCCATTTTCTCTTCACAGTCAGGTGAAAAGCCATTTTCTCTTCACGGTCAGGTGAAAAGCCATTTTCTCTTCACAGTCAGGTGAAAAGCCATTTTCTCTTCACGGTCAGGTGAAAAGCCATTTTCTCTTCACAGTCAGGTGAAAAGCCATTTTCTCTTCACAGTCAGGTGAAAAGCCATTTTCTCTTCACGGTCAGGTGAAAAGCCATTTTCTCTTCACAGTCAGGTGAAAAGCCATTTTCTCTTTACAGCCAGGTGAAAAGCCATTTTCTCTTTACAGCCAGGTGAAAAGCCATTTTCTCTTCACAACCAGGTGAAAAGCCATTTTCTCTTCACAGCCAGGTGAAAAGCCATTTTCTCTTCACAGCCAGGTGAAAAGCCATTTTTCTCTTTACAGCCAGGTGAAAAGCCATTTTCTCTTTACAGTCAGGTAAAAAGCCATTTTCTCTTCACAGTCAATATCTCTATTGACTCCAGCCCCCTCCAAACTCTGTGTAAGAGATTTGAAGCCGAGGTGCCGTGTGTGAAGGCAAGAGAGAGAGAGAGAGAGAGAGAGAGAGAGAGAGACAGACAGACAGACAGACAGACAGACAGACAGACAGAGACAGACAGACAGACAGACAGGCAGACAGAGACAGAGAGAGAGAGAGAGAGAGAGAGAGAGAGTGAGAGAGAGAGATTCCCTGCACGCATGTGGGAACCTTGTCAATCCATCGTGGAACAGTTTGACAATCGTGTACTGGTGAAATGAACGACAAGCAAACACAACAACAACAACAACAACAACAACAACAACAACAACAACAACAACAAGCCGTGCACGCTGATGTGTTCACATCATACCCGAAGACAAAACGTGGACTCTGAATAATAATAATAATAATAATAATAATAATAATAATAATAATAATGATAATAATAATGAATACTTATATAGCGCCTATTCTCGGCTAGAGGCCAAGCTCTAAGCGCTTTACAATCAACACTCGTTTACACAACGGGCTGCCTACCTGGGTAGTGCCGACTGAAGAGCTGCCAGCTGGCGCTTCATTCAGTCGTTTCCCGTGTCATCCAGTCAGCATCGTTCAATATCGAACACTCATTTTCCTTACTTCCTTCATTCTTTCCATTTCTCACGCAGGGTGCATGCTATGTGTAACGTGTCATCCACACCAACGGCCAAACTGGCCTACTCTTCCGAAAGTTGGTGATGGGATTTTACGCGTGTGCAAGATGTTATGCGTGCGTTCACACACGGAACCTCGGTTTATAGTCTCATTCGAAGGACTGTATGGGAAATGGAGTCAGAACCAATGTTAACTCCGAGGGAAAAATCCCCCTGTACCGAAACGCCCCGGCGGAGGTCGAACCCGCAACCCCAGGATCACCAAGATTACGAGTCCGTCGCTCTACCAACTGAGCTATTCCGGCTCCCATATGACTGAGGACGAACGAAAGTTTAAAAAAAAATTATGATAAGGCAAAAATTCCACAACCCACAACAGATATCCGACAGTCAAGTGATTAAGACGCCCGCCACAAGACCACTTGGCCCTCCGGCGCCTGACCGTCCTGGAGGTGATAGTTCGAACCTAGGCAGCGGCAGACAAGAGCACCAGGAGTCGTGACTTGGTGCTGCTCGCCCCCAGGAGTCGTGACTTGCTGCTGCTCGCCTCACCTAGTGGATAAGAAGTTCAAAGCCGGAACACTTGCATGTGGGCGGGGAAGTGAGGGAAGAGTGGGGTGGGGGTGGGGGGGTGGGGGTGGGGGTGGGGTGGGGGTGGGGGTGGGGGTGGGGGGTGGGGTGGCGGGAAGGATGAGGGGGGGGGGGGGGGGGTTCTTCTCGAAAGTCTGTCTGGAGTCCTTCTCTCCCTTGCATAACTTTCTACTGGACGGTCACATGGTGAACCTCAAGCTCCACATGGGGGGACTCGGGAAGAAACAACAAGAAGGGAGATTACTGTGTTCCAGCTGCTCGCCTAGCGCGCCTAATCCGCAGTACAAATCACGTGACATGTCGTAACTCTCCCACCACTCCATCCTAACACCAACTCCGTCCTCTGTCTTCGTAAACAGACCAAGAACGGATGTTGCATATTTTCGTTTCGCCAAACGGAAGGAATGAGACATAGGTTAAGTCACCGCGCGTCAAACGTCGCTGTGCATATAAGCACTGATCTGGTTATATACACAGAGGCTTGACGCGCCAACCTTTCCATAGCAACCGGATCGAAAGCCTCACCTTGGAAGGTCCCCCACCTGCACGTTTACCTGCCTGCTTACCTGCCTGCTTACCTGTCTGTCTGCCTGCCCGCCTGACTGAATCAGTGATGATGACTCAGGGATCATGTGAGGATTTGTCAAGGTGAGTTGTCTCTCTTTCTTGTCACCCCCTCATTAATTTCGTCTTAGTGCTGGTCATATTCCTGGCCAAGCTTTAATCGCCCTTCCCTTTCCCCTCTCACTTCCCCCTCCCCCTTCATCTGGCTCTCTTCCTCCCCTCTCTCTCTCTCTCTCTCTCTCTCCTCTCTCTCTCTCTCTCTCTCTCTCTCTCTCTCTGTCTCTCTCTCTCTCTCTCTTACTACAAATGCTGTTTTTTTAACCGAATATTTCTGACTGATTGTATGGAGATGATTGTTATTTTCTTGCTAAAGGGGATGGCGAGGAGGATGGTGGTCAGGGTTAATGAAAGGGTGAGGACAGAGCGTGAGGAGAGAGTGTGGGAGAGATGGTGCGTATGTGAACGATAAGTTGTTATTTCTTTTGGTGTGTTTGTATCAATAAAAACGTAATTTTGTACATTTTTGATGGAAGTCTGCAATCATAACTGAAATGGACGCATCCCAGGGAGGGAAAAAAGAAAGAAAGAAAAGAAATCACGAAAAAGGGATTCATGAATCAGAAGACTCATAGATGGTTCATGGTGTTTTCGCAATATCAGGGTCTGATAGTAATGCTGCCAGGATTCCGCCTACCTAAATTCCATGATAAATCCATGATAAAATTAATTGTGTGTGTGTGTGTGTGTGTGTGTGTGTGTGTGTGTGTGTGTGTGTGTGTGTGTGTGTGTGTGTGTGTGACAAAATAGAAACACAAAAACAATAACATTGAAATAGATTAATGCAGCGCCTTGGTACAGATAGAAATAAAAACACTTCATACACACACACACACACACACACACACACACACACACACACACACACACACACACGCACGCACGCACGCACGCACGCACGCACGCACGCGCGCACACACACACACACTCACACGCACGCACGCACGCACGCGCGCACACACACACACACTCACACGCACGCACGCACGCACGCACGCACGCACGCACGCACGCACACACACACACACACACACACACACACACAAATCGATTCGCGTTCAGATTTTCAGAGGCAACTCAATACAAGATACATTATCAAACACTTTGTACGTTCGCACAGTCTGTTTACTTGATTGTTAAGTAATGTGTCATTTATGCTTATAGATTTTCAGGAATTTACGGGTCATACTGCTTCGTTTCATTTTATGTATATGTATGTTTAGTCATGTGGAAACTGGACGAAAATGTGCATTAAAAGAGTAGATCACTAGAAGATAACATTCTTCTATTGGACACGATTTTTGTTGTTGTAAATTTGTCATTTATGCTCATATGATTTTCAGGATTTTACGGCTCTTACTACTTTGTTTCATTCCATGTATATGTTTGGTCATATGGAAAATGTACGAAAATGTGAGTTAAACAATAGCTCACTAGAAAATAACAATTCTGCTGTTGTACACGATTGTTTTATAATTTGTTATTTACGCTTGCATCATTTTCAGGATTTTACGGGTCATATTTCTTCGTTTCATTTCATATATATGTTTGTTTGGTCATGTGGAAAATATACGAGAACGTGAATATGAAAATAGCTCACTAGACGATAACAATTCTTCTATTGGACACGCCTCTTTCTGTCAATGCTTCGGCCATGCTAAGAAATGATAAACCAGTAGTACTGCAGGGTCTTATCTGATGGGTAGCCTGTTAACGACTTGGTGTTTGCTGCTTCCTTTACACTGCTGATGGGTAACGACTTGGTCTTTGCTGCTTCCTTTACACTGCTGATGATGGGTAACGACTTGGTGTTTGGTGCTTCCTTTACACTGCTGATGATGGGTAACGACTTGGTGTTTGCTGCTTCCTTTAGACTTCTGATGGGTAACGACTTGGTGTTTGCTGCTTCCTTCAGACTGCTGATGCGGCAGAGCTGGTCGGTGACTGGCCGTCCTACAGACAACAGACAACAGAGTCTGCAGCCAGCGGTCACGACGGCATCACATCCTGTGCATCGCTGGCACCGAAAGAAACATTAACGGGCAAAACGGATTTAAAGAGAAGCGAGGAAGAGGTAAACAGTAAGCAGTAAACGGTAAACAAGTCTAGTAAGTAACTCTTGCTCACATATTTGAAACAGTCAAACGGTAAACAAGTACAGTAACTCTTGCTCACATATTTGAAACAGTCAAAAGGTAAACAAGTACAGTAACTCTTGCTCACATATTGAAATAAGCAAACGGTAAATAAGTCCAGTAACTCTTGTTCAAACGGTAAACAAGTCCAGTAACTCTTCCTCACATATTGAAACAATCAAACGGTAAACAAGTCCAGTAACTCTTGCTCACATACTAAAACAACTAAAGACACAGACAAGTGTGCTTAGTCGGAAACTTGTCGATTTGTATCTGTTTTGCAAGCTGTTTTGTTGCAGTGTTTAAATGCGATGGACAATATGGACAAGCACATGTAGGCACTCACAATTAATAATAATAATAATAATAATGAATACTTATATAGCGCCTATTCTCGGCTAGAGGCCAAGCTCTAAGAGCTTTACAATCAACACTCGTTTACACAACGGGCTGCCTACCTGGGTAGTGCCGACTGAAGAGCAGCCAGCTGGCGCTTCATTCAGTCGTTTCCCGTGTCATCCATTCAGTATCGTTCAATATCGATCACTCATTTTCCTTACTTCCTTCATTCTTTCCATTTCTCACGCAGGGTGCATGCTATGTGTAACGTGTCATCCACACCAACGGCCAAACTGGCCTACTCTTCCGAAAGTTGGTGATGGGATTTTACGTGTGTGCAAGATGTTATGCATGCGTTCACACACGGAACCTCGGTTTATAGTCTCATTCGAAGGACTGTATGGGAAATGGAGTCAGAACCAATGTTAACTCCGAGGGAAAAATCCCCCAGTACCGAAACACCCCGGCGGAGGTTCGAACCCGCAACCCCAGGATCACCAAGATTACGAGTCAGGCGCTCTACCAACTGAGCTATTCCGGCTCCCAATTAAGCCTTGTACACTTGTGCAGCCAAACCACAGACGTCTGTAGTCACAGCTAACATAGCCACAGCACTGAAGCATTCGAAAAGACAAATGTTCACACGTGCAACCAACAAAGCAACAACAACAAGGAGAGAGAGAGGAGAGAGAGAGAGAGAGAGAGAGAGAGAGAGAGAGAGAGAGAGAGAGAGATTCAGTTTCATCAAGGAGGCGTCACTGCGTGCGGACTAGTCCATATACGCTACACCACATCCGCTAAGTTTTGAGACCACACTACGCATGATTTGAAGCTGATGGATATAAAAGAATTAACAACAAAGATGAGACAGATTGAATAAGAGGGTCTCGTGGCTACGACTCAGCGGATGTCTGAACTACGCATTAGCCCAACGCGCTGGTCAGACCTTGAGAGAGAGAGAGAGAGAGAGAGAGAGAGATTCAGTTTCATCAAGGAGGCGTCACTGCGTGCGGACTAGTCCATATACGCTACACCACATCCGCTAAGTTTTGAGACCACGCTACGCATGATTTGAAGCTGATGGATATAAAAGAATTAACAACAAAGATGAGACAGATTGAATAAGAGGGTCTCGTGGCTACGACTCAGCGGATGTCTGAACTACGCATTAGCCCAACGCGCTGGTCAGACCTTGAGAGAGAGAGAGAGAGAGAGAGAGAGAGAGAGAGAGAGATTCAGTTTCATCAAGGAGGCGTCACTGCGTGCGGACTAGTCCATATACGCTACACCACATCCGCTAAGTTTTGAGACCACGCTACGCATGATTTGAAGCTGATGGATATAAAAGAATTAACAACAAAGATGAGACAGATTGAATAAGAGGGTCTCGTGGCTACGACTCAGCGGATGTCTGAACTACGCATTAGCCCAACGCGCTGGTCAGACCTTGAGAAAGAGAGAGAGAGAGAGAGAGAGAGAGAGAGAGAGAGAGAGAGAGAGAGAGAGAAGAAAACAAAGGAAGGAGAGTAAGAGACAACTGTAAACAGTTACAATTAACATAACCACAGCTCTAACTGTTTATGAGTGCTACTAACATAGCAACTAAGAAAACCCGGACATACGTAAACAGTTCTAATGAACATGACCACAGCACTAGAGCGTGAACGAAAAAACAAGTGTGTACGCATGCAACTAACAAAGCAATAAAGGAAACCAAGGCACCTGTCAACAGTCATAGTTCACACATCCACACACGCTAAAACAGCAAAAACCCTGGCAGATGTTTACATGTGCAATTAACGAAAGCAACCGCACCCCCATCCCCACCCCGATATTAATAAACATGAAAAAGTAGTAAACACATTGACATTCTGCAAACGAAAAACCAAACCAAGCTTTACATCTTGGAAATATTGTTCAAGCATAAAGTATTTAAAAAAACAACAACAACAAACAAAGAAGCTTTAGATGTTGGAGATATTGTTCATGCATGAAGTAATTTTTTTTAAAAAGACAAACAAACCAGCTGTAGATCTTGGATATAATATTGCTCATGTATGAAGTATTTGAAAAAAGAAAAAAAAAAGACAAGCTTTAGATCTTGGAGATATTGTTCATGCATGAAGTATCTTGGATGTTCGATGTTCGCGCTGTGTGTGTGTGTGTGTGTGTGTGTGTGTGTGTGTGTGTGTGTGTGTGTGTGTGTGCGTGCGTGCGTGCGTGTGTGTGTGCGTGCGTGATTGCGTGCGTGCGTGCGTGCGTGCGCGCGCGTGTGTGTGGTGTGTGTGTGTGTGTGTGTGTGTGTGTGTGTGTGTGTGTGTACACAAGAGACACACAGAACAAACAAAAGATAGCATTTTGCGGACGAGTATGAACGAATCCTCAAAAGGTTTTGCCGCCCTTTTAGCGAGCCATCACAAGCTAACCGTGTCATTCGCTGTTGTGTTTTCCACAGGTTAATGCATTTTGAAAAGTTTTGATGACGTAAAACAGCTTGGACCGAATCCAAATCCAAATGGATTGCATACGTTGTTCCGCCCAGTTCAAGTAAGGACATGTGCCTTAGTTTTCTAAATAAATAAATACAAAAAAGAAAGAAAGAGGAGACAGACTGAATGCCAACAAGACAGAAACATTAGACGGAAAAGAACAAGAACACAGACATATGGTGGTAGAAAAACAAGTTGAACAAGAACAGCAACCACAACAAACGAAGAAGAAGAAGAAAGGTCATGCGAGCAAGGGCAAGTGCACAATAATAGATCAAATTCCCCACCGTCCCCACCGCTAACCTCCTCTAATCGCCCTCCCTCCCCCCTCCCCCTCCCCCCTCCCAGCACCTACCCTACGTCCCTGCCCCATCACCCTCCGATCTACCTCTCCCCCCCCCCCCCTCCCCCCACTCCCCACTATCCTTCC
>CM031614.1:13349849-13354849 GCA_018398815.1 Conus ventricosus
TGAAATCATCTTTTCACTTCCAATTCTATCGTTACCTGTTTCCATATGACTTCTAACATCATCCCCTTCATTTCCATTCCTTCAAGGTCCATCAGCATTCGCCTCTCTTCCTTTTCCATTTTTTTTCGCTCCTTTTCCTTCTATTTCCATCATCCTTCCTGTCCCTCCTGACCGTAATCATCTCTTTTCATTCTCTTTCTAACACCATCTTCTCTTCCATTTTCAACCTCAATCCCTTTCCACCTTCAGCATCGTTTCCCTCTTTCTCATTTATAACATCACCCTTCCCTTCCATTTCTGACATCGTCGCCTTCTTTCTCATTTTAGCATCACCCCTTCCCTTCCATTTTCAGTTTATGCCTTCCTTTCCATTTTCAGTATCATCCCCTTCCTTTCCATTTTCAGTATCATCCCCTTCTTTTCCATTTTCAGTATCATGCCCTTCCCTTCCATTTTCAGTATCATCCCCTTCCTTTTCATTTTCAGTATCATGCTCTTCCTTTCCATTTTCAGTATCACCCCCTTCTCTTCCATTTTCAGTATCATCCCCTTCTCTTCCATTTTCGTATCATCCCCTCCTTTCCATTTTCAGTATCATCCCCTTCCCTTCCATTTCAGTATCATGCCCGTTCTTTACATTTTCAGTATCATCCCCTTCCTTCCATTTTCAGTATCATCCCCTTCCCTTCCATTTTCAGTATCATCCCCTTCCTTTCCATTTTCAGTATCATCCCCCTCCCTTCCATTTTCAGTATCATCCCACTCCCTTCCATTTTCAATATCATCCCCTTCCTTTCCACTTTCAGTACCATGCCCTTCCTTTCCATTTTCAGTATCATGCTTCCCTTCCACATTCAGTTCATCCCCTTCCTTTCCATTTTCAGTATCACCCCCTTCCTTTCCATTTTCAGTATCATGCCATTCCCTTCCATTTTCAGTGTCATCCCCTTCCTTTCCATTTTCAGTATTATCCCCTTCCTTCCATTTTCAGCATCATCCCTTCCCTTCCATTTTCAGTATCATGCCCTTCCTTTCCATTTTGCAGTATCACCCCCTTCCCTTCCATTTTCAGTATCATCCCCTTCCCTTCCATTTTCAGTATCATGCCCTTCCTTTCCATTGCAGTATCACCCCCTTCCTTTCCATTTTCAGTATCATCCCCTTCCCTTCCATTTTCAGTATCATGCCCTTCCTTTCCATTTGCAGTATCACCCCCTTCCTTTCCATTTTCAGTATCATGCCCTTCCCTTCCATTTTCAGCATCATCCCCTTCTTTTCCATTTTCATATCATGCCCTTCCCTTCATTTTCAGTATCATCCCTTTCCTTTCCATTTTCAGTATCATCCCCTTCCCTTCCATTTTCAGTATCATGCCCTTCCTTTCCATTTTCAGTATCATGCCCTTCCTTTCCATTTTCACCCTTCCTTTCCATTTCAGTATCATGCCCTTCCTTTCCATTTTCAGTATCATCCCCTTCCCTTCCATTTTCAGTATCATCCCCTTCCTTTCCATTTTCAGTATCATGCCTTCCCTTCCACATTCAGTATCATCCCCTTCCTTTCCATTTTCAGTATCATCCCCTTCCTTTCCATTTTCAGTATCACCCCCTTCCTTTCCATTATCAGTATCATGCCCTTCCCTTCCATTTTCAGTATCACCCCCTTCCTTTCCATTGTCAGCATCATGCCCTTTCTTTCCATTTTCAGTATCATACCCTTCCCTTCCATTTTCAGTATCATGCCTTCCTTTCCATTTTCAGTATCATCCCCTTCCCTTCCATTTTCAGTATCACCCCCTTCCTTTCCATTTTCAGCATCATGCCCTTTCTTTCCATTGTTCAGTATCATGCCCTTCCCTTCCATTTCAGTATCATGCCCCTTCCTTTGCAGTTCCATCGCACCCCTTCCATCCCGTTGCCAGTGTCATTCCTCTGGCTTCACTGTCCAGCATCACCCTCTTTGGCAGCAATTCCATGTTGACGCCCGCCGCTTCCGTGGCAGGAAGATTTCAGTTCCAGCCACCTTCAGCAATGTCCCCTCGTTTCTGAACTCAGTTCCAGCACCTTCAGCAATGTCCCTCGTTTCTTTCTTCCCATCGTTACCAGTCAACGTTCTCGTAGGTACAGTTTATTCCACTTTTGTTACTATGCAATCCATGAGTGTTGTTACCAGGCTGTAGTCCGAGTTCACTCCGTTTTAACGTCACGAGACAGAAGACAGGCAGAGACTAGAGCGCAAGACAGACTCTGTATAAGAAGAGAGAGAGAGAGAGAGAGGAGAAGAGGAGAGAGAGAGAGAGAGAGAAGGAGAGAGAGAGAGAGAGAGAGAGAGAGAGAGAGAAGGAAGAAGATGATGATGATGATGATGATGATGATGATGATGATGATGATGATGATGATGATGATAACGATGATGATGATAATCTTTATTTCCAAGGGTAACAGATAAGCAAACACATTTTTTTCCCATCCGGCCATTGCCCCGCTAAGGGACTAACTAAGCATAACTAGCGACTAAAAACTTACAAACACACATATCTTCACAATTACATTGAAAGTTGATGAGTTGTTCATCCATTAACATTTAAGGCGTAGATGACTTTAAAGGGAAACAAAGCGATTGAAACAACAAACACGAATAAAGAAATTGATTTCAAAGAAGAAAAACTCAGCACACACACACAGACACACACCAACACACACACACACACACACACACACACACACAACACACACACACACAAGAGGAGAGAGAGAGAGAGAGAGAGAGAGAGAGAGAGAGAGAGGAGAGAGAGGAGAGATTTGGTCCTGTTGGTACGGTTTAGAAATAGAAAATGTAATCGGCTTACTGTGGGCGCAATCCAAAAAGACCCCTCTCGTCTTCACTTCCTACCTCTGTCTGTGTCTCAGTCGGCCGGTTTGTTTCTGTCTTTGTCTGTCTGTCTGTCTGTCTGTCTGTCCGTCCCGTCCGTCTGTCCGTCTGTCTGTCTGTCTGTCTGTCTGTCTCTCTTTCTCTCTCTCTCTCTCTCTCTCTCTCTCTCTCTCTCTCTCTCTCTCTCTCTCTCTCTCACACTGTTCCAGTCAGCCATTCACACACACACACACACACCACACACACACACAACCACACACACACACACACACACACACACACACACACACACACCACACACATACACTCACGACTGTTTAGAGTTGGCCTTGGCTACACACAGAGTGTTCGATTCGATCTTGACGAGTCGTGCTGTGTTCCAGACAGTCGTTCTATGGAATTTCCTGATCTTCTACCTGATGAGTCGTGCTGTGTTCCAGAGTGTCGTTGTATGGAATTTCCTGATCTTCTACCTGGATGGCTGTTTGTGCCAGTCTGCCTGCCTACCTGTCTGATGACTCCTTCCTCCCTCCCTCCTTCCCTTTCGCTCTCTCTCTCTCTCTCTCTCTCTCTCTCTCTCTCTCTCTCTCTCTCTCTCTCTCTCTCTCTCTCTCTCTCTCTCTCTCTCGGTGTTGTATGTGTGTGTGTGTGTGTGTGTGTGGTGTGTGTGTGTGTGTGTGTGTGTGTGTGTGTGTGTGTGCGCGCGCGCGCGCGCATACACACATACAGACATACACGTGCAGATAGATAGGTAGACACACACACATGCACTTACAATTACACATATGTGCGCGTGCACGCGTGCACACACGTACACACATGCATACATCTGTACACACACACACACACACACACACACACACACACACACACACACACACACACACACACACACCACACAAGGGAGCAGGCATGCGCTAGCGCGCATAATCCACACACACACAAAAAAAAAAAAAAAAAATCGATAGAACACAAACGAAAACTCTTCCAGTTAACGTTTCATGAACTAGTGCCCAACGTGGGAAGGAGAGAGAGAGAGAGAGAGAGAGAGAGAGAGAGAGAGAGAGAGAGAGAGAGAGAGAGAGAGAGAGCGAGAGAGAGAGAGAGAGAGAGAGAGAGCGAGAGAGAGAGAGAGAGAAGCGAGAGAGAGAGAGAGAGAGAGAGAGAGAGAGAGAGAGAGAGAGATGAGGCGGGAGGTGGAATGGTGTACGAGACGAGGGAAAAAAAGGACGGATGCTGCGAAATTATATCCATCAGGCAATCACCATAAAGCTCTCCTCATGCAATCTCTATTGATCCGACCACGCCCTGGGCGGACAGTTTTCCCCATCCACCAGAAGAGAGAGAGAGAGAGAGAGAGAGGAGAGAGAGAGAGAGAGAGGAGAGAGAGAGAGAGGAGAGAGAGAGAGAGAGAGAGAGATGAGAGTTTCAGAAAGAGAGAGAGACGAAAAGAGAGTTCTAGAGGGAGAGAGAGAGAGAGAGAGAGTTCTAAAGAGAGATCGAGAGAGAGTTCGAGAGAGAGATCGAGAGAGAGAGTCGAGAGAGAGACAGAGAGTTCGAGAGAGGCGCAGAGAGTTAGAGAGAGAGAGAGAGAGAGAGAGAGAGAGAGAGAGAGAGAGAGAGAGATAGGGTTCGAGAGAGAGAGAGAGAGAGAGAGAGAGAGAGAGAGAGAGAGAGAGAGAGAGAGAGAAGACCCATAACAATTTGGTCGCAGATACCAATCAACGGACCGGGTTGGGCGGGTCCCGGGAGATCAGCCGACCGTATCGAATGAGGCCAGGAAGGACACAGAGAAGGCAGGTGGTCAAAGCCAGCGGTCTAATCTTCCTTGTCAGCCATGCTCGTCTGTCTCTCTGCCAATGCCAGTCTGATCCCCTGCTGAGCTGGTAGCTAGCTAGTGCCCACCCTGAGGAGTACACAGGCTGGGTCGTTGTCATCGTCCTTGTCATCGTCCTTGTCCTCGTCCTTGTCATCGTCCTCGTCCTTGTCCTCCTCGTCGTCGTCGTTAACGTCGTCATGATGACGATGAAGGTGATGGTGGTGCTGAAAAGTAGAAGCGAAAGTGATGATGGTACTGACCATCGTGATAGTAATGACAGTCAGTCAGATTATTGTTATAATGATGATGA
>CM031614.1:13359849-13362349 GCA_018398815.1 Conus ventricosus
AAGGCACAGATGCCTATTTTAGGTACAGGGCATATAAATCAAGGGTGTACACACACACACACACACACACACATACGCACGCACGCATCCCCCCCCCCCCCCCCCCCCCACACCACACCACTTTCACGAAAGCAATGCACCAGTGAGATTCGTGATTGTTGCTGATTGTGATCATAAGTTAGCTGTTGCGTATCATCAATACATGCATGTCAGTAAATCGTATCATCTGTCTCATAAAATCTCACATAATTATATATCAACTTTCACAGTATCTGCATTCATTTGTCCAATTATATGTCATGGACGCTTTATGTGAAAGCCTGCTCACATATCAATTCTAAACACAGAGTAAAAATTCAAGTATGGACCAGCCGCCGTGGCGAAGTAGTTAGCGTCGCGGGCTCCCGGCTGGAGGTCGTGGGTTCGAATCCATCAGAGTCATGTAGGTTTTTTCTGCCCCATCGGCTCCTACCCAGAGTTGAGTTTGCTGCGGACTCAGTTGGGAAGACTGGGACCACACGAGTTTCGTCCACTTAATGGATGCGTTTCTGAGAGTGTTGCTCAAATTTCCTGACCAACACTACAGGTGCCTGTATCTCTCGGGCCTGGTTGACGCCGGGATATATTATGAAAGGAAGCGTAGAGTACAGCCCTGTCATGTAGTCTCAGACCGAAATGGAAATCCGTAAGCATCATCTTCATCATCTTCATTCTCATTGATCAGCATTAAAAAAAAATGTCTCAAATTCTGTGGCCCTTCATGCCCTGCTCTCATGGTGACCTCAGTTTCGATGTCCTCTCCACGTCTGTGGCCTTGGTTTGGTTCCGTCGGGTCACCGGTATCGGCGAGTCCATGGGGGCTGTCGTTGGACGACGTGGTGGCGCCCTCCGGAGGTAGAGCTCACTCACGCCGGCTCCGCGACTAAGCAATTATTGTCGTCAGTAGGGGGCTTCGTTGGTGGTGTCCTGCGTATGTTAGATCAGAACAGGCGCCACTGAACACCTCCGAAGTGACTCGGCAGCAGTGCAGTGTCTCCTCCGGTGGGTTGCCTCTTGACGACTTGACATTGACTGCTCCCTGTGGATTGCTGGTGCCGGGGCTGCGGCGGGGCCAACCGGGCTGTGGCTGTGGACAGGGTGTCGGAATGAGTGGCGTGGGTGCACTGCCTCTGAGGTGGTGCAGAGGCTGGGACAGCAACAACAACATCAACAAAATTCAAGCATCGAAGATAACCTTGATCAGCGGCAGACTGGAAGTGAAAGAACAGTGTCCATATTCAGCGGAGTCCGGTAAGAAGAAACACTGTGAAGAGCTTGAGAACAAAAGGTCTTCAGAGATGACCCCCACCCACCTCCCACCCCCAACACACACACACACACACACACACACACACACACACACACACACACACACACACACACACACACACACAACACACACACACACACACACACACACATATATATATATATATATATATATATATATAATATATATATATATATATATAGAGAGAGAGAGAGAGAGAGAGAGAGAGAGAGCGAGAGACAGACAGACACAGAGAGAGAGAGGGGGAGAGAGAGAGAGAGAGAGAGAGAGAGAGAGAGAGAGAAGAGAGAGAGAGAGAGAGAGAGAGAGAGAGAGAGATGCCGAATGATAGTCACGTTTGAACCCTTGGTACACGGCACTTGTCTTTGATCAGGAAAGAAAGCTCACACAAATCGATCTAACACTTGACATTGCATTGTATTCTACCATGTTAACATGTGTTGTGATGTGCTGTGCTTTGTTGTTTTATACTGAGTTGCACTATATACCTGTTAGGACTTAACATTCTTCTTTTTAAATAATTCGGATAGCTCTGTCCTAAAAAGAGTACGTTGCTATGGTATTCCATCACCTGCCTCTTCCCCCTCCCCTCCCCCCCCCCCCCTCCCTTCCCCCAATGTTTAGTTTGCTGACGTATCAAAGCGGATTCTTCCCAGGAGCATCTTGCCCACGACAGTCCCATGCTGCTGATGTTCTATCACTCTGTGCCTGCTGGGCATGGTACCTTGGCTTAGCATTCCATCCGAAAGACTAGCACACTGACCACTACTTCCAATCTGGAGCCAAAGAGAAGAAAAAAAAACCCAACCAAGATCCTTATGAAATCTGAACAGCCGTGCCAGAATCTTATCGCTTCCCTGATGACTGCATAACCCCCAAACCACCCTTAGCCCTCTGCCGTCCTAACATAAGGTGTGTGTTTTTTTTAATTTGATGCCGGAGCACCCAGGGATAATATACGGTGGCCTTTGTCAAAGATACACGCACGGTAAAGAACTTACCTTTGACGCCAAGCTAACTCTCCTCTTTCAAGTCAGTGTTGAAAAGGGCAAAAAGAGACGTTGGCCTACCTTTGGAAGCCAAGGCACACGAAGATTGAACTTAGCCTGTATTCGGTTATCAAGTCAAGACCCTAGGTGTCTCTTGTATTGGCAGATCTGGCTGGACACG
>CM031614.1:13374849-13384849 GCA_018398815.1 Conus ventricosus
ACATCTCACCACAGCACTGTCCAGATGAAAGCCTTCAGTGAAGGACCAGAACATCTCACCACAGCACTGTCCAGATGGAAGGACCAGAACATCTCACCACAGCATGCACTGTCCAGATGAAAACCTTCAGAGAAGGACCAGAACATCTCACCACAGCACTGTCCAGATGGAAGGACCAGAACATCTTACCACAGCACTGTCCAGATGAAAGCCTCAGAGAAGGACCAGAACATCTCACCACAGCACTGTCCAGATGAAAGTCTTCAGTGAAGGACCAGAACATCTCACCACAGCACTGTCCAGATGAAAGCCTTCAGAGAAGGACCAGAATATCTCACCACAGCACTGTCCAGATGAAAGCCTTCAGAGAAGGACCAGAACATCTCACCACAGCACTGTCCAGATGAAAGCCTTCAGTGAAGGACCAGAACATCTCACCACAGCACTGTCCAGATGAAAGCCTTCAGAGAAGGACCAGAACATCTCACCACAGCACTGTCCAGATGAAAACCTTCAGAGAAGGACCCGAACATCTCCATGAAACACAAGATCAGGCTTCAGCGTGCACTGGTATAGTCCATCTTCATGTACACAGGCAAAGACCTGGGCCTTCACAACGAATCTAGGAAGACGAATCCAAGCTTTGGAAACGACATGTTACCTACACCGCAAGATAGTGAACATCAGCTATGCAGATCATATCACCAATCAACAGCTGTGCCAGACCATCAGGCAGCACATAGGACAATGCCAGGATCGACTGGCGTCACTGAAGAAAAGAAAACTACATGTTGGTATGGCCATGTAACGAGATCCAATGGCCTTGCTGAAACAATACTCCAGGGAATTGTGGAGGAAATGTGTGGGAAGGGAAGACGGAAAAGGGATGAACTGACAATACAGCCGAGTGGACAGGGGGAACAATGGACTGACAATACAGCCGAGTGGACAGGGGGAACAATGGACTGACAATACAGCCGAGTGGACAGGGGGAACAATGGACTGACAATACAGCCGAGTGGACAGGGGGAACAATGGACTGACAATACAGCCGAGTGGACAGGGGGAACAATGGACTGACAATACAGCCGAGTGGACAGGGGGAACAATGGACTGACAATACAGCAGAGTGGACAGGGGGAACAGTGGACTGACAATACAGCAGAGTGGACAGGGGGAACAATGGACTGACAATACAGCAGAGTGGACAGGGGGAACAATGGACTGACAATACAGCCGAGTGGACAGGGGGAACAATGGACTGACAATACAGCAGAGTGGACAGGGGGAACAATGGACTGACAATACAGCAGAGTTGACAGGGGGAACAATGGACTGACAATACAGCAGAGTGGACAGGGGGAACAATGGACTGACAATACAGCAGAGTGGACAGGGGGAACAGTGGACTGACAATACAGCAGAGTGGACAGGGGGAAACATTTCAGGGAAAAGGATGGACTGACAATACCGCCGAGTGGACAGGGAAACCATGCGCAGCGACCCAGGGCTGGGCACACAGCCCACAGAACTGGAGGAAGCTGGTGAACAGTTCTTCAGGGACCCAGGGCTGGGCACACAGCCCACAGAACTGGAGGAAGCTGGTGAACAGTTCTTCAGGGACCCAGGGCTGGGCACACAGCCCACAGAACTGGAGGAAGCTGGTGAACAGTTCTTCAGGGACCCAGGGCTGGGCACACAGCCCACAGAACTGGAGGAAGCTGGTGAACAGTTCTTCAGGGACCCAGGGCTGGGCACACAGCCCACAGAAACTGGAGGAAGCTGGTGAACAGTTCTTCAGGCACCCAGGGCTGGGCACACAGCTGACAGAACTGGAGGAAGCTGGTGAACAGTTCTTCAGGGACCCAGGGCTGGGCACACAGCCCACAGAACTGGAGGAAGCTGGTGAACAGTTCTTCAGTGTGGTGCCCCAATGATTCCCGGGAGTTCAGGGAGAAGTGTGTGTGTGTGTGTGTGTGTGTGTGTGTGTGTGCGCGTGCGTGCGTGCGTGCGTGCGTGCGTGCGTGCGTGCGTGCGTGCGTGCGTGCGTGCGTGCGTGCGTGCGTGCGTGCGTGCGTGCGTGCGTGCGTGCTGCGCGCGGGTGTGGTGTGTGTGTGTGTGTGTGTGTGTGTGTGTGTGTGTGTGTGTGGTGTGTGTAAGCGTGCGTGCGTGTGTGCATGCGTGCGTGCGTGCGTGCATGCTTGTGTGCATGCGCGTGCGCGTGCGTGCATCCGTGTGTGTTCGCGTATGTGTGTGTGTGTGTGTGTGTGTGTGTGTGTGTGTGTGTGTGTGTGTGTGTGTGTGTGTGTGTGTGTGTGTGTGATCACATCGAAATTGTCATCATGTAAAATAAACCATCAGAATATTAATTTAGACATTATGTATTGAAATGTGTGATCATATTGGAGTTGTCATCATGTGAATTAAACCATCATAAAACGCATCATGCATTTTCTATTTTGAAAAATCACACACACACACACACACACACACACACACACACACACACACACGCGCGCGCGCGCGCGCACGCGCGCACGTGTGTTTGCGAACAAAATGCCACGTAGGCGTGCAAGCATTAGTATAGTATACATCTGGAAGGTGACTCTTGTTGCTGTGGTAAGGCAATCACACAGCACAGAGCATACAAAGAAAGTCCCTAAAAGAAAAGAGAGACAGCCCTCGTAAAACGGAAATGGAGACAGAGACAGAGAGAAAAAACAAAACTCTCCTAAAAAGAAAAATAAAGGCAATCACCTTTTAAAAAAAATGAAAAAAAAGAAGAAGAAGAAAAAAAAGGGGGGAAAGGGAATTTCAGTTTAAGAAAAAAAATTGGAAAAAAAAAAACTAACGTAGGTTTCTGATTTTAAACATGTTCACAAGGAACACATAAACCAACAGAAATGTTCCTGGAAGCTGCATCGGTTCAAATTTCCGTTCATATCATTACTCCATTTTTGGTGCAGAATTTCTTTGAATGCCTAGCTGTTTGTTTTTTTGGGTTTTTTTTTTTTTTTTAGCGCGACATCAATGGCAAAACCAACGCTATCACAGCTAGTTACTATTATGAAATGAAAACTACTAATTAGTCTTTTAGTGAACATATTATCACCGTATTGGGATATTACAGGTAGAAATATTTAAAAAAAAAAGACATTTATTTCTTGTGCGTAGTAATTTTTACAAAGTCGAAGCTATGTCCGCCATAGTCTTTTCACCAGAGAAACTTTAAGGTAAATGATTGACACCACTGGATTCCCATACAGAGGAGGAGAGCCAAACGGCTCCGAGTTCAATGCCGTGCTATGTGCACTCTCTGCCCACACTGTCACTGTCAGCATATCCCCACACGGCTGTTCGCCCCTTTCACACCACTATCCGAACCTCATAAATTTCTCACCCACCCGTTTCTTTTCTGTCTCTCTCATTTGGTCAGGTTATTGACACCAGTGGGGCGAGAGAGAGAGAGAGAGAGAGAGAGAGGAGAGAGAGAGAGAGGAGAGAGAGAGAGAGAGAGAACTCTGAACTTCTTAATTGTAAGGCCGCCGACCTGTGTATACAATGGGTACACGTTTGCTGAGAATAAAATAAAAAGGGGGTACGGGTCATCAGCTAAGGGGAGTAATTTCTTTCCAGAAACACACAAGCAAAACAATATGACAAGGGGAACTAATTCAAGGAAACAAACCAAGATAAACAAAAATATTTTCACCTGCGTTTGAAACCAATCACACCACATATTCATATATCGAGTTTCCGTTCATAAGTTCATGTCTAGTTTTCAGTGCATAAAGAATATACATTGCCAAATTTCTAAGGATCATGTTTTCAGATTGTATCAAATAAGCCGAACAATCGCCATTTTGATAAGAATAGAATCTTGATAAATAGTTATCTCGCAAACATGAATACTTTAGAGAGAGAGAGAGAGAGAGAGAGAGAGAGGAGAGAGAGAGAGAGAGAGAGAGAGAGAGAATAATTTTTAACTATTATAGCCTATTCGACCATACAAGTTCTTTTGAGGACTGTCAAATCCATTCAAGATAAGCGGGTACATCCTGAGAAAGATTAATTAATGCACAAAACGCGTTCTCTGTGTGTGTGTGTGTGTGTGTGTGTGTGTGTGTGTGTGTGTGTGTGTGTGTGTGAATTCAATTTGCTCCTCATAAAATCCACAGATTTTCTCTGCTCTCGTCCAAATTCGGCATGGAAGCTTATCAACATACTCATAAGCTAATGGGGGGCCGGAATAGCTCAGGTGGTTAGAGCACCGAACTCGTGATCCTGGGGTTGCGGGTTCGAATTTCGGTAGAGGGGGATTTTTTTCCCTCGGAGTTGACATTGGTTCTGACTCCATTCCCCATACAGTCCTTCGAATGAGACTATAAACCGAGGTTCCGTGTGTGAACGCACGCACAACATCTTGCACACACGTGAAATCCCATCACCAGCTTTCGGGAGAGAAGGCCAGTTTGGCCGTTGGTGTGGATGACACGTTACACATAGCATGCACCTTCCCCGAAGATGGAGTATGGCTGCCTTAATGGCGGGATAAAAAACGGTCATACACACAAAACTTCACTGCCTGTCGATGCAGGCAGTGTCCGCAGGAGTATCGGCCTGCGTACGCAAAAAGAAAGAAAGAAAAAAATAAGCGAATCATTCTTGTGCAAGACAGTCGGTTTTAATCGCATGTTTAATGCAAGAGGCGAAGAGAAGCGCTGTGGGGAACTGAAGCGGATCAAACACTTCCCGTCGTTGGCGGTCATGTACACTGAAAAGACCGTGTCTGCTGGAATGGCTCATTGGAACAGCGTCAGACTGAAGATCTCAGGGTATTTCATTGGAACAGCGTCAGACTGAAGATCTCAGGGTATTTCATTGGAACAGTATCAGACTGAAGATCTCAAGGTATTTCATTGGAACAGTGTCAGACTGAAGATCTCAAGTGTGTTCATTGGAACAGCATCAGATGAAGAACTCAGGGTATTTCATTGGAACAGTATCAGACTGAAGATCTCAAGGTATTTCATTGGAACAGTATCAGACTGAAGATCTCAAGGTATTTCATTGGAACAGTGTCAGACTGAAGATCTCAGAGTGTTTCATTGGAACAGCATCAGACTGAAGACTCAGGGTATTTCATTGGAACAGTATCAGACTGAAGATCTCAAGGTATTTCATTGGAACAGTATCAGACTGAAGATCTCAAGGTATTTCATTGGAACAGTGTCAGACTGAAGATTCAGAGTGTTTCATTGGAACAGCATCAGACTGAAGATCTCAAGGTATTTCATTGGAACAGTATCAGACTGACGATATCAGGGTATTTCATTGGAACAGTATCAGACTGAACGTCTCACGGTATTTCAGTGTCAAAGGGAGAAGACTGCAGGCGGAAAGTGAAGCAAACTTACAAGAAGAAATTACTATTCCGCCGAACGAACTAAAGGAAAAACAGAAAACCAAATGTCTTGGAAATTTGTTCGTTTCTTTCGTTCGACGGTTAGCGATTTTCTGTTATTTTTTTTTTCTTTACGTTTATTCATAGGGTTTATTTCAATCCCTGATTCCAACACTTTTTTTCACAAACAATTGAAGCACGTCCAAGGCAAGGAAAGGGAAAATTAGGGGGGCGGGGGGGGGGGGGGGGGGGGGGGGGGAGAGGGACGGAGAATAGGAAAATGGGAACGGGGAGGGGGGGGGGGCAAAAGGAGAGGGAACTGGGTAGCAGGGAGTGTGTGTGGGGGGGGGGGGGAGTATGGAGGTAAAGGGAAGGGTGGGGTAAGAGACGGTTGAAGGAGAGGATAGGGGGGAAGCGGGGACGGCTAGTGCATGGATAAATTTCTCATCACAACAGATATCCTGGGTCAGACACCCCCCCCCCCCCCCCCCCTCTCTCCCACGTCCCTCCCCCACATCTCTCTCCTCCGGAAAACCGCGTAGCCATCGCATGACGCCATCTTCTTTCTCAGCGTTTCTGTGTGTGGAGTTTCGACGACATTTGCTCAGATACAGCTATTTGACGTGGGTTGTTTAACGTGTGCTAACCGCATGGTGTGAAGAAGGCTGCGACATAACGGCTCGCCCGAAAGACCAGCACTCTGACCACTACCTCAGGTCCAGTGGAAAGGTTGAAGAAAGAAAAATCCGCCATGAGCAAGACTTGGACTCCGGGATTGACTGGTTTCTAGGCGAATGCCTAAGCACATGACTACCTTCCGACCGGGAGAGAGAGGAGAGAGAGAGGAGGATGAGAGAGAGAGAGAGAGAGAAGAGAGAGAGAGAGAGATGAGAGAGAGAGAGGAACTCGGTAATGTTTAAACATTGCATGCCAATATGGAAATGGAAGCTGCGAGTTCTCTCAGTTGCGTTCATCTCTCTACCCGACGTGACAGGTAAAAAAAGAACACCACTGTTTATCGCAGGGCACACGCAACCTGCCGCTGAATGCAGCGTCAAACGACCTAGGACAGGTCAGATGCAGAGAAAGAAAAAAAAGAAAGGGAATCTGGTCCTGCTGTCAGAACAGCAAGCTTTGGAGGGAGATTGTAAGGCTGTCACCTGGTCCTGGCAAGAACAGCATGCTTTAGAGGGAGGTTTGTAAGGCTGTCACCTGTCTAGGTGGTGAATCCGGTTTTTGTCTCCGTTTCTCCAAAAAGGATGGTGTCACTATTCGTACAGTCTGTACGTCTATTGTTACGTATGTAACTCCAGCATCACAATTCGCAGCATCAGCATCAGCTGATTGTTATGTCATTCAGTGATTGAATTGCATAGAATGGCATCGTTTTCATTGTGTGTTGTTACGTATCGTGGGTTCTCTTGTGTCGGGTTGTTGTGTTGTATGTATACTGGGTGTTAAGTTGTAGTGCGGCATGTTGTTTTCTACTGTGTTGTACTGAACCAAACGGTTTAAGCGCTGTAGTGTATGGAGTGTAGTGTATTGGACTGTGCTTACCGGTACTGTAATGATAATGTATTGCAGGTTTAAAGGACATTGAACTCATAAATCGCAGAATGATAGTGGATGTGTATGTGTACTTCAATTTTAATTCATATATATGTATTACAGCTCTCTCTCTCTCTCTCCTCTCTCTCTCTCTCTCTCTCTCTCTCTCTCTCTCTCTCTCTCTCTCTCTCTCTCTCTTCTTATTGCGTAGTTGTTTAATGTTGTCAACTCGACGTAATTGTTCCTTTTTATTTATTGTTATTTTGAGGGCATAGTGTAAAAAAGCTTCCAGCTTATCTGTTCACCCTCATTAAGATTTCGAGTTTCTCTCTCTCTCTCCTCTCTCTCTCTCTCTCTCTCTCTCATCTCTCTCCTCACTCCTCTTCTCTCTCTCTCTCTCTCTCTCTCTCTCTCTGTCTGTCTGTCTGTCTGTATGGTCTGTCTGTCTGTCTGTCTGTCAGTCTGTCTTTCTCTCTCTCCCTCTCTCTCTCTCTCTCTCTTTCTCTATCTATCTATCTATCTATCTGTATATGAAAGGCCTTCTGTTTGTCGGTTTCATGAACATACTGGGAAGATCAAAGCCGTTTTTTTTTTTTTTTTTTAGCGATAAGGTCACATTAGTCACATTTCTGCGTGACCCAATAATAGCGAAGCGAGGCGATGTGGGTATTGGAAGCGAGTCAAAGCACGCCTCGCCGCTGGCATTCATGCAGATGAAAAACACCGTGTTTATTGGAGGGAAGGAGGGGGAGGGAAGGAGGGGGGAGGGAAGGAGGGGGGAGGAGCACGGGAGCAAAGGGAGGAAGGAACGGCTAGGAATTTGGACGAGAAGAAGGGGGGGGGGGGTGGTCGGGAGGAGGAAGGGGCAGAGAGAAGAGCCTTTGTGCCAATAAACAACACAAGTACAGAGAGAGAGAGAGAGAGAGAGAGAGAGATCTGTTAAAGGGTATATTGTGGGGGAAACATGATGAAGAACTCAAGTGGAGAGAGAGAGAGAGGATGAGAGAGAGAGAGGAGAGAGGAGAGTAGAGAGAGAGAGAGAGAGGGGAGATCCACTAAGAGACACACTGAGGAGAAAACAGGTTCGGTCCAAGTTCAAGAGCTGTTGTTCGGTTGAGCAAGCTGCTGTGGACGATCGCCTGCTGTTTCAGTGTGGTCGTCGGTCACATACACACTGGGGCACCACGACCGCCGCTTCTATTTTGACCGGGTGGTCGCTTTGCTGTTGCCCTTCAAATGCTAGACGGCTGGACAACAGATGCAATGCGGGTAAAGGAACAGACAGGGTTATCTGTTAAACTCTTGAGTTGGTCTTTGCGTTTCAAAACGGAGTGAGTGAGGGCGGAAAATGAAGCAAAATCTGGAAAGAGAGGGGGTACGGGTTAGTTACCACCAAGAACACAGACAAACAGAGTACAGAACTAGACACAATGCGTTTCGACCTCTTGGGTCTTCATCGTGTTATTTGTTTTGACCTGACGAACAGGAGAAGCGCAGCTAAGTGGGTCCATGTTCTTGTCGCTGTCCTAAATGTTATTTGTTTCTCACCTGAAGAAGACCCAAGAGGTCCAAATGCATTGTGTTTAGGCCTGTACTCTGTTTGTCTGTGTCCTTGGCGGTAACTAACCCCCTTTCCTTCCAATTTCTGAGTTGGTCGCTTCTCAAAGGGCGGCTTTTTTTTTTTAAATACAGTATACTGCACTACACGACACTACACTATACTGTATTGTAGCACGTCACACTACACTACACTACACTGCACTGCTCTACACTACACTACACTACACTACACTACACTACACTACACTACACTACACTACACTACACTACACCACACAGCACTACACTTCACTACGTTATACACTACACTACGCTACACCACACCACACCACACCACACCACACCACACCACACCACACTACACTACACTACACTACACTACACTACACTATACTACACTACACGATACCACACAGCACTACACTATACACTATGCTACATACTACACACTACACTACACTTCTCTACACTACGCTTCATTACACTACACTGTTTACTACGCTACACTACATTATACGCTTCGCTTTACTACACTACACAATACACTACACTATTCCACATTATACTAGACTACACTAACTATGATATAGTACAAAACAACACCGCAAAATACATACAGTATAGTACAACACAGCACAGTACAGAACAGAATAATACAATACAGTAGACAGAACAGCATTGGGTCATACAGAACATCGTGAATCTGTACAGTACAGTATAGTACAGTATTGTACTGAGCAGTACAAGACTGCGCAATTCAGTATAACACAGTTCAAAAGAGTGCAGTAGAGTACCATACAGAATATAATATCACAATGATTTTCACAGTATAGCAGAGTGTGATTCAATACAGAGCAGCTCAGACTAGAATAGAACAGTACAATACAATACAGTGCAATACATCAGATGACAGTGCAATGCAACAGTGCAAAGTATTGCATAAGTGCAGTACAACACCGTTTAGCATGATACAGTACATTATAATACAAGACCATGTGATGCAGTACTCTACAGAAGAGAAAAAGATACTGAACAGAACAGTACAGTGCACAAGACAGAACTGTACAGAAAAGTACAATACAGTTTACAGCATAACGCAGCACAGTAAAGTACAATGCAACGCACAACAATTCAATAATGCCTGGAGAGAGAGAGAGAGAGAGAGAGAGAGAGAGAGAGAGAGAGGAGAGAGAGAGAGAGAGAGTATTTCTATAAGCGAGAGGGAGAGAGTATTTCTATAAGAGAGAGAGAGAGAGAGAGAGAGAGAGAGAGAGAGAGTTACAAGATTCTCATATTGCACTGTTCTGTTATATCTGTTATATCCGTTAACGAGTTGTATTAGTATGTGGGCATTATCGTAACATAGAGCAAGAAACAGCACAACGCAATGCTGTGGTGTACAACACGATGCTGTGCCTAGCGCAGTGCAGATACAGTATAGCACAACAAACCACAACACAATATCATTTGTCGACTGCTGACCTGCAA
>CM031614.1:13392349-13394849 GCA_018398815.1 Conus ventricosus
GGGGGGGGGGGGGGGGGGGCGTCTTTCGTTCTGTTTGTTTTTATCACAACTTATTGATTAATAGATGAGGCAACTGGTGGTGTATGTAATACTTACCAGGTTCTAGATGAAATGCCTCTGTCTGATGTCCACCACAAGGTCCAGACACCAAGTGTTTGTTGTGCGGCCTTTCCTGTCTTTCACCTGGAGGGCTCTGAGTGAGAAGCTGGACTCGTGTGCTGCTACTGGATCATTTACGTGGTGTATGATGAACCCAGTCCCATCTTCTGCACTAGATGATTTACATGGCGTATGATGAACCCAGTCCCATCTTCACTAGATGATTTACATGGCGTATGATGAACCCAGTCCCATCTTCACTAGATGATTTACATGGCGTATGATGAACCCAGTCCCATCTTCACTAGATGATTTACATGGCGTATGATGAACCCAGTCCCATCTTCACTAGATGATTTACATGGCGTATGATGAACACAGTCCCATCTTCACTAGATGATTTTACATGGCGTATGATGAACCCAGTCCCATCTTCACTAGATGATTTTACATGGCGTATGATGAACCCAGTCCCATCTTCTTCACTAGATGATTTACATGGCGTATGATGAACCCAGTCCCATCTTCTTCACTAGATGATTTACATGACGCATGATGAACCCAGTCCCATCTTCTTCACTAGATGATTTACATGGCGTATGATGAACACAGTCCCATCTTCTTCACTAGATGATTTACATGGCGTATGATGAACACAGTCCCATCTTCTTCACTAGATGATGTACATGGCGTATGATGAACCCAGTCCCATCTTCACAAGATGATTTACATGGCGTATGATGAACCCAGTCCCATCTTCTTCACTAGATGATTTTACATGGCGAATGATGAACCCAGTCCCATCTTCACTAGATGATTTACATGGCGTATGATGAACCCAGTCCCATCTTCTTCACTAGATGATTTACATGGCGTATGATGAACCCAGTCCCATCTTCTTCACTAGATGATTTACATGGCGTATGATGAACCCAGTCCCATCTTCTTCACTAGATGATTTACATGGCGTATGATGAACCCAGTCCCATCTTCACTAGATGATTTACATGGCGTATGATGAACCCAGTCCCATCTTCTTCACTAGATGATTTACATGGCGTATGATGAACCCAGTCCCATCTTCACTAGATGATTTACATGGCGTATGATGAACCCAGTCCCATCTTCTTTACTTTATTTCTTCCTCTGCGAGTGAATTTCTGTAACTTTTCAACGATGGCATGGTTGCCCTCCAGTTTTCAACTCCATACAGCAGTATAGAATCGATAATAGAGTTCAAAATCATGATTTTTGTTCGGCTACTTAGACCTTGGAGTTCCACATATTCATCATCCTGGCTCTACTCGTCTGTTAAGTGTGATTAGGTCAGGCGATTATGGCACTGATCTTGAACAGCTCGGTCTTCCATTCGTGGATCTTGAGACAAATCTGAGACAAGGTGGTTACAAGCTCTACAGCCTTCTATTACATCTTTTGATGTTGTGAATACAAAAGGCTAGGTTCTCCAGTTATTCCCGAAGTGTGTTGCGAAAGATGTGTACACAGTGCGCTGAATCTGCAGCTGTGGACTTTAACTTTGGCTGCAACCTGTGCTCGGGGTTACAGTCGGGGTCAAAATGACTTCAGAACAGACAGAGACTCCTTACTCCCCTGAAAACATTATTTTCAACAGTGAAAAGACAGATTTTGTCCATCCCTCTGGTGTTCAGAAATTGAGATCAATATTGCGTGACAGCACAGAGATGGTTATGAGCAAAACTTGTGGACTCGTTGCGCTCCTATGCTATGAGGTGGGTTGGATTATCTTTGAGTAAACAGTCCAGCAGACGGCTGACTGGAAAATGTGAAAATAAGGAAGCGGACAGACCGTTAGGATATCAAATATAAGGCCAGGTATTCAAACAGTTTCTGATATATGCACAGTGTGCCCTATAGGCTTGGACGTGCTCGATGTTGTGTATGTGTATGTATGTGTAGGTGTAGGAAGGAGATGGGGGGGGGAGGGAGGGGTGTTTGCATCCTGTGATAGATGTAGGTGCCGCCTTGAGCGTCAAAGGGAACACCTGATGTTCAATGTGATCAATGGAATCGAAATGAAGACCTTCAACGCTTGAGGGAAAGCGAGCTGCATTTTTAAGAACAGTCCCGGGATGCACGATGTGTGTCTCGCCAGCATCGAGCTTCGCTCATCAAGAGAGGTCTCAAAGGAACACATCCAGTCGCCAAAGTCTCGAGAAGCTAGCCTGTGGCTTGTGTCTATAAAACAAAACCTTGTTGTCTTGTGGAAGTGGGGACAGCAGAAGAACAAGAACTCACCGGCATCGGCGGAGAACAAAACCAGCCTTAGGAAGGGACAGAAATGATGTTCTCGCCATCAGTTTGGAGACGTCCCCATTCAGTTTGGTGTGGGCTGACTGTCCGGGGATCAATCCCCATTCAG
>CM031614.1:13399849-13409849 GCA_018398815.1 Conus ventricosus
GTCTTGCCTTTCGTTGTCTTGCCATTCATTGTTTTGCCTTTCGTTGTCTTGCCCTTCGTTGTCTTGCCTTTCGTTGTTTTGCCTTTCGTTGTCTTGCCTTTCGTTGTCTTGCCTTTCATTGTTTTGCCTTTCGTTGTTTTGCCTTTCATTGTTTTGCCTTTCGTTGTCTAGCCTGTCATTGTTTTGCCTATCGTTGTCTTGCCTTTCGTTGTCTTGCCTTTCATTGTTTTGCCTTTCGTTGTTTTGCCTTTCATTGTTTTGCCTTTCGTTGTCTAGCCTGTCATTGTTTTGCCTATCGTTGTCTCGCCTTTCGTTCTCTTGCCTGTCACTGTTTTGCCTTTCGTTGTCTTGGCTTTCGTTGTTTTTTTGCTTTGCCTTACCTGGCATTTCCTTCACTTTCAGTTGCACGCGCGTGCGTGCACAAACTCACACACACAGACATCAGACAAACACATAGATTTACACACAGACTACACAGACAGACACACACAGATCAGGCACACACAGAGACACCGGCACACACACACAACACACACACACACACACACACACACACACACACACACACACACACACACACACACACACGCACGCATGCATGCATGCACGCACACACGCACGCACGGACGTACTACGTATCCACGCACGCACGCACGCACGCACACACATTTCTAAAGCTGCTCACTTTTCACGGTGTCAGCTTTCGCCTAGTCTCACCAGACACGGCAGGAAAACTTTAGCCATTTAAACACACCACTACAGCCAAGACCACACGCATCTGTGTATTTAACACCCCCCCCCCCCCCCCCCCTCCCCCCATCCCATCTTCCATCGCTCACCTGCTCAGTTATGTTCTATTCCACCACGACATATGACACGTTTCCTCACACACACACACACACACACACACACACACGCGCGCGCGCGCGCGCGCGCGCACACGCACACGCACAGTCGCACGGACGCACACGCACACGCACGCTTGCACGCACACGCACGTTCGCACGCACGCACGCACGCAACACACACACACACACACACACACACACACACGCACACACACACACACACACACACGCACACGCACACACGCACAACACACACACACACACACACACACACACACACACACACACACACACGCACACACCTCATCCTGTGTGTATGGTTGACCGATATTTGGAATTCGGATAGGACGGAAAGGACAGTGAGAAGAGTGAGGAGTGTGGATGGCATGCAGCCAGAGGCAGAGACGAAGTCTAGCCAGTTAATCGTCATTTCTCTTATGACAACAAAACAGAAGAACTATCATGGCAAAAAAAGACAGTGCCTGATATGACACGACAAAATATTCTACGCATCATGGCAAAGCAAACCAGAAAAACGTTAATTAGTGCAAGGTTTGGTGCTGAAAATCGACAACCGAACTGTCAGCAGACAATCTTTCATCTCACACTGCATCAGAGACTTTGATTTGCAGGATCTGTCGGCACAGACTAGTTCCTCCACGGAGTTTAATGTCCCTATAGGCTCAGGTGGGAGGACTGAAATCACAAGTCGCGTTTCTGCTTCGATCTCTGTATCCTGACCAACACTGCAGATGTCTGTATCTCTCGGGCCTGATTGCCGCGTGGATACCGACTCTACAATGAAAGGAAGCGTTGAGTTCAACTCTGTTGTGCAGTCTCAAATCAGAATGGAACTCGGCAATGTCGTTTTCGTCATCAACACCTTCATTAATCTTTTTTTTTTTTTAAGGTCTAAATCATATGACACTTTATGCCCTGGTCTCATGGTGACCTCAGTTTCGATTTCCTCTTCACGTCTATGCCTGAGTTGAGTTCATGTTCCTTTCATCGATATCGGCAGGTGCGCGGGGGTCGTCTGTGAATGGACAAGTTGGCGCCCTCCGGAGCATGATACACAATGGACAAGTTGGCGCCCTCCGTAGTATGATACACAATGGACAAGTTGGCGCCCTCCAGAGCATGATACACAATGGACAAGTTGGCGCCCTCCGTAGTATGATACACAATGGACAAGTTGGCGCCCTCCGTAGTATGATACTCATTCCAGCTGGCTCCACGAGGAAGCAATGTTTCCTAGTGTCAAGGGAGGGGTGGGGGTTATTGAATACGTGGTGTCTTGCCTATATTGAATCAGTTATACACCACCGGCCATCACTGATAAAGTGACTTGGCAGCAATGCAGTGACTCTCCCTGTTTGTCTCCTCTTGACGATTTGATGCTGTTTGTTTCATACACACACACACACACACACACACACACACACACCACACACACACACACACACACACACACGTAACATATTATGAATGTTTGTGAAAGTGATCCTTAACTTTTTGTGTGTAGCTTATTTCAATTTGTTTGTGTTACATTACTTGCTGAGCCGACTAGTCTGTGCAGAATGTAACGAATTCCATTCTCCTGGAAGTTTTAGTTTGTCTCATATTACTTTCATGTGATATATGATCTTTTTATGCACCCTTGTTTTTTTTTTCGTTTGTGTTTAAGAATAAACTTTGGTTGTAGTATCCATTTTTTTGAGTTGCGTTTGTGTATGTGTGAGAGAGAGAGAGAGAAAGAGTGTGTCGTGTGTGTGTGTGTGTGTGTGTGTGTGTGTGTGTGTGTGTGTGTGTGTGTGTGTGTGTGTGTGTGTGTGTGTGTTGTGTGTGTGTGTGTTCTTCAATTTAACGTCTGTTCACTTTAAGTGATATTAGACAAGTGTGTGTGTGTGTGTGTGTGTGTGTGTGTGTGTGTGTGTGTGTGTGTGTGTGGTGTGTGAAAACTATCATCAATACGCCGCCATTGCAAACATTTCGGAACGAACCATATCAATGTGTATGTAGATGCATAGCTTATTTCATGGGTATGCTTTGGGGCGTTGGTTGGTAAATGTGCATCAGTGAGCGCGTACATGCAAGCTTGTGTGTTTAAAAGTCTCCTACTGTGTTCCTTGTTCCTCGTTCATTCTAATCCGTGTCCTCTTGGATGCAGGTGTTTTTCTGTGTGTTTATCTGTGTTTTGCACATGAACAGATCCCAATTTCTATTAGGAATCAAATGTTTGGTATGTGGGTTTTTTTCTTACGTGCAAGTAATTATGACACTGTAACAGCCCTGATACCCCCCCCCCCCCTCCCCGCTCCCCCCCCCCCCCCCCCCTTCCCTGTGACAGGTTGAGCTGCAAGAACATGGGAATGAAGAATGAAATTTTGCTGCCTCGAATGCTAGTTGTTATGTACTCTATATATAGATAAACGAGTATGTTTCCACCAAATCTTTTGCAGGTGCCCGCGTTTTGACACGCGATCAGAAACATTTCAGGAATAAACTTATGTGACGATTTGTGCAGATGCACAGGTTAAGTTCATGCGTTTTAGGACATGCGTGTTTGTGATGATGGGTAGGTGGTGTGTATCAGTGTGCGTGCGTTCGTGCATGCAGGCGTTTGTGTGTGCGTGAGTGTATCCATGTTTTATGACAAAAAGGACCAGTTTTTAGCCTCTTCTATGCTTTTTTTTAGGAAGTACATGTGGGGTGGGTTAATGGGTCTGTATGTGTCAAGGTGCGCGCGCGCGGCGTATGCGCACGCAAGATTTTTCGTTTGACGGATCCGGTTTGAAACAATTTTTTAGTACGTTTATAATGACATTTAGATGGGGGCCTTTTTCTGCGCGTTCGTGTGTGTGTGTGTGTGTGTGTGTGTGGTGTGTGTGTGTGTGTGTGTGTTGTGTGTGTGTGTGTGTGTGTGTGTGAACATTACCAGGCATGAAAATTCGTCCGCCTAAGGCGGATTTTCCGCCCATTTTTTTCATCCGCGCCCCCCCCCCCCCCCCCCAAAAAAAAAAAAAAAAGTCGCCCCCCCCCCAAAAAAAAAAAAAAATCCTGAAATAAACTTTCGTTTGATGCTAATTCCCATTTGGACAATTTGCAACTCGTTATTCTCAAAAGAGTCAACCGTCACTTCCACCATTACTCAACATCCGTCTTTTCGCGCCTGTCGAACGTCGGACATCGTTAAATTGGCGAAGTTTGTCAAGCGCGTCTCGATTTCACGCCAAATAAAAAGGGGGGGGATGAGAAACGATTGGAGGTGGGACTGGCTAGACCAGGAAGTGGACGATGTTCGAGTTGGTGATGTGTTTTCGCAAATTAGACTAAACGTACCATCAGACCTGAACCAAGCAGATTTACCAAAATTGCGCAGGGATACTCATGATTTCAGTCGTCTTTTTTTGTGGTCCCATAGTGTTAAAGATAATGTCAGTGACCTTTGGAAGTGTATAAAAACTACTTGGAATTTATTATGGATGACAACATACCTACTAAAATAACTCAAGCAAGAACCACCAGCCATGGATTACTACAAAAACTAAACGTTTGTTGAGAAGGAAACATCGTTCTTAAGAAATTGAAACTACATCCTAAATTCAGAAGATTACTGGTTAGGTATAAACATATTAAGAGAAGGTGTCAGAGAGAATGTAGGCTTGCTCACTCCAATTATTTAATTCGATGATTTCAGAAGGTGATCATCAAAACAAAAAATTATGGTCTTACATAAGGAGTAAGAGACAGACAACATTGGATTCCAGACCTGAGAAACAACCAGAATAACCTAATACAGGACCCTGAAGGGAAAGCAAACTTACTAAACAAGCAGTTTTGTTCAGTTTTCTCAAATCCCAAACCTTTAATTAACGTTAGACTAAAGGATGATGATAAACTCCCTGAAATGCAAAACATCAAAGTAAACAAAGCAGGAGTAATTTAAGTTACTGACCAACATAAATGAAAACAAAGCTAACTGGTCCCGATGGCGTTCCTGGCAAGCTCTTAAAATTATGTGCCAATGAATTGAGTGAAGTATACCAACTACTTTACCAAGCTTCACTGGACCAGGAGTAATACCTGATGAGTGGCGAGATGCGAGCATTATTCCCTTATTCAAAAAGGGTGACAAAACAAAAGCAGAGAACTATAGACCTGTATCTCGTACATCCATATCAGCTAAACTACTTGAACACATAATATATAGTAGCATAATGGACCATCTTGACAATATGACTTCTTAAATAACGCCCAGCATGGTTTTTAGACAGCGAAAGAGTTGTGAGACTCAACTTATAACAACTCTCAATGATTTTAAATAACTGTCTTAACAACAGACAGCAAATAGATGCAATTTTAATTAGACTTTTCTAAAGCCTTGATAAGGTTGACCATGAGGGCCTGCTGCTTAAATAGAACACATCGGCATATGGCGGTTCTTTGCTAAAATGGGCTTGATCATTCCTCGTTGGGAGAACGCAGAAAGTTGTTGTGGAAGGGTCGTCATCCCCATTGTAAACCAGTCTTGTCAGGTGTACCACAGGAACTGTTCTGGGGCCCTTGTTTTTCTTAATTTATATAAATGACATAATAGAAATCTCTCTCCTGGAACTACTATAAGGCTTTTTGCAGATGACAGCTTAGTGTATAGAACAATCAGAAGCAAGAATGATACACGCATTCTACAAGAAGATCTAAACGCTTTACAAGAGTGGGAAAGAACTTGGAAAATGGAATTTCATCCCCAAAAGTGCCAAGTGTTGCGTATATGTAACAAACGCTCACCAATTAGATCAGATTATTCTATCCATAATACTATTCTTAAAGAAACTAATGCTGCAAATATTTAGCGTGATTATAGAATAGTCGTCTCAAATGGAAAGAACATTACAATTTAGTATGTAAGAAAGCAAATAACATCTTAGCTTTCTTATACAGAATATCATGACTGCGCCCCCAAAAGGTTAAAGACACTGCTACAAAACACTGGTTAGACCAGTACTGAATAATGGTTGCTCAGTTTGGGATCCTTACCATCTAAAGGACATTGATAACCTCGAAAAGATCAGAAGAGAGCAGCACGGTATCTAACAGGGAACCACATCAGAGAAAAGGGAATACTAGGAAAGAACATGAGGAAATTAGAATGGAAACCCTTAGAAGAGAGAAGAGCTTTTATCAAACTTAACATCTTCTTCAAAGGCAGAGCTAAAGTAATTGATATTCCAATGGAACAACTAGTATTGAATAAAAGTAGCACCAGGAGTGGCGGTCAATGTTATACCATACCTGCATCAAATATTGACAGCCACTTACATTCTTTTTATCCCAGTTCTGTAACGGCTGTGGAACTCACTGCCGGGTGCCATCAAGATTGCCACAAATGCAATCTCATTTAAAAAAACAAATTGATATGAGATCTCATATTGACGATTTCTATTTTACTTCCCCAGATATTTTACTATTACCTGGGCCTGAATTTGGCCATTGCTTTTAACTTCTTGAATATCGAGTGCGACCCCTTGTTGCCAAATTTGCTCCAGGGGCCAACAGTCTGAGTCGCACTGTTTTATGTTATTTTATTTTACTTTTTAACATGCGCGCTGTGACCTACTCGTTTTTGAGTGAACCAGTATTTTAGGAAGAAGAAGAAGAAGGAAAAAGGCGCTGCATTTTGTGTTCCATGTGGAAAGATTGACCGACTGAATCAATGTTGTGATGAAGGCTGTCTCATTGTTTTGAGTGAATGAGTCAGTATGCACATAATATAAAAGTATATTCTTTGGAGTGTTAATTTTCATTACTGAAAACATGAAAATGTGGCTTGTTTGCCCTTCTTAACAGTGCTGAAATAGGGGTTTATTTGCAGTTTATGCCTTTTATTTCATAAAAAAAGCTTCAGCTTCAGGGGCTCTGCCCCCTGACCCCCGCCGGGGCGTTGCCTCTGGCCCCACTGGGGGCCTACGTGGCACCCAGACCCCCCCCCCCCCCCCCCCCCCCCCCCGATTTTTCAACCTTTTTTTTACTGCTGGTCACTTTCATGCTGGTACACGTAACAGCTTGATCGGTCTCGTTCAGCCGTTGACCTAAAAGAAAAACACGAAAATGACATCTGCCGCTCTTAATTGATGTGCCTATATTACCTTGTATTAAGTGGCCATGTTGCCGCCAAAATTTTACAGGGATGCTATCGTCAGAACGCTATTGTAATGTCCGAGAAACAAACTAAAATGTGAAAGATTGTACATATACAGTTATTCATAAGTGTTCAGATGACCATGTTAGGGAGGGTGGATAGGGTGCGTGCGTGCAGTCTTTTTGTGTTCATGTCGTTTGGTCAGTCAGTCCGATTCTTCACTTGTCCGTCGTCATCATTCTGTTCCCAATTCGTACAGTCCGTCGGTTGGTCAGTCGATTCTTTACTCGTTCAGTCGTCAGTTTCTAACTAATACGGTCCGATGGTTGTCCGTAGATCCCTCACTTACTCGGTCCATTGGACGGTCAGTAGATCCCCACTCACACGGTCCATTGGACGGTCAGTAGATCCCTCACTCACACGGTCCATTGGACGGTCAGTAGACCCTCACTCGGTCCATTGGTCGGTCAGAGATCCCTCACTCACACGGTCCATTGGACAGCCGTCAGTAGATCCTTCACTACACACGTCCATTGTCGGTCAGTAGATCCTTCACTCACAACGGTCCATTGGACGGTCAGTAGATCCTCACTCACACGTCCATTGGACGGTCCAGTAGATCCTTCACTCACACGGTCCATTGGTCGGTCAGTAGATCCTCACTCACACGGTCCATTGGATGGTCAGTAGATCCCTCACTCACACGGTCCATTGGACGTCAGTAGATCCCTCACTCACACGTCCATTGACGGTCAGTAGAACCTTCACTCACACGGTCCATTGACGGTCAGTAGATCCTTCACTCACACGGTCCATTTGACGGTCAGTAGATCCTCACTCACACGTCCATTGGACGGTCAGTAATCCTCACACGGTCCATGGACGGTCAGTAGATCCTCACTCACACGGTCCATTGGACGGTCATAATCCCTCACTCACACGGTCCATTGGACGTCATAGATCCCTCACTCACACGTCCATTGGTCGGTTAGTAGATCCCTCACACGGTCCATTGGTCGGTCAGTAATCCCTCACACGGTCCATGGTCGCTCAGTAGATCCTCACACGTCCATGGTCGGTCAGTAGATCCCTCACTCTGTCCATTGGTCGGTCGGTAGATCCTCACTCACACGGTCCATTGGACGGTCAGTAGATCCTTCACTCACACGGTCCATTGACGGTCAGTAGATCCTTCACTCACACGGTCCATTTGACGGTCAGTAGATCCTTCACTCACACGTCCATTGGACGGTCAGTAGATCCCTCACACGGTCCATTGACGGTCATAATCCCTCCTCACACGTCCATTGGACGGTCAGTAGATCCCTCACTCACACGGTCCATGGTCGGTTAGTAGATCCCTCACACGTCCATTGGTCGGTCAGTAGATCCCTCACACGGTCCATTGGTCGCTCAGTAATCCCTCACACGGTCCATTGGTCGCCAGTAGATCCTCACACGGTCCATTGGTCGGTCATAGATCCCTCACACGGTCCATTGGTCGTCAGTAGATCCCTCCACGGTCCATTGTCGGTCGTAGATCCCTCACTCTGTCCATTGTCGGTCAGTAGATCCCTCACACGGTCCATTGGTCGGTCGGTAGATCCCTCACTCTGTCCATTGGTCGGTCGGTAGATCCCTCACTCTGTCCATGGTCGGTCGGTAGATCCCTCACTCTGTCCATTGGTCGGTCGGTAGATCCCTCACTCTGTCCATTGGTCGGTCGGTAGATCCCTCACTCTGTCCATTGGTCGGTCAGTCAGCTCTAAACTCACACGGTCCGTCGGTTTGTTCCTCACTCGGATCAGGCGCGGTAACTCACTCACACATGCAATGTAAACGTGCATGCGCGCGCACACATACACACACCCACAAACGTACTAACGCGCCCATGCCTTGCCATGCCGCGCGCTTGTATAATGAGCCCACACACACCACACACACACACACACACACACACACACACACACACACACACACACACACACACACCCGCATGTATATGCACGCGCACGCGTACAAAAGCACGCACGCACACATGCACACGCGCGCGTGCATAAAGCTCACATGGGCACGTCCGCTCGCCCGCGAATACGCAATCTCGATCAAGCACACAGGAGCGAACACGCCTCCGCGTGCGTACAGACCTACGAAAACACGCGCGCACACACGTGCGAACCTACATGCGCGCGTACACACATCGGTGTATTCACGCGCATGCGCCTTGTAACGAGTTTACACACTGAACCCCACACGCCTCTAGCACGCATATGTCAAAGATTATTGTCCAGTTTAATTTATAAAATGCGTTTTAAACTCGTGGAAAACCAAATTTTCTAAGGATGTAGATTGCGCTTGTGGTCTCCCATTATCTAATCAACATATTCTTTTTGAATGTCCAGTTCTAACATCTATATATAATATTTTAAAGATAGATATTGCTTCCTTAGGGGCTTTACAAGAAAAAAAACGAAAAAAAAAAAACAGTGCAAACAAAAAACATGTTCAAAAGTACCCAGTTCTCGACCACATTGAAACCCTAGTCTATAAAAAAAAAAAAAAAAAAAAAAAACCTATTGACGTGAAGACACAAAGGGAGTTAATGGCACGTACCAACTCGGTGTTATGGAAGCATTATAACAGTAGGTAAGCGAGGAGTGGGGTATATCCAGAAATGCTCTCGGGGTTCATCTTCATCGACCCCCCCTAGGGGAACAGACCGGGTTGATGGTACAGCTACTGTCCCCATCCCCCAGAAAAACAGGACGCAGTCCTGCATCGCACAGGAGCGCTAGTTGTTGTCACAGTATTGAGAGCCATTGACCCGAAGACAGGATATAGCCAATACATGTGTAGCAAACAACGGAACGGGAGGTGAAGGGGAATTGGGGGTGGGGGGGGGGGTATATTAAGATACGCTCCTGATCACGGGGGGTGGGGGTGGGGGCAGCGAGAGGGGGGGCAGATTTGGCATAAGCCAGAATTATTCCCTTCTTAAATAATGTATACT
>CM031614.1:13414849-13544849 GCA_018398815.1 Conus ventricosus
TCCCCTTAGATTGTTCCAGATTTCAAATATTCATTCACATACAACGAATTCGCTTATCCTACACAAACCAAAAGCAAAAGCCGTCATGATTATTCGTATACCCGTCTCGGTGACAAGAGCCAGAAGGAAGGCCCAACTCACATGGGTTCTCTCTCTCTCTCTCTCTCTCTCTCTCTCTCTTCTTCATGTGCCGTTTCAACTCTAAGACGGTGTTATGTTTACAAGCGAAAATGTAAATCGGATGTAGTAGGGAATGTTGACGAAACAAAAAGCAGCACGCCGCACGCACGCACGCACGCACGCACGCACGCACGCACGCACACACCACACACACACACACACACACACACACACACACACACACACACACACACGCGCGCGCGCGCGCGCGTGCGCGCGTGCAGAGAAAAGAATGTAAATAAATTTATAAACTTTCATCGAAAATCGTTTTCTCCGCTTCGACTTTTAAAACAAATAAATGGTGTCTCCGGTGACAAAATTCTTTAGGAATATCCGCTTGTAGAAAAAGACAAATAAAGTGAGTGGCATTCACGGCATGGAGTCACGCCCAGTTTCACACACAAAGAACTCTGTTGTGCCATAGACACTTTACCATGACAAAAGAATACGAACAGTCGCCCTATCTGGCTGCCTCCATGAGGCGTGCCTCACAGGCGGGGTGGTGGTGGGGGGGGGGGGGGGTAACTTTAACCAGGAAGAGGCGCCTATTTAATGTCTGTATCACTACCATTTGAAAGCTTTTTTCATTTGTTTCCTTGTTTCTAACTTTCACCAAGCACCTGGTAACGTTTTCACTTGCGTCCGTGTGTTTGGTTTGTTTGTTCGTTCGTTTGCGAGATCTCGCACCAAAAAAAAAAAAAAAAAAAAAAAAAAAAAGAAACTACAGAAACCACTTTAGGCCAAACTTGGCGGAGAGATTTAAATGTGGACCAAAGAACGACTTCATCGGATTTGGGTGCGGATCCGGATTAAACGGCAGATCCACGATCCGTTCATTCAAATCATTACCATTTTGCACTGAGCGTAAACACTGTGAATGACTGTTGACAAATCGACGATTGTATGAACACGAAAACGTTCTAGTGATATATATGTTGGCACTTTTTTCGGTATCTTGTGTCTGATAAAGATGAATAAATCGATGAAGAAAGAAAGAAACAAATAAAAAAGAACTCGAAAATATAAAAACAGTACCTGGGAAACGAGAAAGAAACAAACAAACACAAATAAACAAAGAAATCAAAAAGAAACAAAACACAAATAAACAAAGAAATCAAAAAGAAACAAACACACAAATAAACAAAGAAATCAAAAAGAAACAAAGACACAAATAAACAAAGAAATCAAAAAGAAACAAACACACAAATAAACAAAGAAATCAAAAAGAAACAAACACACAAATAAACAAAGAAATCAAAAAGAAACAAGACACAATAAAACAAAGAAATCAAAAGAAACAAACACACAAATAAACAAAGAAATCAAAAAGAAACAAACACACAAATAAACAAAGAATCAAAAAGAAACAACTCACAAATAAACAAAGAAATCAACAAGAAACAAACCACAGATAAGAAAGAATCAAAACATAAAACAGTACTAGGAAACTTAATTTAAGAAACAAACACAAGAAATCAAATATAAAAACGTAGGTGAAGGAAGTAACTTTTTTGGTTCATTGATGAACTGAATGACAGGGTGGATTCATCGTTCGTTGATGAACTGAATGACAGGGTGGATTCATCGTTCATTGATGAACTGAATGACAGGGTGGATTCATCGTTCATTGATGAACTGAATGACAGGGTGGAGTCACTGTTCATTGTGAACTGATGACAGGGTGGATTCATCGTTCATTGATGAACTGAATGATAGGGTGGATTCATCGTTCATTGATGAACTGAATGACAGGGTGGATTCATCGTTCATTGATGAACTGAATGACAGGGTGGATTCACTGTTCATTGATGAACTGAATGACAGGGTGGATTCACTGTTCATTGGTGAACTTAATGACAGGGTGGATTCACTGTTCATTGATGAACTGAATGACAGGGTGGATTCATCGTTCATTGCTGAACTGAATGACAGGGTAGATTCACTGTTATTGATGAACTGGTGACAGGGTAGATTCATCGTTCATTGATGAACTGAATGAAAGCGTGGATTCACGTTCATTGATGAACTGAATGACAGGGTGGATTCATCGTTCGTTGATGAACTGAATGACAGGGTGGATTCATCGTTCATTGATGAACTGAATGACAGGGTGGATTCATCGTTCATTGATGAACTGAATGACAGGGTGGATTCATCGTTCATTGATGAACTGAATGACAGGGTGGATTCATCGTTCATTGATGAACTGAGTGACAGGGTGGATTCATGTTCATTGATGAACTGAATGATAGGGTGGATTCATCGTTCATTGTGAACTGAATGACAGGGTGGATTCATCGTTCATTGATGAACTGATGACAGGGTGGATTCACTGTTCATTGATGAACTGAATGACAGGGTGGATTCACTGTTCATTGGTGAACTTAATGACAGGGTGGATTCACTGTTCATTGATGAACTGAATGACAGGGTGGATTCATCGTTCATTGCTGAACTGAATGACAGGGTGGATTCACTGTTTATTGATGAACTGAGTGACAGGGTAGATTCATCGTTCATTGATGAACTGAATGAAAGCGTGGATTCACTGTTCATTGATGAACTGAATGACAGGGTGGATTCATCGTTCATTGATGAACTGAATGACAGGGTGGATTCACTGTTCATTGATGAACTGAATGACAGGGTGGATTCACTGTTCATTGATGAACTGAATGACGGGTGGATTCATCGTTCATTGATAAACTGAATGACGGGGTGGATTCACGTTCATTGATGAACTGAATGACAGGGTGGATTCATGTTCATTGATGAACTGAATGACAGGGTGGATTCATCGTTCATTGATGAACTGAATGACAGGGTGGATTCATGTTCATTGATGAACTGAATGACAGGGTGGATTCATCGTTCATTGATGAACTGAATGACAGGGTGGATTCACTGTTCATTGATGAACTGAATGACGGGTGGATTCACTGTTCATTGATAAACTGAATGACAGGGTGGATTCACTGTTCATTGATGAAACTGAATGACAGGGTGGATTCATGTTCATTGATGAACTGAATGACAGGGTGGATTCACTGTTCATTGATGAACTGAATGACAGGGTGGATTACTGTTCATTGATGAACTGAATGACGGGTGGATTCACTGTTCATTGATGAACTGAATGACGGGTGGATTCACTGTTCATTGATGAACTGAATGACGGGTGGATTCATCGTTCATTGATGAACTGAATGACGGGGTGGATTCATCGTTCATTGATGAACTGAATGACAGGGTGGATTCATCGTTCATTGATGAACTGAATGACAGGGTGGATTCATCGTTCATTGATGAACTGAATGACAGGGTGGATTCACTGTTCATTGATGAACTGAATGACAGGGTGGATTCATCGTTCATTGATGAACTGAATGACAGGGTGGATTCAATCAATAATAATAATAATAATAATAATATAATAATAATAATAATAATATAATAATAATAATAATAATAAATAATATACTTATATAGCGCCTATTCTCGGCTAGAGGTCAAGCTCTAAGCGCTTTACAATCAACACTCGTTTACACAACGGGCTGCCTACCTGGGTAGTGCCGACTGAAGAGCTGCCAGCTGGCGCTTCATTCAGTCGTTTCCCGTGTCATCCAGTCAGTATCGTTCAATATCGATCACTCATTTTCCTTACTTCCTTCATTCTTTCCATTTCTCACGCAGGGTGCATGCTATGTGCAACGTGTCATCCATACCAACGGCCAAACTGGCCTACTCTTCCGAAAGTTGGTGATGGGATTTTACGTGTGTGCAAGATGTTATGCGTGCGTTCACACACGGAACCTCGGTTTATAGTCTCATTCGAAGGACTGTATGGGAAATGGAGTCAGAACCAATGTTAACTCCGAGGGAAAAATCCCCCTGTACCGAAACGCCCCGGCGGAGGTTCGAACCCGCAACCCCAGGATCACCAAGATTACGAGTCCGGCGCTCTACCAACTGAGCTATTCCTGCTCCCGGATCAGGATCCTTAATGGGGGTCTGCGCTCTCCCCACTGTCTTGTTTGTTTGTTTGTTTGTTTAGTTTAATTTCATTGCTGCAAACCATCTGGCCACACACAGGGGCATTTTTAGGGCTATCACCACACAGGGTGCGTGTGAAGATATGGGGGGGTGGGGTGGGGGGGATCAATAACCACAGTATAATATTTCGGGAATTGTATGAATTTGTGATGTAAAATCTTGTCTAACAACATTCTTGCGGCAGATCAATCCCGGCCGTGTTTAGAGCGCCCAGCAATCAGTCCCTTTTTTTTTTTTCACCCTGGGTTTGTGTTTGTTTGGTTTTTTTAATGTGTGTAAACGCATTTGAAAAGCACTCTTAAGGGCTCTGTTGTTTGTTTGCTTTCTTTTATTTTTTTCGTTTTCTTTCTTTGTGTGTGTGTGTGTGTGTGTGTGTGTGTGTGTGTGTGTGTGTGTGTGCGTGCGTGCGTGCGTGCGTGCGTGCGTGCGTGCGTGCGTGCGTGCGAGCGTGCGCGCGCGTGCTGTGTGTGTGTGTGTGTGTGTGTGAAAAATGGGGCTTAACATGAAGAGGCTTTTAGGACAATTTAATTCGCTATTCCACCCCCACGCCCCCCATCCTCATCCTAGTCCCCCCTTCTGGCCAGTACAGCCGTTTAAGTCTCAACATCAAAAGGAACACCGCTATAGTTCACTCTGAATACAGAATGAAATGAAAATGAATAAACAAATCCCGGAGAACGGCTATTCTCCTTTCCAGTGACTGAAACGAACCAAACCGACCCATACATTTTACTGCTAGAGGGAGCCACCAAGAGGCGTCTGGCCCTGACCCGTGACCTGACCATGTGACCCTTAAGTCTGACAGACAGGCAGCTATGAAAAATCCGTTTGTTAGTGTAACTGCTTTGTTGAAGTCCACGGCGATTTAGCTGGAACTCATAAACGTGATCAGTAGAATGCATAATTAATTCAGAATGGCGATGCTGGTAAATAGCTGTTTTGCAGTCGTGGGTGGATTGTGTCTGAGTGAGAGTGGAGTACGTGTGAGCAATAAAGATAAGGAACACCAACCGGTGCTCTACCTTTTTCATCGCTTTTCCCTCTTCCTTTCCTGCTTGTTGTCTTTATTCCAGCTTTCCCCTGTCTTTTCAGACGTGTTTCGTTTGCTCTGCATGTTTCTACTTTTTTTTTATTCATCCAGTCTTCACCTAAATATTCGGTTAGTCCCACGTGTTTCCACTTTCTCCAGACTTTTTGCATTTTCGATTTGTTCAGCAGGGTTTTTTTTCTGTTTTTTTTTTTTTTATCTTTTCAGTTTCTTCTCGTGTTTCTATCTTTTTCCGGTCTGTCTCTACCTTTTAATGTTTGTTCTATTGTTTCTACTTTTTTCAAGTCTTTCCTTACGTGTGTGTGTGTGCGTGCGTGCGTGCGTGCGTGTGTTTTCTGCTGTTTTCGATTTGTTCTACATATTTCTACTTTCATCATCTTTTTCGTGTTTGTCTTATATATTTTTCCGGTCTTAATTCCTACATTTTCGGCTTGTTCTCATTTCTACATTTTCCTCTTTTTTTTTCTATTTTCGTTTGTTTTCTAAATGTTTCTATTTTTTCTCAACGTATTCCCACATTTTCGGCTTCTTCTATAAGTCTATATTTCTCCGTCTTCTCCAATATCTCTGGTTTGTCCTACAGGTTCCTACGCTGCCTATTCTACATTGTCTACCTTCTTCTTTTATAACTTTTCCTGCTTACTCTAGCATTTTCCTGGTTTCCACATTTCTTTTTTCTTTTCTGTTTACTCTACATTTCCTGCTTTTTCCAGTCGTTTTTCTGCTTACTCTACACTCTTCAACTTTTTAAAAAAAAAATTAACTTAAGATTTAAAACGTTAAACTTTTTCCGGCTTATGCTGTTTCCCTTTCTACCTAATCGTGATTTTGCTTCGTTTCCTTTTTTCCCCTTACCCATCAATAACTGTTCCTACTTTTCTGATATTTTCTCTGGTTTACATTTTTTTTCTTGTTTAATCCTACTTCTCTTTTTTAAGTGTCGTCTTTTCAATCGTGTATTACCTTTCATTACTTTCTTCATTATACTTTTCTCACAATTTCACAATATACTATTTTCTGCACTCCTGTACAACTAGTCTCTACCTGTCCTTCTTAGTGTACCTTTTCCTATTTGTTCCTTGTCTTTTCATAACATATCCTTCGTTTTCCTGACCTTTCCTTCCCTGTATAAAAGTCTATTTTGATGGCAGTTTTCTTTAACGCAACAAAACGGGACCTTATTCCTGGCTCTTTTACATTTATACATCTCTTTAAGAAGAATAAAATACAGTGTATTTTTGCCTAATTTCTAGTAAACTCCAAGAAGTCTTTTCCAGAAGGCAACCACCTTCTTGCGATGATTGTGGGTTTTTTATTTTAGCTGGATTATTTTCATTCATTGCGCCTTTCTGAGCTGTTCGGTCTGCAAAGTCATTTGCAGGTGATCCGCAACGTGAAGGAATCCAAACAAAAGTCAGTGACAGATCCTCGTGTGGACAGGACATGAACGAAGTGAACAGTGGATGTCACAAGGTCACCTCTCTTTCTGACATGAATAGATTTCAGTGCTGGCAACAGATACTTGAATTGCACCGAAAAGTATCTGAAACACAGTGAAGAGAAGATCTAGTAGTTCAAAGCCATAGGAACGGCCACCAGTTCAGATGTAAATTTGGAAAGAACTCTGTTCAACGTGGTAAGATCTCTCTACTTTTAGTTTTGGAAAGACAAAAAAAGCATTACCTTCAAACCCGTTGTTAAGAACGGAACCATATGCACAGACTTTCAAATAATTTGGGTTGCGATCATCACTATGAGATTTAACGGATGCAGAGACAACAGGTCCATTGCATTTTTTTTTTCAAATGTGTATAATGTGTCAAAATTGCAAAGTTCCCATTATTAGGGACTGCACTGAATTATATCCGAGCGGTTGTAGTTTTGGGGTTCAGTATCTAAATTCTTTAATAGATCAGATGTGTAGGTGCTTATTGTTGTTAGAGAATTTATTTGTTGTGCTCTTTCAGGAAAGTGAGTGATTTTAATTCTGTTTCCATAATATTGGAATTCTGGACTTTATAAAACATCTTTCTGTCGCCAGTTTCTTGTGTTTCTCAAAAGGTAGTATTCAAGTTCTATAGAAGTTGTCAATATCGATGTTCCTCAAAAGTAGTATTTCAAGTTCTATAGAAGTTGTCAGTGTCGATGTTCAAAAGGTAGAATTTCAAGTTCTATAGAAGTTGTCAATGTCGATGTTCCTCAAAAGGTAGAATTTCAAGTGCTATAGAAGTTGTCAATGTCGATGCAGGAACAGGGACACCATGTGCAAGCTTATACGCTGTACTGTCAGTGCTCGGTAATTTCCTTAACAACTGCTTTGGCGCAGAAAAAAATCACTTCCTTGGGATAGGATAATTTTGAACGCACCAATGCTTTTGCTGCATGATTGAGTATTTGCGTGTCCTTTCCCCATGGTTGTTGACTTACTATTTTTCAAAATATTCAAACTTGTTCTACCTTTGTGTGTGTGCGTGCGTGCGTGCGTACGTGTGTGCGTGCATGTATACTTGCGTGCGTGCGTGTGTGTGTGCGTGTGCTTGTGTGCGAACGTGCGTGCGATCGAGCGTGGGAATACAGTAAGCACATATTTGTACACATAAAAGAAATTAAATCAGACATACAAGCAAAGTGTTTGCGTGCGTGCGCGTGTGTGTGTGGCTGTATGTGTGCACGCATTTGCGTGCGTGTGTGTGTGTTTTAATGTGTGCTTAGATTTCAACATGTAAAAGAAATGAAATCGAACACACCAGCGCACACGGTGATACATACTGCAAACTCATTTTCAACACTTTCTCGGAGAAGATCGTACTATTTTTTAATCAATCAAAGATGGAGTCCAGATATAGGACTATCGATCACAAATAGCCAAATGTATCTTCTGAATAACAAAACATCGAGCAAAAATTCAATAAATATGTATTCCTTGAAATATGTGAAAATTAGCCACTGGACAAATTAACAGAGTGTTGGAGTTCAGAGACCACGGATCTTTAGGGTAAGGAGTGTGGGGGAAGGGGGGGGGGGGGTTCAGTCGACCTTTCATTTGCAGTGATAAATAACCCTTCCTTCCTGCTCAATTTCCGGAGCCCCTCTTAAAGGTCTGACTCTTATTTTGCCGGTTCCAGATTCTCACCCAGCCACAGCCACACCCATCCAGTCACAGCCTCTGTCCAGCGGTTCCAGGAAGCTGCCCAAGACAAAGGAGACTGCTGCTGAATGGTGTTCTGTGGTGACTGTTCTAACCCTGTCGAGGACACCGCTTATACAGAACGCAACTGACTCGGTACACCACTTACCACATAGGTCACCACCTCCTAGGCACACAGTCACGACGCAGGATACCACTCACAATAGAGACCACCTGTCAAAAAACGAAACGAAACAAAACACAACAATACAAACAAAACACAACAATACAAACAAAACACAACAAAACACAAAATACAAACAAAACACAACATACGAACAAAACACAACAATACAAACAAAACACAACAATACGAACAACAATACAAACAAAACACAACAATCAAACAAAACACAACAATACAAACAAACAAAAACCACTATCTTGGATCCGTCCTTTGAATTTGTCCGTTGAAGAAACCATTGGTTCCTTTTTTTTCAATCAGGGGAAGGAATACTTGGTACAAACAGATGAGGCTACTTCCCTTTAATTTGTAGACCAAGGAAGACACGGAACGCCAACGTTTACATGACTTAATAAGGTACGGAAATAGGACACGGAGCATACATTACTTGAGAGTTTTACTATGCTAACAAACTATATCACTTCATAGCTAGTTGAGTGGTTTGTTCGTTTGGGGTATGGTTTTTTTCATCTGATGCAGAGGGGGAAAAATGCCGGGTTACATTCTCACTGCCTAGTCACTAGAGAGAAAGGTTCAGGAGAAGAAAGGCAAGGGTAAGGTTAATGTTGCTTCTAGCCCAGCCTACCACAAAGGCCCCTACCAGGGCTGTGGCCGCATTGAAGTCAACTGACACGTCATCAGAAGAAAGGCCGGAACAGGACGCCAAACACACTATGAAGAAGGAGAAGGAATGCATGAACGTGTTTATTGCCCGTGAGAATTTGGCCTTGACGCTTGACCCCCTTATCACCAACCCTTAGTCCCATCCCCACCCCCCACCCCCGACTCTATCCCCCCTCCCCCCCCCCCCCCCTTCCACTCCACCCCATCCTCTGATTTTGACACCAGAGTTGTCTGCCTTCTGTCCCCGACCCCGATACTCCACGTGGTCTCAGAAGACTCCCACCCTTCCAGGACGATGGCAGTCCCACTCCCTGCCGTTCATACCGTCAGTGTCAGACCCTTCATCACGTCATCATCACCATCCTCCTCATCATCAACATCACTCGTTATACCATCGTCGTCTCTTATCGCGACGACCCTTCCGGACCGGCCTCTAATCCCACATATCGGCCGACCTCTTCGCGCAGTTGCTGCAGTAGTGTACCGAGTCCTTCAGGTTGCTCCAGAACAGGGTAGCAGGCAGCAACACCTGGTTACAATAACACCGAGATTGACTGGAATGGTCAGGTTGAAGTGGACAGCTACTCCTTTAATGACACAACAATCATATTGGATGAATTGCCAAGAAACCATTGGTTCTTTTTTCATTCAGAAACATGCAAGGCTACATCTTAGAGAACACAGACAGGAGTTAATGACTAGGTACAATACACGGTACTTCTTGAGAGTTTACATGAACACATTGACATCATACAGGAGTCTATGCGTTATCTGATGTACGAAAAATGCGTGGATTCTCAGTTACTACAGAGAAACAAGGTTGATGGATGAGGTACAGTGGACATGTTGTTCTCATCTCCATGGAAGTGAATGCCGTTGACAGTGACAGATGGGACAGAAACATATGGAAAGGTCAGGTGAATGCATAATGTTGTACTGCACCTACCAAGTGCACTGATCAGGTTGACTGTGGACATATGGTATCATCTGACACCAGAGAATGCCTTGACATACGGCCAATTACACACATTCAGAGGAAGATGCGTCAGGTTTGACAGTGACATCATGGCCTGACAGCAACCACCATGATGAATGGTCAGTTGACAGTGACATGATAGCTGACAGACACACCATTGACAGGAATGGTAGTTGACATGACTGATGGTGACATACACCAGGTTACTGGCACGTGGTTGACAGTCCACATGATGTGACATCAACCACCAGTATGAACGTCAGGTTGACAGTACATCGATGTGACACAACACCGTTGATAATGGTCGGTTGACAGTGCACAAATGGTACAGTAACACCAAGGTTGACTGGAATGGTCAGGTTGACAGTGGACATGATGGTGACAGTACACAAGTTGACTGATGGTCAGAGTGACAGTGGACATGACCTGTGACATGACAACCGGATTGACTGGAAGGTCAGGTTGACAGTGGACATGATGGATGACAGACACCAAGGTTGACTGGAATGGTCAGGTTGACAGTGGACATGATGGTGACAGTAACACCAGGTTGACTGAATGGTCAGGTTGACAGTGGACATGATGGTGACAGTAACACCAAGTTGACTGGAATGGTCAGGTTGACAGTGGACATGATGGTGACAGCAACACCAAGGTTGACTGGAATGGTCAGGTTGACAGTGGACATGATGGTGACAGTAACACCAAGGTTGACTGGAATGGTCAGGTTGACAGTGGACATGATGGTGACAGTAACACCAAGGTTGACTGGAATGGTCAGGTTGACAGTGGACATGATGGTGACAGCAACACCAGGTTGATGGAATGGTCAGGTTGACAGTGGACATGATGGATGACAGTAACACCAAGGTTGACTGGAATGGTCAGGTTGACAGTGGACATGATAGGTGACAGTAACACCAAGGTTGATGGAATGGTCAGGTTGACAGTGGACATGATGGTGCATAACACCAAGGTTGACTGGAATGGTCAGGTTGACAGTGGACATGATGGTGACAGCAACACCAAGGTTGACTGGAATGGTCAGGTTGACAGTGGACATGATGGTGACAGTAACACCAAGGTTGACTGGAATGGTCAGGTTGACAGTGGACATGATGGTGACAGCAACACCAAGGTTGACTGGAATGGTCAGTTTGACAGTGGACATGATGGTGACAGCAACACCAAGGTTGACTGGAATGGTCAGGTTGACAGTGGACATGATGGTGACAGTAACACCAAGGTTGACTGAATGGTCAGGTTTGACAGTGGACATGATGGTGACAGCAACACCAAGGTTGACTGGAATGGTCAGTTGACAGTGGACATGATGGTGACAGCAACACCAGTTGACTGGAATGGTCAGTTTGACAGTGGACATGATGGTGACAGTAACACCAAGGTTGACTGGAATGGTCAGGTTGACAGTGGACATGATGGTGACAGCAACACCAAGGAATGGTCAGGTTGACAGTGGACATGATGGTGACAGCAACACAAGGACATGGTCAGGTTGACAGTGGACTGATGTGACAGTAACACCAGGTTGACTGGAATGGTAGGTGACAGTGGACATGAGGTGACAGCAACACCAAAGGAATGGTCAGGTTGACAGTGGACATGATGGTGACAGCAACACCAAGGTTGACTGGAATGGTCAGTTTGACAGTGGACATGATGGTGACAGCAACACTACAGGAATGGTCAGGTTGACAGTGGACATGATGGTGACAGCAACACCAAGGTTGACTGGAATGGTCAGGTTGACAGTGGACATGATGGTGACAGCAACACAAGGAATGGTCAGGTTGACAGTGGACATGATGGTGACAGCAACACCAAGGTTGACTGGAATGGTCAGGTTGACAGTGGACATGATGGGGACAGCAACACCAAGGAATGGTCAGGTTGACAGTGGACATGATGGTGACAGCAACACCAAGGTTGACTGGAATGGTCAGGTTGACAGTGGACATGATGGGACAGCAACACAAGAATGGTCAGGTTGACAGTGGACATGATGGTGACAGCACACCAAGGTTGACTGGAATGGTCAGTGACGTGGATGATGGACGACACAGAATGGTCGTGACAGGACATGATGGTGACAGCAACACCAAGGTTGACTGGAATGGTCAGGTTGACATGATGGGGGCGGGGGGGGATCATGATGGGGACAGCAACACCAAGGAATGGTCAGGTTGACAGTGGACATGATGGTGACAGCAACACCAAGGTTGACTAGAATGGTCAGGTTGACAGTGGACATGATGGGGACAGCAACACCAAGGAATGGTCAGGTTGACAGCATACATGATAGTGACTCTGGCACGGACAATGCCATTGGATAATCAAGCTGGCAATGGACATCATGGTTACCGTGCCACTGATCATAACTTGGATAGTCATTATTGCACTGGACCTTTGATAGTGACAGTGATACAATTATATTCGATATTCGATAATTCGGTTGACAGTGGATATTCTTGTAACAGTGACACTGACAACGATTCTTTGGATAGTCTAGTCAGCAGAGGACCTGATGAAGAAAGTGACAGTGACAACGACTCAGGATAGTCAGGTTGATAGTGGACATGATGGTGACAATGACATTGCCAATAACTGTGAATAGTCAAGCTTGAAATGGGCATGATTGTGACAGTAACACTGACAATGGCAGCGGATAGTCGGAGTTTAAGTTTGACGTGATGGTGACAGTGACAATGACAACGTCAGTGAATAGTCACGGTTAGCAGTAGACATGATAGTGACAGTGACACTGACAACAACACGGGATAGTCAGGGTTGACAGTAGACATGATGGTGACAGTGACACTGACAACAACACGGGATAGTCAGGGTTGACAGTAGACATGATGTGACAGTGACACTGACAACGACACGGGATAGTCAGGGTTGACAGTAGACATGATGGTGACAGTGACACTGACAACGAACACGGGATAGTCAGGGTTGACAGTAGACATGATGGTGAAGTGTACCAACAAGCATGGATAGTCAGTGACGTGGACATGATGTGCAGTGATACTAACTGACAGTGATAGAGTCATTGACTGTGACATGATGTTGAACAGTGACATGACAAGACAGGCAGGGTTGACAGTATATGGTGTATATGGCCTAACAAGGATGTATGTTTAATTAGACATCATGGTGATTAGTATAACTTGCAACGCCGGGTATAGTATCCTGGTTTGACATAGCATTGTATATACCAGCTACACACGAGTATACGGTATACCGTAGCTCGTATGGTGCATTAGTTGAATACCCACGGTTGTCGGTGCGTTAGTTACCGGATTTCAGTGATTGCATAGACACGAGTCGTTGACTGTGCATGATGTGTTGACCCTGGGTTTTGTCAGGGTTGTAAGCTAGACTTGGTGAATTGCCACTTGAACTCCTTCTTAGTGCATTGGTGATACTGGCTCTTCAGAATGGTAGTCAGGTTGCGTACTGTGGTGTATTTAATACCGAACGGGATAGCAGGGTGACATCTTGTGTGTAGTGACACTACACTAGCTGATTAGTATGGTTGTACATGACATGATGGTGTATGTACACTGACACGACACGGATGTAGGGTTGCATACTCATTTATGATGTGATATGACCCCAACGCATTCGGGTTACATGTATACATGGCTCTTCGCTGATATGACAACCACACGTAGTCAGGTGTGTACCCGTAACATTATGAAGTGAATTGACAACGAACATGGGAGCAGGGTTGACAGTGAAACATGATGGTGACAGTGACCTAAAATACACTGGATAGTTGGGGTTACAGTAGACATGATGGTGACAGTGACACTGACAATGACAGATAGTCGGGTTGACAGAGACATGATGTGACTAGTGTCACTGGCAATCGACATGTATATCAGGTTGACTAGTAGATAGCATGGTGAAGTGTACACTGGCAATGATAGTCCAAGCTGGATGGCATGATTGGTGCAGTGTACACTGACATTGATGAGTCTTTTCAGTGATCATGATGTGACATGGCATTGACAATGATTTGCAGGTGCCAGTGTTGAATGTGTATATTGCTCTTCCAGTGATACAGAATTGACCTTTCGATGTCAGGTTAAGACTTGCATGGGTGATATTATACCTTGGCTTTTAGTATGGGATTGCAATTAACAGTATAGTATACTGTTACGTGATTATACAGGCCTTTAGTCGTTGACGGTTTACATGATGGCATAACCAGTCTCTGAGGAATGTTAAAGTTCTTGTGATTGGGCATGAAGTGACATGCTTCGGAATTGTCCATCCTGGACCGTGCATTGGTATACGTGGCTCTTACAGTAAGTGACCTGGATTTCAGGTTTAACAGTGGACTGAATGGTGTATACAGTAACACTGCAGATGTGTACACGTGACCTGTCTGTGTATGGTTATCAGGTGACGGATGTTTTACAGTGTCATGTAAATGTACCCTGAACGTTCAGTTACATGTTACACTGGCTATGCTAGTACGACCAGTCTCTAGTACGTGTGTACCAACTGAGATCATTGAATGACATGGAGACAGAGTTGACTGTGAAAATGATGTGACAGTGTCATTAATATTGACATTGGATAGTTGGGGTTAACAGAGGACATGATTGTGACAGTGACGCTGACATTGACTTTAGATAGTCGGGCTGGCAGTGGGGACATGATAGTGACAGTGTCACTGGCAATGACTTGATATAATCAGAGTTGACTGTGGAGATAATGGTGACAGTGACACTGACAATGACATTCCAAAGATTGGTACTGGGCATATTGGTGACAGTGACACTGACATTTGATGAGGCTGGCAGTCGACATGATGGTGACATGGCATTGACAATGATTTTTGATGATCGTGTTGACAGTACTACATGACGATTCCAGTGACATACAGAATGACATCGGATGATCAGGTTCACAGTGGACAAATGGTGACAATGACAATAGTGACTTTTGAGAGGTAGGTTGGCAATATACACGATGTTGACAGTTACGTTGACAATGACAGTGAATAGTCAGTTGACGGTGAACATGATGGTAACAGTGACTCTGACGAGGAATGTGAAAGTTCGTAGTGAACATGATGGCGACACTGACAGTGACAGTGACCTGGATTGCAGGTTCCCAGTGGACGGAATGGTGTACAGTGACACTGACAGTGACAGTGACCTGGATTGCAGGTTCACAGTGGACGGAATGGTGTACAGTGACACTGACAGTGACAGTGACCTGGATTGTAGGTTCACAGTGGACGGAATGGTGTACAGTGACACTGAGAATGACACTGGAGTGTCAGGGTTGACAGTTGACATGATATGACAGTGACGCTGGCAATGCTTTCAGATGGTCAAGGTTGACATGGGGGTGATGGGTGACTGGCAGTTGACATGACAATGAAAGTGACACAGATGGTGACGTTGGAAAGTGAAGTTGACAGTGGACATAGTGGTGACAGAGACACTGGCAATGCCTTCGGAATCAGGGTGGACAGTAGAAGTGATGATGATGATGATGATGATGATGATGATGATGACGATGATGATGATGATGATGATGATGATGATGATGTGACACGAACGACAATGATAGTGCTGACATAGAATGATGATGATGACATGAAATGATATGAGTGACTGGAATGATATGTGATGAGTTGATATGAGAGGTGCAGAGATCGACAATGACTGATTAGATGATGGTGTGTCGTATGATGTCAGTGACCTGAAAAGATTGATAGTGTAGAAGTTGATGCAGTGATACTGATAACACTTAAGTCAGATTGACGATAGGTCGAGGTGACAGGAACATAAGATTGATTCGATAGTAAGGTTGAGTAAATGATACTGACAGTGAACTGACAGTGATTGTGATGTCAGGGTTGACATACGATGATGGTGGCAGTAGACACTGACAATGACTTGAATCTTCAGATGATCGTGGACATGATGAAGTCAGTGACACTGACAAGACTTGAAGTCGTCATGAGGTTAGTGACAGTGATGAACGAGTGAACGACAATGGCATGGATTCATGCACGACAGTGATGTGACAGAAAAGAATTGACTTTCGTGAGGGTGACAGAAACACGGTGATGACAGTGATATTGACAGTGACTTTGGATATGCAGGGTACAGTGACGGTGATGGTGGCAGTGAACTGACAATGACTTGGATCTCAGATGACAGTGGACATATGAAGACATGACTGAAATGCATTGACAGTCTGTAACGGGACATGATGACGACAGAGTGATATGACAATGCATTGATGATCAGATTGACAGTGGACATGATGATAGTGACTGTATTAAAGGCATTGGATAATCAGGTTGACGGCGGACATGATGACGACAGAGTGATATGACAATGGCATTGGATGATCAGATTGACAGTGGACATGATGATAGTGACTGTATTAAAGGCATTGGATAATCAGGTTGACGGCGGACATGATGACGACAGAGTGATACTGACAATGGCATTGATGATCAGATTGACAGTGGACATGATGATAGTGACTGTATTAAAGGCATTGGATAATCAGGTTGACGGCGGACATGATGACGCAGGTGATATAAAATATGATTGGACAGTCAGTTGACAGTGGACTGAATGATGTGACTGTATTAAGGGTGGGCAATACATTGAGGCGGTTTGAGAATGATATACTGACAATGGTTGATATGACAATGACAGTGGGAAAGATGAAGTGACAGTATGAAGGCGAAATGACAGTTGACGGTGGACAATGTGACGTTGGACTATCTCACATTGGGACAGTCAGGTTGACGGTGGCAGTGACACGCAAAGGCTGAAATAACATTATGGGCGGTGGGCATGGATGTCTGTGTGATAGACATTGACTGTGAGAGTTTACAGTAGACAGATGGGGGCGGTGAATGACAATGAGTTTTTTGATTTAGTTAGGGAGCTGACAGTGACACTGACCCAAAGCTTGATGAGTCAAGGGTTTGGCAGTGGAAGTGAATTTGGTGTACTGACATTGACATGAGGCCGGTTGGCTGCGGTGTGATGGTTGGGACCCGTACACACTGACATCGAGGTGATGGTTGACAGGGAAAAACAATGACAAAAATTTTCTGGGTAGATGGGGGTTGAAGCGGGAAGATGGTGACAGAACAACAATGACTCGAATGCAGGGTAGACAGAGAAACGGCAAATGGTGACACTTGGACTGATTAAGTGATGTTGGATAGTCTCAGTTGATGTGAAGGTATAATGGCAGCACTGGCACTTAAATGGTATTGGATAGTCAGAGTTGACAGTGGAAATGATGGCGACACTGTAATTGACAATACCATTGAATAGTTAGGATTGACAATGGACATGACGGGTGGTAACACTGACAATGATTTTACTCGTCAGATTGACAGTGAAGGTGATGGTGACAGTGATACTGACAATGACAGTGGATAGTAAGGATTGACAGTGGAGGTATGGTGACAGTGATACTGACAATGACAATGGATAGTAAGGATTGACAGTGGAGGTAATGGTGATAGTGATAATGACAATGGATAGTAAGGATTGACAGTGGAGGTAATGGTGATAGTGATACTGACAATGACAATGGATAGTAAGGATTGACAGTGGAGGTAATGGTGACAGTGGAGGTAATGGTGACAGTGAGGTATGGTGAGTGATACTGACAATGACAATACATAGCAGGATTGACAGTGGAGGTAATGGTGACAGTGATTACTGACAATGACAATGGTAGTAAGGATTGACAGTGGAGGTAATGGTGATAGTAATCTGACAATGACAATACATAGTAAGGATTGACAGTGGAGGTAATGGTGAGATAGTAATACTGACAATGACAATGGATAGTAAGGATTGACAGTGGAGGTAATGGTGAGATAGTAACATCACAATGGATAGTAAGGATTGACAGTGGAGGTAATGGTGACAGTTATACTGACATGACAATGGATAGCAAGGATTGAGAGTGGAGGTAATGGTGACAGTGGAGGTAATGGTGACAGTGATACTGACAATGACAATGGATAGTAAGGATTGACAGTGGAGGTAATGGTGACAGTGGAGGTAATGGTGACAGTGATACTGACAATGACAATGGATAGTAAGGATTGACAGTGGAGGTAATGGTGACAGTGGAGGTAATGGTGACAGTGATACTGACAATGACCATGGATAGTAAGGATTGACAGTGGAGGTAATGGTGATAGTGATACTGACAGTGACAATGGATAGTAAGGATTGACATTAGAGGAAGACGAATGTGAGGCTGTGGACTGACTTTTATTATACATTCCGGTGCCGGCCAACCCTGAGAGATACAGACACCTGCAGTGCTGGTCAGGAAAGGTCAGCAACACTCCCGGAGATGCATTAATTAAGTGGATGAAACTCGACTGCGTGATCCCAGTCTTCCCAACTGACCCTACGGCAAACTCAGCCCCGAGTAGGAGCCGGTCGTGGCAGAAAAAAATCTTATAAATAAATGATTCTGGTGGGAGTCGAACCCTTGGACCATTTTCCACTTGAAGGTTCATATGTTTTGTTGGTGTTGTTGTTTTTGTTTTTAGTTTTTTTTTGTTGTTGTTTGTTTTGTTTTTGTTTTGTTTTTGCATTATCTAGTTGCATGGATGCTGCATCCGCCGTTTGTTCCGAATTGGCACGACTAATCCGAATGAAAACTTGATACATTCGTCCTGGGGGCTATAACTTTCGTCTTATTGCCCAGTTTTGACCAAACTCAAGGCTGTAGTTCTTGTGTGGTCTTGCTGACAGTGCTAGTGACGCCAACGAGGAAACGAACGCGGGTGAGAACTGGCCTCCTTGACAGGGATAATACATCGGCAGACACTTTCATGGCGTAGGGTTTGGTGACAGTGACTTTGACAATGACTCTTGGTACAGTGATAGTACAGACAGATGTCACAAGAACTGACACACGTAAGAATTGTCAGTGACAGCAACAACAATAACGGTAAACTATTGACGTCATCATTCTTATGGTCATTTATGACCAATTCTATAATGTTGGTGAAATGATGATTATGATCATGTTGCTGCTGCTGCTGCTGCTGCTGCTGCTGATGATGATGATGATGATGATGATAATGTTGTTGTTGTTGTTGCTGCTGCAGCTGCGCTGCTGCATGTGGGTGATGATGATGTGGATTTATTTTCTGCTAGTTTTATTATAATTTTTCTCCCTTTGCAAAAGAAAAAAATAGTCTTAAAAATGCAGGGTGATGAACTTTGAATTTAAAAAAAAGACTAGAGGGACACCCAGGAGAGCGCAGACCTCTTGCATACAAATCTTTTTTTCACCGGGAAATTGTAGTATCTTTGGACACATAGAGTTACTTCCCCTGCATTTTTTCAATAAAATACGGAAAATAAGAAATACCTACAAAATCACACACAAAACGTTTAATAACCCATTTCAGAAATATATTTATCTCTTTTCACTGATCGTCATCGTTTCGTAAACAGTAATTCATGTGGTTCATTTTCAGAGGAAGAGATGTACTAATGTTGGTGAAGGGATCACGAATTTGCTTTCCGATCCCAACCTGCACCGCGGATTGGCAGTTATAGGTAAGAGTTATGTCCCCTGGACCACATTCCATCTCTCCACCAAGTTTCACAATAGTTTGGTTGTTTTTCGTTTTCAATTTAGAAACTACGATCTTGCTGACGGACGAACCAACAACCAAAAAAAACATTCGTGAGTGACAACATAACCCGCTTGGCGGAGGTAACAAGAATTGTCACCGGCAATGTCGGTGTTGACAACAACAGGAGGCCAGACTCCTGCCAGTGAGAGTTTCAGTTTCATCAACGAAGTGTCACTGCGTGCGGACTAGTCCATATACGCTACACCAAATCTGCTAAGTTTTAGAGACCAAACTGCGCATAATTTAAAGCTGATGGATAAATGAATTAATAACTCAGGCGAGAGAATTGAAGAGAGGGTCTCGTGGCTATGACTAGCAGATGTCTGACCTACGCATCAGCCCAATGCGCTTGGTCAGACCTTGAGTACCTGCTAACACTGGTTCGCCATTATTATGAGTGGTTATGTGTGAGGTGAGTGTACACGTGTGTGTATGGGTGTGTGGGTATGGGCCCGTGTGTGTGTTGTGTGTGTGTGTGTGTGTGTGTGTGTGTGTGTGTGTGATGTGTGTGTGTGTGTGTGTGTGTGTGATGTGTGCGCGCGTGTGTGTGTGTGTTGTGTGTGTGTGTGTGTTGTGGTGTGTGTGTGTGTGTGTGTGTGTGTGTTGGTGTGTGTGATGTGTGTGGGTGTGTGTGTGTGTTGTGTGTGTGTTGTGTGATGTGTGTGTGTGTTGATGTGTGTTGGTGTGTGTGTGTGTGGTGTGTGGTTGTGTGTGATGTGTGGTGTGTGTGTGTGTGTGGGGGGGGGGGGGATGTGTGTGTAGTGAGAGTACTGACCCGGCAATGATCACAGCAAAGGCGGTTAACTTTCCCCGGAGTCCCATCTCCTGGTCCACGCTGGTGGTGGTAGAGGACTGGCAGAAGGGGCACTGCAGGCTCACCGGGTTGGGGGACATGGCGCACGTTATGTTGGGTGGAAACCCCATCGACATCTGAGCCATCTGCATGGGCACTGAACCGGACACAGAGGTCAACGTACCGCGTCAGCATCATCGTGATCATGGTCATCAGCAGCACGGTGGTCGTCGTTATTATCGTCGTCATAATCATCATGGTCATCATCAACATCATGGTCTTAATTATCACCGTCATCAGGGTCGTCGTCATCGTCATGGTCATCGCAATCATCGTCATCATCATGGTCATCACCGTCATGGTCTTCGCCATTATCGTGGAAACCACCATCAAACTCGTCATCATCGCCACCGTCATGGACGTCATCATCATCATCATATCATAATGGCCGTCATCATAATCACAGTCATGGTTGTCATGTCATTATCCTCATGGTCGTCATGACCATCACTATCATGTTAAAAATTAAAAAAAAGTAAAAACCAAGCAAGCTTTTACATAGTGTACCTTTCAGGGTATTTACATTCTACAAGATTAGCAGTAGACTGTAATCAAGAGGATGCAAGAATATCAAACAGTATTGTTCTAGTGAAAGAGACAAACAATCATATATGTAAACTGGACATAAGCTTAAGCTTAAATACATCTATCTTTTAAAGTTAACTGGAAAAATCGCACAGGTTAAGTTAGGTAAGTGACTTACTTTAACAGTAATGTTCGATGAGGTGCACAAACAGTCAACATCAACTGGAACCTCATGCCCTCATGCGGTCAGGTTAAGAGTTTTATAATGTTTCAAACGTTAATCTACTGAAAAACCTCAGTTAGAGCCAAAACCAGGCACGCTTAAACATAAAAGATCAAGATCGCCTCTAAATCAAGTTGCTCAAAGCTGCAAACAGCAGCCAAGGTCCGAACTCTACTCACGTGGCATCAAGCTTGGACAACATCAGCCGACCTTAGTCTCACACCATGCAAACCATCAAGATCAAAGTCTTTTGCATCCGACAATCAAGATACAAGCGCTGCGCTTCACACACACACACCACGCACCCACCAGCACACCACACACAAACAACGCACCCGCACGCGCGCACGCGCGCACACACACACAACACACACACACAACACACACACACACACACAACGCACGCACGCACGCACGCACGCACGCCACACACGCACACACACACACACACACCACAACACCACACCTACTTGTTTCAGTGACAACATTGTGCTGCTCCCAAATGAAAGTCTGACAGAAAAAGTCATATAGTAAAGAAAGGGTTTGTTAATCTATGTGTTACCACTGCTGATAATTTCCATCAACTCTGCCCAGACCTTCTGTGTGTGTGTTGGTGTGTGTGTGTGTGTGTGGTGTGTGTGTGTGTGTGGTGTGTGTTGTGTGTGTGTGTGTTGTGTTTCGCGCGCGTGTGCGTGCGAGTGTGTGTGTGTGGTGGTGTGTGTGGTGTGTTTCGCGCGCGGTGTGGTGTGCGAGTGTGTTGGGGTGTGTGGTGTGTGTTGCGTCTCTCTCTCTCTCTCTCTCTCTCTCTCTCTCTCTCTCTCTCTCTCTCTCTCTCTCTCTCTCGTTTTGACAACGACTTATTTTCTGATTACACAGCCTTCTTTAAGCCTGCCTTTAAACTGTCCAAACAGGGGAGACGATCAGGAGGGGTTGTTTGTTTGCTAAAAGTACATTAATTTTGCCCCATTTATACAAATCATTAATGTGAAATTTGTAACGCTTGTGTGTTTTTGATTGATAAGCAACTGTTTGGCACTACAAAAGATATAATCTATTTTTGTACAATTATGTTCCTTCAGAAGGATCACCTTTTTATTCTTACTTTGATCTTGAAAATGGAATACTTTTGTTGGAAGAAAGTTTACAGGATTGTCTAATGGAACGGGATGCGCATATTATCTTATGTGGTGACTAGATTCATTTTTCAGACCCTGCCATAGATATACAATATAAAAGTCACTCACTTGATTATGGTCGATGTTCAGAAGACTGTCATATAAATAATTATGGAAAAGCATTATTAAACATGTGCACTGCTTTGAGTTTGAATATTTTAAATGGAGTGTGTAATGGTGACCTTGAAGGTAACTACACATACATTTCTGAAACAGGTAGTAGTGTGACTGATTATTTTATTTTGTCGAATGATCTGTTCTCTGTCGTGTGTGATTCCTGTGAACTTTGTGTTGCTGAACGTATTGACTCTGACCACATGCCTGTTTATTTTTCTGTTGTTTTTCCTAACGTAAATATGGTTGAGGATAACACTGTCAACAATCAGGTCATTGAAACGTTTGTGTGGAACAGTGATAATAGCCAATTATTTCAAGATAATATGTTGTCAGAAACTGCTAGCATAAGATTTAATATAGTTATGACTTTGATTGATGTTGACATAAACAGAGCGCTGGATGAGTTTAATGAATGTATGAGAGGACGTGCCGAATGTATGGAAAAAACATATTTATGTTAATAAAACTGATAAAAAGGATGACTGGTTCGACCAGGAATGTAAAGCAAGTAAAAGAAATGTTCGAAAACTGCTACGACATTATAACAGACGTCCAGCAGACACTACAGCCTGCTCTGAATATACAATAGCAAGACGTGAATATAAAAACTTGTTGGAAAGAAAAGAAAAGCTCTTTAATAAGGTGCTATTGGATAGACTTGAGAGTTCCATACGTAATCAGCTCTTTAATAAGGTGCTATTGGACAGACTTGAGAGTTCCATACGTAATCAGAGAGAGTTCTAGGATAATGTACATAAACTGTCCTTTAAAAGAAAACAACCAAGAAATAGCATTAATGTTGAGACCTGGTTTTATCGTTTTAAATCATTATTAGAAAAAGAAACATTGGATTGTAATACGAACGAAAACATAGGTGAGCATGATGATGTTGATGGTTTCATGAATCGTCCAATTTCGGTGGAAGAAGTGTTATACGCTTTCAGAAAGTTGAAAAGTCGCAAAGCAGCTGGACCTGATGGTATTATTAGTGAATTATACAAGAATTTTTGTGATCACGTGCTCCAGTTCTTCTTAAAATTATTTAACACACTGTTTGATAAGGGTATCTTTCCTCGAGATTGGAGTGAATCTATAGTTTTACTATTGTTTAAGAAAGGTGATGTGAATAATCCCAACAATTACAGAGGTATATCCCTTAGTGATATTAGTAGTAAATTATATGGTACAATTATTAATGTTAGATTGCAGGAATGGGTAAATGAACATAATATCACAGGTGAGCATCAAGCTGGTTTTAAAAAGGGATATTCAACTATAGATCACATGTTTACTTTGTTAGCCTTGATACAAGAACAATTTTCATTTAATCGTAAACTGTATGTAGCATTCATAGATTTTGAGAAGGCATTTGAATCTATAAACAGAAATTTGCTTTGGCCAATCTTGATAAAAAATTGTGTAAGAGGTAAATTGTACAAGTGTATTAGGAGCATGTATGATAACGTTAAATGTAGGGTTAGGTGTGGCTCTCAACTGACTGAATATATTAACTGTACTGCTGGTGTGAAGCAGGGTGATGTGTGCAGCCCCATATTATTCTCATTGTTTATAAATGAACTGGCCCTAGAAGTATTGAATAATGGTAGGCATGGTGTCATGTTTTCTTATGATGCATTTGAGTTGTTTATTCTTTTACTGGCAGATGATATTGTTCTATTGTCTGAAACCATGATTGGCCTTCAGACCCAGCTTAATAACTTAAGAAATTCAGCACTGGCACTTCAGTTGAACGTTAATATGGAAAAAAGCAACATCATAGTGTTTCGGAAAGGTGGCTTTTTGGGGTGCGAGAGAAAGATGGACTTATAATGGTGTTTTAGTGCCGGTAATACACGTGTATAAATACTTAGGGATTTTGTTTTCACTCGTTTAAGCTTTACTGCTGCTTGCAAGGATCTTGCTAGTAGAGCACAGAGGGGTCTGCTTGGCATCATGAAAAAATTATCTTCAATCAATAACAATTCGTTGACATTATTTGTTAAAATATTTGATTGTCATGTGCAACCTGCTGTACAGTATGGCTCGGAACCGTGGGGACTCAACAGAGCTGCTATATTTTCCGAATCTGTGCACTTATTTGGGTGTAAGCATGAGTACACCCAATGATTTATAATAAACAAGTGGGGTAACTTTAGCTCCCATAAGAAAACCTAACACAGAGTAACTTTTATTCAAGACTGGCACAGCCTTTTTAAACTTGAATAAAGTCAGACAAATACATAGATGAACAATCTAATGGTGTGGGAAAAAACAAGCGCAGGCCAACAACTCAACTGTCTTCATAGTAATCACTTGGCAAAGATTTGGGCTTAAGGGGTGGGGGGGGGGGAGAGGTTTGGAGATGGAGAAACTGGGAATATGAAATTAAGAAAATATATTACAGATATGAAAACTCTTCACTAGCTGCATAAGGGAACCATTGTAATCCATTTTGAAGGCAGATATATTTGGTTCCCTTATGCAGCTAGTGAAGAGTTTTCATATCTGTAATATATTTTCTTAATTTCATATTCCCAGGTTCTCCATCTTCAAATCCCCCTCCTCCCCCCCCCCCCCCCCCACCCCCCCCCCCCCCCCTCCTCAAGTTCAAATCTTTGCCAAGTCATTACTATTGAAGACAGTTGAGTTGTTGGCCTGCGCTTGTTTTTCCCCCCACCATTAGATTGTTCGTCTATGTATTTGTCTGACTTTATCAAGTTTAAAAAGGCTGTGCCAGTCTTGAATAAAAGTTACTCTGTGTTAGGTTTTCTTATGGGAGCTAAAGTTACCCATTTGTTTATTGTTTACTGTTCCCAACCTGATTTCATTTCCAATTCCCAATGATTTAGTTTATGGTGAAACCAACAGATATCCCTTATATTTAAATTCTGCTGTTCAGTGTATTCGTTATTGGTTTAATTTGCTTCAAATGGATGAGTATCGCTTCCTCGTAAAGCATATAATATGTTGTTTGAATTAGATAAGAAAGGAAAGCAAAATTGGGTATCGGATGTACGCACATGTTTATACGAATATGGTTTTGGAGAAGTGTGGATGAATCAGGGTGTTGGCAATGTTGAAGGGTTTATATGTATTTTTCGTCAACGTCTAGTTGATTGCAGATGGCAAAAATGGCATGATCATGTTCAAAACAGTGAAAGATTTAATATGTTTAGGATGTTTTGTTATACACATGAAATAAAAACACACCTTCTGTTGAATATGGATAGTCATTTGAAATATATAACAACGAGATTTAGGCTGGGGATTTCAGAGATAGCGGTGCATCATTATAGATACAGAGAACACAATGAAGCAAATCTGATATGTTGTTTATGCAAAAATTCTAAGGAAGATGAAGTTCATTTTGTTTTATGCTGCCCAGCTCTTAGTAAAATTAGAGAAAAGTTTATTCCCAGCAAATATTATCAATGCCCTTGTATCTTTAAACTCTGCTTGTTGACAGCATCCTCTAAACACAGTAATGTTAGGAATTTATCGCTTTTCTTGTATAAAGCTTTTAAGATCAGAGAAATGATGACCTCGTAATCGTGTATTTCAAATGTCCTATTTCATGAACAAGTTCATTGTTGATGTCTTGTGTTTACTCACCCCCTAAGTGGCTATGGCCTAATGAATAAACCATTCGCATTCACATTCTCTCTCTCTCTCTCTCTCTCTCTCTCTCTCTCTCTCTCTCTCTCTCTCTCTCTCTCTCTCTCTCTCTCTCTCTCTCTCTCTCTCTCTCTCTCTCTCTCTCTCTGCATGCATTAGACAATTTAGCAAGGTGTCTCAATTACTTTCTGTGAAAATCCTTATTTTCATAAACAGGGTGGTCTGAGATCAGCAGAAATCTTTTCCAGTTATGTACCCCATTCAGTTCCTCTTACACCCTCAACACTAAGCTATGGCACAGGTTTGTGACCCCATTCAGTTCCTACAGCCCAACACTACGTCTTGATTGCCAGTTATGTACCCCCATTCAGTTCCCCTTACACCATCAACACTAACGTCCTCTGATTGGCACAAGAAGTGATCGCAATTCTCACTCTCACGTCCCGCGGCGACGAGAAAACATTGTAGACAAAAACCTGCTTTCAACCATTGTTCTCAGGGGACATAACTGTTGAAGAGTTGCAACGTAGTTGAAAATAAAGTGAGGCAGGGAACAGTAAACAATAAACAAGTAGGGTAACTCTTGCTCCCATAAGAAAACCTAACACAGAGTAACTTTTATTTAAGACTGGCACAGCCTTTTAAACTTGAATAAAATCAGACAAATACAAAGACGAACAATCTAATAGTGGGGGAAAAACAAGGGCAGGCCAACAACCCCTCCGTCAGCACAGTAATGACTTGGCAAATGTCAACTTAGGGAGGGGGGGGGGGGGGGGGGGGGGGGGGGGGTTGAAGATGAAGAAAATGGGAACATAAAATTAAGAAAATATATTATAATATGAAAACTCTTCACTAGATGCATGAGGGAACCATCGTTTGGGGGGATGCTGGTGGGTGGTGCTGTTGGATTCTTTTTCGAACCCTTGGTGGTGAGAACACCACAGTATTATGGACTGTGGTGGTCTCTATTTGATGCCAGGAACACAGACACAACCAGCGTGTGTCCCTGAAGAGTCCGATCCAGCGGACGAAAGGCCTAGGAGCAGGTAATACAAATAGATCTGCCTTTGAGAGGGTTTACGATGGTTTCCTCATGCAGCTAGTGAAGAGTTTTCATATTTATAATATATTTTCTTAATTTTATGTTCCCATTTTCTTCATCTTCAACCCCCCCCCCCCCCCCCCCTCCCCAGTTCAAATCTTTGCCAAGTCATTACTGTGATGAGGGAGGGGTTGTTGGCCTGCGCTTGTTTTTCCCCCACTATTAGATTGTTCGTCTTTGTATTTGTTTGACTTTATTCAAGTTTAAAAGGCTCTGCCAGTCTTGAATAAAAGTCACTCTGTATTAGGTTTTCTTATAGGAGCAAGAGTTACCCTACTTGTTTAGAGTTGCAACGTGTTCGTCAAGTTCCATGGGGCAGGCAGGCGGGCACCTCCCGAGCTATCACCCTCACCGTGTACTGACCTGGCTGACCCATGGCCGGCTGGTTGACGGTGGCCACTCCGGCGGTCCCGGGGTTACCGAAGTTGAATCCTCCGTACTGGTTCGTCATGGGCGAGCTGAAGGAACTCATGATGCCAGACACTGCTGTGGTCACAGAGCACAGACACCACCACCATTACCCGTGCTGAGTACATTTTCAGACCCGTTTACCCGAAAACTGTTATTGGCGTACTTTTCTATATAAAAAAAAAGAAAAAAAAAGAAATAGGTGCATTTTCTACAAAGAGTGCGAACAAAATTCCAATTTGTGTAAATCCGGGGATGGGGGTGATTGGGGTATTCGGGGGCGGGTAGAGGAGGGGGGGGGGGGTGGCAGGGCATTCGTTTTCACCTGCTACCACTTAGTCTCTAGAATTTTTTTTCCCCGACGTCTTTTGTTTAGTTCGTGTATTTGTCGTATTTTCGCCAAAACATGTGTACAAAATACGGCGAAATTGTATGGGTAAACAGGTTTGTGTTATGCCAAAAGTAAAGAATGGCATCTGAACCATGATGATATGTCCTGTGCAGAATGACACAGTTCGCTGAGCAGAATGATATATACCACCCTAAATGCAAGAGCCAGTAATATTAATACACCACCTCAAATAATGTGAGATGAAATAATGCAGCACTTGAAAATCAAAATAACTATACTATCCCATATAGTCAAAATCCAATAATACCAGGATCAAAACTTAAAAAAAAAAGTAAAATAAAAGAACCTATCCCACATAGCGGACAGCCAGTAATGCAACACTTAAAACCAAAATGAAATATACACCCCAACATAAAAAATAATGCATCACTTAAAACCAAAATGAAATGTACTCCCCCAAATAATGCAAGATCCCAGATTGCAGCACTGGACTCAAAATTATAAGCACCACCACATAAAATGCATGAGCTGATGCAGCAATACTCAAAACCAAAATAACACTAGAGTCTCCAAATATGCGAAAGCCAATAATTCTAACACCCAGACCACAATATATACTACTCAAAATAATACACAAGACAACTAAACAAGAATGATGCACATGTATGCTATGCAAAGTAATCCTGATCCATTTGAGGGTGGAAAAACTCATTGCCTAGAATTTTACTATAAGAGAAGTATCTGCATACATATCCAGTGTTTCTTGTAAATGATAATTATCTGGACGAAGAACAACATGACTGGAACATTTGCAATAGTTTTGCTGAACACATTCTGGGTCCGTCTTTCGCTCCCGATTTGCAACACGGATTAACACCCAAATTCAAGGCGTTCATCCCTGGTGCACGTTCCATCTTTCTACAAAGTTTCGCTGACATCGGTCATGTGGACATTGCGTAATCCTACATGAACAAACAAACTGGCAAGCGGGTGTGAAAACTTAACCTGCGTAGCGCAGGAAAGGTCAATGACATGACGAGAATGGACAAAAGCAACACAGACAAGCGCGTTTTAATTTGAGCACAATTCTTGATCATAATGACAAAAAGACGAAGGAGGGAGAGAGAGAGAGAGAGAGAGAGAGAGAGAGAGAGAGAGAGAGAGAGAGAGAGAGAGAGAGAGAGAGAGACTCACCTTGGTGCCTGACAAGATAGATCAACGGAATATTTCAATGAAGTTGAGAGAAACATTCCTTTGCTGTTGACTAAATGTGAAAAAAACAAATGAAAGGGAAAAAAATAATACGCAAGACTCATGGGCGGGCGAGTGTGGCATGAGCGCGAGCGCGTGCGCACACAACACACTCGCGTGCGCAAACATTTTGTATAGCCGCCACCACATCCTTCGTAAAATCTGTTCTTTGTGAATAACGAGAAAAACTAATTTCAAGACGAACGAGAGAAAAAAAGCAACAATGTCAATAACAACAAAAATAAATATCAACAGCCCTGTAGTAAACACTCACCTGGTAACGATCACTTAGGCAACGCAAGCACCGATATTGTGATAGAAGCCAACGCCCCCAACGTTGTGAGACCTGTGCGGGAAAGATGCAAAACTCTGACTCAGCTTTCAAATCACGTGACCTCACCACCACCACCAGCAACACCTTCACCTTCACCACCACTACCGTCCTCTTCCTCCGCCCGTTTTGCTCGCTTTGCAGTGACAGTATCTTCATCTGTCTCCTCCACCCCGCCCTCCACCTCCATATCAATGTCCCTCTCCTTCCCGTTCTCTCATCTCCTGTCTCTGCACTCTCTTTACCCATCTCATATACCCCGGGTATTTCTGGGACGCGTTTCTTTGGCATGGCTGTTTTCCTACCTTTTATCTATGTTGTCCAACATTTTCCCCACTCTTCCTACTTTTTAAACTTTCCTCCATTTTTTTTTTTTTTTTTTTTTTTCTATTTCTTGTACCTTTTCCGAATTTCAGCTAGCTTTTCCTACTCTTCCCTATGTTATTTCTAACTTTCTCTATCTATTCTCTCTCTCTCTCTCTCTCTCTCTCTCTCTCTCTCTCTCTCTCTCTCTCTCTCTCTCTCTCTCTCTCTCTCTCTCTTATTGTTACTTTTTGCCTGTTCTATACCTTCTCCGGTTTCCCTTATCTTTTCATGCTTTATCCCTCCTTTCTTTTCTGTGGATTTTCACCTTTTGTTGTTATCATTTCTATCATTTACGACCTGTCTCTTCCCTTGTCCTTACCTTGTTCAAGTTTCCCGAACTTTCCCAACTGCTCCATTTTCCTACTAACGCCTTCGTTTCCTGCTTTTCCTTTCCTGTTCCTGTGTTCACTACCTTTTCTACCTTTTCCCTCTCGTTTTCTTCTTGTCCTACCTTTTTACTGTGTCCCTACCTTTTTCTACTTGTGTTCCCTACCTTTTTCTACTTGTTTCCCTACCTTTTCCGATTTTTGTTCCTACCTTTTCCTCCTTTCCACCTTTCATTTTCCTACTCCTCCCCTTTCCCTTTCCTACTTTTCCCCTTTCCTTTTCCTACTCTTCCCCTTTCGTTTTCCTACTTTCCCCCTTTCATTTTCCTATTTTCCCGCTTTCCTTTTCCTACTTTCCCTCTTTCCTTTTCCTACGTTTCCCTTTCCTTTTCCTGCTTTTCCCTTTCTACTTTTCCCCTTTCCTTTTCCTACTCTTCCCCTTTCATTTTCCTACTTTCCGCCTTTCATTTTCCTATTTTTTCCTTTTCCTACTTCCCCATTTCCTTTTCCTACGTTTCCCCTTTCCTTTTCTACTTTTCCCCTTTCCTTTCCTACTTTCCCCTTTCTTTTCCTACTTTTCCCTTTCCATTTTCATACTTCCCCTTTCCTTTTCAACTTTTCTATTTCCTTTTCTACTCTTCCCTTTTATTTTCCTATTTTCCCTTTCCTTTTCCTACTTTTCCCTTTTCTACTTTTCCTTTCCTTTTCCTACTTTTCCGTTTTACTTTCCTTTCCTTTTCCTACTTTTCGCTTTCCTTTCTATCTTCCTTTCCTTTTCCTATTTTTCCATACCTTTTCCTTTCCTTTTCCTACTGTCCCCTACCTTTTCGTACTTTTCCGTATTTTCTACCTTTTCCTACTTTTCCGTATTTTTCTACTTTTTCCTACTTTTCCGTATTTTTCTACCTTTTCCTACTTTCACTAAATTTCCTGCCTTTTCTTTCTTTTTCTATCTTTTCTACCTTTTCCTTTTACCTATATCTTTATCTACTTTTCCTATCTTTTCCTTTTTGTGTGTGCACTTTTTCCGACGTTTTCTTATCTTTTATTATTTTTCCAGGTTTTTTTTTTACCTTTTTTTTTTACCTTTTTTTTTTACTTCCTTTCACTTTTCCTGTTTTGTTCCATTGTTCTACTTTTCCTTCTTTTTCTGTTTTTTCTCTCCACTTTTCCAACTTTTCTCATGATGTCCTAGTTTCTGTCTTTTTCCTACTTTTTACTATCATTTCCTAACTTTCCCTTATTGTCCCATGGTTTCCTAGCTTTGCCGACATCAACCATCCTCTTCCTACATTTTCCTACTCCATTCCTGTTCCTTTGCCGTTTCCTTCTTTTCCACACTTTTCTTTTTCACATTTCCCCTTTTTTTCATATTTTTCTACTTCCTTTTCCATTTGTTTATGCTTTTTTTTTCACTTATTTAGTTTTTTTTTTCCATTCCTTCAGCTATTTTTCCTCTTTTTTTTTTCTGCCGCCCCTTCCGTTTCTTTCTTTTATCTTCATTTTCCTACTTTCTCCTTCGTACTCCTGCTTTTCCATAATTTTTTTTTCTAATTTCTCCTCTTTTTTTTTTCTATTTTCCCTTCCCCCTTTTCCCCATTATTTTCTATCTGCTCTCTTCCTTTCTACCTGAACATTTCTTTTCCCACTCCTTACTAACCTTTTCTACTTTGACCTTCATTATTATGACTAACACTCTTCCATACCATTCCTACTTTCTCCTCCTGCTTTCTTACTGTCTCCTATCAAAGCTACTGTTACCGCTTTCCCCGTTTCTTCTCCTGCCTTTGTCTGCTGTTCACTACCTTTTTCCAGTTTTCTTTTCTTTTTCTTCTTTTTTTTTTCGTGATTACCACTCGTTTCCACTTATATTTCCAATAGAAAAGGGACAGACGACCGCAGAATTTCTCTTTCTTTCGATTCTTTCTTTCTTTCTTTCTATTCTTCCGTACCATTTCTAGTTTTTATACTTGGCCTTCATAATTATTACTAATACTTACAGTGATGAGAAAACGTTTCGCTGAAAAGAAAAGGAAAACTTGAAGAGAAAGTGGAATATGTTGTTTTTTGTTTGTTTTGTTTGTTTTTTAATCAAGAAAAGAAAAGAAAGAAGAAAAAAAAAAAGAAAGAAAAGAAAGAAGAAAGAAAGAAAGAAAGAAAGAAGAAGAGTGTGGAAAAGTAGGGAACATCAGTGGACAGTAGGAACCGTGGATATGGAGAGAGTAAAGCTGGATCCTTTAGGAAATGAAACGCGGTGCAAACATATCAACGTTTAAACTCTTCATCAGTGCGGGTTTCTGGGGTAAGGTGGAGAAAGTCTGTCACTGAATCCATCACTGAATGCTAGAGAACTGACTCATGGGAAACTCAGTGTCTCTACTAATGGGTTGCTTCACGGAGACCTGATGTCCATTGCTCTCTGTGGGCTGCTTATGCGAGGCTGGAACAACAGGACTATGTGGGTGTGGGTGTGGCTGTGTGGGGGTAACCAGAATGAGCGGCATGGGGGTACCGGGTACCACAACTGGGAGGTCAGAGAGAGGAGACATTGGAAAAAAGACAGACAGACAGGCAGAAGGAAGGAAGGAAAGAAAGAAAGAAAGAAAAGAAGAAACAAAAAGAAAAGAAAAGAAAGAAGGAAAGTAAGAAAAAACAGAAAAGAAAGACAGACAGACAGACAGAAAAGAAAAGAAAGAAAGACAGACAGAAAGAAAAGAAAGACAGACAGAAAGAAAGAAAAAAGAAAAGAAAGAAAGGAGAAGAAAAGAAAAGGTTCACTGAGGGTGAAAGAGCGTCTGAACACACAGTGTAGTGGTCAATGAGAAAACATTTTGCCGACTGAAGGACACATGCTGTGGAACATGACAAAACTTGTATGGCAGAACGATGCATACAGCAACAAGTAGTAAGATGCAATGCCTGCTGAACGACGATACACGTGGTACAACAAACAAACAAAAAGTAGCAAAACGTAGTGCTGATCGAACGGCATGTGTAGCAACATGGAGACAAGCAGTTGGATAACTTGAAACTGTTGTTTAAAAAAAAAAGAAAAGAGAGAGAGAGGAGAGAGAGAGAGAGAGAGAGGAGAGAGAGAGAGAGAGAGAGAGAGAGAGGAGAGAGAGAGAGAGAGAGAGAGAGAGAGCAAAACGACCGATAGTTTGAAAAAGACATGTAGTTAAAAGAACAAAACGTAATTCTGGCTGAGCAACATGGGCCTATGTTATAAAAAAGGAGCAAACGTGGGATAATTCGAACATTTCGCGCAACGTAAATTGGCAAATTGAATGTGGTATTGGCTGAAAGACGCATGTTGCAAAAAGGAACGAACGCAGGATAGTTTGAGCAACACGTGCAGTGAAAAGTAGCAACACGTTGTATAAGCTGAACCACACATGATAGTGAAATGAGGTGTTGGCTGAACAACACTTGCTGTAAAAGGTAGAAAATTTGTAGTCTTGTATGAAAGGCACATATTTTACCAAGTAGCCTACCCATGCGGTGTTGGGTAAAATGACAAACGAGGTACAAAGTCGGAAAACGTAGTATCGACTGAACAAGCCTCGGTGCTTGTATAAGAGGCCCCACCCTTTTGTTGAACCCAATCCCACCACACCCACCCAGTAGGCCTATATGTGTTTCTTCACTTTCGCGCCTTCCGCCTCGCATCTGTATCACATGAACATCACGGAAATTTCTCGTGGAAAAAAAAAAAAAAAAAAAAAAAAAAAAAAGCTTGCGCTGCGGCTGTATAGATGGGATTTAATTGTTCTAATAAACGTAACGTCTGCAACGGAGTTTTCGACCTGCGTCTGTGGGTTTACTGGTTTGTCCGTCTGTCTGTTTGTCAACATGATTACCTCAATACTGCCGAATCGATTTTTTTCCTGTTTCCGGTAGAAAGATAGAAATACTGCCCAAGGACGAGTCTACGAAGATTGAATGGATGCGGTGACAGGTCTACATCCAAGAAAAGACCCAGGAACCGTTTGGCCTAGGCGGATTTACTTGTTTTTTTCCGTTAACAACATTTCACTGGGGAAAAAATCAACCGAGCCGATTTAAACAAAACTTGGTCGAAAGATTAGAACGTAGTTCGAAGTAAGAACCAAGTTAACTTTCGGTGTGGCCCGTGTCGGCGCAAATCCAAAAACCGTCAGTAAAAATTCGCGAGTTGTTTTTTTAAAGGGCTTAGCCCGTGAACCCTCAAATTTTGGTGCGGATTCATGTGCGATCCAGTTAAAGGGGTGTTCACTGTGCCGCCTTTTTACTTCTTGTATTCTTTTTTTCCCGATCTAGTTGAAAAATGAGGCGATGAAAATAGGAACGCCAAAAAAACGTAGAAAACGAATACAAGAAAAAACCGAGCGTTTCGACCTCTTGGGTCTTTTTGGCTAGATAAAACACTCAGGACAACGAAAAGAATGAGCATCACTTATCTTTTTAAAGAAAAAGGATTTTGCGTGAAGTGAATGAAGACAAGTGTTTGCCGTTCATTTTCGTTGTCCTGAGTGTTTTGTATTTGCCTGAAGAAGACCTAAGGGGTCGAAACGGTCGTTTTTTTGTTTTTGTTATTCGGTTTGTCTAATTTTTTGGGGGCTGTTTAATTCAATTTAAAATTTATATATTTTATTATTCCCCCCATATGGCAACCCCTTCTGTGAGGCGTTAATCGCCCCCGATGGTTTTCTTGGTAAAGCCAGAGGGGCCACTTAAGACTCGGGGATCAATGTTGTGGTGTCAAGTTGGGGCAAAGAAAAAATTGAAATAGTTGGAAGGGGGGAAGAAAAAAAAAAATGGGGAAGGATTCTTGAATTTTCGCGAGTGTGAATTATTAGGTCTTGCTCGTGAAAACCGATGCTCTCTTTTTCTCTCTCTCTCGTGAGAAAATGAGGAAAAAACCCCACGCACGACGCCCCACACACACACAACACGCGCGCGCGCGCCTCCCTTCACAAATTTCAGCTTTTTAAGTTTTTTTTATTCTTTACACTGGATTAGCCTAGATCTTTGTAAAATATATCGTTTTTTTTTTAAGTTCTTTTACTCCCCCCCCGCCCCCCCCCCCCAGTCCCCTAATTGTCAATGTTTACATCGCCAATCTTCTTCCCAAAATACTGGTTCATCAAAACGAGTAGGGCCAGCGCGCATGTTAAAAAGTAAATAAAATAACAAAAAATAGTGCGACCAATGTTGGGGCCCCTGGAGCAAATTTGGGAAAAGGGGTCGCACTCGATATTCAAGAAATTAAAAACAGTGGCCAATTAGGCCCCGGTAAAAGTAAAAAAATTCGGGAAGTTAAAATAAAAATCGTCAATATGCAGTCTCAAAAATGTCGTTCAAATTTTGGTTTTTTTTTTTAAAGAGAGCATTTTTGGAATCTTGATGGCACCTGGGAGTGATTTTCCCCAGCCCTACAGAACTAGGATAAAAAGAATGCAAGTGGGTGTAATATTTTTATGCGGGATGGTAAACATTGACCGCCATTGGTCCCCACTTTTATTGAATACTAGTTGCCCCTGGAATATCAATTAGTTTAGCTCTGCCTTTTAAGAGGTGTTAAGTTTGATAAAAGCTCTTCTCTCTTCTAGGGTTTCCATTCTAATTTCCTCATGTTCTTCCTAGCCCTTTTCTCTGATGTGGTTCCTGTTACGAACCGTGCTGCTCTCTTCTGAATCTTTTCGAGGTTATCAATGTCCTTTAGATGGTAAGGATCCCAAACTGAGCAACCATATTCCAGTACTGGTCTAACCAGTGTTTTGTAGCAGTCTATATGTATCTGTTTGTTGTTGTTGTTGCTGCTCAGGGTTCCCACAGGTTGGGAATAGTTGGGAAGGTTTGGGAAAAACGGACGGTCCTTTTCCAGTTGTGAAAGTTTGGGGAAAATGGCATTTGGTGTCTGTGGACTGGGAAGATTTGGGAAAATTGAACAAGCATCTTCAAAAAATTCAAACAAGTGTCTTCAAAAACTCAAACAGGCATCTTCAAAAAACTCAAACAAGCATCTTCAAAAACTCAAACAAGCATCTTCAAAAAACTCAAACAAGCATCTTCAAAAACTCAAACAAGCATCTTCAAAAACTCAAACAAGCATCTTCAAAAAACTCAAACAAGCATCTTCAAAAAACTCAAACAAGCATCTTCAAAAACTCAAACAAGCATCTTCAAAGCTAAAAGAGGTAGAGAACCAAACAACAAAGGCACAAACAAAGAAATTCTAATTGTTCGAAAATCGCGACATCGCGACTTAGTGCTGTGTCTGCCGTGGTGAGTTTCTTCATTTCTTTTAATTCAAGCTAGTGTATAGAAAATGAAAATTTACCTGCCGTTACCATATGTGAATAAGATGTAACATGGTTGGGAAAACCGGTGCTGGGGTTGGGAAAAGGTTGGGAAAAGGTTGGGAATTTTGTTTCTCAAGTCTGTATGGACCCTGCTGCTGTATGCGTTATCGTTTTTGTATCTGCTGATCAGCGAGATGGCATGACTGATGGTGGTAGCATGATCGACTTTCCAGATGAAAAGGCAATTTGATGAGGAGCTCTTCGATGCTCACCAGTGTATATGTGAGGATTTTCTTCGTCAGACCAGTGCTGGTGGCAAGAGTCCTCGTTCTCAGTCCCCATCCTCAGAGAACAGGTACCCACCTCCCGTTTCCTTCAGCATAGTTTTCGTCGGTAAATGCATTTCACAGCACCATTGATGTGAAAGCGAACGCGTTCCCTCCATATAGGAGCCGACACTAAACTCTCTTGAAATGGCTTCCCAGAGAGAATCGTTTGTGTTTGCAACTTTTCTTGTTTTCTCAGTTTTAAGACGATTTGCAAGCCCGGTGCAGTGTGCATTATGGTCCAGACTCCGCAGCCCCGAAAGCATATACTGCTGTGTTTGCTGCAGTGTTAGCGGGTCGCACGTGGTGATTGTTGTTTTTGTTGTTCTAAGCATGCCAGTAATACACGACCAGGGACAAAACAGTATCCAGCAATCGTTCCCTGGAAGCCAGGAAATGATGCGAGTCCTAAACAGAATACCTACAGGCCGTTCTCTCACCCTGCTACGGCTACCATGTCACCAACGGTATTCGGCGTCATTTGCTTCGCTGTATGATGAGATGAAATAAACAACAACTCATGAACAAAGTAAAGGACAAAAATAAACGAAACATAAAGTAAGTTAATGTTCTGTTGGCATTCTTTTCAACCAACTACAGCCGAGTTCCTGCATGGTGGACAGTAAAGTGCGAGAGTTCCCAAACATGTATGCTCATGCACACACACACACACACACACACACACGTACACACACACACACACACACAGGCGAACGGAAAATGGTTTCCAATGACCCGAATGTGACATTTTTCTTCTAATTTGCAACATTTCACATGTTAACATCTTCTTCAAAGGCAGAGCTAATCGATATTCCAATAGAACAACTAGTATTGGTGTGTGAGCATGCCCATACAACAAACTACAACTACAAGTATTTAAACAAAATATTTTCATGCATATTTCTATTGTTGTGTGAAGCGAGACAACTTCCTTGGCTGTTAGTCCGTATTTGACCAGAGTAAGATTGCATTTGTATACTCCGGCATTTAGCACAGTTTGTTTTAATGTTTGAACTGAACAATTTACATAAAAAGTACTAGGTTTGGGCATGGTTGAAGTTATGGTTGATTTATCTGTACTTTTCTGTGCAAATGTACATTACACACACATAGATATCCAGTTCGTTAGCTCCATAACACACAAGCATGTATCCAGTTAAAAGCAACCAATCCTGATGTAATGCATTTTGAGAAATTGTATCAATATATCTTACACACACACACACGCAAACACACAACAGCATTATAACCAGTCACAGTGAATGCACTGCAAGCACCTCTTTTATTTGCCAAATCTTGGTTTCTCCATGCAGGAAAGCAGTTGTTGGTGCCCATATGGTCGCCGGCCCATATGGTCGCCGGCGACCATATGGGCCGGGGTGTTGGTGCCCATATGGTCGCCGGCCCACATGGTCGCCGGCGGCCATATGGGCAGGGACTTCGGTGCCCGTACGGTCGCCAGCTGCCCATAAGGTCGCCGGCGACCGTACGGGCACTGAGTGTAAATATTCTCTGCAGTGAAAATACAGACGTGAACGACTCAGTAAATATAATTATGACCTGTAATATGAAGTGCTTTTCTCTCTCTCTCTCTCTCTCTCTCTCTCTCTCTCTCTCTCTCTTCTCTCGTGTGAGTGTGTGTGTGTGTGTAGGTGGGGGGGGGGGGGGGGGGGGGAGGAAAGGGAGACTTAGTAAATATATGACCTGTAATATGATAGTGCTTCTCTCTCTCTCTCGTTCTGTGTGTGTGTGTGTGTGTGTGTGTGCGTGTGTGTGCGTGCGTGCGTGCGTGCGTCCATGCGTGTGTGCGCACGCGTGTGTGTGCGCGTACGCATGTGTTTCGTTTCATTGGTATACCTCAAGATGGACGACAACAAATAATTTATGATTGCTACAGTCGGAAATCGACTGTTTCTTTGGGACAAGTCTGATAGAAACCATTTCAACAGAGGTATGACTGCTGCAGCATGGACGAAGATTGCAAAAGAAGTCGGAGGAGGTGGTAAGTGTTCTGTTCATTTTATCATTTATTTATTTTATTATTCCACTAGAAAAATTCTCTCTCTCTCTCTCTCTCTCTCTCTACAAGTACAGTTCCACGCTCGCTCGAAAGGACTTTGTCCCAAGAAAGAAATTTACCTCGTAAAGAACGACTTCGATGAATGTTCGAGGTTGAAACAGCTTTCATGAAAGATTCAGTTGTTGTCGATCGATGAGGTAAAATCCTGTCTGTCCCAACGTAACCTACTACATAATGAAGAAGATGAGCAAGTTTCAAGTGGAACGTAATAACAAATATTAACCAACATTACATGATCAAACGGAAAATAGAAAATGTACCAACCTGTTTCAAGAGGACAGAGAGTCCAATTCAAATCATTTACATAATTTAATCCAGAGAACCACGAACATGCACGAACTCCAAAGTTGTATAAATAGCGAACGAATACTTCAGCAAGGAAACACGCCATCTTACAATGGAAATGCAAACAACGCTTGCTTAACTAGGCCTATGATATGGGGGTCACACAGGTCAACGGGGGGTGACACTAAAATAATAGGCGCATGCGCAGAGAAAAGGAATGTACAGAGTAGGTCAGACGGGATGTTATTAAAATATACATGTTGTGCGTAACACGCTGATGTAATCATGTTATGAAGAAGATACTATATTATTAATAATAGATTTGTGTAGACTGGTTATGTAGTGTGGAGAAATGTTTGCTTGACTAGAATTCATATGCGGGTACGTTCGTATATAAATGTGTGCTTGACTGAATATGTGTATGTTTTGAATTCAGGATTTGTGTATGAACTGAAAGGTAATTTTGATAATTAGGGCTACGCAGTACAATATAAGAACAGGGATCAAAGCTGAGGACAGTAGAAGCATGGTTGAGATATAACTGAGACGATTTCGATGGAAATGTTTTAGTAACAATAAGACATCCAAGCATATGTTTGAATATGTATGAATGATACTTACGTTTAACGCTAGGGGTAAATAAAGGTGTAACAGGATATAAGATGAAAAAAAACACAATATGTATATGTGGTGTGTGTGCATGTGTATGTGTATATATGTGTATGTGTGTATGCACATACGGATGTATACATATATACAGTATGTATATGTGCGTCGACATATTAGTTTTAATTGAAATGAACAGATTCTTTGGTTAGACTGTTAGTTGGTTGACACTGAAGTTAATAGAATATTATTGTTATGCTTCAAATGTCTTGCGTATGTAGAGTGGTTTATTTTTGTTCTATAAAATTGAAACTGACGCTGCGAACTCTTTGTGAATGGACCTTTGGCCCCACAATAAATGGCGCGCCGTTTACGCGCGTCAAGTGTCAAGTGTCAAAAAGTCTCTCTCTCTCTCTCTCTCTCTCTCTCAAGCTCAAAGCTATTTGTTCTTCTACCATCGTTACTAGCGCCGTGTTTAAGGGTTGGGAGTAATTCGTCAAGACACTCAACCAGAACGCGTTGCCAAAGGGTAAATAGCAAAGGGTAGGTTTGCCTTTAAAGTTTTGAGTTATCGTGTTTAGATTAACATGTCAATTAGAAAACCCCAGAATCCGAATTACGGAGCCAGGCGAAGAGCCGCTTAGCAGATCAGTCGGCCACATATCCAGACCTTGATGTACATATCACTACAAACTTTAACGCCTATGTTTGGGCCGCAGTGGGATAGGGGCTGGATCAGCGCTGTCCAAAATTCCACACACACTTTTATAGATTGACAGATAATCTCTTTGCCCCCTGTAAAGAAAGTTTTGCTTTTGAACAATTCTTGCAAATACCCATCTTTAATGTTATTACTGAATAAAAGACTGTCTGACACGTCCATTTATTTAGATTTCACATGTTCAAACGTTACATTTAACTAAGAACTAATAATAAACCAAAGTGATTTTGCTACTTTTCATGTGGTAATGGAACTAACACCTTGCAAGTTCTGGCTGTTGGTCCGTGTGGACCAGATCTCCTAACCTTGCATTGTATCCTTCGGCTTGTGCTGGGTTTTTTGTGTAAAACATCGTTATTGAAATTTTCGATCGACAAAGCATAGCACAGGCGGTGTAAGTGTTTCCTTCACAGCATAATAGCTGATGGCATGGTTATCATTTGTCATAGGTAATGTTTTATGAAAATACCATTAAACAATATTCCATCTCTCCATAAACACATTACGATCATTATAACTAAGTCATTCACGTACTGTAATGTTTTATGCAGAAATGATTTTAATGTGCCATTGTATCGATCTTATGGAAGCACGGCGAACACGCCCGCACTATAACCAGTCCATAATGTCGACGAAACCCTTTTGGCCGGAACTTGGTTTGGGCAGAAAGCAGTCAATAACTGCGACAGAATCATGCTATCATTTATACAACTTCCAAATGAATGGCCGAAAACAAGCCTGGTCTAAATCATAAAAAAAATGAATGAAAATCCTGAGAAATAAAGACTAAGATTGAAAAGTGATAGAAAAAGAGACAGGTTAGAAAGACAAGCATTGGAAGATGCCAAGACAAACACAAAGAGACATAGATAAAGACTTGAGTGAGAAAGACAAGAGGAGAAGAAAGAGAGCGAGTGAGTGAGCTACAGTGAGAGGGCAGCAATCCACTCCAGTTTCACTAGCATTGTACTATATTGTCCCTCCAGCCATCTATGGCCTTGTCATACTTTCACTTTAAAAAAGGAAGAAAACCCTACCCTCTAAAAGAAACAACAACACAAAAAAAGGCTATCTACACTGTTCACATCATCACAGCTTAACTTTTGATGTCCTTTACTCTTACTGGTTCCCTCCCTCAATATTGAATGTCTAGATTCCATGTGATGCCCCCGGAATTTTTTCACTGTTACAGCATTTTCTGTGGTCTAACTCTGTAGATGCCTTTACAAATCCAAAATTTATTGACATTTATCTACAATTCAATATATGACTATTTTCGTGCATAATTTCTAATTTTACAAACAGTAACCTATCATAACCCAATCGTGTATACAAAAAGAAAAAAAAATCAGCAACAAATTAATGGGGCTTAGTAAAACTGGGGCCACACAAAAACATAAATGATGCAAAATAGAAGTAACACATAAGGACAAGAGTAAAATACAAACACTACAGAATGGATCAAAACTGTTAATTCTTGACAGTGTGCACAGTCTCGATAGTTTCAAGGTTTCATCGCCGTAGTCCAGCCAAAGACAGCATTTTCATGGCTGTCAAACTCGCACACACACACACACAAACCATTTTGTCATTAAAAACAAATCAGACTACCAAAACAAAGCTATATCTTGAAAAAGAAACTATCAAAGCAATTATGACTTGGTTGCTGAACTATTGACATCTTAGTCAAATTAATCAAAATTAGACTGTGCTGCAAGCACCAGCACTTCCTTTGATTTTTTGCTCCCAGATCAAGATTTTTTTTTTTCTAAGTGAAGGGGAAAAAATTGAAATGCCACCAAAAATATATTTGAGACAGCCTTATGGGCAAACAGACTCCATAGAATGGATGATCAGTGTCAGCTCTGGCGATGCTAAAAAAAAATTTTTTTTAAAATTCAGAAAGCCATAATGGGCAAGTAAGATGCCGCAGAATAGACAGCCTGTGTTTACTCTGGATAGAGTGTACAATGTTCTCTACCTTATCAATGAGTTGATATAAAAATAAAAAACTAGCATGTCATAAAAACAGCTATCAGATTGAAAGAATAAAAAAAGTTCACATAACAAAGACAAGTGAATAGTCCACAAAAGCAGAAAAACAGTAGACAACAGGACAGAAAGACTATACCACACACACACACACACACACACACACACACACACCACACACACACACACAAAAGAGTGGAAAAAAGCAGTCAAAGAGAGTGATCAAATAAAGAGGATGTTAGTAGCCCAGAACTTCCAGAAAGCTGGGGGCTATTTGTACTGAAAGAATCCCAGGATCCCCATGGGGTGTAGAGTCTTACTGAGTTGCCAGATTACAAGAAAAAAAAGCTGATATGATATAAACTACAACAAAACATCAAAAGTGGAAACATTTTCAAAAACAAAGACATACAAACACTTGGTGACATTTTTAAAAAAAACATAAGAAAAAGAAAATGGGAGTTCTACAACAACAGAAACTTACTAGCACACTATTTCGAGAAGGAATAGACATAATTTCTGCAGAAAGGCCCTTAGCATCCAAACAGAGGTAGTAATGAACACAGACTGTTTTCATGAGTTGGATCGTTACTGACAATGAAAACCCACCATTTACAAATCTCTGAAATCCTTCTCACCAAGACAGTGAGAGTGCTTTGCTGAATCTACAAGGTCCTTGGGTAGTTTGAGGTTTAAAAAAAAAAGGTGTGTTGGATCAGTACTGGCCTAATCCACTGAAATGAAAAAGAATCCCTCAAATGGAAAACAAAAACTGGAGAAAAAAGACATACAGAAATGGGGCTACTGACAAACATCAACAACTAAGTTTTCAGCTTTGAAATGTGTCATCTAACATCAATTTCTAAATGCATTTCAACTGTAAAAGGGTTGATTAATATACTGGGACTTTATCTGAGCAGTCATGAAATTGACAGAATGACCAGAAAATATATCATTGATCAGCTAATGAACCAGGTGTGTGCCATCCAATCCAAGTGTCTGGGAACACGACCCATTTCACCTCTGCACCTGCTGCCATCTCCCAAAAGGCAGAATTTTGCCATGATTCATGTTCAGATAAAAACTACAAGTGCTTGTGTGTGGGTGTGCATGCTGTACAAGTGCATGCGCGATAATAGCGTGCTTCATACTGACTTCCCATGTCTCACACGAGGAACTTCAGACAAACGACCGTGTCAAGCATGCAAACACTACATGTGCTAGAAGACAGGAATCCCTTCTCGCAACCATCACACACTGTAACTTAGCTGTCTGATACAGGCCTGTATGGTGCCCGATGGAGGCGTGTTTCTTGCCATGACCACCAAGACCATTCTACAGGGCACAGTGGAAGGTGACCATCTGGCTGGCCAACCCAAAAAGACTGGACTGGTTCCAACAACTCTGCCTGTTGCACATGACTGTGTAAGAGAGGACTGTACAGATTCATGATGGCCCCAAGCACCTGTCGCAGCACCCCTTCAACTTCTGTCATCAAATAATCATCATTTTAAAAAAATTACTTGGAGGATGTTATCTATGCTTGTTCAATAAAAGTACTTTCTCAAGTCATCTTGGAAGAAGGATTCAAAATCAGCTGGTGGGAACGGGTTCTGGTTCAGCAGCAGGGGTTCCACTGACTTTTTAGTTTTGCGTCAAGAAACGCACGCCTCCGCAAAAATTTGCGTCAGCGCTGAAAAAAAATGCGTAACAAAGTAAACTGTACTCACTCCCGTCAAAACAGCTCTGAATCACGCGCCTTAACACCGCTGAAGTGCAGAGCAGCTCGCTGCAGGAAAGTGTTTTCTGTTGCCACACGAGTCCGGGCCTTCCTTACGCTGTGACCACGGTAAAGTTCCCATCAATGGGCGCACTCTGGCATCCAGAATCACGTGGGATGATCGTTGTGTGCGTGGGAAGTCATAACGTATTCCGATTGAAAGATGGCACCATCGCAGACGCGGGAAAGATTCCATTTTATTTCGAGGGGAGAAAGGATGAGGCGTTTTGGAACATTCTTGATCTAGCAAAAAGTCAGCGAGTGCCACAGAGTATAAATGTGCATCACTATCACTAATTGGCGGTGTCAAGCAGTCTGCTGGTAGGTCTGTGCCGTGTTTTGCCCTCTGACATAGGCTTGCGGTTGAGAACAGGGTCTGGGAAATTTGCGTCGCTAAACGCAGGTCTGCGAAAAAAAATGCGTAGGAAGGCAGAAAAAAAACGCAATATTACGCAAATTTGCAATAAATGGAACCCCTGAGCAGTTTTGTTTTTCAATTGCTGTTTTTGCTGTGCTTTGTGATCATTATTATCATCTCATTATCATTACTATTGTCATTATTATTATTGTCATTGTCAGTATTATCATTATCATTACTGTCAACCCATCTTATTTGTCATGCATTCTTACATTTTCTAAATTACTCTGATCTTGTGCTGCTAACTAAATCAAACCACAAAAAAAAAGAAAAAAAATATATATATATACAAAGCAGCTCCCAAATTACTATACCTGATCTCAACAAAGAAATACATTGCACCAACTCAACAGAGGGGTTACACAAAGTTAAGCAAAAGGAAAACAAGAGTTAATTAAAGTAATCTGTAAGATAATGCTGTACAAAAAAAAGAAGATGTTTATGTAAACAAATGAAACGAGACAAAATTTCTGGCAGTGAAATTATCCAGTGTCATACAGAAATGCTTGACATGAATAAGCATAATATATTGCAGGGACACATTACATATTCATATCCAACACAAACATTGTTCTGTACTGTTTCGCTGAATCCAATGAAGTTACTCAATTAAAAAACATTTCTGTGAGATAAATGAATGGCTCAATTCAAGTACAGGCTGTCCCAGTCATGGCCCGTGCAGTTCATAAAAAAGAATCGCACAGCCACTCCATATGTTAAAAGAAAACTAAGCAAGTTACCAACTTTTTGTTCTAAGTATTGTCAGCTCATTGCTGAATTCCTAATCCATCAAGTGATAATAAGTTACACTGAACACAAATGTGAAAACCTGCAACAACTCTTGGGGGGGGGAATGTAAGCATTTCAAAAGTATTTATAAATAATCAAGGAGAAGAAAAAAAGAACAAGCACTTAGAGGTACTCCTGGTTCCCTTGCATGCAAACTACAAAACCAGCAGATCAAACAAATCAAGCAAATTCATTAACTTATAACTTAGAGGAAAGATGGTGAAATTTAATGATCAGGAAAATGTCCAAAAAAAGACTAGGCAAACCACATCCACACAAGGTCACTGCATAGGGTCCACACAATAAATCTTCACACTCATGATTACATTACTTTTCTACTTTGTCATCTCAAAAAGAGGGCACAGCAGACAGTCATCAAACTGTATATAAAGGGACTAGCATGAGACCACCTTTTTCCCTTAAACAAGCCTTTACACAAGAAAACAAGATGACTTCATTATAAAGCCCAGCCTTTCACCTAGTATGCAAAATATCTTACAAGTTTAAGAAAGTAATGTTCTTTTATGTCATTTTTTTTAATCTGCACTTACAGCGACTAACAATTAAAACATCAAGGGATCTGACTTTCTCTCCCTGAGACAGATTTCAGATCATTCATCAAGGCAAGGGTCACGTTGGGAAGGTCCTTCTTGATCCCTCAAGACTCCTGTCCGTAGGGGCATCTGTGTAGCTCTGACAACCAGTCCTCTCCATTCATCCCGAATGAATGGACGAATGGGAAGGTCAGCATGCCCCAAACTTGCTGTCCTACATGCTATTAGTTTCCCATCTACACCATCAAAACCAACAGTTAGTAGGTGGATGAAAAATTTCTGTAGTGGAAATTCTAGCATCCAGAACATCAGAAGAGTTTTGCGAATTGACAAGATCTGCTATGAAACTTTAGTGGCTCATGCAAAGGCCATTGCAGACTATGGTGGATGAATTACCTTTTGGCTTCAGCAGACAGCTGACAGCCCAGACATTAATTTGTTTGTTTCAAGGACGACATTTGCTAACTGAAAGGTCTTGGCCAGGTGGGTCCAATAGAATCTCATTCCCTAAAATAAGGAGCATGGGGTGCAGTTTCTTTTTTCTTTTTTTTTATATTTCAAAAATCTACAGAAACTGTGATCTGAACTGCCTAAACGACATTGCGACTGGTGATGAAACATGAGGTTGAGCCTCAGAGAAATGAACAAAACAAAATATCAATAGCAAAAGATGGAAGTCCTCTCCAAATTGCAAGGTCTAGATTCCAGGTAAAAAAAAAGTCCTGTACAATATCTTGTTTACTAGAAAGATAATTGACCTGCAAAAACCTTGCAAAGCAGGGAACACAGTCACTAGGAAGTCCCCGCATGATTCAATATTTTCAGAGGTGAATAACTTTCATGAGAAGACGCGTTCGAATAGCAGAAAGCACTGTATAAAACTTTTGCATAGCAGAAAGCACTGTATAAAACTTTTGCATTATAACATGCCTGCACATAACTCTAGACCTTGTGCAAGACTATCTGGTTATAAGACCATTGAAACTTTGCCATATCCTATTCAATCCTCTGGCCTTGTTCCCAGTGATTTTCCTCTTTCACATAGCCATATAAATAATAAATGCCTGAATGAAAGAACATTTACTGTCTGATCATCCCTCGGACATACAATTACTCAGGGTCAGGCACACATACCAAAACACAGAACTTACAAAACAGGGTTTTTGCAGCGGGTTGAAAGATGGGAACCTGAATGACATTTTTGTTCCCAGTGAGTTTTTTTTTTTTTTTTTTTTAAATTGGTCTCACATCAACTGCAACCCCCCTTATACATTCAAATATTCTCTCTTATTAAAAAAGGATGTAAGACATTCATCAGGAAGTGGTGTATCATGAAACAGCATTCTGCTTTAGTCAGTAATGCTCATCTCTCTCTTTGATGTCTCCACACACACACACACACAAACACACACACACACACACACACACACACACACACACACACACACACACACATGCCCTATTATCAGCACTAAACCATAGTCCGGATCAGTCTAATTCAAATGCATGAACTTCCATTTGACGCCAGACACTGCTATTTTTACTCCCCAATGTATATTGCTGTTCTCGGTCTTGAGGAAATTTCGACCAATTTTAACCCCTTCACAGCTGAAAAGTTTTCAAAACATACTAAGGTGTGTGAAGATTTGAAGTAGAGTTAATGCATATTGCTCAGACTTCAAGACCAGTGTCAAACCTTTCATCTCATAAACTTGAACAGCTCCCTGTAAAACAAGGCAGGACAGACAATCGTACTGGACAAGTTGATCTGCCTGCACTATCCCATCACAAGGATGCTACAGTCTCTCACTGATAAGCATACTCAATAACAGCAGTCATGGTGTTAACTCTTGCAGTACTGATGTCTACATGTCTGGATCAGTTTAGTACTAACATTCACATATATCAAATCAGAATTTGAATGTTCTGGGCCCCTACGCAGGAATGTTTCATTCAAAACTAAACAACACAACTCCTGCTTAATCCGACTGACAGCATAACTAAAGTAACAGTGATTTGTTTTTCATTCTTTTTTTCTTCTTTGTGTAAGTACATGTGACTAATCAGGAGGTTTCTGAGATGACCAGTTTTGTTTTGCCACGTAACGTTAACTTAATCCAGTATCCCAATTTCGTCCTCAAAATCAACAAATTCATGAGAGGGCAGTATTTTGGCTCATTTTACACTAGAATGCCTACCTTGTACAACATGCGGCTTACAAACCTTTCTGTTACAAACCTTTCTGTTTTATTGGTTGTTGTTTGTTTGCCTCTTGTTCAATTGTTGCTGTGCCCAGCTTTAGAACCAGTGTCTAGAGACAGAGGCAGCAAGTCTGTGTAGATACCATCACCATAAAAAAAAAAAAGAAAGGAATAACAGCTTTCAGTTCACCCGGGCCTTTGTTGCTGTAAAATGTTCTTTCATCGATAATCGTAAGTTTATTAACAAAGTTTTCCATTTGGTTATCAAATCAATACCTGAACACATAATATTCTTATTCTTTTGTTTAGAACCCTTGGTTTCCATTCTTGTCATCACCCATTCTTTACAATGGTATCTTTCCATATAAAAAAAATGATTATTTCTACTATTTTCATGTCTAAAAAATATTCTTATTATTTATGATAAACATAAATGAATGGACATCCCTGTTTCACTTTGAAACAAAAAGAGACACGTTTCGAACATCAGTAACATACTCTCAGTATGCAGCCATTCAGGTTACGTCTTTCTCTCTCTTTCCAATCAACCCACATAACCCTGAATCTTAAATAAAAAAAAAAGAAGAAAAAAACTGCTTGCATAGAGAAGAAAAAAATAACTTTTATAAAAAACAAAAAAATACTGAAGAATGCTTTGAAGTCTTGTTTATAAACAATTTCAAACTAAACTGTAGAATAATTCCACTCTTACCTCAAACAAATGTCCACGAGTCCTACTCTTCTCTGGATTGGTCTCAGCTCATTACTAAAACAGAGAACTGCTGCATCACCCAGATGTTCTCTTCATCATCAATTCTCTCAAAAATTGTTCAGAAAAGCTTAGTGGTCATTCTAGTCACTTCTGTAGCACATATTAAAAAATCAGCAGTTAACATCACATCTAAAAAAAAGATGACCAAAACATCCAGTTTCCTGTGGCCGTCTCCCTTAAATATTAAATGCAGTAATAACATTAAAATCCATAATTATCACAATCTATTGTCAACAGATGTGAACACGGGAAACAGCGGCAGCAAAATGAAGCAATGTGTCCACAAATATGGCAGCACATAAGCTAATACCATGAATGTGCACAGGTAAGAACACTTGATCAACTACTGTCAAAAAGTCAAAACTATTGTCAACAAGTCATGTATCGAATAACTAAATTGACAGTATAATGCAATTAAGACCATTCAACATAATGCTGAAAAAAAAATTTGTAATTTGAATATTTCTTTTGTTAGAATACATTCTGACTATGCTAGAGAATATTGCTGTCAAAAAGAGATTTAAATGCCATTTCCTGCAAATGATCTATATGCTCACTGATTACAGCGCCCATCCAAAACTGAAATGAACTTCCTGCAATGTTGTAAATGTTGTACTTGTATGAATTGAAATTTTAACAAGTATGAGTAAAAGAAAACAGTTGCGCTTCGCAGAATTTCTCTTTGATGATGGTATGAAGCATGTACATAGAAAATGCCAAGTCAAATTAAGAAGTGGGACTTTTTACCTTAACTCTTTCTGTGAACTGGATATAGACACTCTTTTCTCTTTTTTTCAGACCTAGTAGCACTTACATTCCTGGTCAGACATAGAATATTTCTTAAATGTTTTCTGTAGATTTATAGCAATCACACAAAATTTCTTAAACGTTTTCTGTGGATTTATAGCAATCACACAAAGATCTATTCAATTCTTCCTTGGGCTTTAGAAACTGTTGAATTCAGCTGCAGCTGGACAAGGGATTTTTTTCTAGAGTTCTCTGTGTCTACTACAGTTAGACATACAACCTCTTTCACAATTGGTAGCTGCATACAAAATCTTTTCCTTCATATCTCTGACTCTGCCAGTTGGAAATGAAATTTCATGGGATTTTTTCTATGATTAGCGCTGAGATATGAAATCCTCTCTATGACTGGCACTGGGACATAGTGTCTTTTCAGTGACTGATAGAATCTTTTCTAAACTGGCGATAGGAAACGGAACATAGTATCTTTTCAGTGACTGATGGAATCTTTTCTAAACTGGCGATAGGAAACGGAGCATAGTATGTTTTCAGTGACTGATGGAATCTTTTCTAAACTGGTGATAGGAAACGTAGCATAGTATCTTTTCAGTGACTGATGGAATCTTTTTCTAAACTGGCGATGGGAAAGGAATCTTTTCCAAGTATGGCCTGTGCTGGAACATACTATTTTCTTTAAGTTTACTTGGCAATGTGCACTGTATTTTTCTATGCCAAAGAGTGGGGTGTGGAATCTGCTTTTTTTACTGACAGAAACTGAAAAGAAATGGAATCTTCTCTATCACTTGTTTGAAACACAGAATCTTTTCTTTAACTAGTAGTCCATATTCATTCAATCTATTCTGTGACTCGTAGTGGGACACGGACTCTTTTCTATGACTGGCCATGGAATATTCTTCAATAATTGGCAGTGGGAAAAGGATCACTTCTATCTTTTCTTTGACTTAGCGGCTGCCTGAATGGCTTTCCTTGGAAATGCGTTGGCTTTGTAGGCATAGCACATCTTGACGGCTTCTTGGCAGTCGTTGTGGCAGCTGACTGGTCGGTGCACGTACTTGTCCACCACGCGCAGAAAATGGACGAGACGGGGCAGGGTTTCAGCATCGATCTCCAGTTTAAAGATGACCTTGTGCAGAATGTCCTGGAACTCCTGCTCCAGGCTTCCCACTTTAAGAATGAGGCTGCGGATGTTCTGCCGGTGGCCGCAGTCTCTACAGGCCATGCCGTCTGTCTTGCTGGCCTCATGGATGCCAGGCACGGGCACTCTACCACGGCATTTCTCACAGTAGAAGTGCATCACATCCTTTGGGATTGCCATGTACACGGGCCAGTTCAGCACACAGGCCTGACATCGACAACTGAAGTAGTACTGTTTCAGCAGGTGTGCCTCCCGGCTGGCCCTGTCCATGACTGGGTACAGAGCACCATAATTGTCCAGCAACTCTTCTCCTGCAGCGATGCCTCGAATCGCACGCACAACACACACATCCCCATAAGAATGACGCACAATGGAGGGATCACATGAATGATTGATGAGGCTGAGGACAGGATAAATAGCTGACCCAATCTCCAGAGTCTGGGACTGAGAGGGTTCTTGCCAGTTGACCCCCATTTCAGACACTTCGTGAGCATTGCAGGGAAGCATCATCAGATGTCGCAGGATGTGACTACCTACGTAGCACAGCTCTTCATGCTTCTGGTCCAGTGTGGATGGATCCTGACTCTTTAGAAGAGGAAAGAAACTTGTCTGTTCCAGACACTTCACCAAAAATGCTGCTTTTAATGCTCGAGACCAGAGGTCTCTGACTGTTCGTTCACTGCAGTGACCCACCAAATGGTACATGGTGGAATAGTCTTCAGAATCGTAAACCCCTTCACCTTCAAATCCTAACAAACAACCGTCCTGACTGGTCTCTTCAAATACACATCGCTGTTCCATCAAGTAGCTGTACCCCGCCTTGGCTACCATCTTCAGAGCAAGATGCCCCAGACGAACGTCTGCCTGGTGGAAGTGGTTCATCAGCTGGCACTCGGCAGCATGGGAGGCCTGGGCAGCCTGTCGGCACTGGACACCGCAGAACACCACGTCAACACAGCGCTGGCAGGGCAAAGGCACAAAGCAGCGCGTGCAGCAGTGATGGCAGTGGGACTGTGAATAGTCAGGCAAAACGACAGAGGTGTATGGCTTCTCCACGATCAGCACCTCCCCAACCTTGATGTCTCTCTTGGCGTAAAGTCCCCGTCCTCTCCCAGCATCCTCCTTCATCGCCAGGAAGTTGGCAGCTGACAAAATGTGTGAACTGGATGTCATCAGCTTGGGAACGGGTTCGTGAATGAAGTTTTCTGCGTTGACGATTTCTGAGCTGCCGTTCAGCAGGTTGTCTGGAAGACTTCCACATTTTGCTATGAACTGTTCTGTGAGACGTATCATGTCTTGCCTGGCTTTGTCCTGTACAGTAGAACTGGTCTGCAGAGCTTGCTTGGCTCCTTCAAAGGCCTCGATGGCCGCCTGCTTCTGTTTGAGGAACAAGCAGCACTTCCCTCGCCGATCCAGCAGTTTATGCAGAGAGCTGGAGGGAAATCCGGATTCCAGAGCATAGTCAATGTCCTTCAAACATGAGTGGAACTGCTTCAGGTGAAAAAATGCTGCAGACCTGCACACATACAATGAAGCCAAGCTTGTCATTGCATTTGGGTTATTCAGTGCAACGATTCCCAGTCTCATTCTGCCTTTACTTCCAACCTTTCCCCCATCAAATCATGGAACAGTATCTTATAATGTGAATGCTTTCTTCCTCTTTCAATTCTTTCCAGTCCTGTTTTGCACTTCTCTCCAGCTAAAGATAAAAGCTGAAGACTGAACTTTCTTCCAAAAGAACATTATTGATAGTTTACGTGTAGCACTTCACAAATCAGCTTTTGAATTCCTTCTGGTTTTGTTGTTGTTGTTATTTTCACTTTAATCGTGTGAACAATTTCTCTTTGGGGCCGTTGAACTAACTCTATTTGTTCAGTTCACTCTTTTACTTACAATGCAGCTGACAGTCTGAAATAAACAAATCACAAGACATTTTACAATACACATTATGTTACATCACAGGTGACTAATAAACCTCCTGGAAGATCAGGGGAAACGCTCTCACTACTTGTCCCTTAAGTAAGCACAAAAAATGTTTTGAATCGTTAGTGAAAGGGTGACTGACCAGTTGGCTTCAGTAGCAGCCCATCACACTTCCTCCCCCCCCCCCCCCCGCCCCTTTTTCACTCCCCCCCCCCCCCCCCCCCTCCACAACTTCTCACAACCCCCTGCCTTTATTGAAAATGGAATCTAGCAGCATCGTCTGAAACAAGGCATGCTCTCTATCACAGTATCAGTGCATGTCAACAGCACGCACATCTGATGCTTGGTCTGAGAGGAAACCATAAACATACTCTGTGGGGCCTTTGTAACTGTTTCAGTTCTTACTGGAAGTACTAAACAATTACAGTCTTTCTCCTGAAATTTGCACAACTTTACTGGAAGTACTAAACAATTACAGTCTTTCTCCTGAAATTTGCATAACTTTACTGGAAGTACTAAACAATTACAGTCTTTCTCCTGAAATTTGCATAACTTTACTGGAAGTACTTACTAAACAATTACAGTCTTTCTCCTGAAATTTGCATAACTTTACTGGAAGTACTAAACAATTACAGTCTTTCTCCTGAAATTTGCACAACTTTACTGGAAGTACTAAACAATTACAGTCTTTCTCCTGAAATTTGCATAACTTTACTGGAAGTACTAAACAATTACAGTCTTTCTCCTGAAATTTGCATAACTTTACTGGAAGTACTAAACAATTACAGTCTTTCTTCTGAAATATGCATAACTCATATAGCGAAATATGTTTGCTGACTTGCCATGGCACTACCACTAGTCACTTCTATACTTTTAGGTTTACTAACCACAGCACTACCACTAGTCACTTCTATACTTTTAGTTTTACTAACCACAGCACTACCACTAGTCACTTTTATACTTTTAGTTTTACTAACCACAGCACTACCACTAGTCACTTTTATACTTTTAGTTTTACTAACCACAGCACTACCACTAGTCACTTCTATACTTTTAGTTTTACTACCACAAGTCACTTCTATACTTTTAGTTTTACTAACCGCAGCACTACCACTAGTCACTTCTATACTTTTAGTTTTACTAACCACAGCACTACCACTAGACACTTTCATACTTTCAGTTTTACTAACCACAGCACTACCACTGGACACTTTCATACTTTCAGTTTTACTAACCACAGCACTACCACTAAACACTTTCATACTTTCAGTTTTACTAACCACAGCACTACCACTAAACACTTTCATACTTTTAGTTTTACTAACCACAGCACTACCACTACAGGGTTCGCGATAACCGGTAATTGCCGGTATTTTACCGGTTGTAAACAGGAAATACCGAAAATTTTCGAAGCTGCCGGTACCACGGACCGATTCTGTTTGCCAGTGACCGATTAGATTTCCGTCTGAAAAAAAAGAAGTCTGACGTGACAATTTCGGAAAGGCACTAAAAGTCATGCGCCTGTACCCACGCACCCACCCCTTCGCATCCCTTCCGACGAACTCTTGCAATCGCCCGACACCTCTTTGGCGCCAACCTCTTTAGCGTGCAGAACAGCAAGCTTTACTGTCAAAGAATAGAGCGTTGCGCTCTTCTCAGCACTACAGTGGCTTCATTTCACAATGACTAATCGGGGCCTAAGGGTCTATGACTATGAATTTGCGCGTTGCTTTGAGAGAGAGGAGTCGAAAAAATGGCAGAAAAAAATCAGAAGTCACTTTTTTCTTTCTTTAGAAAACCATCAACCCCCAAACAATCGGGAGAAGAAGATGCGTGTGAAAGCTGTAGCACTAGTGCTAGTTTGGATGCTTTTCTGACTCAGCCTTGTACCAGTGATCTTAGTGTAGAACAATGTTGGGTGGAAATTAAAAGTAATTTTAAATTCTTTAATAGAAAACAACGTTCCAAAACAAATTATTAAGAAAAATAAAAAACAGAAACCAAAGTGATGAATGTAAAGACAATGAAATTTGTAAAAAAGAAATATAATATGTATCAGAGATTCTTAGTCACAAAGCAGGGGAAAGATTATCAAAATTATATTAAAGCACGTAATACTTGTAACAAAAAAATAAGAAAAGCAAAAAAGGAATTTGAAAAGAAGTTATCAAAGGAATGTAAACAAAATCCAAAAGCCTTTTGAGATATGTACAATCGAAAACAAAGATGAATACTGGAGTGAGCCCTTTAGAGACTAAGGATGGTGACACAGTGGAGACAGATAGAGGTAAGGCAGATATTTTGAATACATTTTTTTCTAGTGTATTCACAAGGGAAGATACTAATAATATGCCTGTTCTAGGTCCAGCCTCAAGGTCAAAAGGCATAATGTTGGAAAATGTAGATATTTCAGTGAATGCAATAAAAAAGAAACTTCAATCTTTAAACCCTAATAAGGCATGTGGTCCGGATGCCATCCCATCGAGAATACTAAAAGAGCTAAACGAGGAAATGGCCTTCCCACTTTACATACTCTTTTCTAAATCTGTTAAAGAAATGATAGTACCTTCAGATTGGAAAACAGCTACAGTCATTCCAGTATTCAAAAAAGGTACATTTATAAACTTTTAAAAAAATTTTAGAATCATTTATTAGAGAGGCTATTATTAAACATATGACAAAAATAAATTACATGCTGAGTGTCAGCATGGATTTCGTGCAAAAAGATCTGTGTGACTCAACTTTTAGAAGTGATGGAAGACTTCACAAAGGAGATAGATAAAGGAGAGAATATAGATGTTTTGTATTTAGACTTTAGAAAAGCATTCGATTCAGTACCACATGAAAGACTTTTAAAGAAATTAGAGTCTTATGGAATAATAGGAAATATACTTGGTTGGGTTAGAGACTTTTTATCAAAAAGAACTCAGAAGGTAAGGATTGGTAGCTCCTTCTCTCATAGTGCTGATGTTATTAGTGGGATACCACAAGGTAGTATATTGGGACCAATATTATTTACGGTGTTTATAAATGATCTCCCTGTAGAATTAAAGAGTACATGCAAAGTCTTTGCAGATGACACAAAACTGTATAACTCTCCAAAATTACATAAGGAATTACAAAAGGACATTGAAACATTAGTACAGTGGTCTGATACTTGGAACCTATATTTTAATGCAGAAAAATGTAAAGTACTTCATATTGGTAAAACAAACCCACAAAAGGAGTATATAATGAAAATTGGGGGCAAGGAAATAAAAGTATCTAAATGTGAAGAAGAGAAAGACCTAGGTGTGACTTTTGACAAAAACTTATTATTTGACAATCATATTGTAAATAGTATTAATAAAGCTAACAGAATGATTGGAATAATAAAAAGAACCTTTACATTTATGGAAAAGGACACTTTTTTGCAATTATATAAGACACTAGTTAGACCTGTTTCTTGAATATGGCAACACTGTATGGTATCCAATGCTAAAGAGACAATCAGAAGCTCTAGAACAGGTACAAAGAAGAGCAACCAAAATGATTCATAATATAAAAGATTACTCATATCAGGAAAGATTAAAATATTTGCAACTTCCAACACTTAAGGCAAGAAGAATAAGAGGTGACTGATTCAGGCATACAAGATATTTAATGAAATTGATGATGTTGATAAAGCACGCTTTTTTTGTACTCCGCAGAAGAATGTTACAAGAACAGTGAAGATAAGATATTTAAACAATATTCTAGAACGAATTTAAGAAAATTTACTTTTACCAATAGAGTAACCAACTTTTGGAATAAACTAACACTTAACATCAAACGTGCACCCAGTATTAATGTGTTCAAGAACCTCATAGATAAACATGAATTATTAACAAAAATTAGATATGAATTTGATGGATAATAAGTCTGAGCTAGCCTATGACTGGACCAACGGTTATGAAAAAAAAAAAAAAAAAAGGATATATACATACAGAAGGGGCGTAAAAAGCCTAAATAGGCTAAGTTGTATTGATACAACGCCCCTGATCCTGATCCTGATCCTGATCCTGATCCAGTACTGCTGATACAGTGGATAGTAGTGCTTCATCAACGGCTGAAAAAAGTGCGGCAAGCAGCAAACGTGGGAGGCGTGACAGCTTTCGCGAATCATGGAAACAAGATTTTGCATGGCTGCAAACAGACGAAAAAGAGACGATGTTCTGCTCAGAGTGCATCAAGACAAAACAGAAAAATGGATTTACAAGAGGATCAAGAAACTTTCAGTATTCTGCCTTGACAGAACATGCCAAGTCTGTGTCACACAATGCTGCAGTGGCTACAACATCGAAACAGACGTCTGTGTTGCCTTTTTCTGAGGCAGCATGTGCTTCAGAAATTGACAGTCTACAAGTTCAGCTTAGGACAGTGTTGTCATTGGCGAAGGGAAACATCTCTACCAATACCTATGGTCTGCTGCTAGAGCTCCAGGAAATCAACGGAGTTCCTTCCTTGAAAAATGCCTCTACATACAGGCATCATAGTACTGTGACACAGATGGAAGAATGTCTGGAGCAAGTGACCAAAGATGAAATGAAAGAAAAACTTCAAGGCAGTGAGTTTGTGGGCATCGTCATTGATGAACATTAAACTGCACTCTTGACAAGAAATTAATTGTATATGCACGCACAGTGTCTGAAACTGGTATTGTTGATTCTTTGTTTCTGGGAAACTACACCATCAGTAACGGGACTGCTGAGTGTGTGTTTGAGAAGCTGTGTGAGGTGCTGGAGGAGTGGGGGATTACTGACAGAACGAAACTATTGAGGGGGGGGGGGGGGGGGGGGGGGGATGGGGTTGTTTGGCAACAAAACTAAATCTAAATTGAACAAAAGACCTTTTAGCGTAGGAACAAGAAAGAAGAATAGCATGAATTTACGTCACACGAATGACGGTCCTGCAGAACAACAAACTGACAGTGACACAGGCGCTAGAAAAAAACATACACACAAAATGGCAAATCTCTCAGAGACTTTGACTGCCGTGCTGCTGCCACTCGCTTCTTGGGCATGAAGCCACGCAGGAAATAGGTAGGAATTTATTTATTTTGTGTGTATGTTTTTTTTCTAGCGCCTGTGTCACTGTCAGTTTGTTGTTCTGCAGGACCGTCATTCGTGTGACGTAAATTCATGCTATTCTTCTTTCTTGTTCCTACGCTTAGCGCTCATATAGGTCTTTTGTTCAATTTAGATTTAGTTTTGTTGCCAAACAATCCCCCCCCCCCCCCCCCCCCCCCCCCCCCCCTCAATATTTCGTTCTGTCACAGTGCGTACCGGTTTTGATTTTCTGGGGACCGATGTTTGGGGGTTGGTCAAGATATCTCTGAAATGGCAACTCACGGTACCGGTTTTCAAAAATCCTAGCGCGAACCCTGCCACTAGACACTTTCATACTTTTAGTTTTACTAACCACAGCACTACCACTAGACACTTTCATACTTTTAGTTTTACTAACCACTGCACTACCACTTTTAGACACTTTCATACATTTAGTTTTACTAACCACAGCACTACCAGTAGATATAGATACTTTCATACTTTTACTTTTAGTTTTTTCTAACCACAGCACTACCACTAGTCACTTCTATACTTTTTGTTTTACTAACCCACAGCACTACCACTAGACACTTTCATACTTTCAGTTTTACTAACCACAGCACTACCACTAGACACTTTCATACTTTCAGTTTACTAACCACAGCACTACCACTAAACACTTTTCATACTTTCAGTTTTACTAACCACAGCACTACCACTAAACACTTTCATACTTTTAGTTTTACTAACCACAGCACTACCACTAGACACTTTCATACTTTAGTTTTACTAACCACAGCACTACCACAGACACTTTCATACTTTTAGTTTTACTAACCACTGCACTACCACTTTTAGACACTTTCATACATTTAGTTTTACTAACCACAGCACTACCAGTAGATATAGATACTTTCATACTTTTACTTTTAGTTTTACTAACCCACAGCACTACCACTAGACACTTTCATACTTTTGTTTTACTAACCACTGCACTACCACTAGACACTTTCATACATTTAGTTTTACTAACCACAGCACTACCACTAGACCACTTTCATACTTTTAGTTTTACTAACCACTGCACTACCACTACACACTTTCATACTTTAGTTTTACTAACCACTGCACTACCACTAGACACTTTCATACTTTTAGCTTCAAAGTGAGGCGACTGCAGCGGAAATCTAAACAAATCTTAAATAAATGTTAGCGAACCGCCCAGAGAACGTGGACAAACGAGTCACAAGACAAAACACAACGCGTTTCGACCTTTTAGGTCTTGTTCAGGCAAGACCAAAAACAAATAACAACGAAAATGAATGAATTTGGTACTCAGCTTCTTCGATCTCTTCACTTTTCAGTGCAAGGATGCCCAAATGCTCTTGGCGGTTCGCTAACATTATTTAAGATTCATACTTTTAGTTTTACAAACCACTGCACTACCACTAGGCACTTTCATATTTTAGTTTTAACTAACCATCTCATCACTTGGGGATGGCAGGGAGACATCTGGGAGATGGGTGTGGGGGACTGGAGGGGGAGGAATGGAAGGGTTGGGTGGGGGGGGGGGGGGGGAACAAGTAGATTTTGATTGTTGTCACCTTACTCATTTTCAGCCCTGCAAATGATCCAAAGCAGGCCAAAAAAATTGCAAGCCATCTTCTTAACTTCTACGCCTTCTCTAAAAATTTTGTGCAATGAAGAAATAGGACATCAATGCTTGATTATGCTTAGAAAGTTGGCTGCTAACTTTGTTAAAATCAATATAAAATCTACCATGTCAAATGTAATTTAGCCCCGCCGTTGCAAAATTCAAACAATGTCTGAGGGCAAATCCCATGCAGATAAGAAACTTTAAATGTATACTTATCTCACTAATAGTGCGCATGCATGCCAACGCCGCACACACATTTACCAACACACACACACATGCACACACACACACGCTATTAAACAAGCATTACTAATACACACACATACACACGCATACATGCACATGCGCACTCACACACCCACCCACAAAACACACACACATACACAACACAAACCACACCACCATGCCATTACCTGTTACAAAGCACAAAGCCCAACCACTGGAGCTGCCGTTGTCCGTTGGGGAAGGGGACGTAGCGCACAGCTTTAATTTGTAACAAACTCAAGGCCCGTCACTTTGGCCCACTTAAAATACTCATTCCTGCATTACGCAAAGCCTCACTCGCTCCCACTTTTTTCCTCCCGCATTATTTTGGTGAGGATTGGCTAAGAAACCTCCTCATGGCTCCAGCATCACCTTCAAAGCGCTCCACATCACTTCTGGCATCCCTAACCTGGCAAGCACTTCCTCCACTTCCGCTCTGCCTCACGTGTTTTAAATGTTGACTTCAATCTCGTGATGGCACGACAGGTTGGCCGTGTCACAGACATGGTTTCTCTCTGCTCTGCCCTGCTTCATGACAAGCTTTTTATATAGCAATTGCCTGTCAGAGGGCAAATCTTTCAGTCCGTTTTCAGAGCTCAGACGTGTTTGGCTCGCACCCCACTTTTTGAGTTTTACTCTCCGAATATGATCACTGCAAAAAGAGAGAACATCAGCATTGCAATTCTTCTTCGGGCTTGAATATCTTATCCACATTAACACATCAAATCACCATGAATCAGCTACTTAGAAAAAGTCTCGGAAAATTGATGAAATGTTGGTTTTTCTTTCAAGCAATGTAAAACAAGAATTGACAAAATGTTAGTTAGACCTAAGGCCGGTTGTAAAAAAGTGCAAAGAAGTGACAAAGACAATGAATTTTGCCAAAGTGAAAAACCCTGTATATTCCTCATTTAGAAAAAAAAAAACAGAAGAAAAGAAGAAGGAGTTGCACTTCACATGAAGACACGCAAGCACAGAAATTTGAGCACCACCCATTTTCACTTTACAAACATGGGGATATATACAAACACCTACGATCAAAATTACTACAGCCAGTAACAACTTCCACTGCTTCCACGGCTGTTCAACAAGCCCACTTAGTTTTGAGACAAGGGAGTTTACAGCCGCCCACACTGCAGAGGCCAAGCCATGAATGCAGGCCCAGGGAAAGGGGTGTTTTCTGCAGGCTGCTCCCCACCAGCCAGCTAACCGTGCTGTACTCCGCGAACTGAATTTCATTTGTGTAAAGCCGGTCTGGCAACAATGTGTTCGGCATTGCTGAGCGGCCATTACAAGGGGGGCTGTTGTTTGATAATTAGTGTTTGTCATGAAAAATGTAATATATCTGGCTCTGAATGACTGAACCAGGTGAATTCCCCACAATTCTTTTAATACCAAACTCGACTAGTTTAAATTTTTCCCGTAGATAATTTAGATATGGCATGAAAGCTTGTAAAACAAGTGGTCGGGCAATATTCAAACAATGACAACCCCACACACAATTGTGCAAAAATGACGTCTTCACTTTCTGGAACTTAATTTTCCCTAGTTTAAATATACCCCAAGTTTGATACATTCCCTGCTTGGACTACAACAAAAAAAAATGTTGGGTCAGAAATGTGTAAGCCGTGTTTGTTCGGCCCTATAACTAAGTGTCTCGCATGGGACGGAAAAATAAAGCTGTGCGCACTAGGCGTAACTTCCACATTCCGACAACTGACAATACAGAAACAACCTTCACCTTCTACATGAATCTCCAAAACAACAACTGACAACACAAAAAAACCTTCAGCTTCTACATGATCTCCAAAACAACAACTGCAATACGAAACAACCTTCTGCTTTTACATGAAACACCAAAACAACAACTGACAATACAGAAACAACCTTCAGCTCTACGTGATCACCAAAACAACAATGACAATACAGAAACAACCTTCAGCTTCTACGGAAACACCAAAACAACAACTGACAATACAGAAACAACCTTCAGCTTCTACGTGATCCCCAAAACAACAACTGACAATACGAAAACAACCTTTAGCTTTTACATGATCCAAAACAATAACTGACAATACAGAAACAACCTTCACTTCTACATGATCTCCAAAACAACAACTGACAATACAGAAAAAACCTTCAGTAAAAACTACATGGCCACCAAAACAACAACTGACAAAACAGAAACAACCCTCAGCTTCTACATGATCTCCAAAACAATCTCAAAAAGCTTTTTCACTTTGTCTATCCTTATGAAAGTTTTTTGCAGGACACAAGCTGTAGTGTAACTTCTCTCTATTTCATCAGACTAATCACAGTTCTCAGCAATGCACATTTTGAGGCAGCGCCAATGCTTGACTGCCAGGGAAAGGTGATCATTGCTGTGGAGCAGGTGGTTAATGCAGCAACGTGACCTCTAGACAAGAGTCACATTTTTCAAACATTTGCTTTTCAGAAATGAAAGGGCTGCATCAATGTTGCTAATATCAATAATCACAGCAACACCTTTCAAAACCAACTGAGCAGTTGGCTTCAGTGCAGACCGACCTCTTTTCCTTCCTCCCCTTTTCACTTCCACCCCCCCACCCCCCCATCCTAGTCCCATCATTCTTCCTGGAACAGTACCCCTCCAGAGAGCTGCCATACTGAGAGAAAAAAATGTGTCATGAACATGAAATGTCTTAACTTCATGTACACACTGTGCTTGGTGTGGTCGGCATGGAAATGATAGATCTGCTCAGAGAGACTGTGTGGAGGTTCCAGTTCTGATGAACGTACATACCAAATAATTGCATCCTCTTTCCTGTATTATCTACTAGATATAAGAGTTATGCTAGCTGACTTGTCATAGCTTTACCAGAAGTTGGGTTTTTTGGTGTTTTGTTTTGTTTTTTACTAACGGTCTTTTTCCTTACAGTGGACAATGAAGACATCTGAGAGGGAGGAGGGGGTGGGGGGGGGGAAGAAGGAGGACATGTTGATTTCCTTTACCTACTTGTCCCAAGGGCAACTAAAATTTGTTGGGAATTTCTCATCCTGCCTCTGCTGCATGTGCGTAAGAGCTGAATACTGTTGGTTTTTTTTGTGTTTTTTTTCTCAGTGACATCAAACTGTTCGCCTGTGTGTGTGTGTGTGTGTGTGTGTGTGGGGTGTGTGTGTGTGTGTGTGTGTGAGAGAGAGAGAGAGAGAGAGAGAGAGAGAGAGAGAGAGAGAGAGAGAGAGAGAGAGAGAAACTGATCGGTGAATCGACTGATCAGACCTTTGGCCCATAATCTTGTTATCAACATCACTGTTTAAATGGGGAATAATAACTTATCTATTTCTTTCATTTCAAATCTTTAACTGATAGGAGTTCGACGGATGGAAGGCCAGGGGATGGGGGGGGTGGAGGAAGGGGGAGCAAACGAGGATTCTACAACTATTTGGAAGAATTTTCTTCTTCTTCTTCTTCTTCCAGATGGGGATGTTTAACCTGCCCCGTGCCCACAGTCTTCAAGTAGACTATTCTGGCACACAGGTTGCATGCATTGTGTATTTTCGTGTAGCCGGTACTCACCCGTCTTAGGACATGAGCATCGGGATCTTTAGAGTCCGTGTATGGTCTTTAGTGCATGTGACACAGACTAGACCTCGGTTTATAGTCCCATCCGAACGACTATAGGGGAATGGAGTCAGAACCAATGTTAACTCCGAGGAAAAATCCCCCTAACCGAAATTCGAACCCGCAACCCCAGGATCACGAGTCCGGCGCTCTACCAACTGATACTGATACTGTTCAGCTAAATGATCTCAAAGAGAAACTTCAAGCAGATCTGTTCAAGAAATGGCACATAAATCATAAGCTCAGCAACTAAGAACAGGAAGAAACACAACTTACGCAAAATATTCTGCAAAATCGTGGGATATGTGTGACCAGTGACCAGGCCGCTTCGAATGCCCAAAAGGGGAAAACTTCCGTCTCACCCTGTTCCTCAGAGTTACGTCTCTTGCATCTGAAATCATCGTCTGCAAACTAATGGATTTGTGCTGACCATGGTCATCTCCATGTTCCCCAAGGTCTATGTTGCCCAAAATTTGCTGTAATTCAGGCCTGTGTCCTCAAGGTCTAAGTTCTCCAAAGGGTATGTTCTACCAGGTCAATTTTTCCACCTTTTTGTTTTTCTAGGTCTTCGTTCCCCCACGTCCTTTTCTTCTTCTTCCTAAAAAACTGGTTCACTCAAAAACGAGTAGGTCACCAGCGCGCCCACGTCTGTGTTTCCAGGGCATTGTCTCACCCCCCCCCCCCCCCTTCTGCCCCCCCCCCCTCCTCCCCCTTGGTCTATGTTCAGCTAAATACATACATTGTTTAATTTTTTGCAGTCATACCATACCGTGTGACGTCAAGTGAGGCCTCACGGCGTACCATGTCATATCACATTACGGCATGTGATCGTCACATCACAATGCATGGGATGCCATGTTATGTTATGTGACGTGCCATGTCGTTTCATGTTTGTTGTTATATCCATTTATCATCTCATCATATTACAATGTCTCTTTCGTAAGTGTTCCATATTCAGATGACCTTCAGCTCGCCCGAGGAACGACGTCGTGCCTCAAGATTCCCCATCATGCTCTACAAATGCATGGATTGACGTGTCTCCACCCAAAGCCCTTGCCCTCCAGTAGTAGAAGACATCGCAGTCAACACTACCGATGTCTTCCCTGTCGCCGTGACTATCCACAGTAACACTTTCTTCTCAGAAACATCCATGACCGCAGACTGAAACCCTGTTCACGTCGAACGCATCAACTGAGTGAGGTCAGTCTGTCCCCGCCGGCCTCCCCCCCCCCCCCCCCCCCCCCCCCCTCCTCTCTCTCTCCAGTGAACGTTTTTCTGTTATGATTACGGTGTTCAAGGCCTGACCAGCATGTAGGCTCAGAACCCATTTTGGTCTTGTCCATGAATCTATTTTCCCCACTATCATTTACTTTTGTTACATTATTTATTCATCAGTGTTATTCTGTTCAGCGTGCCCGAAATGGCTTAGCTAAGGGCTTGCAGGTGGTGTGTATCGCATATGGATCCAGGTGCGAGTCACATTTTGGGGGACAGGGGTGTCTAAAAATATTTAAAACATGTAATTATGAGCTCGAGCGCATCAGCATCTCAGACTGCAGCCTGATGCTCATACCTAATACAAGGGGTTTTACGAGATAGGCCTAGTCCAATTTCCAACTGCATTCTGCGGTGGCAAGGTTTTTTTTTTTTTTTTTCCCAATTTCATTGTGGGATGATCCACTTTGATCTGTGCTATATTTGAAATATTTGTCCTTCTCTTATCGCCTCTTTCTCGTCTCATGTAGCGTAAATTGCTGAAAGGATGTTATTTGAGCTGGACAGAAAAACCATACAAAGTATCAGTTCACATTGCGACGTACCATCTTCATGTGTAGATCAGCGGGCGTGTTGCTTCCTGACTTTCCATGGTGTCCACAAAGATTTTACCCAGCACAAGCAACCAGATCAAGTCTGAAGCGCTCTCGCTGTATTTTGTGGTAAGGGCAACAAATACTTGGATCACAACTTCGTGTTGCTTTCCTTCCTTGATTTGTAAATTTAGGTATAATATAGGACAACCGTCTATTTTCTTATGCTACAAAATTCCACACCCTCATTCTGCAATGGACTCAAATGCAATGACTTACTGTAAATGCACAACATATCTGATCTTGTTCGTCTTGTTTAGATTAGACTATAACCTTTAGATATATGACAAGTATCCGCTCGATCGGTCACGCTGTTCGGCGCCTTTGACAACTGGTTAGTGAGACAAAGGGAAACGATCAAATTGGTGTTTCATGCTCCGAAGAGGGCTCGAAGATGGATTGCATCCCTTTAGTTATATGCGGGTGCGACTGGAGAGACGTTAATGATCTGCTATTCCGACTCTGCCTCATGTTGATAAAAATGACTATTCAAGTACAATGTCAAGGCGAGATCTTAATGACTATTCATTGTTTTCAAAGTTATGTCACATGCAGTTTTAGTAATTCACATGCATTTTTTTTAGTAACTCATCCATACATAAAAGAAAGGTGTTTGTAAGAAAACGTCCTAGTAATAAAAGAAATGATTACAGAAAACTCAAACTGGTTTTCGGAGAAAGTTCAAAATATAGGCAAACGTCAGACATGACTTTATGCAAAATGTTCATGTGTGAGGAAATGGTGCTGTCATACCAGTTCATGTGTATACTTGCATAGATGGATTTAAAAGTTTGTTGGTTGTTTGTTTGTTTTTTGTTTGTTTTTTTAATCTTCAGAAGGCAGAGTTTGAATAAAGAAATATAAAAGCCGCCCAATCACTTCGTTTTACTTTCACTACGTTTTGTGCATCTTTACCATAAACCATACTGTTTTATGGAGGATGCTTGGTTGGTGTAGTCAGTTTGGGTACCGAGTTCACACCCTTGTGAGTTCGAATTGGTCTAGTATGCTCAATAATAAATGTTGCCATTTCTGCTGCCATTCTGGTGGTTTAGTGTAATGTAAGATAAGGCCTCCTTCCCCATTCTTCTGGGATGGCCGCCCCCTGTTTGCCATACCACCCGAGGTGAGTGCAGATGTTACGCCTGAACGTGACCAACTTGTGAAACAATGAAAGGAAATCTGAAATGAGGCAGAGAACAGTAAACAACAAACAAACAGAGAAAATCCTGCTCCTATCATGAGATAATTGCACACCCATAACTGTGTTCCATATCTGCTGTGTCGTAAGCAGCATTTGTTTGGACTGTGCTGGCATTTCCATGAGGTGATTTGATGTCGGACTATGTTGGCGTTTCCATGAGGTGATTTGATGTCGGACTGTGCTGGCGTTTCCATGAGGTGATTTTATGTCGGACTGTGCTGGCATTTCGTGAGGTGATTTTATGTCGGACTGTGCTGGCATTTCTGTGAGGTGATTTTTATGTCAGACTATCTTGGCATTTCCATGAGGTGATTTTATGTCGGACTGTGCTGGCATTTCCATGAGGTGATTTTATGTCGGACTGTGCTGGCATTTCTGTGAGGTGATTTTATGTCGGACTGTGCTGGCATTTCTGTTAGGTGATTTTATGTCGGACTGTGCTGGCATTTCCGTGAGGTGATTTTATGTCGGACTATGTTGGCATTTCCATGAGGTGATTTTATGTCGGACTATGTTGGCATTTCCATGAGGTGATTTTATGTCGGACTATGTTGGCATTTCCATAGGTGATTTTATGTCGGACTGTGCTGGCATTTCCATGAGGTGATTTTATGTCGGACTATGCTGGCATTTCTGCGAGATGATTTTATGTCGGACTATGCTGGCATTTCTGCGAGGTGATTTTATGTCGGACTATGCTGGCATTTCTGTGAGGTGATTTTATGTCGGACTGTGCTGGCATTTCCATGAGGTGATTTTATGTCAAATGCAACATTTGTTTGGAGTTATGGGCATGTAATTATCTCATGATTGGAGCAAGGGTTACCCTGCTTGTTTGCTGTCTATGAAATAATGCTTAAACTTTCGTCAAGTACTTAAGTGTTTGTGGTGGGAAGGCCCAGTACATAGCTCATTCCCCTAACAAAGATTTTTGATCTGTGGTTCGAGCTGCACACATAAGTTTTTTTTCCCTCCCTTCTCCAACAGACATTGAGTCGTGGTCTGTTTGGTTGCATTCTGGATGATCTAATAAATATCATTGTCATTATGAATACTTATATAGTGCCTATCCTCGGCTGGAGATCAAGCTCGTTTACACAAAGGGCTGCCTACCTGGGAACTGCATATATCCTCACCGTTTCCTGTCCCTGCCTGTGTGTGTGTGTTGTGACTTGCATTTTCATATCCTCCACCATTTCCAGTCCCTGTGTGTGTGTGCGAGTGTGTGTGTGTGTGTGTGTGTGTGTGTGTGTGTGTGTGTGTGCGACTTGCATTTTCATATATCCTCAGTGTTTCCTGTCCCTGCGTGCATGCGTGTGTGCGGTGCTGTGTGTGTGTGTGTGTGTGTGTGTGTGTGTGTGTGTGTGTGTGTGCGTGCATGTGTGTGTGTGTGCGTGTGTATGAGTGTGCGTGTGTAACTTGCATTTTCATATATACTCACTGTTTCCTGTCCCTGCATGTGTGTGTGTATGTGTATGTGTGTGTGTGTGTGTGTGTGTGCGTGTCTGTGTGTGTGTAAGTGAACAAGGTAAGTTGGAAACAATGAAATGGAACTTTTAAATTCTTTTCTCAGTCAGTATCAACAAGTAAATTCAAGTCTTTTAGTTCAATGTTGACTAAATGCAGACTGGAAACCTTTTGACCCAATACTAAACCAGACAGGCCTTCATACATACACACACACACACACACACACAGAAAAAAAGAAAGAAAGAAAAATGGGAAAGCAAGTTTACTCATGATTGTGTAAACGCATGCTCAAAAAACTTGGATGCTCATTAAAATCCATTCAACCTTTCTCATCAGAATAGGCCATTGTGTGGTGGTAGGATGGATGACACAAAAGTTTCAGTTTCAGTTTCATCAAGGAGGCGTCACTGCGTGCGGACTAGTCCATATATGCTACACCACATCCACTAAGTTTTGAGACCATACTACGCATGATTTGAAGCTGACGGATAAATGAATTAACAAAAAAGAGACAATTGAAGAAGAGGGTCTCGTGGCTATGACTCGGCGGATGTCTGACCTATGCATTAGCCCAATGCGCTGGTCAGACCTTGAGTGCCTACCTACCATTTTGTGTGTGTGTGTGTGTGTAGTGGATGTACATGTGTCTGTAAGTGTGGGCATGGACTCATGTGCGTGTGTGGGCGCATGTGCATGTGTGTGTGTGTGTGTGTGTGTGTGCGCATGTGTGTGTGTGTGCGCATGTGTATGTGTGTGTGCACGCAGGCATGTGTACGCGTTTGTGTGTGTGTGTGTGCGTGTGTGTGTGCCTGCATGTATGTGCGCAAAAAAAGAATACACACTTACACACTGATGCGATGTTTACACATCATCCTGAAAACAGAATGTGGCTACCTTACTTGTGGGATAAAAACAGTAACATGTGCAATGATCTTACATATGGTGAACCTCAAAGTTCAAGACGAGGAACAGAGAGAGAGAGAGAAAAGACTTTCTTAGAACAAGTATCTTGCCTCACACCATAAACATATCATCCATAAAGCCACAAAAAGAAAACTGATGACAAACAACACCAAGTTCTAACTTCAAATATATTTTATTCATAAACAAGGACTCCCAAACCCCAAATGAAGCCAATGCACCATATGAAATGAACATAATACTACAAAAACCATCACATTTCCAGCACAGATTTTTCTACCTATATAATCTCATGCAATCCTAAACACTGATAAACATGCATCAGTTCCTATTCCAAGAAAAACATAAAAAATGATAAATAAATAATGTACACCTGAATATTGATATCTGTCACATGGGTTTTTTTTCCTGTAAATAATTGAAATTATATATTTTCTTAATACAGTGGAGTCCGGATATATGACGGGTGTTTGTCCAGCCATTTGACCCGACATATAAGCGGACCCGACATATACGTGAAGTCGGGGGGGGGGGGGGGGGGGGGGGGTTCAGGTCAAGGGAAGCAACTCCGTCATAACTCGCGAACCCATACCAGTGCACAGCAAATGACTTAGAAGAGAAAAACATACCAGTGCACAGCAAATGACTTAGAAGAGAAAAATCTTTAGATTTCTCCATTAGCATAGGGCCTGTGACAGTCTGTTTTTTGTTTCTAACTGCCGAAAACCACGAGCCAAGGGCCGACTCAACATCCTCGTTTTTGCCGGTTCGTTTTCGTTTTCGCGACTTGTCTGGGATGGCGGCAGCGGTGTCACGAATTTCTGCTTCATTTGCTACGATCCTCTCGAGTGTTCTCATCGAAATCCCCATCTCTGCAACAATTTTTGTCTCGGTTCTCCGGCCTTTATTCTGTCAAGCATTTTCAACTTGTCAGCTACAGAGAGGTTGATCCTTTTCTTTGGTGTGGCCATGTTGGCAGCGTTTGAGCAAGGAATGACTGTCTCACACTTGTGAGAGTGAAGGAGTCTAGCCTGTGAACACTTGTCTCACCCTCCCGCGGCGTTGCTGCACTCACTGTGGCAGGTTGATTAGTTGTCAAAGTTGCCACTTGATCTCAGCTGACCCGCCATATAAGCGTGCTTGCCGCCATCAGACCCGACATATAGCGTCCCGAGTTTTTAGTCATACAAAGAAGGGACGGATTCCGTCCAAGGGGGTCTCCCGACATATAAGCGGACGCCGACATATATGCATGCCGACATATAGATGGACTCCACTGTACTCATGAAAGAAATGGTCAATTCTGGCACCTGCCAGTCACTTCCTTGCACCTTAGGCTTTCCTTTCACGTTTGTTGATGAGGTAAGTATGGGAACCTGAACCGTGTTCTGACCAGAGAATAAGTGTTTGCAAAAAGAGTACATTAAAACATTATGGTATTTAAACGCGGATTATGCATGAATGAGCAACAAAGACAATGCTGTACAACATAACAAATGTCTTAACTGTCACCATTACCCACAACACATGAATAAGTAACAAAACATAATGCAGTGAAACATAAAAAAAATGTCTCGATTGTCATCATATGTAATATTAAAAATTGTTTACTTCATCTGATTAATATTTTTTTTTCCTTTCCAGAGAATACTGTTAGAATGAACAGATAATATCAATCATTAATCTCTGAGACTCCGTTGTTAACCAACACATGAGCAGACATTTCTCTACACACATTATAATACTACGTGTTCTGTAAAGTCATCAGTAGAGTGAATCGCATTGTTATTTTACCATTTTGCGCACTAAGAACAATAATTTTTGTCACTGAACTGACAAGGTATCTCACACACTTCTCTCATTGATCTCTGAGACTGTTGTTAATCAATACATGATCAGACATTTCTCTACACACACTGTAATGACTAATGCCCTGTACAGCCATCAGTGGATTGAATATCATTGTTATTTTACTATTTTGCGATCTCAGAACAATATTTTTTCTCACTTCTACTGAACTGACAAGGTATCTCACACATTTCTGAAAATGTTCATACTAAATAAGTTCTTACAGTCACCTGTCCAAATTTTTCATCCACTTGGAATGGACATGTGCATATCAGTTAATGGACATGTGCATATCAGTTAATGGACATGTGCATATCAGTTAATGGACATGTGCATATCAGTTAATGGACATGTGCATATCAGTTAATGGACATGTGCATATCAGTTAATGGACATGTGCATATCAGTTAATGGACATGTGCATATCAGTTAATGGACATGTGCATATCAGTTAAGATATAAAAGAATACACAAATGAATAAACAAACAAAATAAAGCAAAAACAAACAAAGGGAGCTAAATCTTGCCATCTGAAAGAAATACAATGCTGTCTCACCAATCAGAGGACGTTTCTATTTTTGGAGCAGATGGACAACAACAATGTCTGAACATCGTTTGAAAAGGTTACCCTTTTTCATTTGCTGTCCCATCTTCTGTGCCACCTCAGTGGCATTGCACCCACACCGCTCATTCCAATCCTCCCCTGTCCACCAACCACCACAACTCCAGCCATGGCAAGCCACAGGGAGCAGTCTATTTAAAGTCATAAAGAGCCAACCCACCGGAGGAGACACTGTACTGCTGCCGAGTCACTTTGATGGTGTTCAGAGGTGTCAGTTCTGAGCCAACAGATGCAGGAAACCACCTGCCACGCTCCGTACTGACAACAACACTTGCTCAGTTGCAGAGTCGGTATAAGTGAGCTCTCTCTCCATCCAATGACAGACCCCATGAAGTTGCCATGACTGGTGACCCCAACAGAATCAAACCGAGGCCATACATGTGGAAGGGTTATTGAAACTGAAGTCACCACGAGAGCCAGGCATGAAGGGCCAAAGGATTTTGAGACTTTTCTTATTTCAATGCTGACTGATGAGGATAAGAATGATGAAGATGATGCTACAGATTTCCATTCCGGTCTGAGAATACATGACAGGGCTGTACTCTACACATATTTTCATAATATATTCAGGCATCAACCAGGCCCGAGAGATACAGATGCTTACAGAGCTGGTCAGGGAAGTCTAGCAACACTCGCAGAGATGCATCTATTTACTGGCTGAAACTCAACAGTGTGGTCCCAGCTGAGCCCATAACAAACTCAACTCTGGGTAGAAGCTGGTCGGGGCAGAAAATCCCACAAATACATGGCTCTGATGGATCGAACCCACGACCGCCCAGCCAGAAACATAAGCAACCCCTTTCACCATGAGCTGTAAAAAGATGACCTTTGACCCTAGACTATAATGACACTGTGGGGTTTTCATGTTAACCTTCGCGGCGTGCTTTGACTATACACGGAACTGACGGTTGGGTCCGTGTGGCCAGGCTCGCAAGAGGGAAACTTCTTTGAACGAATGGTGCCACATGGACCCAACACGTCTTCGATTATAGTCAAAAGCACCTTCGCCGGACGGTGCTTTTGCTTACACGGAAGACGGTTGTCGGTCCATGTGGACCATGTCCGCAAAGAGTTTTTTCCCTATTTGCGTGCCATGGGCCACACGACCCACACCGCAGAGATACATCTAAAATGTGTCCTTTAATGTACTTTGACAATTTTGATCTATATTTATCGAAATTAGGACAGAGATTGTGTGTTTGAGCATATACTAAATTTCATTGGAAAATAGGCAAAAATATCCAGATATTGGCTTTGAATGAACCACTCTGTCCACAGGACCCACAACCGTCCGGCGAAGTGGTAAAAATGAATGATTTTTAAACAAAAAAAGCCAATACAACTAGACTATTGGTAAGTCGTTCCCTGCGTTTTTCCGATCTTAATCTAAATGGACAATATTTTGGACTAAGTGAACATCAAATTTATAAACATAATTTTGACAGCGATACACAAATTCTATAAACATATATTTTGGACTAAGCGATACTCAATTCTGATACTATATTTGGACTAGCGTACATCAATTCTATAATGACATATATTTTGTGGACTAAGGATACATCAAATTCTATAAACATATATTTTGGACTAAGCGATACATCAAATTCTAGAAACCCACTTGCAACTGGTGGAACAAGCCAGCTCCATGACCTGTTGCTTTCCAACCCCCTCATTCCTTCCATTTTTCCAAGTGATCTCCCTTGATCAGTTGACATTTTGTGGTTTGTGATTTCTTCTCTGTCTATACACCTTTCCTCCATACAGGGAGGTGCGAGAGGATTTCAGTGTCTGAATCGGTGTTTCTCAACACATGTTTCAGTGGACACATGTCAAACAGGGACCACCAGGCATCATGACTAGACATCATGGCTGGTCTACTTCCTGAACAGCAGAGTAACTTCAGTGAAACACTACTCCCCAAGACAAGTTTACCAGAAGAAGCACAGCAAATTTGAAGTGATGCATGGATTTAGTCCCTTCTCTCAATCAGAAAAGTGCTTCTTTCCATGTGGTCTGAGCACCATGACTACACTCTCCCTCTTCGTTTTTCTTTTTTCTTTATCATCACCAGTAGAATTCAGTCACCTTGTGACATATCCCCTAGTCAAGGACAACACTTCACCAGTTCATGAAACTCTTCAGGACAGCAGTCAAACAGGTACCTTAAATAAAACAACACAGAGTAGACCATGTCCAAAATACGCAGATCACTCAAAAAGATAATAAAGTTGCAGCACTAAAGGGGAACTTTACACACATCATGAATGTTGCTATGCAGGTTTACACATGGATGTATTTCCTAACACTGGCAAAAAAACAAAAAAAAAGTACACACAGTTGCATTTTGTGAATGAAAGGATAAAAAGATTGGTCTAATGTTCAAAAGAACATAGAAGGGGAGTTACAAAAAAAAAAAAAAAAAAAAGCAACTCTAGAATATCAGGAAGCATGCTGGCCAAAATGAAGAGGTCAAAGCAGATGAGAAGTTGTCACACACCGAAAGTTTTCATCAAAATTGTGGCACAAGCAGACCAAAAGAACAGGAAATACACGGAGAAGTATTCACAAGCCAAAATGTCAGCTGATCAAGAGAGATCACTCAGAAGGATTGAGGGAGTGAAGAGATGGATAACGAGGTTGGAATTAGCTCCCTTCATATTTTTTGTTTTTGCTTTGTTTGGGCTCCCTCACTGATATATTACCAATGCCGAGAGAAACAAAGGCACTTGTGTGGACAGGTAACAATGACAAAATATCATTACACTTGCTTTTTCTCACTTGTATATGTCATTTTTCATACACAGAAGGCACACAGTCTCTCAATAATGCATTGTTCTGCATTATTTAAGCATAACCAACAGCAACAACAAACAAAGAATGCAACCACAAACATGCTGTAAATGCAAAACAGCATGCAACAAATCTGCAACTGTTTAGTACCTTCATTCATAAGTATGGCATGCAACAAATCTGCAACTGTTTAGTACCTTCATTTCATAAGTATGGCAACTTTGCATAGCACTCCGCATGTAACATAGCACTCCACATGTAACATAGCACTCCACATGTAACATAGCACTCCACATGCAACATATTCTGTTGTCTCTTGCACTTAGAGACAGTACAATTTGGAAACAAACTTGTCATCACAGACTTAAGACTTGAAAATGTTGCTCTTTCCTTTTTCTTTTTTTTTTTTTTTTTTTTTGCTTTTAAGAATGCACGAATTGCAAGAAAGAAAAAGTTTAATCCCTAAAGTGTGAATTTTTTTTTTGCGTGTGACATTGTCATATACTGGAGGTCACTCCATGTTCACACGCCAAATCAACAACACAGTGGTCATCCTTTTTCTTTCATGTTCCTTGTCATGAAATCGGAAAGAGACCATACAAATAAAAGAGAATGCTGTTACAATGTATGCTGCTTTGGTCCCAAATCTAAGGAAAAGTAAGCAATTTTTGCCTGTGGCAAGAAACCACATATGTCACTGGCAGAAAATGTTCCACAATCAACAGGTTGGTTTAAGCATCCTACCTACTTGGTTCACAAGTTACGCACTACATACATAGTCCCTACATGCCTTTTGTGTCAGCCTACGTACTGCCAGTGTGGCACTTAGTGGCACTTAACCCCGCACTGATGGAATGCACATGACAGCTTTCACACATTTGGGTCTGTAAAGTGAAAGCAACGCAGACTACATTTGGAACTATTCCTCGACAGGTTGTGGCTGTCTACATCTTTTCTACTGTTTAGTTTTGTGAGCTACCCGCCTCATGCCAAACGTACACAGCGACAGTGAACGTAGGTCCGTAACAGACCTAAACCAAGTACCAGCACCAAATGCTTCTAGCTGTTTAGCTTCAGTCTCGTGTCACGAAACAGGCTGACTAGTCCATATACAGCTGCAAAGTGAGGCGACTGCACGGCAGAAATGTAAACAAATTTTTAAAAGTATTTATGACATAATAATTATAAGGCTCCGCCGAAAAACGTAGACAAACGAATCACAAGACAAAGCATGACGTGTTTCGACCTCACAGGTCTTCTTCGGGGCAAGATACACAACACTAGGACAATGGAAATGAACGAGCAATCACTTCTGTTCATCCAGTATGGTGCAAGATTGCTCATTCATTTTCTCTGTCCGAGTGTGTGTATCTTGCCTGAAGAAGACCTAAGGGTTGAAACGAGTTATGTTTTTGATTCGTTTATCCATGTTTTTTTTGGGCGAGAGCCTAAAATACTTGTTAAAATTAGTCTATATATGTTAAACCACAACTGCTAGGACATGAGGCCTACAATTCACAGGAATGGCAACAAGTAAACAACATGTGAACATGTAACAACAAAAAAACAGTTGATAAAAGGGTCTCACTGACATGACTTTACAAGTCAAACAGTCACAGGATCAAAGGCGATGGGGAGGACATTGCAGCCTTTCCTTCTTCAAGTCTGGATCAACAGGAAGACTGATGCATATCCCCCTAAATGTCAGTTCTGCATTTCACCCCAAGACATGGATCTATGTATTCATGACCTTGATGACCCTTGTCTCTTTGACATTCACCCTGACCAGAACGATTAGCGGATGGGCACAAAAAATTAACATGCTCAAATCATTTACAAAATGATTCCCAACACACATCACTGTTTAACATCACCCATAACTATGCACCATTTATGATTCCCCAGCATACATACCTTTTTTTCTCATATACATATTCTTCCTCACACAAACACACTCCCAAAAAATTATTACTTCATTCTCAGCATCCTCATAATCAGTTTATCAACATAAATATGTTTTCAAAATTACATCTTTTTGCAACAAAATACCATACACAAAAAAGTTAAGATCTCCACCATAGCAGTTCTGCTTACAATCCCAGTTTACAATCTGAAGGTTAAAGTTTTACCAAGGTTAAAAAAAGAACACCCACGTTCTCATAAAATCCAAGAATAAAAGAGAAAGAAAATATATGACAAATAACGGTCAACCCATAACCAAATTTTTGTTCCTGTTTTTCTTTTGTTGCTATTCACCGTTGTGTTTTGAAGGAGTGGAGTGAGGATGAAAGAAAAATGGGAAGGGAGAAGGGGGCAGATGAAAACTTATTTTTTTAAAAAGCAAGTGCTTACCATGTTCTTAATGTGAGCATTCATTTTGGATGATCTGTGCATGTATGCACACATTAATTTGTGTGTCTGTGTACTTAGTTCAGCATTTAAACTGAACAACATGTAGGTTCAACACAAAGATACGGAAAGGAAAAAATGAATATAAAACAAACAAAAAAATGGAAACAGAGGGGTTAGTTACCACCAAGGACACAGACAAAAAGAGTACAGGACAAGACACAATGCATTTCGACCTCTTGGGTCTTCTTCAGGCGAAAACACACAATATTTAGGACAGTGACAAGATGAACATGTAGCCACTTAGCTACGTTTCTCCTGTTCGTCTCCAAATTGAAAATGGCCGCCAGACAGAAACCAGGGGATTATGGAAGAGGGGGGGGGGGGGGGGGGGGGGGGGGGGGGAACCTGTCAAGTCCTCCGCTTCCTCGCTAATGGCAGCAGAGATTTCACTGGAGTCCTTTCTGCAGCCCTCTGCATCTCTCCCAACATTGTTTGAGTTGCAGATGGTAGTAGATGCCCTGTGGAGGGCGAAGGAGAGGGTTAGAGGTCCAGAAAAAAAAAAGATTTAATCAATCATACGAACAAATAATACAAGGAAGAAGGGGGGAGAGGATGGTGTGGGATACTATTTGCTAGTTGAGACAGGGATTGATGATGACAGTTAGCAACAAAACTGGGCTACATTCAGAAATGCTACCACACTCTCAGGAATAACTGGGGAAATGATACTGACTGGTAATGCACAATACAGAGAGGAAGATGTTAAAAAATGCAGCAGGAAAGAAACTTGCTCTTGTCTCTAGTATAATTCACAAACAACAGGACATAACGACTGCTTGAGCAGCATTGTAAGTGGACAAGGCACCGGATGAGCGCTAAGATGATTGGTCTCTTGAGATTCAAGTAGGTCAACAACCAGGACCGATAAAGACTGGATAAGGTGGCATGGGACTGGTTCAAAACAAAACATAAAGGTATGGCAGGTTGTGACAGATTTGGGTAGGATGGTACAGAACTGGGCGGGGTTGGTGTACAACAGGGTGTGGTGGAGATGGTTTGGAAATGACAGATTAAAAGTGAAAAAAAAAATGGATTTGGGGTTTTGTTTTGTTTTGCTTACTAATCTAAACTTTTTCTTTCCTTTTCTTCTGTTCGTTTATTACTTTCATGTTGTTGTTTTTTTTTAAAGAACTCGAATAAACACAGCATCAATCAGAATGTGCTGCAGTCGCTGTCTTGGAGGGCGAGGTGGAGCGAAAGGACAGAGAAGACGGACAGGCCGGTGGTGACTAGGGCCAGGAGCTGAACTATGCAGAAGGTGGCGTGCCAGCTGTACTCCCTGGCCACAACGCTGAGCGGGAAACCTGACAGCACCATGCCCACTGCAACACACAGTGACCATCACACAGTGTCCAACACACAGTGACCAACACACATTGACCAACACACATTGACCAACACACATTGACAAACACACAGTGTCCAACCACACAAATTGACCAACACACAGTGACCAACACACATTGACAAACACACGGTGTCCAACACACAGTGACGAACACACAGTGACCAACACACATTGACCAACACACATTGACAAACACACGGTGTCCAACACACAGTGACCAACACACATTGACCAACACACATTGACCAACACACAGTGACCAACACACATTGACAAACACAGTGACCAACACACAGTGACCAACACACAGTGACCAACAGGTCTGGATCAATGTCAGTGACAGCACCATGCCCACTGTAACACACAGTGACCAACACACAGTGACCAACACACATTGACCAACACACAGTGACCAACACACACTGACCAACACACATGACCAACACAATGACCAACACACAGTGACCAACAGGTCTGGATCAATGTCGGTGACAGCACCATGCCCACTGTAACACACAGTGACCAACACACATTGACCAACACACATTGCAACACACAGTACCAACACACAGTGACCAACAGGTCTGGATCAATGTCAGTGACAGCACCATGCCCACTGTAACACACAGTGACCAACACACAGTGACCAACACACATTGACCAACACACAGTGACCAACACACAGTGACCAACAGGTCTGGATCAATGTCAGTGACAGCACCATGCCCACTGTAACACACATTGACCAACACACATGACCAACACACAGTGAACCAAACACACACTGACCAACACACACTGACCAACACAACATTGACCAACACACATTGACAAACACACATTGACCAACACACAGTGACCAACACACAGTGACCAACAGGTCTGGATCAATGTCAGTGACAGCACCATGCCCACTGTAACACACATTGACCAAAACACAGTGACCAACACACAGTGATCAACACACATTGACCAACACACAGTGTCCAACACACAGTGATCAACACACATTGACCAACACACAGTGACCAACACACATTGACCAACACCAGTGACCAACACACAGTGATCAACACACATTGACCAACACACAGTGATCAACAACATGACCAACACCAGTGACCAACACACATTGACCAACACACAGTGACCAACACACATTGACCAACACACAGTGACAACAACGTGTCACACACAGTGTCCAACACACAGTGACCAACACACAGTGACCAACACACAGTGACCAACACACATTGACCAACACACATTGAGCAACACACACTGACCAACACACATTGACCAACACACAGTGACCAACACACAGTGACCAACACACAGTGACCAACAGGTCTGGATCAATGTCAGTGTTTCTCTGTCTCTGTATTCTGCTCTCCAATTCTCTCTCTCTCTCTCTCTCTCTCTCTCTCTCTCTTTCTCTCTCTCTTCTCTCTCTCTCTCTCTCTCTTTTCTCTCATCTTTCACTCTCTCTCTCTTTTTCTGCATGCCTTTTTTTCCCCAATTCCTTCCAGCACTTGTGGTACAGTGTTTGACAACAAGAAAAATATCTCAATAACATCTCCATCCTCTTTAATAAAATCAGACAAAGCGAATGTTATGCAATTCATTTTTTGTTATAATCATTTAAAAAAAAACACACACACAGAGAAAAAGGTACATTTTGTAACATAATGTTAAAACAAAAAGTAAATAACGCAATTCAATGGTTTGTGTACAATCCATGCAACCTTCCCAACTCTGTGCTGACCTTTACCTCTCCTCCCCTCCTTTTCCATCCTCCCCTCAAACATTTTCCAATTACCACAGTGTGTACAAAGGAGATTGGAAACTTTAATATGCAGTTTAATTGTGTGTGATGTGTTGTGTGGGTGGTGTGTTGTGATGTGTGTGTAGTGTGTGAGTGTGTGTGTGTGAGTGTATGTGTGTTGTGTGTGAGTGTATTGTTGTGTGTGTGTGTGTCGTTGTTGAGTGTGTGTGTGTAGTGTATGTGTGTGTGTGTGTGAGTTGTGTGTGTGTGTGTGTGTGTGTGTGTGTTGTTGTATGTGTGTGTGTGTGTGTGTGTGTGTTGTGTGTGTGGTGTTGTGTGTGTGTGGTTGTGTGTGTGTTGTGTGTGTTGTGTGTGTTTTGTGTGTGTGTGTGTGTGACAAGACTGAGAGATGAACATGTCATTGCCAAATGATCATAATGGATTGTCAGTATCAGATCTTGAATTGAACACTCGTAGTTAAACACAAGTACACACTGACAAATACACTACACACACTCACACACACACACACACGCACCACACAACACAACACACACACATAGTAAGCCACCCCTGCTCAAGAACATTAAGCATAAAATAAGAGGTCAGCATTCTGCCCTCATCCTTTTAGTTCATTCATTGTACTGATCATCCTGTCACACGAGACACCAGCAAGTTTTCATACACACCACAAGTGGAAGGCAATGATAGAGATGGGCAAGTTCCAGCAGTTTTTCAACAGCCGACTCCATGGCAACCAACAACAAAGGAGATGGCGCGTACACGCCAACAGCCAAGACAAAATCCAACCAGGCAGATCAGCAGCTGAAGCAGATCAGACAAAAAAAAGTTATGTGTCTTGTATTGGGATGCCAAGCCTCTGTATTCCATGACATACTATTAACAGCAAATATCGCGCTACATTCTACTGCATCAATTCTATGTTACATTCTACTGCACTGTGTCACACTGTATTCTATCATAATGCATGAAGCATAAATACACAAACTACACACTTCGTACTGCATTCATTTACACCCTACACCGCATTAAGCTAGGCGTACATTACTCCGGTAAACATACACTGCCTTGACACCGCACTGTGCTATGCTACACTGCATTACGCATGGTGCATCCACATAACGTGTTAGTACACAAAATCTAATCATTAAACCCACTGAGCTAATTTACACTACATTACACTGCGCTTACACTGTGTTAGGTCACACTACATGACACAACCGTATGACTCCTATGTTTATTACACAATGTACATGTACCAATTTTGCTAATCTAAGTAGGAAGTAAGGTAATGTGGTCTTTAGCCATCCACCCAGAAAGGCCCATTCTGGGCTACACGTGATTAGAACTCACAGGTCACTCAAAAAAATACCCAAAAAACCTCATTCACACAACTCTTTAGAAAACCACATCCAACAACACCAGAAATTTGATTAAAAATCTTTCCTCCGTAAAATTCCTACCAGGACAAATGTTAATCTCCCTCAAAATTTCAAAATCCAAATCAGGTGGGACATTTGAACAAGGATTTCGTGGGGTCTGCTGTAAAGTGTTTATGTCTCACGGCATGCAAGTCCCAACACTCTAAAAGAATATGTTTCACTGTGAGTGGTGCATGACATGGAATGCACCACACAGCTTCTTCACCTTTTAAAAGATAGGAATGTATGTAAAACGAGTGGCCTGTATGCAAACGGCACAAAACTGTTTCTTCTTTACAGCAGCCTCGGGAACATGGTAAAATCTTTCAGGTTTAGATGGATTTTAATCATTTGTTATCCGCCTGTGAGTCCCATTCCTCTTGCCAGGTCTTTGACATAAGCCTGGGTTTCAGATTAGTGTGAGGGAGAGACAATCTGCTCAACTCTTTCTTTGTGGCACTCTTGGCAAGCTTATCAACCATTTCATTGCCTCGAATGCCCACATGGCTGGGAACCCAAGCGAAACCTATGTTATATCCATCTGATTTCAGAGAAGTGTGCAGTTCAAATAACTTCAGCAGCTGAGGGTGCTTGAGGTTACGGCCGGCAATGGCCTCTAATGCAGAAAGGGAGTCTGACAAAATGATTGGATTTGGACATGCTTGGATTTAGAAACCATTTCAAGAGCCGGACCATGGCTGTCAACTCAGCAGTGTAGATGGAGCTGTCAGTGGGAATGTGTTTAGAACATCTCTGAGGAGGACTTGTTGCACAATGCACAGCAGAGGCAATCCCCTCCTCAGATTTGGAACTGTCGGTGAAAATTCTTGTGATGGATGGAAACTTGAACATAGTTTTGCAAAAAAGGACTTGTACGCCAAGGAGCGAGTGTGATCTTTATGGTACGAGGCTAAATCAAACCGGATCTCTGGAGTAAAGAAAGTCCATGTTTAGTCCATGTTGGGTCATCAGAAAACTTGAATGATCTAAGCTACACTAAATTACAGTTTATTATACTGTGCCAGGCTACATTACATTATACAACACTATGCTGAGCTACACCACACTACAATGTGCAAACCTACACTGCGTTACACATCAGGACACCACATTCCCCTTTTCTGATCTGCACTACATCACACAATTACAACAGCGCACTCCACTCCCATCTGCTAAAATGCAAATCAGCTTCACCATTTACTTCACACCAAACAAACAAAAATAATGACAAACAAAAAATGACAATCTCACAAACCATACACTGATGCCCATTTCAAAACATAAAACAATATGATGCGTAAGCGCTTACATGCACATCACACAAAAGTCAGCACCCATATACATACACAATACACACACACACACACACATTACACACACATTACACACACACTACACACACACACACACACACACACACTCACTACACTCACTACACACACATTACACACTCACTACACACACACATTACACACACACACACACACACTACACACACACATCACACACACACACACACACACATCACACACACACCACACACACACACACACATCACACACACACTACACACACACATCACACACACACACACACACACACATCACACACACACTACACACACACACACAACACACACACACAACACACACCACACACACACACACACCACACACACACACACACACACACACACACACACACACACACACACACACACACACACACACACATCACACACACACACACACACACACACACACACACACACACACACACACACACACACACACACACACACACACACACACTACACACACACACACAAACTAAAACAAGCAAACAAGGACAGAAAGAAAACAAGACACAAAAAGGACCAACATTAGAAGAACTGTCCCCGATGACCGTCAGGAAGAGAAATACGGCTGCTGACTGCACCACTGTGCAACACAAGATCACCAGCTGCCGTGGGTTGTACTGTAACCTCTTCTGAAACACACAGCCACAAAAGCCAAGATCACCAGCTGCCGTGGGTTGTACTGTAACCTCTTCTGAAACACACAGCCACAAAAAGCCAAGATCACCAGCTGCCTTGGGTTCAGTTGTACTGTAATCTCTTCTGAAACACACAGCCACAAAAGCTGATTTACAACAGCAAAAGAGAACAGAACACTGAATCATTGCATACATTCCTCTGCGCACATGCACACACACTTTACAAAAGACTCAACTGCCATCTGGTGAAGTGTGCTTTCATCATCACTGACCAACACCACCTTTCTTTTTTACATTGAAGATGCATGCAACATCTGCAACAACATCAGGTTTGCGTAGAAGCGTGCACGGTGTGTATAATGGGTGGGTCAGTGACATGCCAGTTTCTCAATTTGCTCGTGAGAATGGAAGTGGATGCGTTTTTGAGAGTTCGTTTTTTTTCACTTCTTTTTCTTTGCCTTTTTTAAGCGCCCTGAATTTGATCGAGATGAAATAACTCCTCTTTTTTTCAGGGTGACCCATCTCATGTTCCCTCCCCATTCTCAAAGCCATTGCTCCTAAGCTACCCATTCTCTCTCTCCCCCTGCACAGTCCAGTCCTGTTTGTCCTGCTGTAATCCAAGAGCCAAGTATATAGACAAAAACTCAATGTCAGACAATGGTCAGGAAACCAAGAGCTAACAGTCTATCGACAAAACTCATCAGACAATGGTCAGGAAACCAAGAGCCCACAGTCTATAGACAAAACTCAATGTCAGACAATGGTCAGGAAACCAAGAGCCCACAGTCTATAGACAAAACTCAATGTCAGACAATGGTCAGGAAACCAAGAGCTAACAGTCTATAGACAAAACTCATCAGACAATGGTCAGGAAACCAAGAGCCCACAGTCTATAGACAAAACTCAATGTCAGACAATGGTCAGGCACCAAGAGCCCACAGTCTATAGACAAAACTCAATGTCAGACAATGGTCAGGAAACCAAGAGCTAACAGTCTATCGACAAAACTCATCAGACAATGGTCAGGAAACCAAGAGCCCACAGTCTATAGACAAAACTCAATGTCAGACAATGGTCAGGAAACCAAGAGCCCACAGTCTATAGACAAAACTCAATGTCAGACAATGGTCAGGAAACCAAGAGCCACCAGTCTATAGACAAAACTCATCAAACAATGGTCAGGAAACCAAGAGCTAATAGTCTATAGACAAAACTCATCAGACAATGGTCAGGAAACCAAGAGCCAACAGTCTATAGACAAAAAATGTCAGACAATGGTCAGGAAACCAAGAGCCACCAGTCTATAGACAAAACTCATCAGACAATGGTCAGGAAACCAAGAGCTAACAGTCTATCGACAAAACTCAATGTCAGACAACGGCCAGGAAACCCAACAGACGACACACTGCAACGCCGATGAGTTTCTCCAGTAATGTTTCATGGTGTCTGTTCTGACCCATCACATGCACACACCTTTTGAAACTCCTACTGATGTTAGCTGCTTAACTGTGGAGCCAGTGCGAGTCGGTGTCCCCTCCAGGAAAAGATCATCACCACGTTCATCCAATAGCAGTCCACGACCTTTCACCACAGGCGTGGACGTGTAGGTCAGATCTACACTGAGGCCACCATCACAGCAGGGCATGAAGTGAAACTTTTACTATGTTGAAATGAGGGGCGAGGACGATGGAAATAACGCTGTGGAGGTCCACTTTGGTCTGAGAACACAGGACAGGACTGCACTGTACAGTTCTTCACTGGTCTCTCCCAGCAACAACAAGGCCTGAAACAAAGACACTGCCATGCTGGCTAGCAAATTTGAGCATCACAGCCAGAGAGCACAGCTGAGGTGAATGATGCTTTGTAAAGTTTTCCAGTTTTCCCATCTAAGTCCTCAGCTCTGGTTAAGTAAGAGCCGGTTGTGGTAAAAAAAAACACCAATCCCATGAATATGTCCAAGATGAAATATGAACCAGCAATGACCAAGCCAGCAAAGCTATTCACCACACCCCAGTAACTTACAAACAGCAGACTGTGCTGTGCTGAAGATAGAGTGCAGCTGGTGCATGAGTATTTGACAAAAAGCACTGGTGCCACCAAAGTGGCACTTGCCTCTGGACTATGCCATGGAAGAAAGACCTCCTTCATTCCTCCCATATGATACCCTGCCTCCAATGCCATTCCCCCAACCTATCCCCTACCCTCCCTCCAATGCCATTCCCCCAACCTATCCCCTACCCTCCCTCCAATGCCATTCCCCCAACCAATCCCCTACCCTCCCTCCAATGCCATTCCCCCAACCTATCCCCTACCCTCCCTCCAATGTCATTCCCCCAACCTATCCCCTACCCTCCCTCCAATGTCATTCCCCCAACCTTTCCCTACCCTCCCACCAATGTCATTCCCCCAACCTATCCCCCACCCTCCCTCCAATGTCATTCCCCCAACCTATCCCCTACCCTCCCACCAATGCCACACCCCAACCTATCCCTACCCTCCCTCCAATGCCACACCCCAACCTATCCCTACCCTCCCTCCAATGTCATTCCCCAACCTATCCCCTACTCTCCCTCCAATGCCATTCACCCAACCTATCCCCTACCCTCCCACCAATGCCACACCCCAACCTATCCCTACCCTCCCTCCAATGCCACACCCCAACCTATCCCTACCCTCCCTCCAATGCCACACCCCAACCTATCCCTACCCTCCCTCCAATGCCACACCCCAACCTATTCCTACCCTCCCTCCAATGCCACACCCCAACCTATCCCTATCCTCCCTCCAATGCCACACCCCAACCTATCCCTACCCTCCCTCCAATGCCACACCCCAACCTATCCCTACCCTCCCTCCAATGCCACACCCCAACCTATCCCTACCCTCCCACCAATGCCATTCCCCCAACCTATCCCCTACCCTCCCTCCAATGCCACACCCCAACCTATTCCCTACCCTCCCTCCAATGCCACACCCCAACCTTTCCCTACCCTCCCTCCAATGCCATTCCCCCAACCTTTCCCTACCCTCCCTCCAATGCCATTCCCCCAACCTATCCCCTACCCTCCCTCCAATGCCACACCCCAACCTATTCCCTACCTTCCCTCCAATGCCAGACCCCAACCTATTCCCTACCCTCCCTCCAATGCCACACCCCAACCTATCCCCTACCCTCCCTCCAATGCCACACCCCAACCTATTCCCTACCCTCCCTCCAATGCCACACCCCAACCTATTCCCTACCCTCCCTCCAATGCCACACCCCAACCTATTCCCTACCCTCCCTCCAATGCCACACCCCAACCTATTCCCTACCCTCCCTCCAATGCCACACCCCAACCTATTCCCTACCCTCCCTCCAATGCCACACCCCAACCTATCCCCTACCCTCCCTCCAATGCCATTCCCCCAACCTATCCCCTACCCTGCCTCCAATGCCATTCCCCCAACCTATCCCCTACCCTCCCTCCAATGCCATTCCCCCAACCTATCCCCTACCCTGCCTCCAATGCCATTCCCCTAAGCTATCCCGAAACAGATGACATAGTCTTTACAAAAGTTTTTTAAAAAACCCACAAGAACAAAAACAAACACACACACACACAAACTGGGAATGACAGCATGAAGACATCCCTCATGCCATGATTAAGGATCACATGTTGATCTGGAAGATCAGAAACATTCTCAGCCTAAAAACCAGCATTTGCTCACAGGATCCGAACCCTGGATCATAGGGACCCTATGGAATAAAATGTGTGCACTGCTCTGATCTATCCACCCACTGCTCTTGTCACTCCCCGATATCAGCTGGCCTCACCTTGGCTATGAGGAAATCCGACAGGTAGCCAGCCACCAGCGATCCCACAATGCCGCCCAGTTCCTGACTGCTGGTAAAACTGCTGCCTGTTATACAGAGAGTATGACACCATCAGCGACACAGATACAACAATAGAACAGTGACATGTCCGTAAAATAGAGAAGGACCAAAAGGACACTGACATGTCTGTAAAACAGAAAGTAACACATTGACAAGGCAAGGACACAGTGTTAGCAAAGTGGCATACCTGTGGAATAGAGAACAGCTCATTGACAAGGACACAGGCACAATGCTAGCACTATGACATGCTTCTTAAACAGGTGTAATACATGCATCCAGTTATCACATGCCTCCTCCAAAAGGATGGAAACCACACCAAGGTTACTAAATACCAGCTTTTTGCCTCGCTGAGAGAGGCAAGGGACATGTGTCTACGTCTTTTATTGTTGATTCTCTTCTCATTTGTCTTACGTCTGGTGCATGTGTTGACAATGTAGCTGAAACATTGCCAGTACTGCTGCGTTCTCTTGGGTTCGTCATACACCCTGAAGAGTCGGGCTTGGAACCTACACAACACATTCAATATTTGGGAGTGCAGACCGACTCAGCGTCAATGAAGGTGACATGAACTGACGATGGAACACAGGATCTTCTGGCATGCACTAAACAGGCGCTTAGGAAAGAACGGCACTAAAGAGGCGCTTAGGAAAGAACAGCACTAAAGAGGCACTTAGGAAAGAACAGCACCAGAGAGGCGCTTAGGAAAGAACAGCACTACAGAGGCGCTTAGGAAAGAACAGCACTATAGAGGCGTTTAGTAAAGAACAGCACTATAAAGAGGCGCTTAGGACAGAACAGCACTATAAAGAGGTGCTTAGGAAAGAACAGCACTATAAAGAGGCCCTTAGGAAAGAACAGCACTATAAAGAGGCACTTAGGAAAGAACAGCACTATAAAGAGGCACTTAGGAAAGAACAGCACTATAAAGAGGTGCTTAGGAAAGAACAGCACTAAAGAGACGCTTAGGAAAGAACAGCACTAAAGAGACGCTTAGGAAAGAACAGCACTACAGAGGCGCTTAGGAAAGAACAGCACTACAGAGGCGCTTAGGAAAGAACAGCACTAAAGAGACGCTTAGGAAAGAACAGCACTATAAAGAGAGGCTTAGGAAAGAACAGCACTACAGAGGCACTTAGGAAAGAACAGCACTAAAGAGGCCCTTAGGAAAGAACAGCACTACAGAGACCCTTAGGAAAGAACAGCACTATAAAGAGGCGCTTAGGAAAGAACAGCACTAAAGAGACGCTTAGGAAAGAACAGCACTAAAGAGACGCTTAGGAAAGAACAGCACTACAGAGGCGCTTAGGAAAGAACAGCACTAAAGAGGCGCTTAGGAAAGAACAGCTGAGAGTCAGAAAACTGCCTGCAGTGACAGGGAACAAAGTGTTGCTTCATTTTCAGCTGTGACATTTGGAGCACTGCATTACCGCAGTCTTGAGGCAGATTAAAAAGAGCACTCTTGTGTGTCGAACTGGGTGATTTGGACAAATATGTAACGTTTTGCCTGCTTCAGCTAAGACTTAAGAATTACAATGGTGGATCAATAATGTTGCTGAGGCATGCCATGATATTGTGTTAAAAGACCCAGAACTTCTGATCACCTCTGTTGCCAGTTTGTCAGGCTGGGGATGTGAGTGCAGTGGAGGTCCTTCAGGAGGGGCATGGTTGCCTGAAGAAGCTAAATCACCCATAAATACTTAGAATTGAAAGCAACTTTGTTTGCATTACAGAGCTTCCAGCCATAATTGTGTGGTAAGCATGTACAAATTTTGATGAACATTAGAATAATACAACAGCCGTTGCATGCGTGAACCACATGGGCGTCAGTCATTCAGACCCATGTTACAGCATCACTCACACTATCAGGGGTTGGTGTACTGATAACATCATCTTTCTATCTGGGGTTGGTGTACTGATAACATCATCTTTCTATCTGCAGCTCAAATTGCTGGTACATGTAACACCGTAGCAGAGGCAGAGTCCAACAGATGGTACTGAAACAATCCCTGTGTGCCCTGCAGGCATAGCCTGACACTGATCTCTTTGCGTCCAGGTTAAACACACAGCTCCTAGTAGACCTGATCCACAGGCACATGCAATAGATGCTTTCTCTTTAGTGTGGACTGGTTTAAAATTTGATGCATTTCATCACCCATGTGCTACAGAAAGTCCAGAAAGACCGCTGCACAGGTGTGATGGTGGTGCCCTGCTGGCTGACACAGGTGTGATAATGGTGCCCTGCTGGCTGACACAGGTGTGATAGTGGTGCCCTGCTGGCTGACACAGGTGTGATAATGGTGCCCTGCTGGCTGACACAGGTGTGATAATGGTGCCCTGCTGGCTGACACAGGTGTGATAATGGTGCCCTGCTGGCTGACACAGGTGTGATAGTGGTGCCCTGCTGGCTGACACAGGTGTGTTAGTGGTGCCCTGCTGGCTGACACAGGTGTGATAGTGGTGCCCTGCTGGCTGACACAGGTGTGATAGTGGTGCCCTGCTGGCTGACACAGGTGTGATAGTGGTGCCCTGCTGGATGACACAGGTGTGGTAGTGGTGCCCTGCCGGCTGACACAGGTGTGGCGGTGGTGCCCTGCTGGATGACACAGGTGTGATAGTGGTGCCCTGCTGGCTGACACAGGTGTGGCAGTGGTGCCCTGCTGGCTGACACAGGTGTGGCAGTGGTGCCCTGCTGGCTGACACAGGTGTGATAGTGGTGCCCTGCTGGCTGACACAGGTGTGGCAGTGGTGCCCTGCTGGCTGACACAGCTGTGATAGTGGTGCCCTGCTGGCTGACACAGGTGTGGCAGTGGTGCCCTGCTGGCTGACACAGGTGTGGCAGTGGTGCCCTGCTGGCTGACACAGGTGTGGCGGTGGTGCCCTGCTGGCTGACACAAGTGTGGCGGTGGTGCCCTGCTGGCTGACACAGGTATGGCAGTGGTGCCCTGCTGGCTGACACAGGTGTGGCAGTGGTGCCCTGCCGGCTGACACAGGTGTGGCGGTGGTGCCCTGCTGGCTGACACAGGTGTGGTAGCCAGTGCTGATGTCGCTGTTGGTGAGAAAGCCAGCACCACTGAGTGGCAGGAAACTGCCGAGGCTTCCCAGCCATCCTCCGATGGAACATCCCCTCAAGAAGACCCTACGCCTGATGGCATGTCTGGTATCAGGACACGCTACCAACAGCAGGGGTTTTCCAACCATGCGGCAGCTCTCATGATCCTGGAGACCATCCATTTAGGCTGTTTACAGCCATTATATTCAGGAATGGAAAACTTTCTCACCGACAAGCAACATCAATTTACTGTCTCCATCATCAGCAGATGTCTCAAACTTTCTAGCTTGGTTGTTTTCTGAGGGAGCCAGTTACAGTGGTATGCACACGGCTACAAGTGCATTATCAGCTTATTTGTTTTCTGAGAGAGCCAGTTATAGCAGTATAAGCACAGCTAGAAGCGCACGGTCAGCTTTTTTGCCATGGTGTGAAGGAAAGACGCTGGGTTCTCAATCCAATGTATGTTGTGTTGTTAAGGAGCTTTTGGAAGAAAGACCAGCACTCCCAAAGTATAGAGAAACTTGGAGTGTGGATACCTGGCTTAGCAAGGTGTGCCAACACACATGTCACATCATGTCCCTTCCCTTCAAAATGCTACAGCAATGAACAAAATTGTATGTTTGTAGCCATTTGCCCTTTTAATGTGCCTCCCCACAGACAGTTTTGTGTAAAGCACCCCAGTTTTTCAACTGAACAGTCCAAACAGTCCAGGCTGGGAAGGTGACACAGCCAGTTCCTATGTCAGAACTGAAAGGGTTAATAAGGACACAGACAAAGTGTCGGCAAAGTGACATGGTTGTAAGACTGGGAATAAGACATTTACAAGGATTTCAGACACAATGTTAGCAAAGAGACTGTGAAACAGGACAGCACACCAATATGGACACAGACAAAATGTCGGCAAAGTGACATGCTTGCAAGACTGGGAATATGACATCTGCAAGGATTACAAACACAAACTTCCTCTCCCTCCCGTTCTCCTTCACACTTTGTTTTCTTTTGATGAAATCTTTGCCAAGTCATTCATGTAATGACGGAAGAATTGTTAGCCTACACTTGTTTTCTTCCCCCACTACTGAATTGTTCAGCAGAATACAAACACAATGTTGGTAAAAAAAACTGTGAAACAGGGACAGCACACCAATATGGACACAGACACAGAGTGAGCACTGTCACATGCCTGTAAAATATAGAATGACACATTGACAGAGACACAGAGTGAGCACTGTCACATGCCTGTAAAATAAAGAATGACACATTGACACAGACACAGAGTGAGCACTGTCACATGCCTGTAAAATATAGAATGACACATTGACACAGACACAGAGTGAGCACTGTCACATGCCTGTAAAATAAAGAATGACACATTGACACAGACACAGCGTGAGCACTGTCACATGCCTGTAAAATATAGAATGACACACTGACACAGACACAGCGTGAGCACTGTCACATGCCTGTAAAATATAGAATGACACACTGACACAGACACAGCGTGAGCACTGTCACATGCCTGTAAAATATAGAATGACACACTGACACAGACACAGCATGAGCACTGTCACATGCCTGTAAAATATAGAATGACACACTGACACAGACACAGCGTGAGCACTGTCACATGCCTGTAAAATATAGAATGACACACTGACAAAGACACAATGTGAACACTGTCACATGCCTGTAAAATAAAGAATGACACATCGACAAAGACACAATGTCAGTCACACCCTCTCTTCCACCACATATACAGCCCCTTCACTAACACAGACACTGACACAAAACTATTATCTGATATGGTTGTAAAATAGAGAATAAGACTCTTTTTCTTCTTCTTCTTCTGTGTACGCAAGCTGATACTCCTGCGGGCATGCTCACCCTTGCTAGAGCCTTCAGAGGACTGTTCAAGACTCTGATATGGACATGGGTACAATGTTAGCAACTATTTAACATCTTTTACACACATACTCTCTCTCTCTCTCTCGCTCTCTCTCACACACACAGACACAAGACACACACACACAACAAATACACGCACGCATGCATGCACGCACACACTCACACACAAACGCACGCACACACTACACACACACACACACACACACAAAAATACAAGTACACATTAACACTGTCACATCAGTTTTCAATACTCTGAATTTCATACAAATTTCAAATCAGTTTTCACTACACTTTATTTCATGCAAACACTCATCTCAGTACTTAAAACCATGCACCATATTCTTTCTTTTCTTTTTTTTTTAACACAGCAATGTGGTGTCAGGAGAGGGTGGAAGGGGGATGGGGATGGGGGGGGGGAGGAGGGGAGGGGAGAAGACTTAGAAAATGGAAGGGTGCAGCTCTAATGCATGCGTTACATGAAGCAACTCTTTTGCCTTCCCCATCCCCCCACCCCCAGAGTTTTTCATGCGTCTTTCTTCTTTATGTTTTTCACGTTCCTCTCCTCTTCTTTTACCTTTCATTTTCAGGAAGAGATTTGGACAGGGGAAAAAAAAAAAGAAAAAGAAAAATCCCCACCATCATACCTGTGAGATGCGAGTGATTCCGATCATGGATGAGGTAGAGGTGGCCCCAGTCGTTGCAGCCGCCGCGCACGATGGAGACCAGCATGTAGTTGAGCCCGTGGCAACAAACACCGGATGCTGAGCAAGTCCATCACCCCTTTCTTCCATGACACCTCCTTGACCTCTTCACTAAATCGGGATCAAAAGAGTCAACAACAGCAATTACTGGTTGGGATCTTTTTTGTCGGTTTTTTTTTTTTTTTTTTTTTTTTTTCCCCTGTAGTGCTATGGAAAAATTGCAGACTCCTAAAGTTTTTTTTGTAAGGAAAAAAATCTGCTTTGGAATGTAGGATTGCTCCCCATGAGTTTCACAGAAAGACAAGTCTGTTTTGGAATTACTGTCATCCCTCGATTTTTAGAGACAATCTGTTTGGGAATATACTGTTCATCCCTTGATTTTTAGAGACAAGTCTGTTTTGGATATATGTCGCCCCCTTGATTTTTAGAGACAAGTCTGTTTGGGAATATACTGTTCATCCTTGATTTTTGAGACAAGTCTGTTTTGGAATATGCTGTTCATTCCTTGATTTTTAGAGAAAAGTCTGTTTTGGAATTTTCTGTCATCCCTCGATTTTTAGAGACAAATCTGTTTGGGAATATACTGTTCATCCCTTGACTTTTAGACAAAAATCTGTTTTGGAAATATGTTCATCCCTTTGATTTTTAGAGGACAAGTCTTTTTTGGGAATATACTGTTCGCCCCTTGATTTTTAGAGACAAGTCTTTTTGGGGTGTCACGAGTTTGGTCACGAGGCCTACGGCGATTGACCCATCTAGGGTGGCGGAATTATTCATTTATTTATTGTCGTTGTTGTTGTCGTGTATCCGTCCCTTAATGTGGCTTGTGGTGTGTTTGCCCCTTAAGGTCATTCAGCTCAGGTTAGGTTTGCTTTCCTCTCTCTCTCTCAAATTTCCACTGCCGTGCAATTCATCCTGCGGGTTCACGGGTGGCTGGTACCTTTCGCTTGAACTGGCTGTCTCTTATCGGCCTCTCACCCGTCTTTTTACCCGCCGCACGTGCCGCATTCCTCTTAAAGGGTTGAGGTATTCTCACCTGTGACGTAGGGTGGCTGTTGGCCGCCATCGCTTAGGCAGGTTTTCTCTTCACTCGAGCGAAGATGTCTCTGGGAGCGCCTGCCCGGTTCTGGTTCTCTCCACTTCGTCGAAGGTACGGTCGGTACCTTCATTCCTACAGTCGGCCTGTAGGGGAGGGACATCACGTCATCTCTTTTCCGCATCTGCTCTGTGGTCCCCTCGATGGACAGAGGGCAGAGAGTCGCTTGACCCGCCACTTTTGGTCACCCACGGGGAGCTGGTAAGCATCAGTTTCGTGTTTTTTTTGTTGTTGTTTTTTTTGTTAGCCGGCTAATTCTTCCCCTTTTGCGCAATTTCTTTTGGTTTTTAAAATTATAAAAGAAATATTGTTTGAGACCACTTTTTATGGTTTAAATTTAACTTTTTCCTCGCCATTTTTATCCAAAATTCTTTCTCCTTTTAAAGCATCTGTGATGGGTAGTCGGTGGGGATGGAGGAGAACTGGTGGTTTAGGGTTGGGACTTGCTTGGTCCCCGCTCGTCCTCCCCATCACAATCGCCGGTCTTTATTCTTCGGCCCCCGTCTGTTTGTGTGTGCAAGGGAACGAGTGTTTTTTGTTTGCGAGCGTTTCGTACGCATGATTAGTCGTTTGGATGCGTGGTTGGAGAATTGTGTCATTTTGAAATGTTGCTATAAAATGTGGGGATAATTGTGCCATTGAATTATTATTATTTGCAAATGTTGTGTCATTTTATAAAGCAATGGTTGCTGTATTAGTTCAGTTCCTAAGAAAGGAAAATGTTGAACGTGAATGAAGGAAGGATGAAGACATAAATTCCTATTCGTTTTATAGCCTGTTAATTTAATGCAGTCTCTTGCCTGCTTCGTGTGAGAAGACCTTTAGCGAACATTCCTGATTTGGTTTGTTTACTGTGTTATGCTCAGGTCTGTGTTGAGCTGGTGCTATTAATGTATTCAGCAAACCTCCCCTCGCCCATCATGCGAGTGGCTGTTAGGATTTAACAGCATGTGTCAGACCGTACTGACTGCGGGGTTCCAGTACCCTTCTTTCCTTCCAGTTCCTTCCGTTTCCTCTCCTCCCGGGGGGATTCACCGAAGCTTGCGCTGTTGGGGCCGCGCACTGGTTGAGGAGCACGTGGACTTTGCTGGAAGGTCCTAACCCCTGTCCGGGACCTTCAGCGACAACGCCCTGTCCCACAGGATGCGTTCTCCACCGTCCTCGGACTTCATACAGCCCATGTGACCAGTGTGGTTAACTCTGTGTCGTGCAATTTGGGTGTGTGTGTGTGTGTCAATGGTGTCGGCATTGAAAGACACTCCGTTCAAGAACCGACCCGGTTTGGGCACCTGATGTGGCTCGGTGCTCCCCGTGGACTTTGGAAAGGCAGGGGTGTGGGGGAACCACATGAAGCACGGAAAGGAATGTGTGCTGGAAATGCTTATTTATGATTATGGGGTTTTGTTGTGTGCGTTGAAATGCTTGTTTGTGACTATGGGTATGTCGTGTGTGTTGAAATGCTTAATTGTGTGTATGTCGTGTGTGTTGAAATGCTTGATTGTGATTGTGCATGTTGGTGTGTTGGAATGCTTATTTGTGACTATGTGTGTGTTGGTGTGAATAAATGGGGTGTTGTATTGTAATCTTTCTTGTGTGGTCTCTTGCGGGCGTGTGAGGTCAGTCACTCCCTTCACTCCCATCTAGACCGATCCTGTCAGGGGAGACCTCCAGGGGTCGGTCGTGACATTGGGAATATACTGTTCATCCCTTGATTTTTAGAGACAAGTCTGTTTTGGAATATGCTGTTCATTTCCTTGATTTTAGAGACAAGTCTGTTTTGGAATTTCTTTCATCCCTCGATTTTTAGAGACAATCTGTTTGGGAATATACTGTTCATCCCTTGACTTTTAGACAAAAATCTGTTTTGGAATATACTGTTCATCCCTTGATTTTTAGAGACAAGTCTGTTTTAGAATATACTGGTCATCCCTTGACTTTTAGAGACAAGTCTGTTTTGGAATATACGGTTCATCCTTGATTTTTAGGGACAAAACTGTTTTGGAATACATGGCACAACTCTTGATTTTCTGAGAAAACAGATCTGTTTTGGAATATGTAACACACCCCTTGATTTCTAAACAAAAAGACATGTATTATGGAAAACTAAAACAACTCTTGATTTTTTCAGGGGAAAAAAATCTGTTCTGGAATATAGGGAACACGACTTAATTTTTGTTAGAACAACAAATCCGTTTTGGAATTTATGGCACACACGTTTGATTTTTAAACAAAATCTGTCTTTGGAATATATGGCACATCCACTGATTTTCACAGAAAAAAAAAGCCGCACAACTAACATTTACACATATGACATGTTGTACGCAGTTGTTTCACACACACACGCACACTAACATACACATACGCACACACACATGCAATATGAACCAATGTGTGCTGTACACCAGTGTGAACCAGCACCCCTGTGACCATCCACGTGACCAGACACATTCACCGACTGTAACCAGACACACTCACCCCACTGTGACCAGACACACCCACTGTGACCAGACACACCCACTGTGACCAGACACACTCACCCACGGTGACCAGACACACTCACCCACTGTGACCAGACACACCCACTGTGACCAGACACACCCACTGTGACCAGACATACTCACCCACTGTGACCAGACACACCCACTGTGACCAGACACACCCACTGGGGACCAGACATACTCACCCACGGTGACCAGACACACTCACCCACTGTGACCAGACACACCCCCTGTGACCAGACACACCCACTGTGACCAGACATACTCACCCACTGTGACTAGACACACTCATCCTTAGTGACCAGACACACTCACCCACTGTGACCAGACACACTCACCCACTGTGACCAGACACACTCACCCACTGTGACCAGACACACTCACCCACTGTGACCAGACACACTCACCCACTGCGACAGACACACTCACCCACTGTGACCAGACACACCTCACCCACTGTGACCAGACACACTCACCCACTGTGACCAGACCACACTCACCCACTGTGACCAGACACACTCGCCCACTGCGACCAGACACACTCACCCCACTGTGACCAGACACACTCACCCACTGTGACCAGACACACACCCACTGTGACCAGACACACTCACCCACTGTGACCAGACACACTCGCCCACTGTGACCAGACACACTCGCCCACTGCGACCAGACACACTCACCCACTGTGACCAGACACACTCACACCCACTGTGACCAGACACACTCACCCACTGTGACCAGACACACTCGCCCACTGCGACCAGACACACTCACCCAATGTGACCAGACACACCCACATGTGACCAGACACACTCACCCACTGTGACCAGACACACTCACCCACTGTGACCAGACACACTCACCCACTGCGACCAGACACACTCACCCACTGTGACCAGACACACTCATCCATTGCGACCAGACACACTCACCCACTGTGACCAGACACACTCACCCTTGTCCCGTGCCTTCGGAAGACTGCTTTGTTTTGGCCCGGCACCCCATCAGTCAGCAGAAACAGAGCCATTTCCTGCCACACATAGGCGCAGGTGCCTGCAAGTGCACACTCACATTATCCATCGACAGGTGCCTGGAAGTGCACACTTGTATTATCTATCGACAGGTGCCTGCAAGTGCACACTCATATTATCCATCGACAGGTGCCTGCAAGTGCACACTCGCATTATCCATCGACAGGTGCCTGCAAGTGCACACTTGTATTGTCCATCGACAGGTGCCTGCAAGTGCACACTTGTATTGTTTATCGACAGGTACAGCTCAGTGCAGTATGAGAAACTACAGTATCCGTGTTCATCAGGTAATTCATTTCAATGTGCACTCACAAAAAATAGGAGAAAATGAGACAAAGGTGCGCATTAAACTTTTCCCATGTCCATGCAAAACAAAAAGAGGGAAACGGTCAGCAAACCAAACCCACCTGAGGGCACGCACAAAATTATTCAGACACCAGCTCACGACAAAAGCGATCACAGTGACGCCATGTTCTCTATGGCCCTGTGGGGAAACATCAGGGCTGAGAAGAAACATATACATAACAAACAAACCAACAGATACCTGCCACCACACCCAACTACCAACACACAAACGAAATGCAAGCACTCCTAAATAACAAACACACAAACTGTAAGCACTCCCAATTAACAAAACACAAAATGTTACCACTCCTTACTAACAAACACAAACTGTAAGCTCTCCCAATTAACAAAACACAAAATGTTACCACTCCTTACTAACAAACACAAACTGTAAGCTCTCCCAATTAACACACACACTAAAAGCATTCCAAATTAACAAACACATGAACAGTACACACACCAAATTAACAAACACATGAATTGTACACACTCCAAAATAACAAACACATGAACTGTACGGACACCAGATTAACAAACACACACACTAAAAGCACTCCAAATTAACAAACATATGAACTGTATGCACACCAAATTAACAAACACACACACTAAAAGCATTCCAAATTAACAAACATATGAATTGTACACACACCAGATTAACAAACACACACACTAAAAGCATTCCAAATTAACAAACATATGAATTGTACGCACACCAGATTGACAAACACACACACTAAAAGCATTCCAAATTAACAAACATATGAATTGTACGCACACCAGATTAACAAACACACACACACTAAAAGCATTCCAAATTAACAAACATATGAACTGCAAGCACACCAGATTGACAAACACACACACTAAAAGCATTCCAAATTAACAAACATATGAATTGTACGCACACCAGATTAACAAACACACACACACTAAAAGCATTCCAAATTAACAAACATATGAACTGCAAGCACACCAGATTGACAAACACACACACTAAAAGCATTCCAAATTAACAAACATATGAATTGTACGCACACCAGATTAACAAACACACACACACTAAAAGCATTCCAAATTAACAAACATATGAACTGCAAGCACACCAGATTGACAAACACATGGCCTATAAGCATTCCGAATTAACAAACATATGAACTGCAAGCACACCAGATTGACAAACACACACACTAAAAGCATTCCGAATTAACAAACATATGAACTGCAAGCACACCAGATTGACAAACACATGGCCTATAAGCATTCCGAACTGATAAAAACACAAACTATAAGCACTCCCAATTAACAAACACATGAAATGTAAGCACTCCTAAATAACAAACACAAACTGAAAGCACTCCCAATTGTGACGGCCTCCCACGAAATGATAGATAAGTCGAGCAGGGCTGATCGCCGCTGCGGGCAACAAAGAGTGGTGAGGGTCATTTGGGGTAAAATGATATTTTTGCACCAACACATAGGAAAACCATTAAAGCATATTATGTTTCACTGATTTTACCTAAATTAAACTAGAAATGTGATTAAATGAATTTTGTTCACTCCGTGTCATCGATTTCAAGCAGCACCGATTGCGAAAAGTTACTCATTTTCAAAAGATAATCGAGTGCACATCCCTTGCAGAGCCCCTGGCGTGTTGCACATCATTTAAAAGCTCAGTGTGTCTATTTTTAGAATCTATACACAATTTTCTAAAATAAAGCAATCAGAAGGCCGTTAGGAGGCATTCAAAGTCGTACACAAAAGAAAGCCTTCCAACCAATCAGCAATCAAATACCGAAATGACCTTAGTAACTCACTGTTTAACAGCAGAGATGCTGCCTTTCACTGGCCACAGCTCATTGGAATCTATTGCGTTTTGCCTTTATTGTCACTTCACTCGAAAAATCATCATCATGGATCGATGTATTGTAACGCTTAATCAAAATCGGGAAATATTTCCCATTATGAAGGCCAGGGAATTAGTGGCCTTATAAACGAATATTTTGCCACCAGCAATAGCAATGAAAAGGAATATTTTGATTTCTATTCCAACGAAGAAACTGACAGCAAGCTGACGATGGGATTTCCCCATCGACTTCGACCGGCGTGTGTCAGTCTCAGCCTGTTGGACTCGAAATCAAAGATGAAAAACAAAATGAGGAGCCAGTTGTATGAACTGAAGAAAGTGCAGATCTGTCAGGTATAATGCCGTCGCGATAATGCCAAACATTTGGTGACAGCGACATATGCTACAGACACAAGTATGAACTGCAATGGGCAGCCTCTACCAGATCTACAAATGGCAGAACAGATTTCCTGTAACTGCATGCAGATTGAAATGATCATTTAATGCATTTCAGCTGCTGATGGCCAACATATTATGTGTGTGTGTGTGCATGTTTGTGGCAATGAGAGGGAGCACAGGTTTTGAACGTCGGGATATAGTGTGTGTGTGTGTGTGTGTGTGGTGTGTGTGTGTGTGCGTGTGCGTGTGTGTGTGCGTGTGTGCGTGCATGCGTGTGTGCGTGTGTGCGTGCGCACATGTGTGTGTGTGTGTGTGTGTGTGTGTGTGTGTGTGTGTGTGTGTGTGTGTGGTGTGCGCGCGCGCGTGTGTGTGCGAGAGGACAAGAGAGATTCCACCCAGGCAACTGGAAAGGAAGAAGAAAGAGAATTCACATCCATTTGTTTCTGATAAGGTATGCATGTTGCGTTGATTATGAGTAAATGCTGCTTTTATCATAGGATGTCATGAATCGTGAGTCCGGTATGTGTTAACACACAGTACAAGAGAGCTACCGTTTTTCCCTCCAAGAGCCCACTTTTTTTTTAAAACGCTGGGGAAAATGAAACTAGAAAATGCATATTAATTCAATCAATTGTGCTTAGTGCATCTGTGCTAAGATAACATTAAAAACAAAAGTATCTATTAAATACAAAAAATCAGATTTTTCATTTTTCTGCGCCCTGAACAGCCATTAAATACACCAATATATATCTGACTGGGGATGAAATTCAATTATTAAAATGTTTGCAGTGATTATTTTGATGGTTTCCCACATTTTCATAAGTTTACAGCAAAATTAAACCTTGGTTGCTAAGGAAAAATGGTTGGAGAAAGCAGGGAAACGTTACGGCCATTTTCTTATAATGGCTACTGTGTTAATGGACACTTTGAAGGGTCATAACTTTTTCATTTTCTAACATACAGAAATTCTTTATATATCATTAGAAAGGTCTTTTTCTCCTCTTTCTGTTGATATGCATATCTTACTACGTTCAAAATTCAATTTATCTATCGTCTTGTGGGAGTTGGTCACAATTAATGAACACATGAAATGTAAGCACGCCTAAATAACAAACACATGAAATGTAAGCACTCCAAATTAACGCATAGCCTGTAAGCACTTGGAACTAGCAAAAACACAGAATGTGAACACTCCCAATAAGGAAACCCATGAATGACCAGTAAGCACTCCAAACTAACTAACATACAAACTGTAAGTGCTCCACCCTCACCAAACACACAAACTGTACACACTTCCCACTAACAAACACATGTACTGTAAGCACTTGCAACAAACATAAAGTGTAAGTGCTTCCAACTAAAAACGCATGAATTTAAACACTCCGCACTAACACACACAAGAGTGCAAGGACTCCCAACTAAACACTCCCAAAGAGAGAGCTCAAACTGTAATTAGTGGTCACTACTAACTAACACACAAACTGTCTACATCCCAAGTAATAAAGACATGGAACTGTAAGCATGCGCAACGAACAAGCATACAAACTACCAGTCCTCGCAACTTATAAATGCATCAACTGTAAGCACTTCTAACTAACAGACACATGAACTGTAAGTACTGTATACTAACACATGAATTGTTAAGAACTCAAAAATAACAACACATGAACTGTAAGCACTTCCACCTAACAAATGCATGAACTGTAGGCACTTCTAACAAACACAAGAACTGTAAGTGTAAGCACTATATACTAACACTTAAAAATAACTACATATGAACTGTTAGCACTTCCAACTAACAAACACGTGAACTGTAATCACTTCTAACACACACATGAACTGTAGGCACTGTATACCAACACATGAATTCTAAGAACTCAGAAATAACAACACATGAACTGTTAGCACTTCCAACTAACAAACACATGAACTGTAAGCACTTCTAACAAACACATGAACTGTAAGCACTTCTAACAAACACATGAACTGTTAGCACTTCCAACTAACAAACACATGAACTGCAAGCACTTCCAACTAACAAACACATGAACTGTAAGCACTTCTAACAAACACATGAACTGTTAGCACTTCCAACTAACAAACACATGAACTGTTAGCACTTCCAACTAACAAACACATGAACTGTAAGCACTTCTAACACTTGAACTGTAACAACTCCAAACTAACAAACACACAAATGGCAGCCACTTACAACTAACACAGACACAAAACTAACACAGACACAACCTGTCAGCAATTGCGATGGCAAACACGTGAACTGTAAACACTCCAAAATAACAAACACACATCGTCACTTCCAACTAATAAATACATGAACTGTAACAACTTGTAACAACATTAACTGTGATCATACCACAGATAACGGAACATATGAACTGTAGGCACCTGCAACTAAAAAAACTTACAAACTATAAGTACTCCCAACTAAAAAAAAAAAAGAAAAGCACATAAACCACAAGCACTTGCATCTATCTGTGGAGAAGTGAAGAAAAGTTATTTACGATTTTTATCAAGCCTTTATTACAAGAGAAATCTCTCTTAACAAACGTATGACGTCAAACGGCTCTTTAATCATAATGATCTGCTTGTAGATCCATAAATATGTATATGTTTCCATGGAGATAGGTAAATATAAGTTATATCGAAACAAGCAAATCATTAAGCTGTTTTTTTGTTCAATAATAAAATCATACATCAATACGAAAATATCAACGAAGAGGGTAATAATTATGTGGGAATTAAATTTTTGATACAGTTTGCTAAGGCGTTAGTTGCTACGTTGATTTCTGGTTTCATTTCGTTTTTAGGAAACGAAGTCAAGCAATCATCGGATAATTGAATTACAAGTTTCATTTAATAGTGTTGGTTAGAATTAGAGTATTATATTGGTTTATCGATAGTTTGTTATAGTATTTATTTTTGCTTCGATGTCATGTTGGATAGGATGATGTCGTAGAGTTGGTCGTTAGATTTGTTTCGATGTTTATGTTTGTTTAGGGTGATGTGGTAGTGTGGTGTCGATCAATTGACGCGAGCATGTACTAAAAAGGAGAGTGTGTTTTTGTGTTAGTGGTTGGTCTTGCGCAGTGTTCTTGCGTTGTTCGTGCTGGACGGGTCTCGCTGACAGATGCTTGCTGACCTTCCTGCTGTCATAAAAAGAGAGTGAATCATCGATTCTGTGTTGGTCTTATGAATTGTTTGCCTGGATGATCTAGAGCGCTGGTTGCTTGCTGTCTCTGCTACTTATTGTTCCACAACACCTGCTGGATTTTGTCTGCATTGAAAAAATCTGTGGACAAAGTGGACTTAGCGGCAAAGGCAAGAGGCTCGATCGAAAACAAAGGATTTTCAACTTCAATCTCTATATATGTCAGGTTGCTCAATCTTACATCTTCGTGCCTGCCACTTTGCACAGATTATATCATGCAGACTAAATCTGCTGGGTGTGTGGATCTATAGAAGTAGCAGAGACGCAAGCAACCAGCGCTCAGATCTCGCCAGGCAAATAAAATAAATCTGTGGCAAAGTGGACTCTAGGGCTAAGGCATGAGCTCTATCGAAACAAGGATTTTAACTTCAATATTTTATTTGTAGGCACATGTCAATATCATCTTCGTGCCTGGCCTTTTTGCCAGATTTATCATGCAGACTTAATTCTGCTGGCGGTGTTGTGCGATCTATAGAAGTAGCAGAGACAAAAGCTACCAGCGCCTCAGATTCTGCCAGGGCAAACAATCTTAAGGACCAGACCAGAAATCGATGTTTCTCTTATCTTTTATGTCAGCTAGGATGTAGAATGCATATGTCAGCGAGACCCGTCAGCAAGAACAAAGCAAGAAAAAACTGCGCAAGAACAACCACGAACACAAAAAAACTCTCTCCTTTTATACATGCTCGTCGCTCAATTGATCGGCTCGACATCACTTCCACAATCACCTTAACAACATAACAACGAAACAAATCTTAACGTCCTAACTCTACGACATCATCCTACCATCTTGACATCGAAGCAAAAATTAATACTATAAACAACTATCGATAAAACGCATTATTAATAATCTAATTCTTCCATCAAACTATTAAATGAACTTAATCAAGTTTCGATGATTTGCTTGTCTTGTTCCTAAAACGAATGTAAACAAGTATTCTATCGGAGCTACTAACCTTGCAACTGTATCAATAATTTATATTCCCAAATAATTGATTTCTCTTCTTGTTGATATTTTCGTTATGGATGTATGATTTATGTTTGACTAAAAAACCGCTTAAAATTGTTTGCTTGTTTTCGATATAACTTATATTTTCATATCTCTACATGGGAAACAATACTATTTTGGATCTACAAATCTGATCTTTATGATTAAAGAGCGTTTGACGTCATTCGTTTGTTAAGAGTGATGTCTCTTGTAATAATGGCTGAAAAAATTCGTTAAATAACTTTTTTCAACTTCTCCCACATCTGCCCTACTCTTGTTGTTTCAATGCCCGCATTTGTATCGAAGTTGGGACAGGTGCTAGGATGGGTATTTAACTCACGTCCTAGTCAATTTTTCCTGTTTTTGGTTTTCTGACTTCATAAATATTATAAAGCAAAATTTAATTAATATTCAACACTTTTCTCCTCTCCCCTCTCTAGTTTATTCAAGTAAATAATAGAATAGAGTATATGTGATAATTCTATTATTTTTAAAGAGATTAGGACATTGTAATTCATTTCGCTTTCTGTAATAGGCATGTTGATAATCAAATATTAATAGAAGAGGAAAATCCGATTATTCAAGTGACATGCTCTTTTATTCAGCTTGCGTTGTTGGTAAACAAGGCAAACAGATTGGAATGAATAAAATGAAGGTATTGATTCAAACTGCGTCATTTTTTATAAGGGCGAGTTTGATTCAGGGAATGGGGTTTGTTTATGAATTTATAATTGAAGGAATTGATTCAAACTGCGTTATTTTATGAATATGGCAAGTTTGAATCAAGGGGTAGATGATTTAATAGTTTAACATAAGGAGCTTTAAGGAACTTATGTTTATTTGAGCGGGTGATTTGATTCTTGTGCGTTTTTTTATAAATAGGCCATGAGAATCAAAAACGGGAAATACAGGGAGAGGAAATTCTTTTACTTTCTCAAGCCATTTCTGTAGCCAAACTACACAGAGAGATGAAAAAATATCTTTGCTAGATTTCCATGGTAGATCTGTTATAAATTTTGACATGTTCAAATAGAAAATAAAAAATTAATCTTTTAGCAAAGATAACTTTTCAAATATATGTGAAGTTCGTTCTTGCTGAGGTTGTTGTTTCTTGCTGACTTTTCCTTTTTACTTTCTCCAAATGTCTCTATGTAGTCTGCTTTATGCTAATACCCGAGTAATGCATAATATCAAATTTCTAAAATTCTTATCTGCTATCTTTTCTTTCTCCAACGTCTTCTTCTCTGGACGTCATGCCTAACTTCTATTCATAACGAACTATTTTTAACAAAATTACTGGATTCGAGGATTAACTTTTCTTGGTTTGCTGGCCAAGTCGTTGAGGATCTTCTAGGAAGCGGAACCGGTGTTAAGGCAGCGGAACTGGGCTTTCTTCCGTTCTGGAGTTGGGAATGTTCTCATTACGATGTCTTCCTCGGATTCGCTGTTGCAGTCTTCTTATGTGTGGGGTAGGGGGTTTTGGGTCATTAGTCCTTCGACTTCAGAGTCTTCCTCTGGGTTCGCGGCTGGCAGCATGTCTCTTCATGTTGACCGTCGCAGGTCGATTCCTCCAGCCATTGGTCGATACAACGTAGGCGTCGTTGTTATAGGGCCGCGTGACGATCCTGGAATAGTTGAGGCTGCCAGGCATATTGCAACTTCCCTCTCTCCGGTTGCGAAGGTTGACAGGTCCCTTCAGACTGGATGGAGGAAGACGTCCTTCAGACTGGTCTTCGTCTCTCCTGGCGGCGATTTTCGGGTCTGTGGTTGTGCTTTGCTGTCAGGCGTCTCTCAGGCGAGCCTTGGTGAAGATAGACCCAGTGTTGAGTTCAACTGGCTGGTTGTCGTTGCCAAGATGTAGATGGGAGTTTGGGTGTTGCACGATAGTAGGAATGTGGTGCGAAAACCAGTGGTCGCGTGAGGCGTGTTTTTGTAGGGCCTGGGACCAGTTCGGGCAGGTGGACAGGCAATTCCTTTTCTCTTCAGGGGTGAAGGTACGAAGGAGCTTGAACTTGGAGCGGTTGAAACTCTCGCATTGCCAGTTTGCATGGTGGATGGTAGGGGGTCGTGTGGGTCTTATTTAATGTTGTACATCGTGCAGAGTCGGCCGATCAGGTTGGACTCGAAATTTCGCCCTATGGTCGCTTTGGATACGTTCTGGATCCTCCGTACTTCAGGAACCATTCTTGATCAGTGTTTTGGTAACAGTGGAGGTTCTTGGTTGGTGGTGTGTTATGCCTTGTGTAAAACTTGGAGAAGACGTCTTTCATTCTCGAGGACGTTTTCTATACCGTCGCTGGAAGCTTATAAATGGTGAAATCTATGGCCAAGACTTCTAACGGTCGCGATTGCTTGAAGGTTGTCCATGACGTGGTGAAAGCTTGGTTATGTTGCCCAGGGGGCATCTCTGGCTGTTGGAGATCGATGACTGACGTCCCAACGTTCCCCGTGCATGACCGTCCAGTACGCTCGTCGTGCGCTGGAGCACCATGATTGCCGGTTGTTTCATGGTGGCCAATGTCGGTCGTGATGGGAGGTCAGGACGTCTTCTTTCTATCGTGATGGGCAGGAACATGTTGTCGGCAGGGCCCTCTGTTGCTGATCTTCGGACCTTCCTGTAGTGGGATCCGTCTTCCAAGAAGGTCGTGAGCGCTGCTGGCATTGGGTTTTTGAAGATCTCGGTTTCCTCTTGTGGGGGTTCTTCCGGGCCATACTGCAGGACTGGGGGGCGATTGACTGGATCTCGTGCTTGCTACCTGCTCGTACTTCAGAAAAGCGTCTTCTTCTGATCAGGGGGTGTTGTTCCGGTATAAGCGTGACTCTGCCAGTCTGTTCTTGGATGGCTGCAATCTGGGGTGGTTCAAGGAGCAGCAGCGGGCTTCATCATTACGTGGGGGGGGCAGTATGGATAAGGGCGTCAGCAGGAATTTGTCTTGCCTGCGGTACTTGATTTCGAAGTCGAACTGTGCTTACTGTGCTGCCCAGCGTTTGCTCTAAGGCGCCCAGGGAAGCTGTCTTGAAGTGGGCAAGGGAATTGTTCGTCAGTGTAGACGACAGGTAGGGGGAATGTCGATTCTTGGAGCCCAGGGGTAGTCTCTGTATTTTTCGGTGAAAGCCCACTTCATGGCGAGGAATTCTAGCTTCATGCTAGAGTATTGGCCTGATTCTTTTCTGTTGGACGTTAGCCTTCTGTTGCATAGGCCAAGGACCTAGGCGTCGCCCTTCTTTTTATTGACGAGAGAGAATGGCGCCCAGTCCGTGTGGCTGTCGTCAGTCTCCAGGATATGAATAATGGGCTTGGGGAAAAATTCTTGCGTAGCCTCAGGACAGGTGCTGAATTCATGTCGGGTCACTTCTGTTTTCTGAAAGCTTCCTCTGGTGTTGGCCAGCGTGTGGGTGGTTGTGGCGTTTTTTTCTTGCTGTTGTCGCGGAGTACCAAGTCGTGGTGGGGACAGGCTATTTGGCAAAATTTCTGATGAAACGCCGGGTAAAAGGTTTTTTGTTTAGCTGGCTGAAACCAGGAATGCGGAGCTCAGAGGTTGTAGTGGGGACTGTCCGTTCCCTTGACAAACCCGGATACCTGGAGTCTTCGCAGGATAACCCCTTCAGCAGAGATGGTGTGCCAAGGTAGTGACTTCGGGGTCGCAGGCATTGACATTTTGTCTGCCATCAACTTTGAGTCCGTTTCTTTTGATTTCTTCGGAGCAGGCGTTCCAAGTGTTCCAGGTGTTCTTCAAAGGTCTTTGAGTAGATCAGGGCGGTCGTCGATGTAGACAAGAGGAACTGGAATGAATTCGGTACATAGTAGACTGCATCAGTAGCTGGAACGTGGCGAGGTGCGTTTGCAGAGGCCCATTGGCATTCTGGTATATTCAAAGAGGCCCACTGGACGTGGTTCAGTGAAAGCCGTTCGTCTTATGTGATCGTCAGGTTTGCTTGGCTATCTGGTGGTGCCGGAGCCAGGTAAGGGTGGAAAAGTACTGTGACCCGAACAGTGCGTCGAAAGACTCTTGGATTTGGCAGAGGGAAGGCATCTCTGGTGGTTTTGGAGTTCATACTGCGGTAGTCGACCGCAAAAGACGGATGACCCGGTTCTTTATTCCGGACGATGCAATCGGTTGCGCGTGGGGCTGTAACTCTCAGTGATTGTTGCCCTTCTTCAGTTGTTCTTTCAGGTGACTCTGAACTTCTTCAAATGATTGGGGAGGAATTTCTACGATATGGTTGAGCACTGTTTTTAATCTGTTGTCTTCAGCCGATGTGGTCACTGCAATCAGTGTTAGCCCAGGTATGTAGAGTCAGTCATGAAGGGGTCAGAGTTACTTTTCAGCGAGGTCTGTAGCTTCCTTGTCTGTCTTGTCAGTGCCATCGAAGTCTGGAGTGAAGAGATGTTGGACTTTGTTTTGCTGATTTGACCTCTGTCTTCTCTCTTTCTTCTTCTTCCGGCAGAAAATTCTGTTTCGATGAGTTCGTTGACGTTTGTGCTGGGATCAATGGCCCTTTTTTCATGCGTGTTGACAGGCTTCTAAGACAGCGACTGGAGTTCTGGCAGGGCAGGTGTTTGTCCTCTTTGTGTCAGGTTTGCCATCCATGACATTGCGTGACTGCCAGTGGTGTGTTGGCAAATTGGGGACTAGTAGCAGGCCTTGGGGAAGGAAGTGGTTGCGCGATGTTTGAAGCCATCTGGGATATGATAAGTCAGTATTCGGGCTTGAGACTTTGATTGTTCGCAATAGAGAAGGCAGGGATGTGTTGTCTGACGGGGGGATCGTTACGAGCGATGCCCTTGGTAGAAATCTTCTTCTTCTTGATTTCTTTGCGCTAAGAGTTGAAGGGTTGGAGGAAGGTTTGTTTGAAGCATTGTTCAGGCAGGGTTCCCAAGACGTTCATCCCCTGCAGTACGGGACTCGTTCCTTTCTTCTCCCTACATAAATGGATCCGTAGGCGTTTTGACTCGGAAGACCGGGTGGTTGTTTGAGCAGAAGGGTTTTGAAGGACTTGTTTGTCGACCAAGTAGGGGATGCGGAAGTAGGGCCACCTCTTCCCCCATTCACTGCTCGTATTTTGACGACGGCCATCTTCTTCTGTCGAAGATTCTTGTGATTTCTTGCAGATCTTGATTATGTGACACGTTCGTTACTCGCTGCCCCGTGTCCACGAGTGCCTGTGTCGTCCTGCCCGTTAATCTGATTTCTGTCGTCGGACATCTTCCGGCGAGGTTTCTGTCTTCGTTTATTGCTTTGTTGCGCAGCATTTTGCTGCGAACTTGACTTTTCTTTTGTTGGTGCGACTGCTTCTTCTTCTCCCCCCCCCCCCGCTGCCTGGTTTTCCATAACAGCGGGGGGTTTACTCGTTTCCCTGAATCACTGTAGCCCTGTTGATTTTGTCTTTGATGCCTTGGGAGATACTGTTGTCTTGTCGGCAGTTTGCTTGGGTGTCCTTTGCGGCTGGCACCACCAGCACGTCTGTGTGACTGGGAAAGATGGCTGGTGGGTTGAAGGAAGACTGATGAGGGAAGGCATTTCTGGGAGGGGAAATCGCTGGTTGCTGCCGACTTTAGGGGCTTTGACGTGCTCGCTTTCTTCTTGCTGCAGTGTATGTGTGCTTGAGGGGGCTTCTGTCTTCAGAAGAGTCAGCGACGATATTTTCTTCCTCAGCCGCCCGGCAGCATGTCGGGGCCAGTGATGTTGTTCGATGGCATTTCTCGGGCGATGGGTCTTCCCTCATCCATAGTTTGTGCATTCTTTGTTGCTTATATGAAGGTTGACCGGGGGTGTTACTTGTAAAAGACTTCATGTCTCTTCAAAGGATGCCGGGTGCATGCCGTTGTCGAAAGCGTCCCGAAGTAAGTAATGTTGGCTCAAGTAGGGCGTCAGGATTTGCCTCGTAGATCTTGACCCATAGATGCGGAGTAGTTGATGCGTATTCGCCTTTAGACTCGCCCCTACCAAGCGTCCGCATGAAGAAGGTCTCCGTCAGTGTTTGAGTGATCTTTTTGTTCCCACCATTCTTGTTCAAGTTCTTGATTATTTTTCAGCTGAGTTGGATCTGCCTGCTTCCCGTGTCAGGTTCTCTTGCTTGGCTCGTCCAGTCAAGTGAAGTTTTGAATGCAGCTTGCCGCTAAGCTGTCTGGGATGGGTGAACTGAAGTTTCAGGTGGTGGCGCACCTCTCGGGCGAAATCCTCAACGGTCGCAATCGCCTGTAAAAATTTTAGCGCTTGTAGAGGACTGCAGGGGTTGCTGTGTTGCTGGAACTGGTCGCCGCATCAGTTTGTGTTGTTCTGGGTTCGCAATGGTCTTATTCTCGGCAATGATGTCCATAATCTAATCTGAAGAAGCTGGTCTGGTCCGCAGCGGTTTACTGTGGTCTGGTATGCTGTCAATATAGGCCTTACTTCTATATTATGGATCCACAATCCCACACACTTTGACACAAAAACTGTGGCCAAAGTATGGACTTTGGGCAAAGGCAGAGCTCATCGAAACAAGGTTTTTCAACTTCAATCTTATATTTGTCGGGATGCTCAATCTCATCTTCGTGCCTGCCACTTTGCACAGATTATTCATGCAGGGACTATAATCTGCTGGGTGTTGTGGATCATAGAAGTAAGCAGAGACAGCAAGCAACCAGCGCTCAGTTTCAGCCAGGCAAAACATTCTTAAGACCAGACCAGTATCGATGTTTTATTCTCTTTTTTGTCAGCAAGGATGGTCTGAAGCATTCTGTCAGCGAGAAACCGTCTGCAGATCAACGCAAAGACAACTGCGCAAGAACAACCACGAACACATAAACACACTCTCCTTTTATACATGCTCGTCGTCAATTGATCGGACGACCAACACTACCACATCACCCTAACAACATAACATCGAAACAAATCTAACGACCAACTCTACGACATCATCCTACCAACATGACATCGAAGCAAAAATAATACTATAACAAACTATCGATAAACGCAATATAATAATCTAATTCTAACCAACAACTATTAAATGAAACTTAATCAAGTTTCCGATGATTTGCTTGTCTTCGTTCCTAAAACGAAATGTAAACAAGTAAATCATCGTAGCAACTAACCCTTAGCAACTGTATCAAAATTTATATTCCCAAATAATTGATTTCTCTTCTTCGTTGATATTTTCGTTATTGATGTATGATTTATGTTTGAACTAAAAACAGCTTAAATGTTTGCTTGTTTCGATATAACTTATATTTACCTATCTTCCATGGAAACATATACTATTTTGGATCTACAATCTGATCTTTATGATTAAAGAGCGTTTGACGTCATTCGTTTGTTAAGAGTGATTTCTCTTGTAATAATGGCTGAAAAAATCGTAAATAACTTTTCTTCACTTCTCCACATCTCAAATCTACAGACATGAGAACAACACAAAAATAAGATGCTTGTCATATCCAATTCAATTCTATACATGTTTTGTCCATTCATAACTGATCACACCAAGCAAACTTGTCATACCCACTGCATGTTCAATTCTACACATGTTTTGTCCATTCATAACTAATCACCAAGCAAACCTGTCATACCCACTGCATGTTCAATTCTATACATGTTTTGTCCATTCATAACTGACCACCAAGCAAACTTGTCATATCCACTGCATGTTCAATTCTATACATGTTTTGTCCATTCATAACTGATCACCAAGCAAACTTGTCATATCCACTGCATGTTCAATTCTATACATGTTTTGTCCATTCATAACTGATCACCAAGCAAACTTGTCATATCCACTGCATGTTCGATTCTATACATGTTTTGTCCATTCATAACTGATCACCAAGCAAACTTGTCATATCCACTGCATGTTCAATTCTATACATGTTTTGTCCATTCATAACTGATCACCAAGCAAACTTGTCATATCCACTGCATGTTCGATTCTATACATGTTTTGTCCATTCATAACTGATCACCAAGCAAACTTGTCATATCCACTGCATGTTCAATTCTATACATGTTTTGTCCATTCATAACTGATCACATAAGCCAACTGTGACAGATAAATTCTGTCAAGGTGCTAGGAGATTTTTTAAAAAAAAAAAAAGGGGGGAAATAAAACTGTCTTGGCGAAGGAACCGAAGAAGGTGAATCACCACCCAAAATCGCTCAATGGATTGAATGTATCTGAACTCTGACCCTCCCCGTAACACCATGCATTTAAATCCTTTACCCCACTCCCACACACAATCCTACCCCACCCCCATCTCTATCTCCTTTCATCTTCCTCCCTCCCACCTCAATCCTTTGTCTCTACATCTTACTCTAACCCAAAAAATAAACAGGCTTTGCTAGATGTAGGTTGTTGCCTTCTGATAGAGATTGGATCAGATCAGATGTGAATCTGATCAGACTGCGCAGACATACGATCAGCAGTTTACCCAGCTCGTACTTTGAGGGATCAACATGATCCAACACAAAAATACTTTTGTATTAACTGCCACAAAGAAACCCCAAACACCAATACACGTGCATCTGCTTCTGCTGCGTCCTTAGTTTCTATTACAAGTTTTTGACAACACAAAGACAGCTGTTGGAGACATCTGTTGCTCTTGTTTGTTGAGGTGAAATAAGTTACAAAAAAAATTCATATAGCCTCAGTATGAACACCAACATGTGTTTTAATTCCTATTCAGGACAATACAACCTTTCAGTGTGATCAAGGTCATGAAGGATACCAGCCACTATGACACAGTAGTGAGAATTGCGGATTTCGGCTGGGTGGTATGGGTTCGATTCTCATCAGAGCCATTTATATTTGTGGAATTTTTTAGATGATGACTGGCTTCTATCTAGAGTTGAATTTCCTACGTGCTCAGTTAGGCAGACTGACACTACACATTCAAATTAATCCATAATGGTTGCATCTCTGAGAGTGTTACGCAAATTTCCTTACCAACACTGCACGTGTCTGTATCTCTCGGGTCGGGATGACCCCCGGATATACTGTGAAAGTGAGCCCTGCCACTTAGCCTCAGTTAAGAGTGGACCTCTATAGCATCATCTTCATCATCCTCTTTCTTATTCTCACTGATTAGCATAAAAAAAAATAAAATAAAGTCTCAAATCCTATGTCCCCTGATGCCCTGCTCTCATGGCGACCTCAGTTTTGATTTCCTCTCTATGTCTGTGCCCTAGTGATTTTGTGTTGAGGATGCTGGGTATCTGCGAATTCATGGGACTGTCGTTTGAGGGATGGGGTTTTGCACTCTCAGGGCAGGATGCTTATTCACACTCGTTCTACGACTCAGCAATTATGGCCATCAGTAGGGCTTAGTAGGTGGTGGCCATCAGTAGGGGCTTAGTAGGTGTGTGCCATCAGTAGGGCTTGGTAGGTGGTGCCATCAGTAGGGGCTTGGTAGGTGGTGGCCGTCAGTAGGGGCTTGGTAGGTAGTGGCCATCAGTAGAGGCTTGGTAGGTGGTGGCCATCAGTAGGGCTTAGTAGGTGGTGGCCATCAGTAGGGCTTGGTAGGTGGTGGCCATCAGTAGGGCTTAGTAGGTGGTGGCCATCAGTAGGGGTTTGGGTAGGTGGTGGCCATCAGTAGGGGCTTGGTAGTGGTGGCCATCAGTAGGGGCTTGGTAGGTGGTGGCCATCAGTAGGGGTTTGGTAGGTGGTGGCCATCAGTAGGGGCTTGGTAGGTGGTGGCCATCAGTAGGGGCTTGGTAGGTGGTGGCCATCAGTAGAGGCTTGGTAGGTGGTGGCCATCAGTAGGGGCTTGGTAGGTGGTGGCCATCAGTAGGGGCTTGGTAGGTGGTGGCCATCAGTAGGGGCTTGGTAGTGGTGGCCATCAGTAGGGGCTTGGTAGGTGGTGGCCATCAGTAGGGGCTTGGTAGGTGGTGGCCATCAGTAGAGGCTTGGTAGGTGGTGGCCATCAGTAGGGGCTTGGTAGGTGGTGGCCATCAGTAGAGGCTTGGTAGGTGGTGGCCATCAGTAGAGGCTTGGTAGGTGGTGGCCAATCAGTAGGGGCTTGGTAGGTGGTGGCCATCAGTAGAGGCTTGGTAGGTGGTGGCCATCAGTAGAGGCTTGGTAGGTGGTGGCCATCAGTAGGGCTTGGTAGGTGGTGGCCATCAGTAGAGGCTTGGTAGGTGGTGGCCATCAGTAGAGGCTTGGTAGTGGTGGCCATCAGTAGGGGCTTGGTAGGTGGTGGCCATCAGTAGAGGCTTGGTAGATGGTGGCCATCAGTAGAGGCTTGGTAGGTGGTGGCCATCAGTAGGGCTTGGTAGGTGTGGCCATCAGTAGGGGCTTGGTAGGTGTGTCTGCACATGCTGGATCAGAACAGGTACCACTGGACAGCGACAAAATGACTCCTCAGCCGGGTGCAGAGTGTCCTCTGGTAGGTTTCCCTCCTGATGACTTGGCGCTGACTCTCCCTGTGGATTGCCTGTGCCTGTGCTGTGGCGGGACAAGTCAGGGTGTGACCGTGGACATGTGTGTTTGTTGGAGTTTGTGATGAGGGGTAATACCACTGGAGCGGCACAGATGGTGAGACACAAACAAAAACGAAAAAAGGGAGGGGTGGTGTGGGTGGGGGGGGGACTAATTTTCCTCCGATATGACATCATCAATTTACGATGACCAAACTGACAATGGCCTACCTGCTACACTGAGAGTGAAACGCCAGCTGTAGAAGGAGAGGAGGAAAGCCGTCACGATGGGTCCTGCAGTTCCGGACACGTTCATGGAGGTGGACAACACGCTCCACCATGTGCCGAACCTGTGCGGGGGGAACAACTGAAACATCACAGCAAAAATTATGTGCAGCTATGACAGCAAAGGTTATGGTTATCATCATCGTCTCAAACTTTTCTTTCTTTCTTTTTTTTTGACTTTATGACAATGTATGTTTAAATAACAGTGTACTGCTAAGTCATACAGTCTGTGCCATTTTGAGAGCAAAAAGAAAACAGAATATAACACACACATAGGAAAAATTTTCACAATGCCACAAATCTCTCTCTCTCTTTCTCTCTTTCTGTTTTTCTCTCTCTCTCTTTACACTTGTGTGCCTATAAGAATGAACATATTAAACATTAATCAGAATACTGCCTCTCCTTAACTTGTGTTTGCTCGTCAAACAAAATGCAGTAATGTTGATCAGAACAGTGCCCATTTCTCTCCTTTACTTTCCTAGTGATTTTATTCACAAGCTCAAGAGCACTTCTGTACGGAACTGTTTGTCTACATATATGCTTTTGTACACCCCATACATTTGATAAAGGACAAGGAATGAATGCAAACAAAGCACTTCAGCGTAATTTATAAATTATCTGTCAAAATACAGAATTCAATTTTGTTGCATGTGTTTTGAAATATATGTTAACAGCTGTGTGCAGACGAGACAGTGGGGCCTCTCAACAAAGGCACAAAAAAATTCTTTTTCAGTATATGCTGTCCTTAAATTCTTATACATTGGGCCACTGGAGAGGGGAGCCAGCTGGCGACCCCTGCACAGGGAGGAAAACCTAGGACAGTACTGACATGGACAAAACATGGACCTTACACAGAGGATATAGAGAAAGGAGACAAATCTTGACCACTACTGACACAGACAAAAGAAAATCCTAGTCCAGTATTGAAAAAGACAGATCATACTCCTAGCCCAGTATTGACACAGACAAAACATACTCCTAGTCCGATATTGACACAGACAAAACATACTCCTCGTCCGGTATTGACACAGACAAAACATACTCCTAGTTCAGTATTGACACAGACAAAACATGCTCCTAGTTCAGTATTGACACAGACAAAACATACTCCTAGTCCAGTATTGACACAGACAAAACATACTCCTAGTCCAGTATTGACACAGACAAATCATACTCCTAGTCCAGTATTGACACAGACAAATCATACTCCTAGTCCAGTACTGACACAGACAAATCATACTCCTAGTCCAGTATTGACACAGACAAAACATACTCCTAGTCCAGTATTGACACAGACAAATCATACTCCTAGTCCAGTATTGACACAGACAAAACATACCCTTAGTCCAGTATTGACACAGACAGATAAGATAAGATAATTTTGCTTATAGCCCAGCCGACCGCAAAGGGCCACATCAGGCTGTCACCACGTTAAAATCAACTCACCAGTCATTTGAAAAAAAAAAATGAAAAAAACAACCTTTCATACATCTCAGTAAATGACATCGTCCAGAAACGTACCAGAAACTTCGTTAAAAACTTTCTTCCTAAAACTTAAAACAGAGAAAAAGTTAATCTCTCCAAAACTCAAGGGTCACTCGGCGGGACATCCGAACAGGATCTTCATGGACTCCGCTGAAAATGTTTTGTGTCCACATCGGCAAAATCCCCAAAACCAAAAGAACATTTTTTGTGATGGGGCATGACTAGAATGCACCCCGGGGCTTCTTCATCTTTAAAGATAAGAAGGGTAAAAAACAATGGCCGGTTGCAGCCGGACAGAAAAAACCCTTTCCTCTTTGACCACCCACGTAGAAGGGGGAACCCCTTTAAGTTTGGCGGATCTAAAAAAGTTTGTTACTGTCTGTGTGTTCCAATCCTCCGGGCCCGAGGGCCTCACAAATGTTTAAAATTTTGGGTTTCAATCTGGCAGGGGGTATAAAGTTGGACAGTTTTTCTCTTGTGGCTTTTTTGCTAAAAAAATCAAACCCTTTGTTCCCGCCATGCCCAAAATGCCGGAACCCAAGCAAGAGTAAGTTTTAACCGTCCCCCAACTTGCTAAAAATTCCCAAAAAAAAAATTTTAAAAAATTCTGAAGCTAAGGTTGCGGCCGCTATGGCCCCAAAGCTGAAGCGAGTCCGACAGAACCCCAAAAACCCCCTTTGAAAAATTAAATTATCGCACGGGCAAATCTACTCCATTTTCCCGTATTGACACAGACAAAACAACTCCCAGTCCCTATTGCACGACAAAAAAAATCCCGCCATATTGACACAGACAAATATCCCCCAACCAGTATTAACCAAAAACAAAACACACTCCTGTCCGTATTGACACGACAAATCATACTCCTGTCCATATTGGGAAAAGACAAAACTACCCTAGTCCTATGGAAAAAGACAAAACATTCCCTAGTCCAATAGGAAACAGACAAAACATACTCCCAGTCCAGTAGGGCACAGACAAAAATACTCCTTTAACACTCAAAACCTACTCCTAGTCCCTATGGGCAAAACAACCCCGTTAATGAAAAACAAAACATACTTTAGTCCCTATTGAAAAAACAAATCAAAACCAAAAAAAAAAAAAAATCAAACCCAAGACAAAAACAAAACAACCCTATCCCGTATGACACAGACAAAACTACCTAGTCCGTTACTGACACAGCAAAACATATTATCCATTTTTGACACAGACAAACATACTCCCAGTCCGTATTGAAAAAAATCAAAAGCCCAAAAAAAAAAAAATTTGAAACCAAAAAAAACCCCCGCCGATTTCCAAAAAACAACTCCAGTCCCAAGGGCCAGCAAACAAAACCGGGTTTTTTCCAAAAATATACCCTAGTCCGTTTGACCAAACAAAAAAATCCGCCAGATTTACCGACAAACATTTCTCCATCCAATTTCCCGCAAAAAATTTTTATAGATGGGGCCGACAAAACTACTCCAGTCCAGTATTGACCGACAATCATATCCTAGTCCGTATTGACACGAAAATCTTTTCTCCCCGTCCAGTATTTTACCGGGGCCAAAAAAATCTCCTGTATTTTGAACGAAAAAAAATACCCTATCCAGTATGACACAGACAAAAAACTCCTGTCCCGTATTACACAGCAAAACATACTCCGTCCATATTTACACAGACAAAAAATATCCTATCCGTATTGACACAGACAAAATACTCCCATCCGGGATTTACACAGAAAAAACATACCCCCATCCAGTAGAACAGCAAAAATACTCCAGCCCGTAAATGACCAAAAAACTACTCCATCCAGTTAGACACAGCAAAACATACTCCTTCCCGTATTGACACTACCAAAACATTCCCATCCAGTATTGAACAGACAAAAATACCCTGTCCAACAGCAAAATACCCCTTGTTGACAAGACAAAACTACTCCTCCAGTATTGCACAGACAAAAACATACTCCTGTCCAGGTTAAAAAAAAATTTGGACACAGACAAAACATACTCCTAGTCCTATGGGAAAAAACAAAACATACTCCTGTCCGTATTGAAAAAAAAAAAAACCAAAAAAAAAAAAACAAAAAACAAAAACAAAACATCTCCTATTTCCGTAATTTACCAAAAAAAATACCCCCAAAAGAACAAAAACTATCTTTGATTTTCACCAAAAAACCCGAATTTACACGCAAAAAACCCCTATCCTATTTTTTTCCAGTCCAACGAAAAGACAAAACATCTCCAGTCCAGTATTGAACAGACAAAACAATCCCCAGTCCGTATTACACAGAAAAAACATACTCCTATCCAAATTGACACAAAAAACATACTCCTACCAGTTTGACAAGACAAAATACTCCAAATCCAGTATTGACCAAAAAACAACCCTTCCAGATTGACAAAACAAAAAAAACTCCTATCGTATTGCAAAGACAAAAAATACTCCTAGTCCATATTGGGCAAGACAAAACTACTCCCAGCCATATTTACACAGCAAAACATACTCCTAGTCCAGATTGACACAGACAAAACATACTCCCTTTTTGAACAGGAAAAATACCCCAGATGGACAGAAAAAAACTACCCAATCCGTTTTGACCGACAAAACATACTCCCAGTCCAGTATGGGCACAGCAAAAAAACCCTTCTCCTTAAAAAAATCCCCCCAGTATGACACAGACAAAACATACTCTTTATTCCAGTTTTTGGACACAGACAAACAACTCAAATCCAGTATTTACACAGGGCCCAAAAAATTCCTTCCAGTTTTAAAAGAACAGACAAAACATACTCCCCAGTCCCGTAAGAACCCGACAAAAAACCCGTCCTTTTTGACACAGACAAAACATACTCCTAGTCCAGTATTGCACAGACAATCATACTCCTAGTCCATATTGACACAGCAAATATATCCTAGTCCAGTATTGACACGACAAAACATACTCCTAGTCCTTGGACACAGACAAAACTACTCCCGTCCGTATTGACACAGACAAAACCCTACTTTTTAAAAACCCCTCCTATCCAGTATTGCACAGACAAAAACTACTCCTGTCCAGTATTGACACAGACAAAACATACTCCTAGTCCTTTTTACACAGACAAAACATACCCCAGTCCCAAAGGGCACAGAAAAAATACTCCCGTCCAGTAGGCACAGACAAAAATACTCCTATCCCAGTATTTCCAGAAAAACATACTCCTATCCAGTATTGCACAAAACAAAACTACTCCTATCCTATGACACAGACAAATAAAATCCTATCCAGTAGACACAACAAAAAATACTCCTGCCATATTGACACAGACAAAACATACCCTATCCATATTGACACAGACAAATCAACTCTTGTCCGATTTACACGACAAAAAATAAAATCCTGTCCAGTTTGGGAAAAAAAACCCCCCGGGGGACAGACAAAACTCTCCCCCCGTCCAGTACTGCACAACAAAACATACTCCTATCCCCGTATGCAAAAGCAAAAAATACTCCTAGTCCAGTTTTACACAGACAAAACATATCCTAGTCCAGTATTGCAAGAAAAAACTACTCCTAGTCCAGTATTTACAAGACAAAAATTCTCCTATCCAGTATGACCAAAAAAACATACCAAAAACCCGTATTACAAGACAAACATACTCCAAACCGTATTTGACACAGACAAACTACTCCATAGTTTGACCAAAAAAAACAACTCCCAGTCCGTATTGAACCCGGACAAAACATACTCCAAAAACAGTATTAAAAGACAAAACATACTCCCAGTCCATATACAAGACAAAACTACTTGTCCATATTGACACAGACAAAACATACTCCTAGTCCGTATTGACAAAACAAAAAAACCCAAATTAAAACAAAAAACTCCTAGTTTCCCTATTGACACAGACAAAAAATACTCCCAGTCCATATACACGACAAAACTACTCCTAGTCCAGTAAATGACACGACCAAAACAATCCTACTCCAGTATGACACAGACAAAACATACTCCTAGTCCAGTATTGACACAGAAAAAACATCTCCTAGTCCAGTATTTACACGACAAACATACTCCCGTCCCGTTTGGGCACAGCAAAAATACTCCTAGCCGTATGGGAAAAAAGACAAAACTCTCCCATCCAGTATTTACACAGACAAAACATACTCCTAGTCCAGTATGACACAACAAAACAAAACTCCGTCCCCGTAGACACAGACAAAACATACTCCTAGTCCGTTTGACACAGACAAAACATACTCCAGTCCGTAATGACACAGACAAAACAAAATCTATCCATATTGCACAGACAAAACATACTCCTATCCAGTAGACCAAAAACAAAAATATCCATCCAGTATGGGCAAGAACAAAACATACTCCTATCCCGTATTGCCAAAAACAAAAAAAAACTCCATCCAGTATTTACACAAAAAACAACTCCATTCCGTATTAAACAGACAAAACATACCCTAGTCCCTATTTACAAGCAAAAAAAACTCCCAGTCCAGTTTGAAAGAAAAACAACCCCCCCTATCCGTAGGGAACAGACAAAAATATCCCATCCGTATTGACACAGACAAAACATACTCCAGTCCTATGGGCACAGACAAAAATACTCCTATCCAATGGGAAAAGACAAAAAAATACCCATAGTAGACACAGACAAAACAACTCCCATCTATTTACAAGCAAACATACTCTTTTCCCGATTGCACAGACAAACATTACCCCCCTTTTTGACACAGACAAAAAATACTCCTAGTCCATATTGACACAGACAAAACATTTCCCCCATCCCAGTATTGACACAGACAAAAAATACTCCTTTCCATTTTTGACACAGAAAAAACAACTCCTAGTCCATATTGACACGACAAAACATACTCCTAGTCCCGTATTTCACAGAAAACTTTCCCTAGTCCCTATTGACAAAAGAACAAAAAATACTCTATCCGTATTGGACACGACAAAAAAATATCCTAGTAGTATGCACAGACAAAACAATTTTCCCCATCCATATTGACACAGCAAAACATACCCCCCCTTTTTACCCTATTCCAGTTTTTGGAAAAGACAAATTTCCCAGTCCAGTAATGACACAGCAAAAATACTCCCAGTCCCCGTATGACACAGACAAAACATACCCCTTCCAGTATGGCACAACAAAAAAACTCCCAGTCCCCTATTGAAAAGACAAAACAAAATTTCCCAGTCCATTGGGGACAGAAAAATACTCCAGTCCAGTATGGACAAAAGACAAAACTACTCCTTGTCCAGTATGAAAAACAAAACTACTCCTAGTCCAATTGAACAAAAAACCCCAGGGAAATACCGACAAACTCCATCCAGTATGGACCCAAAAGAAAAAATACTCCCATCCAGTATTGACACAGACAAAACATCTCCCAGTCCAGTATGGGGCACAGACAAAACACTATCCTTTGGTTTCCTGTTAAAATTTAACAGACAAATCTACCCTAGCCAGTATTGACAAGACAAACTACTCCTAGCCTATGACACGACAAACATATCCCCCTTTCCCTTATTGAAAACAGAAAAACTATCCTTCCAGTATTGACAAGACAAACATCCCTGTCCAGTATTACCCCAGACAAAACATACCCCAGTCCAGTATTTTACACAGACAAAAAAAATCTAGTCATTTTGACAAGACAAAAAATATCCAGTAGTATTGAACAGACAAAACATACCCTAGTCCGTATTGACCGACAAAACATACTCCTATCCTTTTTGACACGACAAAAAAACTCCCAGTCCCGTAATAACAACAAAACTATCCCAGTCCCGTAGACACAACAAAAATACATCCTAGTCCTATTGACACAGACAAACATACCCTGTCAGTATTGGACAAGACAAAAACATACTCCTAGTCCCGTATGACAAGACAAAACCCTACTCCTAACCAGTATTACAAGCAAAAAAAATACTCCAAAAACCGTATTGGGGCACAGAAAAAAACATCTCCTATCCAGTTTGAACAAAACAAAACCTATCCCAGTCCATATTGACCAGACAAAAAATAACCCCAAAAAAGTATTAACAGACAAAACATACTCTTTGTCCTTTTTGACAAGACAAAAAAATACTCCTATCCAATTACACAGACAAAAAAACTCTAGTCCCGTATTGACACAGACAAAACATACTCCTATCCCCGATTGCACAAACAAAAAAATACTTATTCCCGTATTGACACAGCAAAACAACTCCTAGTCCATAATTTACCCAAAAACAAAATACTCCTATCCCGTAGACACAAAAAAACTCCTATCCATATGACACAGACAAACAACCCTAGTCCCAAATTGACAAAAGACAAAACTACTCCTAGTCCGTATTGCACAGGGCAAACATTCTCCCCGTCCCATATTGACACAGACAAAACAAAACCCCAGTCCCAAGACACAGACAAACTACTCCTAGTCCGTATTGCACAGACAAAACATACTTTCCCAGTCCAGTATTGACCAGACAAAAAATAACTTTCCAGTCCCCTATTTAACAGACAAAAAAAACTCCTAGTCCATATTGACACAGACAAAACATACTAGTCCCCTATTTACACAGACAAAAAATACCCTAGAGTATTTCCCCAACCCAGCCAAAAAACAAAAAACTCCTAGTCCTATTGGGCACAGACAAAACATACTCCTTCCAGTTTGACACAGACAAACTACTCCCAGTCCAGTAAAGCACAGACAAAACATACTCCTACCAGTATTGACAAGACAAAACATATCATCCGTATTGCACGACAAAACATACTCCGTCCGTAAAAGGGAACGACAAAACATATCCTAGTCCCGTATTGACACAGACAAAAAAAAACTCCCTTCAGTTATTACACAGAAAAAATACTCTAGTCCGTATGGGGCAAGCAAAAAATACTCCAGTCCAATTTAACAGCAAAACATATCCCAGTCCCGTATTGACACAGACAAAATCCTTTTTCCAGTATTGACAAGCAAAACAACTCATCCAGTATTGACCAGACAAAACTTCCCCATCCCTATTTACACGACAAAAATACTCCTGTCCAGTATTTTGGTTTTTTTTTTTACACAGACAAAACTTAAATCTTCCAGATTGACCAGACAAAAAAATACTCCTAGTCCAATTCACAGACAAAAAATATCCCAGTCCAGTATTGGCACAGACAAAAAATACTCCTAGTCCCGTAGGACCAGAAAAAAAATACTCCTAGCCGTATGGCACAGAAAAAAATACCCTAGTCCAGTATTGCACAGACAAAACATACTCCCATCCGAGGGCCAGACAAAAAAATACTCCTATCCAGTATTGCACAGACAAAAATCTCCTAGCCAGTATGGGCACAGACAAAACAAAACTCCTTCCCGTATGGACACAGACAAAAAATATCCTTCCCGTATTTACACAGACAAAACATACTCCTAGTCCGTATTGACACAGACAAAACAATCCATCCCTATGGACACAGACAAAACATACTCCTGCCCTATTGACACAGACAAAAAATACTCCCAGTCCAGTATTGACACGACAAAAAAATACTTATCCCTATGGGCACAGAAAAACAACCCTAGTCCATATTGACACAGCAAAACATACTCCTGTCCAGTATGACACAGACAAAACTACTCCTATCCAGTATTGACACGACAAAACAATCTGTCCAGTAGACACAGACAAACATACCCTAGCCTTTTGGCACAGACAAAACATACTCCTAGTCCGTATTTACACAGACAAAACTACTTAGTCCATTTTGAAGACAAAACATACTCCTTTTAATATTTACACAGACAAAAACATACCAGTCCGTATTGACACAGCAAAACAACTCCTAGTCCGTATGGGCCAGCAAAAATATCCCATCCGTTTGACACAGACAAAACAACCCTGTCCTTTGACACAGACAAAACATACTCCCAGTCCATATTGACACAGACAAAACTATCCCATCCAGTATTTACAAGACAAAACTACTTATCCAGTTGACACAGAAAAAACTACTCCGTCCAGTATTGGGAACAGACAAAACATACTCCCTTCCATATTGACACAGACAAAACATACTCCTATCCATATTTACACAGACAAAAATACTTAGTCATAAATTTACACAGACAAAACATACTCCTAGTCCAATGACACGACAAAAATACCCTACCAGTATGACACAGACAAAAATACTCCTAGTCCAGATTACACAGACAAAACTACCCATCCCGTATTGACACAGACAAAAAATACTCTAGTCCAGTATTGACACAGCAAAAATACCCTATCCATATGACACAGAAAAAAAATTTCCTAACCCCTAGGACACAGACAAACAACTCCTAGTCCGTATGGGCACAGACAAAAAAATACTCTAGTCCATTATGGACACGACAAAAATACTCCTATCCATATGGAAAAGACAAAACATATCCTTTCCAGTATGAAAAGACCAAAAAAAAAACTTCCCCAGTCCTATGACACAGACAAACATACTCCTAGTCCTTTGGGCACAGACAAAAATACTCCCAGTCCAGTATACACAGACAAAACTATCCTGTCCAGTTGGCACAACAAAAAATTTCCTAGTCCATATGACACAGACAAAACATACCCTAGTCCCATATGGGCAAACAAAACATACTCCCAGTCCATATGGCCAGACAAACAACTCCTGTCCTAGAAAAGACAAAACAACCCTATCCGATGGAACAACAAAACATCCCTTTGCCGTATGGGCCGACAAAAAATACTCCCAGCCCAGATTGACCAGACAAAACCCAGCCAGGACACAGGGGGCAAAAAACAGAGAAAGGGAAAGAAAAACATTTTCTGAAAAATTTTTAAACCTTTTTTTTTTTCCATATTTACCCCAAAAAACTACCCAGTCCATTTGAACGCCCCCCCCCCCCCAAACCCCAAACCCAGGCCGGGGACCCCCCCGCCCAAAAAAAAACCCCCAAAAAACAAGGCCAGTTTTCAGACAACCCCAGTAGAATGACACGACAAAATTCTTAGGGCCGTACTGAAAACAAAACATCCCCCCAGGGAGCCCCAGAAAAAAATAAGCTTTTTCGGAGCCGGAAATATCTTTCCAAAAGACCAAACCCAAAAAATACGGCCCCCCAGTTTTCCCTTTAAAAACCGACAAAATAAACCCCAAGGGGCCCTAGGGAAAAGGGGCAAAACTATTTCCCAAACAGGGGGTGGACCAAAAAAAACATAATTTATCTTTGGAAACAAGGGGGAAAACATTTAGTTTTAGGACACGACCAACTTTCTTTCTATTTCCGTTCAAAAGGGAGAAAACAACCCTTAGTAGAACGAAAACAAAAACCCCAGGACGTCCCCAAGGGGGAAAAATACTTTGGGCCAGTTTCCCCCCACCCAGCAAACTATCTTTGGGCCGTCGGAAAAAAAAAACCCCAAAAATTTTTGGGTCCAGTTTCCCCAGGGAAAAACTAACCCTTTTTCCAGAGCGGGAAATAAATATCCGAAACAAAAAAAAATAAGGGCCTTTTAAAAGGGAAAAAAAAACTGTTTTTTAAAACAAAAATACCAACAATTGACAAACAAAAAACTTTTTAGCCATTTACAAAGAAAAACAAAAAAGAGCCCGGGCAGGGAGGGGACAGAGAAAAAGGGGGCAGGAGGAAAAAAAAAGGAAAAACAAATTTTAAAAAATTTTCTCTTGTTGGTTTCTTTTGGGCAAAAATGGCCCACCCCGGTTTTGACCCGAAAAAAAAAAATTTACTGGGGCCCCCTGGACTCATTGGGGTTTCAAGAAAAAAAACCCCCCAAAATAAAGGGGGGGGTTAAATTTCCGGGGAAAAACCCAAAAAGGGAGGGAAAGGATTTATTTTTTTTTTTTTTTTTTTTTTTTTTTTTTTTTTTTTTTTTTTTGGGGGGGGGGGGGGGGGGGGGGGGGGGGGGGGGGGGGGGGGGGGGGGGGGGGGGGGGGGGGGGGGATTTTTACAAGAAAAAAAAAAAAAAAATTTTTTTTCCAAAATCAATGGGGAAAAAAAAAAGTTTTTTTGGGAAGGGAAAAAAAAAAAGGCCAACGAAGATGAAAATAATGCTTAGTAAGGGAGCCTGGCACCAAGGAGCCTTTTCAGAGAGCGCTCACCTCAATCATCCAACGACAGCCCTCATGAATTTGCCAATATCAATTACCCGACAGAATCAAACCAAGGCCATAGATGCGAAGTAGACATCAAAACTGATGTCACAATGACAGCAGGGCATGAAGGATCACAGAAACTGAGACACTTCTATTAATGCTTATCAATGAGAATGCGGATGATGGAGATGATGCTACGGATTTAGATTCTGGTCTGAGACTGCATGACAGGGCTGTACTCTACACTTACTTTCTTGATATATCCTGGTGTCAACCAGGACTGAGAGATACAGACACCTGTAATGTTGATCACGAAATTTGAGCAACACTCTCAGAGACGCATCCACTAGGTGGATGAAACTCGACTGTGTGGTCCCAGTCTTCCCAACCGAGCCCGTAGCAAACTCAGCTCTGGGTAGGAGCCCGTCAGGGCAGAAAAATAGAAACCCCCGAATGGCTCTGATGGAAATAGAACCTATGATCCCTCAGCTGGAAATTTGTGACGCTAACCACTTTGCCAGAGCTGCTGGAGGGAGATAAATCTATCCGAAATTCACAAACATTAAAATAAGGTCCTTGGACATAAGGAAACAGAGAAAGGACTGTTTTTTTAAAACAAAAATCAAGGCCAACATTGACAAACTAAATGAGGGGACTGTTTACTAGCAACTATATTACAATATTGACAAAGACAAAAAAGAGCCCTAGGGCAGGAGGGGACAGAGAAAGAGGTGTGTTCATTGGAGGTAAACCTAATCCAATAGAGACAAAGACAAAATAAAAGAAATAAAAGTTACTCTGTGTTAGGTTTTCTTATGGGAGCAAAAGTTACCCCACTTCTTTACTGTTTATTGTTTACTGTTCCCTGCCTCATTTCGTTTCCAAAGACAAAATAAAGTTCTACGACAGAGGGATGCAGATAAAGAGCCGTATTTACAGAGAATTACATCAAATGAAGTTTTGACAGAGGCAAAATAAAGTCCTAGGGACAGGGGGGGACAGAAAAAGGTAAGTGTTGAGAGGTGAATCTAGTCAGGTACTGAAGTACAACAAACCAAAGTCCTAGGACAGGAGGGGACAGAGAAAGGTGTTTTGTTTGTTGGGAGGTGAATCCAGTAGGTACTGAAGTACAACAAACCAAAGTCCTAGGACAGGATAGGACAGAGAAACAGGAGATTATTGGAAGGTTAACTAGTCCAGTATTAACATAGACATCACCAGACATTAAAGAGAAAAGAAAAGTTCCAGAAAAACAAATCTTTAAAGAAATCTGTACTATGTTGTGGGGCTGGATAGCTTGAGTGAAGGACGGCGAGGGACAGAGGGCGAGTGGTGAGTGGTGTCACCATATGCAGAAATAAGAAAATTACCTTCTTTATGAGACAGGCACAGGCAGGCCAACTGGGGCCTTGGGACAGACCGTTGACGAACCAACAGGCCGCAAACATGGTCACTGTGTCAAAGCTGCAACGTTTACACACACAGACCGTTGATGAAACCAACAGGCCGCAAACATGGTCACTGTGTCAAAGGCTGCAACGTTTACACACACAGACCGTTGATGAAACCAACAGGTCACAAACATGGTCACTGTGTTAAAGGCTGCAACGTTCACACACACACAGACCGTTGATGAAACCAACAGGCCGCAAACATGGTCACTGTATTAAAGGCTGCAACGTTCACACACACAGACCGTTGATGAAACCAACAGGCCGCAAACATGGTCACTGTGTCAAAGGCTGCAACGTTCACACACACAGACCGTTGATGAACCAACAGGCCGCAAACATGGTCACTGTATTAAAGGCTGCAACGTTCACACACACAGACCGTTGATGAACCAACAGCCGCAAACATGGTCACTGTATTAAAGGCTGCAACGTTTACACATACAGCATATGTGACCTTCCACCACAAAACCAGTCTTAACTCGATTTTTGAAAGTTCTGAGATATATAATACATATATTTAAAATCTACAGATTTTTCTGATTAATTTCATATAAAAATGAACGCTATAGGGCAAAAAATAAGAAAGTTATGGTCATTTGAAGTGGGTTACTGTGCCAACAGCCATTTTGAGAAAATGGCTTCTTAAGTTTTTGCTATCATTTCCAGCATATTTTCCTTAGCAACGGCATCTTACTTTTTACCATAATTATTTTTAGATGACACACAGAGAAACCGAGAGAGCGTCACATACGCTTTCAAACGGAATATAACACGATGGGGTTCTGTAAGGGTTGCGTTAAGTTTTAGGCGAGTGAAAATGGTCAAAGACATTCATTTTGATTTGAGGTTAGGCTTTTAAATCTCAATTTTAACTAATGTATTGGTTGTTTTGGAGCAAATGCATAGTGCCGCGTGAATGTTTAGGGTGTAAGGAACACATTTCTGCAAAAAAGTCAAAATGCCCCAGGTATACCCTCACCAGCTATTTTCAGCTGTGGCCGTGAAGTAGGCCGCGCGAGTTAAGACTGGATTCGTGGTGGCGGATCACATATGTTCAGATTGTGCCAGGCAAAACCACAATGTTTATAAGTGAGCAGACAGTCATGCATGAATGTACTAAAACTAGTATGCTCACACACAAGTGTGTGCGTGTGCACCCACACGCATACATGTGTCCTCACACCTGTAGACACACACACATGAACATATATACTACTTGTGGTATTCACCCATCAACACGCATGCATGCATGCACGCACGCACGCACGTGCACACACACACGCGCGCATGCGCACGCACACACACACACACACGCACACACACACACACACACACACACACACAGACTTTGTTTCAGCAATAATGTTATGCTGCTCCCAAATGAAAATCTGACAAAAAAAAAGTTCTATAACAAAGAAAAGGTTTTGTTAACGTGTTACAACTGCTGGTATTTTCATCAACACTGTCCATGTCTTTTTTTCCAATGACTTTGGAAGGTCATGTTGTGAAATTAATCATACCTTCTAAGAAATGTGTCACAAACAACTTTTTTTTTCTTGACTCATATGGCTCATGTCAATAAACAGTAAGAAAACTACTGTGATTTGGTAGCACGCATGTGCTCAGACACACACATGTATGTGTGTGTGACTTTGTGTGTGTTTATGTACATATACACTTGTGCATGTATGTGTATGTGTGTGTAGTGTGTATGTGTGTGTACATATGCATGTGCATATATATGCTTGTGTGCATGTGTGTGTGTGCATGCACACAGTATGTGTGTGTATACATATATATACCTATATGTCACTGTGTTCT